>CANTUZ010000007.1:18884949-20084949 GCA_947846985.1 Fratercula arctica
TTGCACTGGCTCTGTTGCCTCTGAAAAACAGCTCTTTAATCAACCCGTTCCATGCCCACCAGGTCTAGCATGTTTATGGCATCAAAATCATTAATGCAGCATAACAAACCTGAGCTGTTCTCTGCAGTTTTGCTGCTTCCACCTGAGCAGCAGAGAGCTCCCATGGGTAAGGACCCGTCCATAGGAGTACACCACAAACATCACCTGGCAGCACCAAGCCAAGACGGCAAGCTCATCACAGCATCCGGGGCATTCCAAAATCTTCTTGTACACAGAAAACAGCAAGAAAGCTTTATGTTTACCAGTTCTTATGGACAGAAATGTCAGCATATAAAAATAGTCATGGAGTATAATAAAATAAACAAACTAGCCTGAGGAACAGGGAAAATAAAAAGAATATATTACTTTAGGGTAATATGAAATAATAATTTTTTTTTGCTTACTGCCATCTTATTTCCGGTCTTTTCTATATACACAGTGATAGCCATTTGCATACATCTGCACTTCACACTAATAGAGAACAATGAAAAAAATCCCCATTTGTAAAGCTTCCGCCCACTCTTCCTTACTCTGGTGCAAAGGCTGCGATTGGAATGCAGGCAACGGAGTTGCATGTGTGTAAAGGAGTACGAGCAAAGACAGCATCAGTGTATTTAGTCTGCAGCCCAAATGAATACTTGCAATACTATGTTGGTTTTTTCTTTTGATTGGCAGATTTTATATACATTATTTATTAAGTTGCACTAAGGTCATGTCCTAGCCTCAATGGTTTTTTCCCCATTTATTGTTATTTATTATTTGTACTGTAGTAGCACCAAGTAGTTCCAGCCATCGCCTGGATCCCATTCTGTTAAGTACTGTAACAGCTACACCAAAAGAGAAGGATGCACATTATCTGGATAGAAGGCAAAAACGTCTAACGCTTTGCAAGCCTGGACTCGATGAACTTCTTGCATGTTTCTGATAGATCCATTTTCCCTATAGGAGAGGCATATGGAAGAGCATGGAAAGTGGAGTGGTAGTGATACGAGTCTAAAAAATCAAAAGTTTCAATAAATAAGCAGAAAAGAACCTGCACATTTGCATACTCTCACAGTTTCTATACAGCTAGGTTTGTAATACGCGTTGCCTCAGCAGAGCTTTTCATGTGAACACCTAGCACCCTGAAAAGATGCATCTGTTTCCACAGAATGACACATTTCACAGCCACATCGTAACAGTCATGAATGTGGGACCTTGACTTTGAACAGAGCAGACTGATATTGCCCAGAACTCAGCGATTTTCTCTAAAGAAATTAAAACAGACAAATAGAAATACGGAAGTACTCTCTATTGGGAAAGATGTTGAGTCTAAAGAAAAGCATCGAGACAATCATGAAAGCGATCATTAGCATTTCTCGTTGTCCGCAACGGCAGACTGGATACAGAAGCAGGAAGAGTCTGTCACAGCGGGAATCTTTGGTACCATTTGATTGATACTTTTTTAAATTTTAGGAATGGGAAGAAATGAAAGCTGCATTTGTTTCAATCGCTGGGGAACTGCAGCCTATTTGAAATTTCTTGTCAATCTTATTTTTCAACCCAACCCCAAGTTAAAAGCTGCAACAGCAATCTGCCTTGTGCTTCGCAGCATGCGAGGCTGGCACTCAGCAGAGACCAGCAACTCCCTGCATTTACCTCCTCCCACGCTCCAGCTTTGGGTTTTCATAAAACCCTGAGTGAATACACGGCTTCCGTCCTGGTGAAGCAGCTCGCTTTCAGTTGTGTAGAGTGGAAAAGAGTAACACAGATGACTTCCCTTCCTCCCTTCTGCCTCTCTCTCCTGATTTAGTCTCCATTATCTCATATGCCATACAGCCTGTTATAGCCATGCTATAGGCAGTCATGGCAAATGGGCAGTGGTTTCCATACTAATCGCCTTTGGTGTGGATGGTTAGACAGAAACAGAGATTCATTCACTTTTTTTCTCCCAGAGGTTCATGTAAATGGACATAGGAAGGCACCGTCTCCAGCAGCAATTGCTACCGCACCCATCTCTGTGGTCAGATTAAGCTATACATTCCACCCACAAAGTCTAGTTTTAAGGCAAGGAAACTAATATGGCATGCAAAGATGAATGCAAAAGCATTCTGGACTAGTATACATCCTTTTTCTTTAATACACTTGAGAACATAAATACATCTGTAAATTTTCTTAAAATATTTTGACACACAAGTTTTGGATAAAATTAGTAACACCTGTAGGCAAAACTGTGGATTCACACATCATGCTGAACCTAATCCAGACAAAAAAAAAAAAAAAAAAGAGTGTATTTCCTTCATTTTGGTAATCCTGGTGACATTCTGTGCTTTCTGAAGGAATAGCATGGATTATGCACTGTGCTTTGGTTTTTTTCAATTGGCACAGTTTCTAAACTCTATTTATCTGGACTCTTTTCCCCAAGGCTCTGTGAGGAGTCCCTGCAAGTCAGTACCAATGCATCCCACCCCGTGCTGCACACCCAGACTCTGATTTGGAGCAACGCCTCCCTCACCCTCAGCTTTACATCACTTGATCTTCGATCTCTCTCATTTCCATGATCTCTTCTCTAGCCTTGCACAGTTCTTCCAGAAAACAGAATCATCTGGTCTCAATCCCTCACTGCTTGAGAAAAAGTGAAATGCAGTAAATCCCAGCAAATCTAGTGCCTGTATTCACACTTCCGTATCACTATTATATGCCGCCTAATAAATTCTGCATCATGAAAAATTAAGGTTGGAAAGGGAGGGAAGAGGAATTTATGTGGCACTTGTGAAAAATCTAACCAATCTAGCTGATGGGAAAGCGTGATGGAACAGAAAGCAGGTGAAGACAAACTGCTGCTTTCCTTGAATTTATTGGAAAAGTAACAGCTAAGTCAATTACAGCAACACTTAGGGGTTCACAAGAGGAGTGGCAAATGTACCAGGTTAAAGCAGGGAGGAAGAATATAATACTATTATAAAAAAAAAAAAACCAACAAGTAGCATAATGTGTGTAGGTATTGTACTTAGTTCTTGTTGCGCCTCTGGAAAAAAGCCCAAACTGAAAACAGAACTCAAGGGAATGGAAACAGCAACAAAAAATAGAGGAGCAGAAAGTTATCAGCATGTGGAGAGGTGAGTTTGAACAGGAAACTACAAATAAACTGCTGAAGACAAACAAAACCAAACAACAGCACAGGAAGAATCTTGCAGTGGAAGAGCTCATCAGTCCCTGAAAACAAAGCCTCTTCTCCAAGGCCTTTACCCATCTCAAACTCTGCAGCCAGAGCCTCCACGTAGTGCTGCAGGCCCCCGCTGTCCCTCCCTGGGGGAAAGAGCCCCCTGGGAGAACCCATCCCTTCCTCCCCACACGCAGGGCTTCCATCATTTCCTCACAAACCGCACTTTAAATGACATTGGGTGTTAACAAAACATACACTTGGTGGACTCGCAGTAATTTGCTCTTTTTAAAATGTCACTGCACACAGGCAGCTGCTATTACAAATTCAAACAACCAGCAGTGGCACAGCAGAACTGAGCATGGGCTATTGCGGTCCCTCCAGCAGGCTGCCCGCAACTCCAAATATCCAAAATCCAATTCTGAGGACAGGAGATGCCCAGCAGTACCCCAAAACCTCACATGCCACCCTCTTCCTCTCACAACTGGCCTGATCGTGCAACAGGGACCCTCCACACTCATGAAACATTTTCAACTCTGAATTTTGAGCTGTATTTCTTGATGCCTTAGAGGAGGGCATACTTAAACCACAAGTTTTGAAGGCACAGCATGGCTTAAGGAAGCCAACCCACACACACTTGAGCATGCCCTGCCATTCATTCACAAAGCAATTAAAATAAAAATTACTGCATTTAGCAGTGGCAGAAGCGCTATGAGCGAGGCAACAGCAGCGAGCAGCTCTCTTTATTCACCATGGCCCCTCATTATGTATCACTTGGAGAAATCCTGCTGTTTTCTCTGTTTGCAAGGAAGCCTCAAGCCTTTTCTCAGCAGCTGTCACTTGGTTCGCAAAAAAAAGGCCTCTCAGCACCATGGCGATTAAATACCATTATAACTTTCCTCCTCCTGCATACTACAGTAGGCAATCAATATGGGCTTACATTTTATGAGACAAGGAGTTAACTTGTTCAATTACGGTGCAGACAGCTCTATTCTTTTGTAACAAGTAATCTGGGTAGGGAAATCGATACTGACAGGCCCGATGCACGCCAGCTAATTTCATATTATCCTCAGCCAATCGGGTACCTGCAAATAATAGAGTTGTTGTTACAGTTCATTATGGGGAGGTGGGATCAATATCGGTACAATAAGAGGATTGGCAATGCATCTGCTGCATAAGTAACCCTGAAGGGAAAGAAGGTCCCACCAGTGCAGCCAGCACGCTCGCATTTACATAGCCGGGGAAAACAGAAGTGCCGGAGAGGTCCCTGCTCCCTGACCTACAATTAAAGATGAAAATACCCCAGAAATGGAGCAGGATAAACAAGCCTCCCTCGCCTACTGCCAGGATAAAACAGAGAGGGGGCAAAGTTGAAGAAAATGGTAATAGCAGATTAAAAGACATGCATATGCTTCGTAAAATGAGATAACACATGCACAGCTAAATGAACCAGAAACAAGCTATTATTTTTTGAAGCATTACATTAATATACAATGTATGTTTGACAAAATACAAGGCAGAAAGGGAGAAAACATACAGCTATATTCTGATGAAGATTATACATATTTTATACACGTGATATTTCATGGAGCATGTTTTCTTTGATGATGCAAAGTCCTATCCATGTTAACATTTATTATGCAGGGTCTGCGAATGGGGCACAAGAAAAATGAGAGATTCTGGTATTCAAATTAGGGGTTAGAGAGAATTCTGTGGTGTGTGTTCGAAACAGCTTGAGAAGTCACAATCTACTTGTATTTCTTAAGCCAGCTAAATAACAAGTGGAATAAAAACACTTTTTTAGAAAATAACATTTTTGAAAATAGCAGAAGTGCTTTTTTGAAAGAACTGTGTTTCTTTGAATAGCAAAGAATTCATTTCTACCTGTCCTCACTCACAGAGCAAAAGTATGCTGGAAGGGAACACTTACACCTAACGTTTTCATAATTTTTTTTTCCTTCCCCTAGTAGGTACCTAATTTGAGACAACACAGGGTTTGATTTCAGAGGCAGCGAAAGCTTGCAGTCTTAACTGACTTCGAGCAGAGCTGCAGCTGTTCATTAAACCCTGCCCTTAAATCAACGGCAAAAGTTTGCTCGGCTTCCCAGGGACAGAAATCCACCAGAGCTGCCTAAAGCCACATCCCAATTCAGGAAACCCATTTGAAAACACAAGCTTTATCACACATACCAAGATGAGCAGATACTGACTTTCTAATTTCAAAAGCATTCTCTGAGGATCAAGATACAAAGGCTTAAGTGTCAAAATGTCCCCCAAATGGAATATAAAAACAGAGGGCATCTAGAATATGTAGACTTAAAAAAAAAATCTGTTCCAAGGACTTTCACCTGTATACTAATTAGGCATTCATTCTTAATCATCCACATTGCTCTAAGCTTCCCAGCTTTTCACTTCTAAAACTCCAACTGCTCCATACTTGCGTTTTTCCACACTATTTTCAGGAGAACTGTCCTCCATGCAGGACACGCAGCGCTGCCTTTCCAAGGTGAGCCTCTTTACAGTTCACCAGAAGGCAAATTAGCATCAACTGAGGGCTTGGAAACTCATCTTCCATCTTAAAACAATCCATTTGGCCTATTTTGATCCTCACGGGTCCCTTCTATCTCAGGATATTCTATGATCATTATCTTAAAAGTTCTTTTCTATCTGCTTTCAAATAGCAGTGCGAGCATGGAAGACAAATCCACTCCACATTTTGGAAGCAATGTAATCATGAGGTACCCAAATTTTTAAGTGGAGTCATCATGTACTATACAAACATGAATTTTCATTAATCGCCAACTTCCATTTTAAGGACCACACGGGTTGTGTTTTAAGACTACCCATTCTTTTCTTGCATATCTTAGTCATGAACACTTGAAATTTTGTAATAGTGATAATACATAAGTTGGTTGACATTTCAGATCTTTTCACATCTTCTATCAATTTTTGGTCAGAGAAACTGATCAAAAAATGCAGCATGACTTTCCTATGAGATCTGCCTTTCTAGAGAAAATGGGAAGAGCCTAATCCTAGGGAAAAGTGACACAAACGGTTTGGAAATCACAACGTATCTTGGTTTGCTGCAGATATATTTTCATAAAGATCTGTGTGGAGCAATCTGACTGGCCTCAGGAAACCAAAGTTGAGGCCTGCCTTTGGGTCTCAAGTGCAAATAAATTTAGCAGTTTCTACAATCTCTACAGGACCTTTATCCACATAAAAACCAAACAAACCACTACATAATTTGGTATATTTCAACCTGACCATCAGTTTTTACTCCTGAAAGGCTCGTGGGCAGGGATATTTGCACAGCAGGATCAGGCTGTGTGGGCAAGGCTGGGCAGAGCAGCTCTTCCAGCCCTCCTTTGGTGCTCCCATACCGCTCATCGATTTCTGAACAACAAAATACCCATCAACTCAATCCCTCCCCCTCTTCTTGTACTCCCTCCAAAATTCTGTATGGGATGCAAAAGTGTCATTAGTATTTCTATTAGCATTATGGTGTAGCAGGGCTGAAAATTAAAATAAAAAAAATAGATCAAGTCATTTCAAGTCAGCTTTAAAAGAACAAGTTTTTGTTAACTCTGCAGTTCCTTTTAACACATTATAGCCTTTGGAATAGATTACTGGTAGCCTAATTTCATTCATTATTTATTATGGGCATTTTTGAAGTCCATTAATTAATTTTCATCAAAATGCAAAACCAGGCACAGTTGAAGAGGGGAGCAGGCACTCGTGTACATGCTGGATTCACACTCCACACCCATAACTCTCACCAGCTCAATGTATGCAATAACGCAGACTGCAGGAAAGATTTTATGCATCCATCACTAACATGTGTCAAAGCCATCAAAAATGGAGTCTGGAGATGCCTCACTCCTAACAGAATTGATAGTATTTATGCTACAGAAACCAACCGCTTTGTCAGTGCCATGTCTGTGCCAAAACCACCATGTCTGTGACAAAACAGCTGCCAGCAGGCTTCATGGCTGCAAAATACCATGGCCTAAAAGATGCCTTGAGAAGGAGACTAAACATTGGAGAAAACAGTCCTCAACTGTGCGACACCTCCATCCACTGCCGACATCAAGCAATCAGTATTTTATTTCCCTCACATGCCAAAACACTGCACAGAAGACAAAGTAATATGCATGGAAATACACCCAAATGTTTTAACATTACATCTCGTTAACATGGAAAAGTTGAATTGCGCAGAGGTTGCAAAAGAGAAAGGAATTACATACACTTTAAATGCTCAGCTGTCCTAACAGTTAAGCGAAGTACACGCAGAGCAGAGAACATGGGAGACTGATCAACAGATTCTTATCTAACCTCATGTGCTCTAGAGTAAATCAATGTATATTAGCTGGGAGCTACCAGCAGCAGCCAGACTCCGAGAGTCTCTCCAGGTGCACTGGTAGGCGTAAGTGAGAAATATGTGCATTTCTCAGTAAGGGATGAACAGTTCTAACTTGTCCTCGGAGAGCCCTCCTGTGTGTCAGCATTACTATTCTCCTGATAGATGCTCATTTCTTACAGTGGAGTGTCATAAATACGGGTTAACTTTTATATCACAGCTCCCAAGTGACCATCCTTTTAAATTCTGAATAATCAGACCTCTTCAAAACCTAATTATATTAACAGAAGGGTAAAACAAGGTTTTGTTTCAAATCCTTAAAACCTGCTGATCTGAAGTACTACAGATGTGCTCCCCCCACCCTGTTATACTCTGTGTATCTGCAGTGGCAAAATAAATTCAGGGGGTTTAAAGGGCTGAATCTTCAAAATCAAATTTATCCACCAGAAACTGGGCAGCAAACAGCCAGGCTGAGTTCACTTAGAATAGTTAATTTCTCTGAGACAGCAAAACTGGGCAGTATTGGCAAATAAGGTTCATCTCCCATAACATAATGTGCTGTCACCCAAAATCCTATGTTGCGGAAGAGAATGCAGGGGCTGAGGACTCACCACGCTGACACTTCAGAGCAGCTCATTTGGTGACCACAGTTTCAGACAAGTCTTTGTGGATTCTGCTTATCCCTTGGTAAAATATAAATGATAATTACCCTCCTTTAATTTGATTCTCTTGAAAGTCAGCTTTACAATGACTCCCGACAAAGACATTTGCAGTGATTCTTGCAGCCAAAGCAAGAACTGATGTTTTTGTATAATGATGTGCCATATAAAACACAAGAGTGAAGTGAGAGCTTCACACCTCCAGCTATGGGTACAGTGCGTAAGTATTTCTAACAGGCTGTTATTCCATTTAACAGCTACTAAATCCTTGGATGTATTTATTAAAAGGTGCAACGCAATTCATGTTTAATTACTTCATAAAAGAAACAAAAGTAGTAGTGGAGGAAGAGTTAAATACTGTACTAAAAGGAAGAAGCTACAACTAATCACAATTAAGAGGAAGTCCCAGGCTATTTAAATGCTACAATCCAATTATATCAGGTAAAATGAATTACTCCTTTAATGCTGACTTTATATGAAGATACCTTCTTATTGCTCTCATTAATAATCATCAGACATCATTTTAGCCCATATTGGCTGCAATAACATTTCTATTAGCATCATGGTGTAGCAGGGCTGACAATTAAAATAAAAAATAAATCAAACCCAGAACTGAATAAATGTAATTATAGTTCAGAAAAGAGCTTTTATGACTATTTGATTAGTCAACTGAACAGTACTTATCTTTTAAATCTTAAACTTCAGTTAAATGAAATTTTAGGCGTCTTATTACAGTAGTCCCTGAAAAACTAAGGTAGAGGCAGCAGATGTTTTCAAGAGTTATTTAGCTGCCTTACAACCAATATGTAATATGTTACTTAATAGGGCTGCATACCATCAGAACATATGGAATTACAGAGGGCATTTAAAAAAAAAACAAACAAACAAACAAAAAACCCCACAAACTGCTACTGCAAACATAAGCGATGAGGCTCCCTTGGTTGTTCCCCCCTGGACTCCATGCACCTTTTCATGCCTGGAGACCTTGCCACAGAAAAACATCGAGTTCTACACAACACAGGACAAGAGCATGGAGCATGCATCATTATCGATACTGCCACAGCCCAGCCCATAAACAATGGGAGCCATAAACTTTTCTTAGCTCAGAAGATTTCCATGGGATATAAGTAGAGGCTACAGAATTGGACCCAGTAGTCATGGCACACAGTGACCACCTGGTTGACAACAGATACCAACTCATTTTATGCAAAACCCAGCAAGCCCTTCAAGGAGCCGGGACTGGTTGTTCCAGAAAGGTGAGAATTTATTTATGGGCAAAGAGCAAGTAATTGTAGTGGCTTACCTATGCCAGCATGTGGAACGCTGCCAGCCCCAGTCAGCTCAAAGGGATATGTGAACATTTGGAAACTTATAAAACAAATATTTGATCAAATATGCATCATTATCAAGTTTTCTCCAGGAACATGCAGAATTTTTACTTCCAGCCTTGAATGTTTGATGCTGAGAATTTGCGAGTAACTCATTTACACAACAAAACATGCAGAACTATACTTTTCTTTTCCTTTTTTTCCAAGGGGAGAGGCGGGCGGAGGAGGTATTTTGATAAGAGTTCCTATATATTCAAGTTTTTCATCCTATGCTGAAAACTCCTATTTTAAACTCCTTCTGAACTTCAAGAGTTTAAACTAAGAATCTAGTCCCCATGGCTGTAGAAGACCATTGCAATAACTATATTCTGATATTCTCATATTTTATACCAAGACACCTTTACTAAAGCCATATTTGAAAGTAAAGTTCCACTCTCCCCCAGAGATAAAAATAATTTCGGGTGTAGAAGCATTGACGGTTTTCTTTTCTGAAAAGTTACCAGGTAACAAAAAAATAATCCAAAACCTAACCACAAAAGTTTTCCTGCCATTTTCAGGAAACTAAAGTACAAGTCAGTCTAAGTAGACATTATAATATTATCATAAAAATTTACCATCAATAGACCGGAAAGAAATTTTTGAGATAAATGGTTAACAGGCTACAGCATCGCCCAGCCCCCAGAGATCTTTCAGTGAAAGCTGGGCATCACAAACCCCTTTTCTACAGCTCTAACAGCCCTCCTTCAGTCACAAGACCCAACACAAGAGGTACTTATTTGCCATACAAGTTATTTATCTCATTAAAACAAAGCAGTTTTATAATGAGAACTCAAGTAGAGGCATCTGTGTTGCAAAAGGATGACAGGTGTAGCCAACCTGAAAACACTGGATCCACATCTACCTCTGGACAGGATTTAATTTAAACTCTGATGTTTTCAGATTAAAGCTTCAAAGCCCCATTTCTACCTTGCCTGCACCACTGTAGGGGAACGACAGCTCGAACACGGAGATTACTGGGCCTGGGTACTTTAAACAGCACTCACTGGATAGAAGTGCGTTATAGCCGGTACGTAGCTTTTCGTTGGGTAGACCTGCTACTTTGGGGATCAAACTTCAAGACCTACCGACTGCCATCCAACACACTTCTTACAGGTGCTCTGCTTCAGAATTGCACTGTATATGACCTCCAGCAAACCAAAATAGTGCTTTAATACATATTAGCCCATAGTGTCATGGGCAATGAAGACTAAGAGGTTGAAAGCAAGAGCAAAAAAAAAAGTGACCATCACATTCTCCCTCCTTAGCCCCAAGTACACAGCAATGACAACACACAAAATTGCTCTGTAATCTCCCAGGGGCAAGGGCTGCTTTCTGCTCTGTGTCTACACAAGCTTACTGGTGTCTTTGGTTCAACGATCTCCTGATCTACTGCCATGTAATGAATGGTGACAAGAAAATGTAGGGTTCAGTTCTGGGTAAGAGAGGAAGGCATGCAAAAATCACTGGCCTCATCTGGATATGCTTCTCCAACTTTACATCTGGTAGTCACTTCAGTAGAGAAAAACCAGGAAGACATTGGTCCAAGTCTAACCATTATGTAGTCTTCCTTTGTGTGGAGAATAATTATGCATTTAAGGATTTTCAGGTTCCAGGTCTCAATTTTCAAAGCAAACCAGCTTTTTGAAAAGGTGGAGAGATAGCACTTGTATTTTCTTTCATTGGTATTGGTAATAGTTCATGCTGAGATGAAGCTTTCTGGCCCAAATGAACCAAATACTTCCTTCAAAAGAGCTTCTCCAAAGCCATGAAATACCATTACTTCTGGTGCTGGTGTGTGCATGCATGCACTCACATTACTCACATCTGCACATAGTGTCCTCTCTGGGACAAATTCAGCACTGAATGGGAATACTTGGGGGGGGGGGGGGGGGGGCGGTGGGGGGGAGGTCTGTTGAAGAAGCTTAAGCCCCAGTAGATTCATTTAAGCTTCACCTTGAATCTGCCACTTTCTATATTGCTTTTGGAATGTCAAATTATTTTTAGAAGCAGCGAGGCAGGCTCTTTTCTCTTTTACTCATCACTAGCCCCAGAAGGGAAGACCTTGCTCTGAACACAGTGCCACACTTCAACAGCCACACGTGCCCGGGCTCACCAAGAGCAGCTCAGTTTGAATCTAGACTGGATGTTCCAGGGTGACTGGGCACAAATCAGGCATGCTGAGAGAGGCATTTACCAAACACAGAGTGAATGGAGATCTGGCAACTCTCGCTTTCCTGAGGTTTAAGGCACTACAGACAAGTTGCATCTCTTCAAAGAAATAAACAGTTATTCCGTACAACTCCAAGCTGTTGGCACAGTGTAATCCTTGCCCAGTTTTATCAGAGTTTGTGACACATGAATTAGAATAAACTGCAAGTGAAAACTCTATTCCAGCTGAGAAAGGACTTCAATCCAATTGCTTCAGAGAGAAAATGAGAACTATGCTGCAGGCATAGTGCTGTTTAAAGCCCAACAAAATTTATGCCCCAAAAAGTTGCAAAAGACAGATGGACCAGACACAGGGAGCTCTATAAGCTCCAAGAGAGTCACTCTCTCTGCAAAGGCAGAGCTTCAGAATTCTTTTCAAGATTTATCAGAAGATAACTTTGGGCTTGATCCCAACTCAACCAACCTGGCCCCCTTTTCCTGCTTTTGTGATTCAAGCGCTCACCAGCCCCTGAATTACCAAAATGCTCCTTCAGCCCATGAGCTGTCACCAGGCATTTCAACTGTTACCACCAAATCTAAGTGAGTTAGAAGAGACTGGGGAAGCCTGGACCATCCAGGTGGAGTTCTCATGTGCCTGCTCTACAACCAGCCAACAGCAGAAGCTGCGCTGCGGACTGGAGGGAGCTTTGTAATCAAGTCCAAAATGAATGTCATAACTTGCACTTTTTTAAAAAGCAAAATATCACATCTGGAACTGCCTGTCTCTAGCTCATTAGCATGGCACTTTACCTTCTTCATTAAAAACAAATAGGCACTTTGTCACACAGTCAAAAACTAATTTAAGACCCTGCGATACCCAGCTCAGCCACCCACCCTCCTCCAGATTACAGATTAGAAAAATCACTAATTGCCATTTCACAACAGCTGCCTCTTCAGGACCAAGAAGCAAACAACCTGTTGGTAGTGTCAGCTTACACTAGCTCAAGATTTGCTGAAAAAGTCTCAGTGCTTCCAACTGCAGTGGAACTGCAGTGCCATCCCTTAACTCCTTTAGGTCTCTTTGAAAATCCCAGGGTGGATCTATTTCTTTTGGTTTGAAACATGCTATTTCATGGTAGTGTTTTTGTTTTCAAAGCTCTGCCAGCTTGGTTGCTAAAAAACTTCACTGTTTCTTTTGGAAATGTCCAAATTCCCATTAAAAGCCCTGATCCCTCCGTAATACAAACATGAGCTATAAATATCCAATATAGTAATTTCTGGACTGCTCGTGCATTGATTTGAAACATCTCTAGACAATTTGCTTTGTATTCGACTGTTCTCCAGTGTCTTTTAGAGAAAAATAAAGAGGTTTTAATTTCAATATAGAGAATTCTTTAAATCCTTGCAGCTTTGACTGTTGATTATTTTATAAAGCCACAGAGAACAGTTTACAAGGAGCCAAATGGGTAATCATTATTCCCCATCAGCAATGAGCTGTGACTTGTGTAAATTACATAATAAATTAGGTATTTTGAGATAAATGAATTTACAATAAACAATCACAGACTGAAAAGCTCTACTTCTTGTCTCCAAAGGCACAAGCTCTGGTTAAAATCAGCCACAGGTAGTTAAGTGATTATAAACTGTAAAAATAAATCAACCTGATATAATTGCTCTAAGGAAAAAATTACCAACATATTTAAAATTTCAGCAGTGCACCTTTTCCCATATCCATTTGGCATTATCTAATTACCTTCACATTTCATTTCCATCAATGATATGACCTGTATTTTCCTTTTATAACTGTCAGGGAGGGGGTGGGAGGGTGGAGTGAAGGACCACGGTGATAAATCAGCCTCACCATTAGGACCAAAATGGCTCATCGCTGCAGCTCTAAATCCAGGATTTATAAAGATGTCTAGGCCATATAGCACACTTGTGGACACCATAATAAATTCATGAGCACATTGCCAAGGCAAACTACTTCATTATGTGGCAGGCTGCTAGCCATTAATCTAGCAGAGAGAGATTCCTGGGAAACTGAGACTGCCTGGAAATTTATGCAGGCCTAAAGTTACCCATTTCATTATGGATTTAATCTGCTCTTTCTGCCAGAGTGCATGAAAGGTTTTTACAGTTTAGATCAAGTGCTTGTAACTCCCTATTTTATATTATTTCTTCAACAATAATGTCCTAATTTTCCTCTCAAAAACTATTCAAACTGAATGCCTTCACGCTTGCCTTCCTCTAATATTACACTAGATAAAATATTTATACAATCAATTGACAAAGAGCAATTTTTTTTCCCTTAAATGTTCCATTAACATGTAAATTTTCATATGATCTTTATCTCATAGGCAAAATGTGCTTCGAAATGCCCACCTTCTTCCAGGCAGTTAACCCTTTTGTTGGCTGTAAAGAATCCAGATCAAAACAGATTCAGTGGCCTCATTTCTAAAGCCCCTAAAGAGGTCCTGTATTTAAATTACTATTCATTGAGAGGAGATGTAGCTCCTAAAGTAATTTGCTTTCCTTTTTTTGATGGCTCATTCTCTCCTCACACACATGCACAAAGACAGACAGACATGCATTTTAAGTCCAATTCCTATAAATAAGGTATCTCAAATTACTATTTTCAACTTTATAATAGAGTTTAATAAAATGTCACTAATACTGCAGAATACTCCCGATGATACTGTGACTCTGACATATGGAATTAGATTAATGACACCAACTACAAAAATAAAACTTATTTGTGTTGAACTGAGTAATTGCAGATTATCATCCTCTGTAAATACAGACTTCTTCACATTCCGGGTGGCCCTATTCATTTATGGTCATCAGACTTACATTACTAAGTAAGAAACTTAGGCCCAAATGTTTTCAGTGATTTGATTCTTATAATGGCACATAACAGAAAGACCAAAACCAAAAGCTGGAATAATAAATATGTGCAGAAAAAAATATCTCCTAACTATTCAATTTTCTGTTTAATTTTCTTTCCTGGTGTTATCTCACTAGGACTCCTAGCCATGCATTTGGGAAAACACTCCAATACCTTGCTGGAGATGGATCTAAAAAGTTACATTTTCATGTTATGGTGGTTCTCATTAAATGCCTGAAGTTAATTTTGATGGACAAGTGCTTTGTGTGGATGCCTTTGAAACTGTGATGCAGAGGGCAAACACCCTCTGCATCATTCTTCTTACTAGTCCTGGTAACCTGCTATGTAAGCAAGCACACAAGACATACTGGTTAATAAATCCATCACCAGCTGAAGGATGACCTAGAGCCATGATTTTAATAACACAACTTTATCTTCACATCGATCTTAATATTAAAAGATGATTATGGAGCAAGAAAACACATGAGAACATGTATGTAATGTCTTCCTTTTAATACAACTCTTCATTTTTCCCTTGCCCTAGATGAGAAAAGTGGCAGGTTGTCTTGCCCACTTCAAACTAAACCAGTTTTTTCCCCCCCATCAGAATTATCTGAGGTTATATGACAATTGCGTATCCAATACTGAAGAGGTGTATTTTGGTCATAGCTCATTGCCTAGTCTTTCAGATATGCAGACTTCATGAATAAAACTTCCACCCACACTGAAGTATCTCTCTGATAAGATTTAGCATCTTTGGGATAAAACTTACACTCTGAATAGAAAACCTGCGAGTCACCTATTTGAGAAAAACAAAATCCAAACCCTTCCTTTTCCTTCGCAGCTGAAGTCTATACTGCAGAAAGCAGCCTGGATTTTTTTTTTTTTTTTTTTTTTTTTTTGCTTCTTACACCTCTTACACCTAATAAAGGGAAATTACCTTTTATATAATTCATTATTCTACTACCAAAGAGAATACTGAACTCAGAAAGTGCACGATCTCCATATCACAGTGCAAAAAAGATTCATGTGCAAAGAGATAGAGGTTCAGATTCAATAGCTCTTTACATCTCCCTGGCTTGCAAAGACATCACAGTCCACCCAAGCTTTGTTCTCATGCTCATGCTAATCTGCATATTCCTTTTTCCTCTTCTTTCCCCAAAATATTACCTACTTGCTTCTAACAACAGAGGAGACATCTACAACATGGGGAACCAACTCTGTTGAACACTGATATGAAATTCATGTGGAATTAAACTGATCCTAAAAATACTGTAAATCGGCATTAGTCAGTCATTTAATTATTACACTTAAAATAAGTACACAACAGATGCTTTATCTGAACACAAGAAACAGTCAGGAACATACAAAGGACTAAACAATTCAAATAGGTTCAGTGAAATTCCAGCTTTTTCCAGCAGAAAGGGAGATTCTGCATCAACCAAGGGGTTAGGCATAAAACTATTTTTAATATTTTTAGTTTGCTAAAAGTGAAGACAGGCAGACATCTTTCATACAGTTACCCTCAATCTGAAACAAAAAAACTTTGGAATTGTCTGCACAGGCCTTAACTGTGGTTTATTACATTAATAATCCACAAATCATCACATTAGTGTTTCATAGACCTTTGCAGTTTCAGCTTCAATTTAGACACTTTAGACCTCAGAAAACAGCTATGACCATCTCCAAATGTTACCAGAGGTACTCTCGGTACTGCTGACTTATTTTAGGAATGAACAATAATGACATCCTTCTAAGATAAGAAAATTGTTTTTTGTATGGTGGTCAGGTCTTTCACCAACTAATCAATCTACCTTCTACCTTGAGATACAAGCAACTGGGATGCATCAGACCTGAAGGAAATGACTCCTCAGAACTTCATTGCCCGTGAAAACAAAGCTACAATAAACACACACCTCGGTCTACTCACAGGAGAATTCCCTCCTGGAGACAACCACTTGGAAAACTAGAAGTCCGAAAAAGTTAAATTTAGTGCATCTGATGAGTTCTGCATAATTGGATGAAGTAACTCTTCTCAAATAGGTCCTAACATGGAAGACAAGGGTTCTCAAAGTATGAAGGAAGGCACTTTACCTCTTCAAGAAAAACCTGAAAAAAAAAATCCCCAAATCAAAAAAATTTTTATATATATCTTTAAAAAAAAATAAATGTATATATATATAAACCACATTTCGCTTAGAAGTCACTGAAGATCATGTCTGGCATCACTAAGTTTCCAGGTATCCACATCTTTCTCTACTACTTTAAGTTTTTTCTCTTTTTTTTTTTAATGGGATTTTTCTAATATGCCTTGTATTTCTTATCTTTCTGCCTCTTTTTTTTTTTTCCATGTATAGCATTTCCTTTATCAAAGCTGGCACTAAACCCAGACTCTCAAACATTTTGAGGGCCTTGACCTGAGATCCAGCCCAAATCCAGGAGTCTCCCAATTAATTCCAGTACAGTGTGACTGTTTCTCTGAAACACGGAGCAAGTCCGTCCATCAGACTTCCAGAACACCCACAGCAGCTAACAAGTCTTCCCACCTCTCTGCACTCCAGCAGGATTTACAGTCACAGACACCAGGATCCCACCAGAAGGTACTGGCCTGCCTTTACAGCCGCGACCCACTGAATTCACCCTGGCTTGAGACTTGTCACACAAACGGCAAACATTTTGGAGGTTCTCAGAAACATCAAGCGCAAGTTAAGTGGAAAGGCTTCCTTACAACACTTGTCATTCCCATCTTCAGTACTTTGATGGCTTGGGACTAAGCTATTACAAAGCCCTGTAACACCGTGTTCTTACTGGGATACTCTAAGCAAATGAGCAACTGATTCTCCACACCCTCTGTTTTTCAAGACTTTGGATATATCTGGCTATACAATAAAAATAAATTTCCACCAGCAAGCTGAACAAAATCCAAGGTTTTAGCTAAATTCAACCCATTTAGGCCAATGCAAATACAGGAAATATAATACAGCTTAGCAGCGTAAAAGCACATAAAACCTACAAAATGTTTCTGGAGGCAGCGATCCATGCCAAAACGCCAAGAATAATACGTCCAATAATACACATACAATTTTTTTTATGTAGACAACACAACCCATAAGAGTCACATTTGTATATCTAAATTGGTATCACCCGCACTGCCTATTCCAGAGAGCAAGGGAGATTAGTTAGATGCTAGAACATACGTATACATCAACAGTGAATTACATCCGAGTACAGCAAAGTGCTTGGCAAAAAGATATGCTTTAAGACAGCCAACTCGATAAAATACATGGGCCCAGATAGCCGGGGTCCTGGCTAATTTCTTCACTCTTACAACTTGATGAACATACCAATCACAATCAGACTGTTGCCTTTGTACAGAGACGCATTAAACGCAGGGCCAAGACCTCGAGCACTCTTTCAAGCCCTCAGCAACTCGACAGGCTTAAGTTAATAGATGGCCTGAATATTTTAACATTTTGGCTTGTGCCTACCTTGTTCCTTGCTGGCTAGTAGCCAGCAAGGCATGCTGGCAGTGCAGGGCAGTACACGGGTGCCTGTGACAGGAGAGCAGTGTGGGGACAGCAGTGCTCAGTGCTTGCCTGCCACATGCTAAGTGCGATCAGGGGTACGTTCTTTCTTCCGACGCTTTATGGAGAAAGTTTAACCAAACCTCTCTGACAGGTCAATATGGACTGAACTGCGCAAGCCCAGCAGTTTTGAGAGTTGCCGGTCTTGGCTGAGAGCTCAGAGTTGTGTGCTCGAGCCCACGTGTACCTGCATGCAGAACACGACCTCTGTTGATGCTGACTGGTACCGTTAGTTCCGTTGTTATATATAGAATTCCAGTAGAATTACAGCCAAAAGCATTACAAAAACCCATGGAGTTTTGCTTAAAAGCAAAGTCACCTTAAAGTAGTTTCCTGACAGCAGCATCTTAATTGCAGTTATCCCATCTTAACTGCTCCAGACTACAAAAAAGCTGTTTAGAGAGACTGACTGCACAAAAAAACCTGAGAAGCGATGAAGTTCCCCTTTCCGGAAGCCCTATAGTCCGGTAAGAAGCGACTCTGAGCAGCTCCACAAAGGCAGCGCCTCAGACATTGCTGGTGTAGCCTGCACAAACTTGGCGGGGGGGAGGGGGGGGGCACGGTTGGGAAAATAGATGATCAGAGCTCCAAGGTGAAAGCTGCCAATGCTTTCTTACCAGGGGGTAGAAAACCATACGAGTTTAAATACTTCATGTTCAATGAGAGCTATGCCTTTAAACTGTTGGCACGACCGGTCTTTCAGGTTGCTGAAGTTAAACTACGTTGGCATTGCCAGAAAGCAGCAGCCGTGCGTGCCAATGAGTCGGTCCCTGAGTAGGCTGATGAAATCCAGCACACGCAGACAGGAACCCCGGCAGGAGAGAGGCTCCTGAACGGATGCGACACTACAAAGAAGAGTAATAAGGCTAGAAAGGATGATTTCTCCTGTAATGTTAGGTAAATCCTGGAACAGAATAAACAACGGAGCATATGAAATAGATGGATGTAATGTGATTGAATAGCATTACCGAGCTACAAAGCTTGCGTGCCGAAGGGATTTGAAATTTACACCAGATTCTGGGCTCGTACAAAACAGCATTGACTACACAACCACAAATCCTGCTGCATATTTGTCCCCCTACTGAATGGTTACTGCATTATCCTTTGTTTTCTCTTGTTCATATTAATGCTAGAGATATATATTTTCTCAAAAATATCTTTTAAAATGAAAAAAACCCACCTCATTTACAGGCCAGAATTTAGCCAGCAAATATCTCAAGGTGTCTTCTGTCTATGTTAATGCAAACTGAGCAAGAAACACACCAAATGGACTGTCACCCTAACTTTACAATACATGCTGTATTTATTTCCATCTGTTACACTGGTCTTTGGTTACATTTACAAGGTAAGTATAATATTAACTTTAATAAATGTAAGATTATCAAATTTTGATCATGCATTTTGATTTGAAAGACTCCACACTTACAAACCTGCCTCTGAAATACTCCCGTATTTTGCTTTCAATACAGAACTACACTACAGGGCAGAACTCTACCGGGAGAGGAAACAAAAGCTCTCACCATGCTCACTGGAAGATCTGGATACACAAGGCTGATTTCCTAATAAAAGCGCACCGCCTGCGAGCACAACCCAAAATACTCACCCATGTTATAAGGGGGGCAGGATCCTGGAGCAACCAATGTGTTAAACCTGGAAGTAATGCTCCATGAACTTCATAGAGAAAGGCATAAACTAATTACTGGGTTCATCAGAATAAAAATATATGCAGAAACAGACTAAGTTTTAAAACCGGAAGAAGAGACATTTATATTTTAACGTATTTATAGCATTAAGTATACAAAATATAGACCCCCTTTTTTTATCTGAGGTTTAAAGAACTTCTCTATCCTGCTCAAAGACTTATTTTATCCCTTACCTAGAAGACAGTAAAGCTATGGTACATATTTGTGTACCCGACTCAGCTCACAAGGGGAATCCTTAAACTTACTTACTGGAGCACCATTGGGAAACTTTTAGTAGCCATAGTATGAAGTTATTAACTCTATTCAGGTATATCCTTACAATACCCTGAAAATTTTTTCAGATAATGCGGAAGTCCAGTCTTTCATCACTGAGGTTTTTTGGTGGGGAGAGGGCATTTAAATTCACCCTGATGCGACATTCCAAATACATCAGAGCCCTGAAAGAGCCTTCCCTAATTCATACAGGGAAAACAGCCAGGAATTCACCAGCCCACAAACAGTCATTTTTCCCCCCCTCAGTAATTGTTTTCCACATCAAACAAATCAAAGCACCGTTATCAGCATGGTCTGTGGACTGTATTTATTGCCATTAAATCCCATTCTCCTTGACTGGGAAGACACCTAACCCCAAGGATCCTCCTCTCTCCGCGCCCCCCCCCCCCCCCCCCCCCCCCAACCCTCTCCCGGTCTTCAGCACTGTTTTTTTCCAGCTAAGTTTTCCACTCCACACTTGAACGGCAAGGATGGTGCAATGGCTGCGCTTTCTTTTCCAAGGCCGTGGTGCCAGGAACTAACGATATGTGAAATGTTCCATCCCTGCAGGTTTTCCTGCTCAAACATTTTCTAAATAAATAAATAATTAAAAACAATGGCGCACACCACATTCCAGCCCTGAATTCCCGCAGCAGCTCAGGTCCTTAAACTGAATAATTTGCCTCAGCTTGCGTATTGCAAAACCCATTCAGCAAAAGATTATGGGCCTTTAAGTGCCATCCAGGCCTGAAATATGACTCTAGGGCTTTAGGATGTCAGAATTGAGAATTGCTAGTGAATATTCTGTTCTGGCAGTACTAAAACTACTGTTATTTAGCAATATGGGAGCAGGCAAATGGGGGCAGGGGAGAGAAACAATCTGACAGAAGGGAAAGACTATAACTTAGCAGAAACAGAGGTGCAGTTTTCATATGTGGCCGCATGAATTCTTTATGGAATAAAATGCATTTGTGAATCAAAAAGCGGATGCAGATTTATATTCACACTTAAATCTGCCAAAAGCAAGTAAGTGAATACCGAGAGCTCATTTTAGTTCAGGAAACAATTTATGAGGATATGTGGGTGGGTGCAGGTACTCTACATGAACAGTCTCAAGGGGAATTAGCAGCTGCTTCTGCTCCTCATAACGAAGAATAGACAGACTAAACTGAAAATTAGCAGCACCTCATTGACTGTAAAACCATCCACATATAAAGCAGCTAGGACTCAATCCTTAAAAAATTCAGAAGGTGCAGTGTAACACAAAAGCCAAAGGAGCTTTTGTCATTCCATCACAAATTATTTAGGCTTAGATTGTAGCATCAAGCCAAAGCTCAGAGTCAGAGCAGTTGTGAGCTACTTTCCCTGGTGAAAGCTGCCTTCTGACCTCATGGGTTTTTTAGCCCTCTTCAGTGCTTCATAACCTCCACTGCGCACCCCCCAAGTCCCCACCTCCCTTCCCTGGTGCAAGGTCACGTCTGTACTGAGGAGAACTGGTCCTGCAGACCACGTCCAGTCAGTGCTTAGGGATTACTTGTAACTCCAGTTATCTCCAAGAAAGCCTGGATGGTCCCAGTTTCACCAATGCCTTTGAGGGTCCTCCTGTAACTGCTCCTCACTGGAGCTCAGCTCAGGACCTGTAAATGCATCTATGTGCCTAACACAAACCAATTTCCATGGGTGTTGCATGCAGAAACAGAAATTTGGTACCAAGAAGTGAGTATCTGCAGCTTCCACTCCTCTAGCTCCACCTCATCTTCTCTCTTCTTTCCTACACATTAACATGGGCAGAATTACACACAAGCTATGGGGACTCATATGACTATCTACAAGCAGCACTGGTGGAGCAGCTCAAGTTAAGAGCCATGTAGCAACAGCATTACACACAGGCAGTTTTAGCAGTACAGAGTCAGAACTTCTACTTATTCACGTTCCCTCCCATTCCTTTTCAGTCGGATGATAGACAAGGAAAGGCAAAGCAGAGGCACAGGGTATCCACTCGTCCTTCAGGGGTTTACAACTAAGTGGGATCCTGCATTAAGTGCACTGCACAGATTCCTTTCCACCTATGAACTACACATTTTAAACTCAAGTGTCAGGAATTATTGGACTTCACAAGATACTAGATATCCTGCACACATATCCCTAGTGAACAATGAGTTTAATGTTCCTGTTGCATTACTGCAGTATTGATTATTCTACTAATGATACTACTGTCCTCTAGAGGATACCTCCGATTTGGATACCTCCGATTTGTCATGGTCATTAAGCCTTAAACTTATTCTTAAGTATTATAAGAAGACTAAGAAGTCTGAGAAAACAGTCCCATAAGATGATATAGTAAAGTTGTCCCCTACTGCATATGAAAATGCAGCAAAAGTGCTGGTTACTAAAAAGTTTCACTATGCCCTAAAAGATTTCGGCTATTTGAAAAAGAGACTTTCAAACAGATGGTTGCTTTTCAGAACATGAAACATCTGCATTTCCACATTTCAAATTTGAACACTGTCTTTCCTGTCTGAAAGTAGGCGAGTGGTTTCAGGTTTATTCTTCTTTTCTTTTTCTGTAGGTATTTTTAACAGGAATGTTTCCCTCATTTTACCTTTAAGCTCCTTTAGGCACCAGATGAAAGTTTCCATGAAGGAGTAGGGCAATCTTCATTGCCCCCAGTGTGGAGTCTCCAACCTAATGGATACTCAGAGGTCTGACTTCCAGAAGTCTTTAAACACATACGTCTACCATCAGGCCTTTCGGGGATGTCTCAGTTTGGGCTTGTGAACTAAACCACTGGGATTACTGTCATGTTTGAAACTCCAGGCCCCCTCAAGCTGTTTTCTCTGTTCAAATCACAGTGGTTTCATCAGATGGGAGATTAAGTACTGATCACCCAGTTCGGAGTTAGATATGACAACCAGGACCATATATTTATCTTACAGAAAACCAACCCTTCTTAAACCCTCACCACCGCAGAGATTGCTGTCTAGTCTGAAACAGCTCTGCCAATAAATCGTTTGCTAAGAACAAGATCTGATCCACGGTTAGTGACAGAGGAAGGGCAGTGCCAGGTAAGTCATCTTTGGTGCTGTGCCATTTAGGTTTTCCTTGGAAAACCAATACCCAAACATTCTGGTTAACTTATGAGATGGGATGGGAATTGTAACACAAAGCGACCCTTGATCTACTCACAATTAAAAGACTTATTCAGAAAAGACTGAAAAACATACAGCTATCAGGAAAAGCTAAGATAGGGAATACATGAGGGCTTACATCTGACAATCTTCAGAAGAGAATCAGTAAACTCTTAATTTTACAGGCTTATAAACAAAAATTCATTAAATTGCCTCACTTCTGACTGCATATTAAATTGAATCAGAAAAGATAAGATCTTTTACTCAACGTTTCTGTATTACTGTTGGTTTGAGTTGCCTTTCAACCCTCTTCAATAGGCTTTTAAGAAGATGGGGGTTTGACGTTATTTCTGGGCACTAATGCAAAGAAGTGAATAACCTAGAAGCATCATCAAGGGGAAGGTGCATCTTACAACCTCCTACTCATTAGCAGCATCCTGAGGTGACAGAGAAAGCTAAAATAGTGTCAGTTCCCTTATGGAGCAGATCCAAGTTATGCAAGTGAAATGTCCTGACTAGTCCAAATCTCACAGTTTTGTTGGGATCGGAGCAGCAGAGGATTAGATGTGAAAAATACAAGCTACTATCAAAACCACTCTGCCTGTAATAACTCTTGAAAGGTGTAGATAAAACAGTGCGAGATGACAGAGTACAAATGCCTCTGCTAACGGGCCATAAAACAAAGATGAGAGCTGGAGATTCACACTGTAGCAGAAGGAAAGTTTCTCTCCAGTCCAAAGACATCATTACATAGATTCACGCTGCATTAACAGCACATGGCTAAAGAGACATGATCAGAATTAAGGAGTAACTTAAAACCATCCCTTACATAAAATATATGTACAAAGTTTTGTAGCTTTCTATTTTAGCTGTAAATATTTCAGTTTAAGGAAACAGCGATAGATTAACATAGAGTTTGAGTTTCCAAATATTTAGAGATACAACTTTACCGAGCCCTGTGGTTAATGTTTTTGAAGTTACCTACTGTCACCTGAGTGTTTGCAGGATGAGACCCTTTACCCGTTACATTCATAAATACGAAGGCCAGCAGGGACCATTACAGTCTGGGCTGACCTCCTGCATAAAACAGGCCATCAAATTTCAAGTGTAATATAATTAGGGTTCTCAGGTTTAACTGATAACAGCAGCAAATACCCCACCGAGACTTTAAAAATGTGTCAAGCAAATTTACACATGGAAGGTCTGCTTTGATGTGTGTCACTGAAACATCACCACAGCTAAGCTCATTCGTGCCCAGAAGTTCCTGGATTTTTTTCCTTTTTTTAAAAGCTATTCCTGACGGTCTTCCTGCTTCAGGGAAAGCTGCAAGGACTGTTTATTGTTCTTGTCTTCTTTCTTAATATTTTTAAGCCCCTCTCCAGGCAATGGCCTAAGATATTTTTTTCTTTTTGTTATTTACTTGCCTGCAATGACTGTGAATATGGTGCCTGAGGGTTCTGCAGGCTCTCCGAGGACAAACTGACACAGCAGTTTTTATTTTTTAACCCTCGCCCATAGCCTCAATTGCGTTGGGTTTTCTCCCCTTTTTAATTACTTTGAGCTAAGTGGGCTTGAAAAAAAAGCCCTCCAATTAACCCTTGATAAGATATTTCAATTTTTATTAGTATTTAAACCATTGAATCACTTATGCCATCACCCAAATTGGCTGTGCTACATTTTTCTCCCCAGTGAAAAAATTATTTCTCAATAATCATTAGTGTCATCAAATTACAATTCCATGGAGAGCCAGATCAGATGAATATGCCGCTGAACATGAACATATAATTGTAAAAGACAAATGGCAAGCTGCCCTAGACTTGCTGGGGCTCGAGTTTCTTACCTATTTTGGTATATTTGCCTGTTTTGAGGCTTTTGGTAACATTTTGTGGTTATTCACAGGAAGGTTGAAACTTCTTTAAGGAATCAATAACAGAGAAAAGCATCACTTTTTTGGTACAAGCTCATTCTTCTACAGTGATACTACTGAAGTGAGTAACAAAAGCCTTCAGCCACGTACTAGCAAGGGCCAAATCCCAGTCTGAGCTCAGTCTAACCCATATACAGCATCATGAAAAGATACTGAAAACCATTTTTTAGCGTAATCACAAGTTTGTGTAATACTGAGGGGTAAGTGTGATATTTAGGTAAGCGACGTAAGCAATAGCATCATGAGACACGAGATACATGATATTTCCCCTGTGGAGACACTGATGCTCTGGGCAAGAATTTGGAAGCTGGTATGGAGTTGAAAGCACCAAAAGCCATGTGAATTATATTAGTTCCCAGCCATTAAGTATTCATGAGCATGGGCCAATACTCATGAATTTGGCTCAGATCGAGCTACCCTGACTGACTGGCTTTGGACTTCCAGCCAAACAATTCTTACAGCTGAACATTTTCCTAAATGTGACTTGATTTATTTAAGGAGATGTTTTCAAAATGATCCAGTTACTGAGACTTCACGTATCATATTGCAGCTTTAAGAACTTGGCATCTTCCCTTCCCTCCCTCCAAATTTGCCCTGGTTATGAACTCTAGAAAGTGTGGTTTATGGTGGCACTGCTGAGACAGGGCTTCAATTAAGCTCCGGTGGTGCTGTCAGGTGCTGCAGCCCATTACCTAAAATGTGAATGTTTTAAGAAAGGCAGCACTTTTTGTCAAGACCAAAATGATTTCCAGCCTCCAGTTCATTGTTTCAGAACCAGAAGCGCATAACTCAGAAACATTAAGCATACAGTAAAAACATCACATGTTGATTTACACATATATATTGACTAATACTATCAGTGGAGTATTTACCTTAATCAATATTAAAGGATGCCACCAGTGGTTTAAATGTTGAATTGTCTCAAACTAGTCAATAAACGTTTCCATTCATAAGCATATGCTTACCTGTTTCGCTGCTCACCTCCTCAGTCCCAGTGAATGAATTTGGTAGGAAAGTGTCTCTACCAAACAGCTTCCTATCCCCATTTACGCTCAAGAGTCCATTTCGCAAATTAATGCCACAAGTATTTTGTAACCCAGGTGTACAGTCACCTGTGCAATTTTTACATACAGAAGTTTTCCTGAGAATTATCACTATGGATAGACCCGGTTATTTGGTACTAATGACGAAGAAACAAAGAAATTGCAACTTCTGGTTGTATCCTTGGTTGTATCCAAGGAACATTCCTTTCCTGACCCCCAGCAAGTGGGGCTTTTTCTCTGTTACACCCTAATTTGTCCCCTCTCCAAAACCACTGCAATAAGCCGAAACTCCAAAGTTGCAGTAACTAATTTCAAACGTAACTTCTCCTTTCCTTCGTGCCAAAGACTCTGTAAGTCACTACTTTATCTCATTCTTACTTCTGTGATGTTCTTTGCCCTTCATTATAAGTGTTACCTGAGCCGCCACCCACCATGTTATTTGAAACACTTTGTAAGAGAAGGAACAGATTTGTGTTTACTTACGCTGTACCACCTAGTCAGCAAAAATAATTTTTAATTCTAAATCTGAATAGCACCTAGCACTTGCTGCACTGGACTATAAAAGTCAAATAGACCACCTCCAATAATTTACTAGGCAAATTAAATTGCTGTTATTTACAAGTACCTAAGAGATAAGTTATGGTATTTCTGTAGAGAAATATCTGCTTACTTTATGCAGCTTCGTATACTCAAAAATAACCACAGTCTAAAGACAAACAATACCAAACTGACTGAAGTTATTAAGTCATTTTACTGTTTTAATTAAATTTTTTGTATTGTTGCAGACTTGGCAAAGCTTTAACTTAATTTATCCTGATGAGCTGCATACACACCCCATCCCACGCCTAACAGATGTAGTTCTTATGGACAGTGTATAGTAACACAGTTGACTCACCATTGTCAATTAAACTCCCAAAACTGTGAATTTAAAGTCTTCTCGCCAAGCTCCGTCACTAAAATATGCCTATACTTTGCTTGGACACCTATAGAAAACTAATTTTGCTTTTGCACAAGCTCATGTAAGTTAGACATAAATTGAACGGGCTACTTCCCCCAAACACAACTGTGTAGGTTCTTCCACTGTTAACAAGCACAGAGATTAACAACGTATCTTATGCCTAATTTTTAATCTCACTGAATCCTACTACTCCCACTGATGTTCCCATGAAAAATTAATTTGGTCTAACGACAAAATATTCCCAAATACTGCGCAGCCCCCACCCTTCAGAGTCTTTCAGCAGTTTCAGGCTCTGAGCAGGCAGTAGCCGTGTACTCCTGTCTCCCTTCCACAGGCAGACATTCCGGTCCTTGACCTCGTGCCACAAGGGCTCTCCACCCCTTTGGGCTAAGGCTTCTCCCACAAGTTTCATGGCCTTGGCAACTGCCACATTTTAGAGGGACTCAGAAGAATGAAGTCTCCTCTGTCTTTTCTCCCCAACTTGGTTTTTTATCAGATTCCAGGCTCTCAACCTGACCAGGAATGTCTCGCCAGGTGCTACCAGGGAAATTGCTCCATCAATATTCCAGAAGAAAATAATATCAAAAAAGACCACCAAGGAATATTTAATGTTCCAATGTTATCCCCAAGATGCCATCTTGAAATTATGGTCCCTCCTGGAGCTCTAGCCAGACAGGGAGCCGCTGCCTCTGAAAGCAGTTACTCTATGAACACGACCTAGGAGTTTTGTGGCAAGACCCAGCCAGGAAACTGAAGCTTAAACAAAACTGCCTGGGACTGTAAACTTTTTTTTTTTTTTTAAAGGTTAGACACCGAGTGCATCAAAATGACAACATATCACATTTCTTACAGAGTATGCCACACTGCTATCCTCATGTGAGCTCACTTTGAAGCCATGAGAACCACAGGATTTGAGTACACATTTTGTTTGCAGGTTTTTGGTTTTGTTTTTTGTTGTTGCCCTTGTTTCTGTATGAAAGCAGCAGCTTTCATACAGAATCAGTCTTAAACTGCATAGTTTTCCTCCTCCTTAAGCTTTCTCCCCTGGTCCTACCTTTTTTTTTTTTCCCCCCTAAAAGACGCATTTTCTATCATCTCAAAACCGGCTGTTTTCCTCAGCCTCCCGTCCCTACTCTGGATCGGAGAACTGCCTCCGCTTCAGCCACCCAGACAGCATGGTGCTAAAGGCCCAAAGCTCTGACTGCAACTGGAGCTCTCGGAAGCAGCGAGGACACTCACACAAGCAGTGGTTTGTGGAACTGCCCCCTCCAACTTATTCTTAATCTACTTTAACAAACCTCCTTATTTCACCTATGATTTAAGGGACTTTTATGCACTGTAGCTCTCGGATACATTAGCCTGCGGGCGAGGGTAGAAAGGATTGATAAATCACAAAAATGGATTCCACAAGGGATAATTTACGTGGGTGGGGGAGGCACGTTCTTCATGTGTCCTGAGGAGAACACAAAGGGAATGCCTCATAAATCTTCAAAACATTTGCTTATGAATTAGGTTCTAACTTCAACTGATTTTACAACTGTAAAATGAAAACTATTTATGCATAATGGAATTAACTCTTGTAAAAGCAAGGTTTACTTATTCATAAATTAGAGTATCCTTTCACTTCACATCACATTACTTGCAAATAAAAACAACTTGCTCGACTACTGCGTAGCAGCAGTGCCTGGAAATATCGTATATTTACTATACACAGAAATTGTGTACATTATATAGCATGTGCAGCAACACAAATATTCCAGCCCAAATGTCAGCAAGACTTTCAGTTTAGTTTTGGTAGAGAAAATTGTATTTTTGTAGTTTTTAATGAGTAAACTTCAGCCCGATCTCCTTGCCAGACTCGTCACTTGAATATCTTTGGATCTTTCCTCACTTTTGAGCTAAAAGCAGAAAAATCATCCAGATTTAGCAAAGCACAAACCAAGAAAAACTAAATTACAGTTTAATTGGGTGCCTATGCTAGATACTTGGCAACACACCGCCAAATCTGAGGTCTGAATCTTCAACATCTACACACATCACAAAAGCATTCTGCCAGCAGTATGGAGTGAAAAGTGGCTATGAAATGCTCCCATATCACAGAGGTAGTAGCTCACAGTGCAGCAGGTACTAAATCCAGTATTAACTACTTATTGCACAGGGGGAAATGGGCTAAAAATACCTTTTAAAGAGGAACAGCAAGTTCCAAACCCCTTACTGGGGCTCGACTACAAGTCTGCTCACGATTACAGTTGAGAAGACAACCGGAAAGAAACGGAAAGGGGAACTAAACTTACTCCAATTGTAAAGATCAGCCTCAGAAGTCATTTTAAGGAAGGAAACCTAAGGTAATCTTCCAGGTGATCAGGAAGATAATCTCTTCCCATTCCCATAGAGAGAGACTTGTCCTGCAGTGCAGGCACCTAAACTAGGTGGGAGGACCCTCCGGGTCCTACTGCTGTACACCTCCCAGTGTGTATATACTGGGATACTCTCTCCTTTACTTGGAACCCGGCCCCACACAGACACAGCCACATGCTTGCTATTAGACCTTGGAAATAATCCTTTTTGACCTCAGTGAAGCTACACCATGTGTAAATCTTTGGGGCTAGGCTGTAATCTGCTTGCTGGCTTGCTCATTCTCATTCCTGGAGATGTGGGAGTGGGAACTACAAGACTTGGAAAGGACAATTAAAATCCTCAATAGTCAAAAGGTCCACTGCGCTGTTTTCAGTTGCCATAATTACTGTGGAAACATCTTGGATAAATAAGAGTGAGAGCCACAGCAACGGGCTTTTGCATGCAATGAGGTTATGAAGCCCGTGGCGTGTTCTGGAGCACCCAGCACAGCTTTGCCGGAGCGCCACTGAGCTGCGGGATGTGGCTGCAGCTGCACATACTCTCCTACTTCTGCCCCAAGTCAAATTAAGGCAACATTTGCCCCAGATATCAGGTAGTGCCTCAAAATTAGAGGAGATTGATTTGTTCTCTAGACAGAAGACTCCTTAACGCAAAATAATTTATGTGCACCCATTTATAACAGGTGTTTAATCTGTGACAGCTTTTCTGGCCAGTGGAAATTCTATAGCATTCTTCCTTGTCACCGTTATAATACTTTTAAATGTTGTTTTTCTTTCCCCCATTAAAAGGAAAACATTTCTCAGAAGCAGTAGTGGGCTGTTAGGGCTATAAAACAAGTTTGCACAGACATGTAACACGTTGAGCCACAAGACACGACAGAGTGTGTTTTATGGGGCAATTAATATTTGCCTTGGGAGCACCATGAGGTATGAAGCACTGTCAAACACACCCTGGTATATCCGAATGCAACTTGTAAAGCTGCATTTTGCTTCTTGAAAAATAATTATGGAATTAGCTAGCTGACTTTTAACTTGCCCCAGTTAAAGAATGGAACCTTCCCACCCGGAGCCAAGCTCAGAGAGGAAGAACAGCAGGAAGGAGGACAAACAGCAGAAGACACCAGTTTCTAACCCATGTTCACATTCTGCAGTCTTGACTTTGCGGTTAAAATTGCTGTGTTTGCTGGTGCACCCTCATTTCCCTAATCTCTCCTTGTTATGGATCTTATTCCACAGTTTGTTCTGAGTTGTTACAGGTATTTCTCAGAGCATTTCCCACGTGCTGGCATTCATACAAGCGCAGGGCATAGGGACACCACATTACCTGCAGTAGTTACAGCCCTGTTAAAATAGCTGCCCACAGTGTGCATTCATATTTTATAGTCCTTATTTGAACGTTGGTTTTAGCTGTTTCAGGGTTTGGAGTAGGCAGCTGCAGCTTGGCAGGGGGCAATCCTGGAGAGCCTTCCCCTCTCCCTGCGAGAGGGAGCCAGGCTGTCAGATGTAAACCACCCCAAGTCACAGTGTGCACAGGCACAGCAGCGCTTCCCCAACTGCTTCAAGTTTCCAGCAGCAGTCTGACCCCCACGGTGCTGCACGGCCCTGGCTCTTACCACTCCTGGGGTATTTTGGCAGAGCCCAGCAGGGCTAAAGAGACATGGAGCAACCACAGCCAGCATCGCCTCCCCGCTCCACCGCAGCCAGCATCACCTCCCTGCTCCACCATGGCCCTGCGAGGGTGCTAAGCAAGCAGCAGCTGGAATTACAGGGACATATTCATTACACTGCTAAATCACACACAACTAAGAAATGGAAAACACATATATGACGCTTCCTCTGCTCCTTTCTAACTTTTGCTTGCTAAGTTTTATCTTTAGTTAGCATGCAAAACCTCTGGGCCCCACCTTGACCCATGTGTCTGTAACTGTCAGGATAATGGGGCAGGAGGTGCTCCCTGAGGCAGTGAAGCATGAGAGACTCCCAGTGAATGGCACCGATAACTCTGCCCGCCTGAGTCCCTGTTGTGCCAGGTCCCTGGGGCAGCACTGCAGGACAGGGACAGCACTGCAGCTCCCAGCCTTCTGACCCAGACCAGGACACGGCTGCTGGGGCCGGGAGGGCAAGCCCAGTCGCAAAGCTGGCCAGATGGCATTGTGTCATGTGAGCCAGTTGTCCCCCCCATGTACAGTCACATAACTGGAGTTTACACACATGGTCTCCAGGTACCATTTTCAGACAGAAGAACTGACAAGCTCCATGTAATTCTACATCCAACTGCTGCCACACAAAGACACTGTGCTGAAGAAGTAGGAAAATTGGAAATACAAGGGGAGATGAGAAGTGTTCCTATACATAAACGCACTCAAAGCACTTCAACGCAGGGCAATACCCACCAGTCAAAAGCTCAGACACTGAAACAAAAAGTAAACACTGCAATGCAAAACCACTGAAGTTGTGACAGAGCACTACTAGGCTAAGCACAAGTAATTTGTTCCTTCATCTCATGTATTTTAATGGGAACGAGAAGGAAGAATGAAGTTATAAAACTCCCAAGAGTCACAAGGGATGTCAGGTCTCCACAAGCAGTTCAGAGCCAGATCCTCAACTGCTATAAATCAGGGCTGCTCTGCGAAGTTCAGAATTGTATCAGAACCAAGGCCCTGGGCTTTCATGCCTCCAGTCACGAGCCTCACATGCTGGTGTTTTGCAGATTAAACCTCTAAAGCTGTGAAAAATGCTGTTTTCTCTGGGATGACACAGATTCATTTGTTAGTCTTACTGTTTGAGATCTAAAACTTTTTTTAAAACGCCCTTTTTAAATACAAGGTTCCTTTAAAAGCATTGGAAATAAATGTTAGAATAAATAGCCTTTGATATGAGGAAACAAGCTACACTTTGCCTCCAACATTTCATTAACCACAAAGATTTTTTTTTTTTTTTTCATCTGAAAGATGATTTGATGGGCATGGGGAAGAATGCAAAAAATGTTAGGGTATAAACTGTAGACACGTCTCCTGGATTTTAAGGTTACCGAGTTCTTCATTAATTTACCATTTTAGCAGAGACCTTACATTTGAAGTTTGCAATGCAGGTCCTGTGACACCTTTTCCAGCTCTAATTTCTGGGCTGGTTTTAAGAATCTCCTACAGCATATACCAGTGCAAATGCACTTGTCAGAAGAAATACACAGAGGTGCCAAGGTAAAGGATCTGCATATAAGAACACACCGTTTTGCTTCTCTCTCAAAATGGAGATTAATCTTAATGCAATGTAGGTATCAGTATATTTACATACCTATCTTAACAATTCTTCAAAGTAATATTTTAGTATTGTGTTATAAAACTAAAGCAGTAGAGAAAGCAAATATTCCAGAAAAGGAATTGGAGATTTAACACATTAAAACTATTTTTCTTGCAATGTGTTCCACTTCTGCAAAAGAGATAACACCAATCCTGCGTTTGAAAGGGATGTTTGGAAAAAGCTGCTTAAAAAATTTATTGTTTCTCTTAGTGAAAGAAGCCTTAAAAACAGGGACCATATAAACTTCTTTATGGCTGAATTCACAATTCACTTTGTGAAACACCGTATGTGTTGGCACCATTTATTCTTTACTGACATGTACTTCAGAAGAGACTCCAAAGAGCTGCTCCCAACTCTCACCTGCCATGGGACATGCAAGTAATTGTAGGTCCAGTTAATGTACTGGAAAACAAACAAAAAGTTAAAGTATATTTTATATTATTGTTTCAGTCCATAGAATTGAGTTATTGCTCCGCTTTTCCAGAGAGCATAAGGGCAGGGTTTGGAGACCTGAGCATCGTCCAGTTCCTACTACGACACTAACAGCCAGACTTCCCAGGGAGCTCTCTCCCAAGCCTAGGCTAGGATCTCAACATGTAAATGCCAGGTAAGCCTCCCACATCTGCCACATACATCTGTTCCAAGGGGTCAAAATTCCCCTATTATCACCCACAAGTTTCTGGGATCTGCAGAAACAACATCAGAGATATTTTACCCGCTTCCGAATTGCTGGGACAAAATACTACTAATTCAGCAATCCTGCATTGCAGAGGCTCGTTTAATAATGACCCTTTACAGCTATGAACAACAACCTCCACTCCTTTACCTAGGCCCCTGTCCTCAGCCATTAAATTCAGTGTAAGCTTTACTTGAGGGAAAGAGTTAGGTATTAACCTCACAATTCAATAGTGTTAATGTTTTTAAGCAATGCCCACACGAACAACCTCCCCCAGACACAAAGACTGAAACTTGATGAAGAAATTTAGAGAAACACTGAACTCCTTCCAAACTAGTGTACAACTCAAGAACTGGATATTTTAACTGTTTAATTTTTTGGACTATTATCATCCACAGAAAGAGGACTACATACTAGTGTTGGCCAGCTGTTCTTGCTCATTTCTACCCAACTTCTATCAATGTCTGAAACATTTTCTTTATAAAATCCACTAGGGGCTGATATTACAGTAACACAGGCAGAACCTCAACAGAGGCAGGGCTTCTTGTGTTAGGCTCTATCAATATTCATCTTATAACGGGATGCAGAAAATTTTGTCCTTCATCCATGGTAATGGGACCTTTTATGGCAGACTGGGGTCTGAAATACCAGTTTCCTGCTTGAGCCCCAAAACCCTCTGTCGTGAGATCAAGAGCAGCACTTCTTACCAACAATCTCCCCGATCCACCCCTGCGATGGGCGCTGGACCGCTGCTCTGTGCTTTAACAGGCAAAACTCTTCCATCCCAATTACGTTTCTGCTTTCAGGACAGCCCTAGCATCGGCAGCAGCCAACTGCCACGTTGGCACAGTCTGGGACTGCTGGAGATGTTTGCTTTTAGTCTCAAGTTTATTTAACCAGTCCCCATCTTTCCATTATCTGTGGCTTTCACATACAGACAGGAGCCTGTACGCCGACCTCTACTGGTAATAGCAAGGTTACAAAGATAGTGCAAGTTTCCAGATATCGGTATTTGTCTCCATTAATCTGCCACCACTGCTCACTAATCACACTCACATTAAATAGATGTCAAGGAATATCAATTTCTTTGATTTCTGAGGTCCAGTTAAAACATAAGACGTAGGCATAACAATTCAAGTGCTTTTCCATAAAAAGTTAGCATCTACATTCCTCCTGCATCCCATTAGACATCTTCACACATATTAGAGATGACACACTGTATACTAAGGAGGTCAAAAACTTAAAGAAAACTGTCCAAGAGTCCAAGAATACTGAAAAAACTGGTGGCATTTGACATAATTTATAGCACTAAAGAGCTGGGGAACAGGAAAAGGTTGATGTAGTAATAACATTAGCAGGAACTATAGTCCATGCAAGCCAGTGCTAAATAAAGTGCCAATCAATAGCTCTTTTATTAGTAGGTACAATCAATGTAAAGCAGGCAGGCCTGGCCAATTAAGCTTATCGACTGACCAAAGAGTAGCAGGAAACATTCTTTCCTCAGTTTTGTTTTCCTTTCTGTAAGTGAGAAATGAGCTCCAGTTTTATCACTGGATTCCCACCAAGGCATCTCCAGGAGTTCCTGTAGAGTGGAAACGCTGACAAAAAGCAGGCTTGAGCTATCTCGGTATCCTTTAACCTAGGGTCAGCCTGAGAGCCAATATAGACAAGGGTCACTTACAAAGTAACTTTTTTTCTAGTGACTGTATGAAGTAAAAATGTTGTTCTTCTAGATGAAGGGGAGAGAACTGGTAAAGGAAGAAAGCACAATCCCTTAGCAAGGCTTAACCATTAACAGTTCTGTAAGACCTTAGGAAATTGAGCCTATTTGTTTCTAATTCATGTATGCACTGCATGAACTCAGTAAGCCTCCCAGCGTGGTGGAACTTTAGTATCTTTCTTGGAGGTAAAATGCCAAAACTACAGCTCCAGTAAAAGTTTCAGTCCCATATTGTAAAGGCTGCTGAAAATAACAGCAGCTTTAATATTCAACTGTGATGAACTGAACTGTGCAGATGCAAATAGGATATTTATCCACAATACCACTCTCTCTCCCTGCTCTGATCCCCCCTTCCTCCCTTATCTCTTTCAAAAGGAAAAAAGTCAGAAGACCAGATAAGATGTGAGCTCTCAGCGTGATCAAATAAACACTGTGTGGTGGACACAAGGAAAGAAAACACGTTATAGGAATGAATAGCAAAGATTGCATTTTACAAAGGATCACAGAGAAAATTAGCAGCCCAGATCCTGTTTTCCCTTTGCTGTAAGTTAGACAGGATTTCTGTGGCCTGGCTTCCCAGCAGGCGGAGTGCTGCATCCATCCTGGCAGTCAATCAGCCTACATCAATCTGCTCCATTCAAGGTTTGATCCGACAACTTATTATTGGAATTTAGTGAATACAGCACAGTTCACCAGGTTTATATCCCTTCAGGTCTGGCACGTTCAGAGCTTTACAAGTATTTGAACACCTCAAAAAGTTGGGGGGAGGAGGGGGAAGATTCTCAGCATGTTCGACTACAGGCACACAGGCACTATGGGACAGGCCAGTTTTCAGCTTCCTATCAGACAGCGCCCCAGCTGTATCCAATTCAGAAAATATTTTAGCAATCTGCAGAAGTGTCCTTAAGTGTCAGTTAGACAATCCATTGCTAAAGCTCCAGGCAAGCGTCTCACCTCTTATATTTATGCTTGCTGTTTTCTTTTGCTTGCCTGTGATAATTTAATCTACAAGACTAAAAAGAGCAAATCAAATAACTTTGCATCCTATCTAAATGTCACAAGGCTCAGTCTTCCCTACTGCAATTCAGACCAGCTCTGACTGTACGTGCTGCAACTCCACTGGTTGTTGCTGAAATTCATCATAGGTCACACGTGCACAAGTTGCTTTAATTCACTAGAGAAAAATCAACATAACACAGCAAGCCATTTACTCACAGTTTTGCTTGTCCATGTTTGAGAGACATTAAATACTGTAACTCTTGGCCATAACTATATTATGACAGTTTAAGCAGGGAAACAAGGCAGTGGATAAAGCGGGGGATAAAGACACAGAGCAGACATTTCCATTTGGCTTTTTACATGACAGGTCATAGGAGTTTAGCGAAGACAAGACAGTGCTGTCCAAGCTAAGCTCCTAACAACCTTAAGGAGTAAAGTAATGCAATTTTTCAGAAGTGTTTATCAGTCAACCCCTCTGGCTCAGCTTTCCAGTAGCTCAGAGGTTGCAGAGCTTCTAAAAAAGTCAGACCTTCAACCAAAAGCAAGAGGAAAATGGTTTACTCACTTCCTGGTTTCTCAGACTGAGAAGCAACCTCAGCTATTTTGTCCAAAAGAAGATTTGTCCAGGTTTTTCCAATTTTGTCCAGAATCCCTTTCTTGAATCAGATCTGGCTACCAGTCTCAGAAAGAGTTCAGGGTGTCTTTTGGATAAAGGTAGTTTGCTCTTTCACATTCTTAAACGGTTGACAAGTCAGACCCATACGATATAAAGAGACTTAATGACCTGGACTCACTGCTTCACGTCAAGCACAGGCCACTTCCACAGGAAGGTATGTAATCCCTATTCAGCACATTACTCCAGCGCAGCTTTACATCAACATTGTGCTGTGCACAACTGTCACAATAAGAATCCACCCCAGGTGGAGACAAACATCTCTGGAAAGCCACAGGCATGTGGGACAGTCAGTCCCAAGCTTTACCCACCTTTCAGAGCTGCTCAGTGCCTCTCCTTGTACACGCATCACCTCCCTCATGGGGGACATGCAGCAAGGTCAGTTCATGGCTGGGTTTGTCAACTGATGGCCACTCCTGTCCCCAGAGGAGGGCTCTGTAATGCAAAAGATGACATCCTTAGCTTGGATTGACTGTCTGAACTGAGCTAAGTAACAGGTTGAAAGTCTTTATCAAACTAAAGCTTCCCATGAGAGGCATGGGGACATCTGTCTTCAAGTTTTTGTAAAGTCAAACCTTAGTCCTGGTGTACTGCTATTTTTTTGAGACTTAGAGGGCAAGACATCTTTAACTCAAGACACCAGGACATTCACGCCAGGTGCTCCCTTGTAATCCTCAGGTCAGCCAGAGCTCTCAACCATTTGTGTCTTAGGTTTTTTTAGGTTAAAAACTCCAGCCTAAATCTTGAAGTCAGACTAAAGGAGCTAACCTTGTTATAGCCTGGAAGAAGTCAGTTTTGCTAACACACACAAGGCTCATTAATATTGCTGAGCAACCTCAAGATCAAAATGCACTTCAAGTTTGGGGGTGGTTTTTCTGAATTGGTGAGAGGGCCCTCAAATATACCCCACATCATGGCCAGAAACATCTTCTGGATTTCCATTTAGAAATCTACCCTTTTGTTACGAAGCAACATGTTCTAAGACGCAGGACTACATCTTCATACTCAACACATTCTCAACTAGAGTCCATAAAGATATAGCTGGACATGCACTACAAATCCTACTTGGTTGTTCAGAAAAATCCTAGCTGAAATTCCATCTTTGTGAATACATTTTAGTCTTAAAAAAGAGACAGATCTTCAAGAAACAAGAACTTCACGTGGAGGCACTTCTGTGAGCATGGGAGGTGGAGCCTGTGAAGGAGCTCACCACTCCTTCTCCAACTGGTTTCCATGCTCTGTGCCTCTTCCACTGTTACGTTCCCTTCTGAACTACGCAACAGATGGGAGCAGTTGGTTTTTAAAAGGTTTTTATTTTCTGATTTCAATTTTTCATGTGTCATTTGAACCTGGCACAATACCATTTCTCTAGTGAAGAGGAGACATTGTGTTAAGCTTAATTATCAAAGGCTGAAACCAAGCAAGCAATCAATCATTTAGTGACACACTCATGCTTTCACTGATTTGAAAAAATATTTTTTTGTGGCTATTGAAAAAAGAAAAACTGTCAGAGACAAAAACAGAATCACTCACTTTGCAGCATATCAAAATATCAAGACTGTGGGGAGATGAGTGAAGAATGTTCATTTGTTTTTTCTGAAACTAAATCCAACTCTTTTTGGCATGTGAGCCCGGAAGTCACATAAGATGTCTTTTAGTGTAAACATGATCTTTCTGCCAGGGTTTGCCTTATAATTAAGGCTGATTTGAACAGTCACAAAACTTGTTTCTAAACAGCTTTCCTAAAGAGTCAAGATTGTTTTGTTCTTTAATTTTCTTTAGGTTTTCTCCCCTTTTCTTTTTTTTTTTTACTGCCAGATAAGTGCTCCAGCAGCTGCATTCCTGGGGAACACTGACATCCAGTGGAGAGCTGGGATCATCCCCAGAGCCAAGGCAATGGCCCCCAAGCCAGCACCTCCGTTGAGAGGAACGCCCCAGAAGTCCAACGGCTGTAGGAGATGCCTTCAATTACAAACTCTGAGCCTCAGCGCGCAGGCAGCGGCACACTTCAGTAACAGCCTGAATGACCTTGAGCTGTAATATTTATTTTGTCTTCTAAATTCTCATTAAGATGATCACATTTCTAGCCATGTTATTTCCAGTGGTTTACTTGTGAAGCTTAGATGTGGGGGCTTTTTTTTCCAGTTGAAATGTTGAAATAAAAACCGCTTGTATCCACTGATCAGCAGATACACCATGCTTGCTTCTGTTTTTTCAGTGATACAGGATGATATATCCCATGTGTTTAAACAGCACTGCATTTCAAACAATAGTGTACAGTCAACAATTAACATTGTTTTTCTTTGGAGAAGCAGAGTCTCTGTAAGGTCACTCTAGTGTTATCACTGAGTATAAAGGCATCCGATATCACTGCCCTGACTCCAGCCACCACATACATGCATTTGCAAGCTTATTCAATAAAAGCCTACCCAAATACAAACAATCCAACCAAGCTTGGTCTGCAAAACAGATTCATGAAACCTGCATAAAAGGGGGATTGTCTTCTTGCTCCTTTGCAATAGCACTACAGATCAACTCTTTGACCTTCTCATTTTAATACACCATGTTGTTTAGGAACATAATAGATACTACAGCAGCAGATGACTACCAGAATTACAGTGCTGGTAACATCGCCTCAAAACCAGAAGAAACTACAGTTTGAAGAAAGAAAAAACAGTCGTACTGCAAGCTACAAACAAGAACCCTTTTTCACAGGGAAATGTTTGAGGTTTCTAAGCTGGTTTTCTCTCTGCATTGCATTCCAGTACAAAGCTTCAAAACATTTCATCCTTCCATCCCCAAATGTGACACATTCACCCCATTAAAACCGCAAGGCTAACCAGAAGCCCGAGTCGTGAGAGACTAGATTTTTCTGAATCCCACAGAGGGAACTTGAACTTGGGACTCCCATATCCCAGGGGACATCCTTGCAGCAATCTTGGGTGAACAGCCCCATCTTGCTGCCTCCACTATCTTAGACCGAGACACTCTCATCAGATCCATTTTCACTAAATCTTAGTTTCATTGCATCAGCAATTCCAAAGAAACCTTTTATCAGAAGTTCCCGGCTAGCTCACATCAACTGTATTTACCTTCTGGCCAAGAAACAAGCCACACTCTGCTCTGTTTCACAATGTGTAATTCTAAACCAACTCCAAAAGGTTGCTGTAAAGATCCTCCAGATTTACACTGGTAAAAATAAGATCAAGTTGTGACGCATGATTCTTAGCTTGCCATAATACAAAATAACAGCGCAGTTATACCCTTGGCATCCCACTCTGAGAAAGCATATGCTCTGAACTTTATCCTTCAGTGCTTTCTTATCAAGAGCAATATTTGAGGACAGCCTAACCGCCAACAACGTTTGCTTCACAAGGACTTGAGCATGTACTTAAAAATAGCAGCAGGGAGTGGCGACACTTTGGAAGGATGTACCAAGAACAATGTTAAGCCAAGTCTGTGCTCAAGCGCTTTCCACAGCTGGGACCAGAGAACATGCCAAATAATCGACCTTTTTCTTCCAAAAGGAAGAGTCCCTGCTCCAAAGGTGAATAGGAGACACCTGTTCACCCCTGAAGGTATGACAGTAAGATGACAAATCTCCCCAAAGCTTATACTATTTTAACCTATTTTTTCAAAAGAATACATAAAGATTTCAGTGCTACGACAAAGTGTCACCTTTCTCCCTTTAGCAAGCCAGGCTAGTTCTGTCTTAAGGCAGGATATCTCCTTACTGCCTGGTTTTTGATACACAGGTTAAGTAATGAAGAAATACCTTTTTTTTTTTTAAAAAAAAAAAAAAAAAGAAAGGTTCTTAGTGCATTCTTCCAAAGGAAAAAAGGAAATAATAGGAGATAGCTCTTGTTTCTACAGCTAGCAAACTATGCTGTTTCTTTTATGAGCTAAATGAAAGGAACATACAAAATAATCATTATGGATTTGTATGAAATTACTGGGTATGGAATGCAGTAAATCCCCAAACAAGCTTAAACTATGGTTCATAAGATATAATAATCAGGTAAAACTGCAGACTATCCTTTTGTAAGATGCAGCAGAAACCTAATATTTTATCGGAAACCTTGATTTATGTTTAATAGCTCTGCTACCTACTAAAAAAGATCTTGTATTAGCAAATGGGTACAGATCCAGTCCATTAGCTTAGGACAACTGAAAAACTCAAGGGTTTTGTGAACTAATGCAATAAAATATCATTAAACACTGTAGCATGACAAGACAGACAGAAGGTTTGAGTTGAAAGTCAGGAGAAGTGTTTGAAATGAAGTAAAATGTACAATAGATATGTTTAGGTACATCTGGCTTACATTTGCAGTAGGTCGTCAGAGGACCTTAGTGTCTGTGATGTAAATGAATAACAGAGCCCTCAACAATTTAACTGTCATCAGTATAAATGCTTTAACTGGCACAGTAAAGCAAAGCTCTGGGCCTCTTTCTAAATCTCCATAAGATCCTGGTCTGAATTATAAACTGGGGCTGCATTACCTGAAGATGAAAGCAGCCAGGTCAATTCACTTAAAACCAGAGAATTACCACTGCGAAGCTGTGATGAGCAGCAAAGGAGCATGTGTGCGCGCCTATGTGCAGTTGTGGTTTTAATGTGCAGTTTCGTAGTCAAGAGGAATATCTGACTGCCCAGTCATTCAAAATCCACATTCAAAGGTCTGATGGGAAGGAAGGTAACCATTTGATTTTCAACTAATCAAAGTTCCTAAACAGTAAGGCTAAAGATAAACCACCAGAATTAAATCCATGCTAAGAGGAGGTACACAACTGCAAGGAAAGAGTTGCTTCTGTACAACCTGCTCCAAGCCCACTGCTGCAAACATCTCCCTGTCAGGCAGCACCATCACACACACAGGCCAGGATGAAGGACTCTGGCTACACAAGCTCTGCCACTTAGATGGCTTTAATCAAATCCTTTCTTTCTCCTTACGCACATTTCCTCCATCATCTTATGTCAGCCTTCAGATCGCCAGTTTTGGGGAGCAGGAATTACCCCCCCCACCCCACATGCCCATACAGCACAACACTGCTGCAGATCCCAAGTCACAGTACGCCATATAATCAACAGCAGCCAAGTGTAACTCCCCTCCACTCACCTTACTTATCTTTCTCACTCATTTCAAGACCACACAGTTGTCCAATATCCCAGAGGTTAAAAAAATTATTCTAAGATACCTAAGGCAGAAAAATACCAAGCAGATTTCGCTTCTTCAATATTTCAGGAGTTGGATATACTGAATAGAGTTTGTTTGGGTAAGTAGAGGCAACTGAGCTTAGAAAGATGTGAAGGCAAATTGATCACACTTACTGCGATGTGGCCAAAGTTACCATATCATCACCATAACCTTCTGGGCTCAAATTGGAATTGTTTCCCTCCCCCCCTTCAACAAATGCATGGGATATTCGCTTTTATAATAAATTCCAAGCAAATTAATGGATTCCAACATGCATCATCAAATTTATATTTCCTCCTCCACAGAGTTCTACCCCGTAAGTAATCCTTAAAATTCGTCATGAAGCTTTCAAAACAATTTATGCAAACAAACATCAAGCAGAGCTATTTGTATTGGCAGCACATTTCACTTAACAACCTACAACAAGGAACAGATGGTCTGAGCTCTGGAAACAGCTACAAAGAAAACAGTAGGAGCAAGTCCATCAGAAGCACTTTTTTCCCCCCAATTTTGTGAAGATTACAGACTTGTTCTTGTTTATTTCTTTGATTAGGCTGTTATTTTATGTACTCATGAATCCTTTCCCCGCATTTCATGGAAAAAATCCACCAGAAGCACATTCCCCAACTGTGTATAGTTTACAGAAGCGCTGCTTTATGAACTGAGCTATCTGTTCCTCACTGATCCAGCGCTCTCTAAAGTGGTGGGGAAGGAAGTGAAACAACACGCAGATGTTGTACAAGGGATTGACAAATTTAAGGCAAGCCTGCTAAATTTCATGGTTCTCTGTGTGCCTTTGCCCATCCCTTGGTCTCCAATATGAAAACCAGCAAAAGCAGAGGATTCGCAGTGTCACATCCATTACGCACCACTCGGTAATATCACTGGTCTTGTAAGATGTGATGGCCGCTTCCTCATTTCTAGAGGGAACCTTCATCTTGTGACAATGGATTACAAGAGGCTCAGCCCCAGCAGGATGTTTAGGAGAAGCAGAACATTTAATACCTGCAGCACAACAAGCAGGGTCTGCACTAGCCAGTAAGAAGCCTGGTCAAGTGGAAGCCTGGTTTACACCCATGTTGGGAGCAGAGGACTCGTCAAGGAAAGAGAAGGTCACACCGCTCAGAACAGCGTGGGGAGCAATCTAACAAGCAAACATCAATAATAGTATTTGGAAATAAAACGGAGAGGAATAACATGAAAATGGAACAAAAGTGACCCCAATGACATTCTTTAATGGAAATGTAATGTTTTCCCTGTGTCAAAATAAGTAATAGGAAAAGTTTTTATAAAAAGTAGAAACAATACTCTACTGTATATATCTTTTAAAGAAAAAAGTCTATCCCTGATCACCAGTAATCACATGCTTCTTGTTACTACCAGCATCATGAAATTCACTGTCAGGTCCACTACCATCTGTGCTTTCTTCACAAGGATTCATATTCGTCAATTCGTCTGCAAAGACTCTCACCCAGCCCTGGATTTAATTTGCATAACATTAGGGACAGATAACATGCCACACAACTATCAGCCCATCAGCCACAAACGCATCCCCCCCCCCCCCCCCCCCCCTTTTATTATCAGAAATTAGAGGCAAATTAGGCCCCTGAAGTTATACAAGGATGAATATGGAGCATAACGTTTAAAAAAAAAAAAGATAATAAAGAAGGAATGAAGGACTTCTGACCAGAGAGACAATCATGACATCTTGAAGTAACAGAAATCTTTCTGAAGGGCATTAACCTGGGTGGAGACAGAGATCAGTTTGGAAAGGTTTGGCTTTGAGAACTGAAACCATGTTAAATTTTGGTGGAGCAGAATCAAGGACAAAACAGACCAAACCGACAGCTTAATCGGACCTTTGAGCATCACAGTTGAATAAACTTTGTTCCACACAACACTATGTAATTTCTGCTTTCATACCCTTGTTAGGGGAACAGCTTCCTATCAGGCTGACTACAAAGCTGTTTTCACTGGCTGCCTCGGCGAGCCGCGATTGCCAGTCCTTACATACCATACGTGTCTCCTGCTGGACCACTTAACAGAGCAAGATGACTAAAATACTGCCGAGGAACAAAACCAAACACTGGTTCTTTCTCCCTTACATAGCATTGTAGATCCAAGCTTTTCATTTTAGGGTGAAACACAACTAGATGCAGCAGCAAAAGCCCAGGCAGCCAACGTACATACTTTCAATGCAGCTTTTCCCATTACTCATCTGGCTGCAGGAAGAGGAAAGCAAACTCAAGCAGATGATAAAGCTAAACTAACAGTGCTGTTCAGCAAAAGGTGTCTCAGGGAAAACAGCTGTAGGAGAGTATCTGGACAAGCTTTGTCATACAAGCATTGCTCCTAGGTTTTACTTGTAAATAAAAAGTAAAGAAAATGGGAAAAGTTGATTTTTCAGTCCTTGAACTGTCTGAATGCAGTTTAAACCAATTTGAGAGTAGGTACAACTCCGAGTTCACGATCTGACCCTGTAACGTGATACCCAAAACTGAGCAAACGTTTTGAAGGTCACTTCAGATTTCTTCATTTGGAGGATTACGATGAAGCATTTCCTGAGATGTCACGCTTTAAACAGCTAATGGCATGTGACAACCAAGTGCTTTTCCATTTTACATTCTAAAGTCCAAACACTTGGCCTCTCCCCCAAGCAGAGAAATCTGTAGCAGCCCCAAGAGCTTGACTTTTGGGGCCCTGTCGGACTCTCCTTTTACTTTAGCAGGCACTGGATGCAACCAGGAGTCAGCTCACTACAAGTGGCAAAAACTTCTCTACAAATGCCTCTCAGCGAGGGGCCGCAGGGGCTGCGGTGGTACCACGGTGCCGAGGAGGTAGAGAACCCCTGACTGCCAGCAGCACGGTTACACCTTGAGCCCAGGTCACCCCAGCCTCCCAAAACAAGCTGCCTTTTCCCAGTGACTTTTTTCATAAGGTGCATGTGGAATGATATGAAAAAATAATACACAAAATAAGGAAGAGTTCCAAAGGCACAAGTGGAAGTAGATGCCCAATCCCTCTGGTGATCTCCTCCAGGTACATCTTAAGGCTTTTGGAGGCAAACAAATAAGATGGCACCATCAGGCAAAGAGCTGCAGTTCCACACAGCACCTGCTCAGGCTTCCCCAGTGCCTCCGCAGCCTGGAGCTCAACGGGGCCACTGTGTTTCATGGAGAACAAGCCTTTATGGATCAGAGTCCTTTCTAGGGAAGGTTGCAAGTGCTGGAGACATTAAAAAGTATATATATTACGTATACATACATACGAGAATAAAAAAAAAAAATCAAACTTCATTGACAACCAGTGAAGTTTTTAATTTGGTTTAATTCCTAATTTTAGCTTGCAAACTTGCCTGTGTACTTCCTTTTAATTTCCGATTCCTTTAATTTCTTCCAATATAATTTCTGAGCTAGTCTAACCCAAAGAATCACCCTTAATTATTACATGACACTAAGCAAGAGGCATCATAACACATACGAAGCATCAGGACCCAGCTGCCAAGCACCAGCACTAACCAATCCCCTGACACTGCTTCTGGATTTTGCTCCGAATACCAGAGCCAAACCTATTCTCAAGCACAGTTAAAAACCAGGATGCTTGCTATTAAGCTTCAAGTTACCTTCTACCGGAGAAATGCTGCTTCAGCTGAATTTGGTGGAATTACAGGAGCTGATTAGGTTAACCACTGACTGTGTTTCCTGGAGGGCATTGGAAACTATGCCCTGACCTGGATTATTTAATCTTGATCCAGATTTGAACCATTTAATTTTAACCTCCACATCTCCAGGAAACAAAAAAGGTAATACAAACTTCAGGGCAACTTTTAAGTTTGAGAGGTAGCAAGGGGCAGGGCACAAACGCGATTGCTCCCAGACACTGAGGGCAGCAAGAAACAAAGCCTTGCTGCTCCTGCTCCCAGTGGAAAACTTTGCCAGAGCAGGTTGTGGAGGGAGGGGAGGGGGGTTGATGCCAGCTGGGCACAAGCTGGCTGTTTTGCACAATGTTACACTGTCAGTGAACCCTGTAGCTTCATGACCCAAGTGAAATTTCTGGCCAAAAGAGAGAAGAGGGGCAAACGAGCCCAGACAGGCTCCGGAATCACTCCCTGGGCACACGAGCCCCCTGCACTTAAAACATGGCTCCTGCCAGCCCAGGAGAGGGACTGGACTCAGGGTCTCTGCTCTGTCACACATTATTTATACCTAGTAGAGTTCAGACATCCCCCTCTCTTGCATCCAGCTTTGGAGTTCTCAGCACAAGAAGGACGTGGACCTGTTGGAGCAGGTCCAGAGGGGGCCACAAAGGTGCCCAGATGGAGCCCCTCTGCTGTGAGGACAGACTGAGAGTTGGGGCTGTTCAACCTGGAGAAGAGAAGGCTCCAGGGAGACCTTAATAAGACCCTTCCAGTCCCTAAAGGGGGCTACAGGAAAGCTGGAGAGGGACTTTTTTTTTTTTTTTTTTTACAAGAGCCTGTAGTGATAGGATGAGGGGCAATGGCTTCAAACTGGAAGAGGGGAGATTTAGATTAGACATTACAAAGAAATTTTTCACTCTGAGGGTGGTGAGACCCTGGCCCAGAGAAGCTGTGGTTGCCCCATCCCTGGAGGTGTTCCAGGCCAGGCTGGATGGGGCTTGGAGCAACCTCCTCTAGGGGGAGATGTCCCTGCCCAGGGCAGGGGGTTGGAACTAGATGATCCTTAGGGTCTCTTCCAACCTAAACCATTCCATGAATCTCTCTAGCTTCAGCCATAAGCTCCAGCCTGGCCCTGAGATATTTCCCAATTAAAGCATCATTAAAAAAATCCCAATTAATTTTGTTTGGGAAGTTATTTGTCAGACTGAGGGAAGCCAGCCACGCTGTGTCAATAATAATGAACTTAGTAGCCTGGAAAAGATAAAATATTGATCAACTTGCTCACACCTTTTAACAGCTCGCTGAGTAACAGCATCAGGAGATGAAAATACTTTTGCATGAAAGGGATTTTTAAATAGCACCTGAATTGTGCCAGAGTATTCCTAAACTGCACAACGCAGCAGCGTGCAAAACTATGTACTGTACCTTGTAAGACATTCAGTGAGGTACTAGAACCTGCATAGTTGTGTTAGCAGGATACCCCATACAGCTCATTTGCCCAGGGGAGAAGCAACATTTATTAATTCAGGCCAAATGGCCCTATACCTTGGCTGTAACCACAGGGATATATTCACAGTGATTTCAGATCTTTCAACTGCACAACGTTGTGCCGCATGCCTTAAAAACTGAGTCAATTTATCAGGACTCAGTTCAGCATAGGACAGTTCAGCCCAGATATTTTATTACCAACCACACATGAGCAAAGTCCAGTTAAAGTATAACAGTGAGGACAGAATGAGCTTACCAGCAACAGAGAAAAAAGGGACTTTCAATGGGATGCTACAGCATATCACCAACAAGCTTTAGACACGTCTTTTCCTCCTCTGCTCCCAGACAGAGGGGGTAAAATTTACAACCTCTGGCTGCAGTCAGTGAATGGCGGGAGGGTTCTCATCCCTTCCCAGCAGGATGGCAAAGCACCCCAAACCTGAAAACTTTTGCACAGCCCCCCTGCACTCCACTACAATTACAGCCTGCTTTTAATTAAATCCAGGGCAACACAGCATAAATCCCGAATACACTGAATCTATTTCAGTAAGGGACTAATTTTAAGTCTTCCCTCCGCAGCCTATAACCTCAGCTGAGCAATTCTGAAAAAGCCATGTCCTGGTGAAGCAGCCAAGCCCTCTCCCATACACTCCTGACCTACAGATATGCTTAATATGTTAATTTTTGTTTTGGTTTCAGAACAAAACCTGCCTTTTAAAGAAAATTTTAACAGATTCTAAACCAGAAATGCTGCACTCCCCTGAGGCATTGAAAAATGCAAACTGAAGACTTCCCATGTGTCGGGGTTATTACTTATTTCCTTCTAAAAACAGAAGAAGTGTTGCAACAGTTGTAATGCTCCAGCTCACTAGGCCAAGAAGATGTTGTCTTTCTGCACACTCATTAACCATAGTGTGGAACTCAATAACTGTTCTAATTTCCTACCTTAAATGTTTTTCTTCCCCCCAGTTTTCATTTTATGCTTTACATTTACATAGGACTACACTCCACCACTTACCTTGAGAGTCTAGTTGCTGTCAAACACAATAAAAGGAAAGGAAAGGCGTCTGGAATCACAGAAGCTTTAGTGTTGAAAATTGTAATTTAATTTCTAGAAATGAATTTAAGCACTCAAAGCTTTCTTTGTCAGCCACAGATGAGAAATTGATAGGCTTTGAAGGCAAGCAAATGTTTTTTCAGTCGAATCTCTCAAGTAAATATTTATGTTAGATATAATAAGAGATGTTATTTCACACCACAAATTAAATACCAGCTGATTATTAAATCTGGTGCAACGCTATGAAACTCTCAGGTACTGTTGCCCACAATAGGTGCACTGTAATTAGGCTGGCTGAGCTCCAGGGGGGTTCCTGAGCCTCACCAAACCCAGAGCATCAGTCAAGCCACTTCCACAGCCTCAGGAGTCCTCGGCTCCCATCCTGGCTCAAGGAGAGATTTGCTGTGTGATACAGGGAAAAATCACCTAACCCTGCCACCCTTCTGCTACTTTTGTAAAATGCTTCTGGTCTTCAAGAGCAAAACACTGTTTCTTCTCTAGTTTGCAAGGACACCGAGTCTGTGAAGGGAGAAGGTGGTCCAGCCTGGGAAAGGGAGACACAGGACTCTCCGTGCTCTGGGTGGCCCAGCAGCCTCCCCAGCTGGAAGATGTTGGATTACACATACCCCCTTTCCCTGGGCTGATATCCCTGGGGTGTGAGCACACACAGCTCCAAACCGTTCTTTAAAGTCTGAAAGGTGCACAAGACAGATCATGTTGAATTTGATTTCTAAGAACAAATATACCAATATATTTGCTGTGGCAAAAACTGCATTGTGCAAAATCATCCTCAATCCAACCCAAACAAGTCATCCCAGTAGCACAGATACAGCAGCACAAGCTTCCAAGAACAAGCACTCTGGGGAGGCAGGGTGCTCAGGGGGGGTTCTAACAGGGGAGACACCCCCTCCTCTCCAGCACCGCTGCAGGGCCAGGCAGGCTGGAGCTGCTCTGCCCAACAGTCTGCTCCGCTGTGGCACAGGCGCAGCACCAGCTCCACCTGCACCCTGACACCTGGCAGGAGGGCAGGGAGCAGAATCAGATGTAAATGCTGCTTTTTTTTCTTTAAGTATCTTATTCGGCTAATTGCACAATCACAAGAAGGCTTCAAAGCATGCCAAAGAGTGGGATAATGACACTTTATGGGTGAAAAGACCTTTCGTTTCTCCTTTTCCTCTAATAACCACTGATGATGGACCATTACCCTACCATGTTGCCCTGCCTTGTTGTGTCTTGATGCATATATTTAACAAGATTACTTATGAGTATAGCACAGTGGATGTCTAATAAAGCAAGATCGTTAATTTTGAAAGTCCTACTTTATCTCTCATTATTGCAATATTTTTGCCTGCTGCCTTGTCAGAGCATGAGGGCTGTAAACCATCAGGACTGGGCAGTGGGATTCCTTTACTCCACTTGGAGCTGCCCCACTGAGTGCAGTTACAACACTCTGGTTATGGCATGTCCTAAAGGCTGGTTTGGATAGGGCACTCATAAGTCATTCCAAAATGTCAGAAAGGAAACTGAAAGAAGGTTTGCCTGCAATAGCTGAAGGTGGAAGAGGAAAGGGATGAAGGAAGTGCACTCAGGTATCATCCATACCTAGCACATCATCCAACCCTAGCACAACGCAAACACCCAAGCTGGTGAATGGAACTGGGGTACATTTCTTAACTGGTGTGGTAGGACCCAGATGGCCAGCCAGCCTGGAGACACAGAGAAGTCAACGGGAATCAGTCAGCACATAGCAACACCTTAGCCCAAGCCTGCAGTTTGGTGCCCATGAGCAACCCCACTAAACTCAAAGGTAGCACCATGTGCTCCAAATGGGGACAGCAGCTTTCAAACACACAATTTAACAAGACAGGATGACTACAGCCATCTGTCCTTTCCAAATATGAGGGCAAGTAGCAGCATTGCTGCTGTTCCTGCTGGAGAGGAGTACAACATCCCACCAGCAAGCAACACTGTGGTGAAGAGTCCCCCAGACAAGTTATTTAAATAAGAGATGCTCACACAATCTCCTCTCACTCCTCATGTGTCATCAAGTTGGGAGAACTTTCCAGCATGATGATGCAATTCTAAAAGTACATTAGATTACAAAAGGGCCAAGGTGCAAAATAAGGCAAGTCCTTACTACTGGCAGACCATCATAATATTTTCCTCTCTTCATCAGGATAATAAAACAGAGGGTAAAGCTCTGCAAACACAAAATTAAGCTAGAATTCTAGCAAAAAGGGGCTAGGAATAGTGCTGCGTTTCACTATCTACCAATGAAGAATACAAGCATACACTTTTGAAAGAAAGAACACATCCTTAGTATGCTAAATACAGTAAGTATTAATTAAATCATTATTAGCAATCAAAATCTAATTTCTTTGTCACTTTCTGATATCTTAACTAAAGGCATATTTGCAATACTATTATAACAAGTTACAATTCGAGCAATAGAGCTGCTTGCAATAATTCAGAAACATGTACACTTTCATATGAATATATCATGCCTAACTAATGAGATTGCTCATTTCATAACTTCAGTTCCATTTTTATTATTTCATAAAACTGGAAGTCCTTATCCATTTTATGAAAAACACCAAACCTTTGTGAAATTCATTAAATAAGCATAAAAAATTCATTAAACAAGTGAATTGCATTCATGGCTGCTTTGATGCAAATGCCCTTTAAGCAATGTAAAACTCCATATTGATTTAACCTTTCATGTTCTGATATTTCCATGTGGAGAGATATATATATAAAAATCTTTATTCAAGGAATGAAATTAAGTGCTGATCCCTTGATCTCCAGCCAGGGTGAGGAAGATTGGTCAATTTAAATAGTCACTGCTGATCAGCAAACAGCTGAGTTTGTATTAAAACAGAGCACTAGTATTTCTGTACATCTTTGCTGGCAAATAAACACACATATAATATCTTGGGCCAAATCGATACGATGCCTGAAGTTTCCTCTGTAGCAGAAAGTCAACCAAATATTGGATGAGTCCCGCAGGACTAGTTATAAGAAGGCCGTGCTGGTCTACCAAAAGGTTGAAGAGCTTCTTCCAAGTACCTGGTGAGGTTTAGCTGCTCGTTTCCATTGCCCCCATTCCCACTCAAAGCTGCTGCAAACAGCACAGCCAACAAGCCAGCGTCTGCCTGAACCTACCGTCACATACCACCTGCACCAGGGAGCTGCCAAACTGAAGGCTCAACTCAATTTCCTTGGGGTTACTCTACATACCTTCAACCAGTGGTTGCAATATTCAGTTGTCTCCCTTCCTACCTTTAAACTCCACTGAAATCCTCTCCTAGTCCTTACGGCAGCATGAAGACTTAAAGAAATCACTAATGGCTAGTCCAGCAGAGTCATTCTCTGTGTTTCCAATACATTGTACTACAAAGGAGATAATGTGAAAAAGATGCGTCTGCAACAAAATATATGTGTCTGCTACCCAAGATGTGCATCTGATTAGACCTGGAACTGTCGTGGAAGAAAGTACTTGTACTCCTCCAATCATCCAAAAACATCTGCTGATGAGAAGTAATCAGTTCCTCAAAGGCTTATAGTAGTCTAACTGCAGCAAGCTAAGAAAAAACTGTATTCTAAACTAACCATGGCCACAGCTGGGGTCCATGTTGGATGTCAGTAATGTAAGGCACCACCTACTCATTACACCACAAATACCATTCCTTGGAAGCACCAGCTGGGAGGGTACTGTGCCAACCTGCCCTACTGAGCTCTAGTACAGTCCCAGGAGGTCAATGGCTGCAATGGTATTCCAAGATCCTCATTGTTGAACCAGGCCTGAAGCACAACAGTGCGAGATGAGCAGATCTTGGTGCTGTCTCTCGGTTAACATCTACATACTGCTGTACTGGTCCTTTCTGCTGTGCTTCATATCCAGCAGTTTTAACTGAGAAAGTGTAATCAAACAGTGCACACATGAAGGAGAGAGTGACATACCAGCCTTATAGCTTCCCAAGGTCCACACTTCAATGATGCCATTCCTGAACAACCTCCTCTAGAGTCCTTCCATGCCTCATTTTCCTTCCCAGGTGCCTCTCCTGCACACTTCCTTCTGCCTCAGCTCATTTGGCTCCAGCAAACTGAGCCAGAAACAACTCTATTTCCATTTCTGACCATTTAAATCATAAACAATAATTTTTACACACCGAAACAGGTCTTTAGTCTTCATATTTCCCTCCAAAATACACCCAGACATCCTTATTCTCAGAAAGTCCAGCCAAACAAAACAAACCGAGTTTCTAGGCCAAGCTTTCCAGGAGTTAAAAATAAGCCCAAAACTATTAAAATACATTTCAAAAATAAAAATTACAGCCAACATATTTAAAAGTATCATCATTTTTAAAACTCTCCCCAATTTTTACCCAGTGTCACAGAAGATACTGCTTCAGAAGAAAAGATATTATGACTTTTTTTTTTTCCCCAGAGAGAGAGAAGGAACCACATTGAAAATAAGTTTTATAATAAAGGAGTTTCAGCCTTAATCACAGAACTGCGTAAGCCAGCATAGCAGAAGTCTGGACTCAGTTCCGTCACAGCAGTGAACAAGAAGATGGATAAAAACATCATCACTTCCCACCTTCGTGCCTCCTGACACACCCCTCCCCCCCCACTCACTGCTCCTCAGCTAGCTGAAAACTCCCCCTGCTCCCCCCCCCCAGAAGGGCATCTGTAATTGAACAAGCCCAAAATAGTACTTGAAGCCATTTAACTTAATCATTATTAGGCTTTAGTTTAGACCTCCCTTGACACCATTGGCCAAGAATAAGGCCCCCAGGTACCCTGCAGATCCTTAAGCATCAACAGTCCTAAGAGGGCACATTTCCACCTACGGCAAGATTTAAAACTGGCTTTGTAATCATTAAAAAAAAAAAAAAGGGAGGGGGGGGAGGGGAGATAAAAACCTTGGGAGCTTTTTTCACAATTACTAATTTAACAGACAAACTATGTTTTATTGATAGTTCAAATAGTAAATTTGCCTTCCGTACACACTGCTGCTGATGCCTAAAAGATGATGTGCAAGAAGAGATAATCTTGTGCCTAAGGCTTTTTTAGGGTAATACACCACACAAGCTTGCAACAATTCAACCAAGAGATATTCAATAGAGCAGCGCTCCGCAAGGCTGCCCGCTCCGGCAGGCACAAATTCACACAAGTGTCAGACCTGCAAGTTTATTCAGAAATTAGATTTTCATTTAAGAAAATCCTTGGTGTGACAGCACGGTGGCTTTCAAAATTTGACTGCCTACATGCTATTGGAAATGGAGGTATAGACCCAAGAAAGCCTGCAGCACATGCACAACCCATTTATCGGGGGCAATATTACTTGGCAGGGATATAAAATTACTTCTGTGTATTTTGGTGAAAAAAAATATTATCCTTAAATGTTGCAGGTGAACAAGCAGATGAGTGCCTTGAGGTCAGTGGGATGATTACAGCTGAAAGTCTGACCCGGGATCTTCCAAGACCCCAGTTGTGCCATCACACCTCAGTCAAACAGGGACCTTCCCATGCATGCCAGTAACTCTCCCTCATCATGCACCCGCCGTCGCCTTCCTTCTTTCCCATCTGCACCCTCCCCACTCCGCTGTCAGTGCGGAAGTTATTGCAGCTGCAAATAACCAGGGTGCTGTTGATCTGCAAACATGGCTTTCCACAGCCTTTTCCTTGCATTTAAATCAGTTTCATTTGAGGGGGAAAAAAAAAAAAAATCCGTTTGTTTTAGCTAGGCTAACTAGTCAGTGATGTGTTTGGCTGGAAACCCCTTATGTTTTGCTACTTTATCATGTTGCTATTTCCATGTTCAAAGGCTAGTTAAATTATTTACGCTACACTTCATATGTTGTGTACAACACTTGCCTTGACACGAGCAGCAGCAACTGCAAAGCCAGTTTCCTTGAGCCAGTGCTTCAGAATAACACGGAGTGCCATGCTTTGCAGGGAATGGCCATTCAAAGCCTCAGCTCTCATCCCTCCCCCGTCCCCTCCCTCCCCCCCCAAAATATAATATCAAGAGTCACGTGGACACGAATCAGCTTCAAAGTTTTAAATAGCAATGTTGACTTAATTCTGAAGGATGTTACAAAACACAGAGTATAAAAGGAGTAAGTTGAGCCTTAGCTCAGTGCAAGAGCCTAGCTACATCTAAAATTCACTGTGAATAATAAAATGCTTTCAGCCAATAACACCCAATGCTATTTTAAAATGTATATTATAGAACATGTACTTCAAGAGGCTCTGTGAATATTTTATCATACCATCCCAATCATTTACACTGTGTGATATAAGTCTCATTGTAGTTGCACTCCCTTTTAAGGTACAGTTTGATTTCCTCCCTGTCTTTTTATTTATTTAATCACAACTCAGTTGAATTACCATTTCTTTGCTCATCAGCAACTAAATTGGGCAAAAGAGTTAAGAAGCCCGGAAAACTCTGGAAGTACTTATGTATCCAGAAAAACAAACCTCCTCAGGTACTTCCGAAGCCTGAAGTCAGGCTCTAGTGACCATCACTCGCTAAGGGAGCACACACACCCCCAATCTTGCTGTCCCGTAATGTCACCCAGCAGCATTTAAGGAAAACACACAATTTCTTTAAGTGTGAGAGGGCAGTGTCGTGGCAGGACAGCTTTCCTACAGCTCTGCTGCCACAGAAGCTAACACCCTATGTTTCTAAGGCCCACTATGGATGATCTAGCATGGAGCAAGCCCCTACTGCTGCTTTTCCCTTCCCAAAGGGCATCAACCACCCCCGCAAACTGGAGGATGTTTTTTCAGTGCCACCTCATTTTCCACTGCTTTCCAGCTGGCTCTGTCACTCCCCCACTAAAGCAAGGGCTGCATACAGCACACACAGACTCAGGATAAACTCTAAGACAATTCCAAGTGATGGTTATCTACAGTGGACCCGACAGTGCCTCCCTGGGAGGGAGGCGAGGCCACCCTCCACCGGACACCCCACCTCCTCCTCGCTGTGCAGACACTCACTACAACACAGCTGTTGCCAAAGGAGTTCCCAGCTTCATTTCCCTTCTCTGTATTTTACTATATTGAAAACAATAACTTGTACATAAAGTAGAACAGGGTCAAAGGCTGGGGAAGGAAATTCTAAACAAGGTATTTTGGTATCAAATATTACTACACTTCCTATGTTGATGAGTAAACCCAGGTGCTGCTATGTGCTTTACTGTATTTTATTATTAAAACTCAGTTAAGAGGCATTTCACTGAATCAGGTCAGGGCCTGCGTGTTCCCTCCAGCTCAAGCCTTGATACTGCACAAGTCTTGTGAATTGAGTCATAGATATCAAGAAACATTACAAGTCAAATCAATATTTTATAGACTTTGCACAGATCGTAGTCTGAAACTCTATCAGCACAGTGCTCTCAACAGAAGAATTTGCAGGAGCTAAAATAATTTACACTAATAAGGCACTGATCCATGCAGTCCTTAATGATCATTTAGCTTTGGCAATACTATTGAGCTGCTTGGAGTTGTGGGTTTTTTTCCAGCAGAAAACCCCTACATCAGATTAAGGACATAAGCAGTAGCCTAACCACAAGGCTCAGTTTTGTTCCATGTAAATTCATTCCAATTATATAAACTGCTGAATTAAAAAATGAGTTATTTAAAACAAAAGGGTTATAACAGAGCCACAAATACACAAACAAACATCACAGAAATTCTTAATTTCATTTCTTGCCTTGTTTGCTTATTGAAGTGCCATATGTTGCTGCAAGTGCTATGAAAATATCATAAGATCATAATTATAAGGTTTGTTGAATTATAGAGTAAAGAAGCCACTTATTTACATTTAAATATGAACACTGGTAATTGAAATGTCACATGCTTCTCTGTTCTTGACTCCAAGAAAATATTTATCTACCAACAGCTTGATGTGCTTTCAACAATGGCCTGGATTCATGAAAGGGACCGTTACTCACATCACTCTCTGCTTTTATTTATTTCTCCCTTCTGATTTACGAACTCAAACAGGGGCTCCCGAAGTGCTCAGGCACTGACGTAGCGACAAAGACACTGCGGTGCAAACAGGATTGTTGTTACGAAGTTGGTGTTCAATAATGCTTCGACCTGTCAATATGGGAAGCCCTGCAATAGCTTTAGGAAATCAATTTTAAATTGACCTCATCGAACTGATGCAAAACCCAACTGCAGATGCATTTAAACTGATTAGCTCTTGTTAAAGTCCAAGAGCAAGAAAATCCAAGTCAGGCTGATGTTGAGTACACACAGAGAGGGTTTACAAGAGTTTAAAATGAAAATCGCATTAGTTGAATCAGGATCTTCTTAAGGGGAAAAACCATCTAGAGACAGCCGCAGTGAAGGCACTGCAGTCCCGGACAGACTCTGCTGTGCCAAACTCGCTTATGAATGAGACTTGAAGTTTGATCCTCCTTACAACACCACCAATGCCAGCAGAAAGCCTCCGAGAGGTTTAATTCTGCTATATAAGCTGGAAAGAAGAGCAAAAACCCAAAGCAGAGGAAAGGGACTCACTGTGAGCAGCACATCGCTCAGCCCCGTGTAGGAAGCAATGAGCAGCTAGCCCCAGGAAGGCAGAAGCTAGCCTCTCCGCACGCTCACTTCTTCAAGACCTATCCTGGAAAAGGCTCAGTAGAAAAATCCCTAAACCAGCAAAACTTGAGCCTGAGCCTTCTCCAAGGAAGTTTAACATCTCATAGCAGGGAGCTGGAAACCCTGCTTCCCCTGGGGCATGTCCCAAATCCAGTGTCTGTGGCTATCACGGAGGGCAGGGAGAAGCTTGCAGGACTAAGAGGGACATCAAATAAAAAGAACTCCCAGATTTTATTTTCTTGGTCTGAAAAAAAAAATAATCATAATCTGCAAGTTATTTTTGCTGTCAAGTATTTTTCTTTCTTGTTAGATATTAATAGTTCTTATCATGCAAGGACTGAGTTTTGGGCTTTTCTTTTGTTGGTCTTTCTCCAAGAGGGCTATTCCACGGCACCGCGTGAAAACCCAGGGGATTTTACCAGCTCTGTTTAACAGCCACACACTCCACCACTGAGTTAATGGTAAAGCTTGCAATTAACCAAAGCATTTTTAGGCTAATACTAAACCAATGAATCTCAGTCACCTGCTCTGCTTCCGTCTACCTTTCCCAAAACACTCCTTGCTTTCTGGTTTAATAATTAAATGTACCACGGCCCTTTTTGAAGGCTCTGAAAAGAAGCTAGGCTGACTGGAGTTTAGTGAGACCAGGTAACATTTGCAGGGAAACACTCAGGAGAAGAGAAAGGAAAATGTTTGGGGGCAGTCACAACTTGTATTGAACACTTACAGAACTCTTCAAAGCCATCACATCAAACACCAGCAGAGACGGGGCTCTGCTGGGCTGTGTCAGAGAACGCACACCGCAGTGGCAGGAGCGGCCGGTACCCGAGAGCAAGAGCAGCATCTCCAAAGCAATGGGTCAGTAAACAACATAATGAAATGTGACAGTAACTTCATTTGTAAAATATACGCCAAGGCTACCAGGGCAAAAGTGTTAATAGCAAGGGCAACATTTGCATAATTACACTGACTTTAAGGCTCTGGTTTTAAATTGACCTAACAACGTCTCTCATTGATGCAAACCGCAGTCGACTGTGCTGTTACGAGACAGCACACTGCCCTGGGCCTCGGCTGTGCACCACGCTGGATCACACAACCTTCCACTGCCACACAGCAGAGCTCCACTATGGGGGCTTTAGCAACACACAGTGTAACACTGTGCACTGATCACCAGCTCTGGCTTATGAAGGATACTGGGGTTTCCATTTCCTGCATTTCTTTGGTGTCAAAGATCTGCCAGGTAACCCTCGGCATTACCCCTCATTCTCTAAGCTCCAATAATACAGCTCTGCTTCATCACTACACCACACAGATTAGGCTGGAAGAACAAATAAGGGGCAAATTGACAGCACAAAAGGAGTACGAGAGCAGACTAAACTGATGCCATCTAAAAAAAAAAAAAAAAAACAGGAAAAAAAACAAAAACAAAAAACCACCACACCATCCTTTGGCACAGTAAGGACATTTTTCCCACAGCACTTAGAACCCCTCCCTGTGGGGTTCACTCACTGTGTCTACAAACAATGGTTTTTTACCAGTTTTGGATACTGCTCCCGCAGATCTATTAATACTAGAGAGACTGACTGCGTACTGTCTGTACATGGCATTTAGTCATTCATAAGGGAATTAATTTCATATTTATTAAATAAAAAAAACATTCATATCATGGTACACACTCAACTTAGCTTGCTACTGCCCAGGGCTTCTTCTGCTCACATGGCCAAACCAAAGGCACAGAGGTGACAAAAGAAGTCCGCTGCAGTCATGGTGCCACCCAGCCCCGAACTGGAAAGCAATCAGCTATTTCTGCAATGAAACCCCATAACAGCCAGGCCACAAGCAATGGAAGGAAGCTGAATAAATATTTACGCTCAGCAGAAGAGTACAGATAAAACAACCTATGGGGCGACATTTGGGCTTTTTTGAGTCATTTTACACAGTAAAACTACACAGAAAGTGATGAGGAGCACAAGCAAGCCAGGCAAGGACCTCACAGCAAGGCTATTCCAAAGCTGCTGACTGCCCGTTGCACATTTACTGAGGCTTTTTCTAGCTCTGCATAATCAAAGAGGCACTGGGATTTGATGCATGAGGAACAAACTGAACAGAGGAACAAGCCTTTGTCCATCATTTAGGGTTCAGTCTTGTGGGAGTCTGTCTGTTACGTGCAATTGAAGCTTTCGAGAAGCAGCATCTCCCAGGGTCACCCCACCACCCCCAGCCAGGCACCCGGGCAGACCCACCACTCGCTGCATCAGCAGTTAGCTGTACTAACTCATCTTCCACTCTCAACAACAGCCAGTGAAATATATACAAGTGTCTCCTCCACCACGACCACCAGTACATATCTCTGGTGCTAAACCCATCCACCCAAAAACCAGTACATATTTTACAAAGATGAGATGACAAAAAAACCCCACAAAATAGCCATGGTAGCTATAGTATTTCCCTGGTAGATATTAAAACATCAGACAACAACATCTTCATATTAAACTCTTCCTTGAAAATAATAAATGTTGCAGATGCCCATTCCATCTTTGTTACATTTTAGTATTCTTTGCTTCATCGCCCATTTACAAATCATGAAGAATTCATAGATGAATAATGGACTGAGAATAATATGCGTGTGTGTATATATATATATAAAAACATAAAACCCAGCATGAGCTAAGAAGAGGATAAATTCTTCCTAGGCACAGTAAATTAATGACTAAAGTAATAAAATTAAAATAAAAAAATCAAACTGATATTGTTAAGTGTCTAAAATCTTTTCCAGTGGTTCTGGTGAGCAGTCATTATTCTGTTCCACAATAAAGCATGTCATTTCATTGCCCATGGAGCCTCCCCATGATATATAAATGAATTATCTTCTGGAGGTTTCCCCATTGCCTCTAGAGAATTTATAACACATTAAATTTAGCTCTCGTCTCTCCCCCGAGATGACGTGCTACTCCAGCTACACACTGCTGTGTGCCTTGACCAAGGAGGGAGGTAGCTCCTGCCTCTGCTACTGAGCTATTCCACAACCTCAGGAAACCACCTCCTCCCTTTGCAGCCCCCTTGCCCACCATCTTGTCCACTGCCCAGGAGACCCTCAGCAAGCGCTGCCTGTCCCAGGGCGCTCCCCAGAACTAGCACAAGTACAGCTGGAAGACATGAGCACAGTGGGGACACCACCTCATTTCTCACCCACCTTGAGCAGTCCCAGTCCTGCAACTTGTGCTCCTGGTTCCAGTCACGTTTCATACTAAACCACAGCCCAGCTCCTGCCTCCTACTCCAGGTGTAACAAATCCACTTAATTGAGGCCTTACAGGAGCAGCTCTTCCCCTGTCCTTAAATGGAGCTGCAATTGCCCTCACCAGTGCGCAATCTCCAATTAAACTGGCAAGGAGCAGGGCTGGCCCCTAGACCCACCTGTAGCTGCAATCACACACATCACAGCTGCATTTAAACATTATTTATAAAATCCACATTATTTATAAAATATGATGAATCCTCCAAAGCATATGTCTGAGGTTTTTACTCAACCCTACTTGGGAAACCAGTTATTGACCCTCCTCCTTAGGTCCTCTCCTTTTGTTTTCTTTAACAGCACATTTGAAGAGACGATCTCCACCTGAGAGGCGTGGATGAGGAACCCAAATCCTATTTTCAAAAGTAAAGGCAGTCCCTGACATGCAATGGACTTCCAGCAAATCTCATGCCCTTAAATCACTCACGGAATGAAGCCACCTCCATGACAGGCTTGCTGAAAAACATTATCCACAGGTGGTTTTTCTTAGAAAAAGTTCATTGCTGATTATTACTTCCTAGTAGAAATAATGGTGCCTTCTCATTTTGAAAGTCCATCAGAGAAAAAAGATACCCTTTTATGAGTTAAACTGTTTGGAACAACTTTTAAACAATTCCTCAACTCCTCTGAAATTTCTTTCATGGGATTTAAGGTTTTTCCTGTATCAAATTATCTGGATTTCTCATGGATTATGCATTTCTCAAAAACTCACTGTTTGCAGATTAAAGAGAGAAAGGAAAGTTAGAAAGGACACAATAGAAAAAAGATCAGTAAAGAAAAATATTTTAAATATTAATGACCAAGGGGGAAATGGAAACACATTAAAGGCAAATGTGAGAGCTTTTAAATATGTTATTAAAATTGATTTATAAATGAGACTCTTCTTTAACCAAGTGCTTTAGCCTTCACTACTTATTTCCTTCTGCTGTCTCTCCAAGCATTGGTGTCACCACCCAAAGCCTATGGCATTAAGGAAAGATCCAGAAAATAATTAGGCTGGCAACAACTATGAGCTGTTCAAATGGAAAAACATCATTACATTAAGAATCTCAGAGCACGAAAGGAGAATTTGGCTATTTTCAACCGCTGCAAACCCCCAGGCACTTGCAGGACACCTGTCCCAGGGAGGGCTGGAGGCTGGGTGGCCTTGCTGGCTGGGACGCTCACCCCACTGCAGCCCAGAGCCACCCCACGGGCCCTCCCGGGAACTGAGCGAGGCAGCGGGCAGGCAGAGTCGGGAGGAAGGAGGGACCAGACAAGTCCACAAATGCAGACACTAATTATTTACAAAGGCAAAAAAAGACATTTCCTGCTTTTATCCTCCTCCTCACCCTCTCTCTGCAGAGAAACCTCGCTGATCAGCAGCGTGGCTGCGCACCAGCCCCAGCCGGGCTCTGAGAGCTGGTCCATATGCAGGGAAACCCAAAGCAGCATTTTCACTGAAAAGTGTCTGCAGGCTGATGGTGAAAGTCTGGAGAAGCCCGTCCTGTGCAGCCTGGATGTGAAACCGTACACAGCGTACAACATGCTGCAATCCCCTTCCTTCCTTCCTTCTGCACCCCATCGCAAGTAGCAATAAATTACCCCAGGAGCTGGATTTTCAGGATGTGTCTTCTGGAGTTTTTCAGCTTTGAAAACATTTCCAACCGGGACAGCAGAGCGCACGTTACTGCTGCTGGCATCTCCAAGCACAAGGCGCTGCAGCTTCCTGAGCCGCCAGCAGCACAGGCTGTATCTCTAAACCAGCAAGGAGCAGCATGTGAAGCCGTATCACTCCCGCATCTCATTTTATCAAAGGACACTGTAGCAGATGTGTATTGCACAAACTATCCAATTAACATACCCAAAATTGTGGAAATTATCCTTGAAAGGAACAAATTTCACGTGTGAATTTGTGTAAATGGACAAAAAGTGCTAGTAAATGTTTAACAGATTAGTCTATATTTATTTAATTTTAGTTTAGATATGCAAAATGTCTTATTTTAAAGCTGCTATCCATCATAAACCACAATAACATTATAGGTGAAAACTCTAAACAGAACTATAAAACATCTCTGAGAACTATAGATCTCATACGTTGGATTTTGTGGCGAGCATGGTCCACAAAACTCATTCTCAATGTCCTCATAAGATCCTTTTTATAGCAGGTTATGAATCATCACATGATATCTTTAAATGGATGATCAATACTATATTTTCCCATAAAACGTTTGGTTTGAAATCCGATTTTAAGTGCATTAGAGTTTTTGTGCACTGAATGAGTGAGTGTCATAATAAATTGTCATCAAATATGAAAGAAATATAGCTTAGATTAATTGCCATATTTATTTATGAGTCTATAAAATACGTTGTGAAAGTCCTGGCACATTTTTGGGATACCAGCTTGAACTTTCAAGAAAGTTAAAAGCATTAAACGAGACTGAAAGTAGATTTATTATTGGAATGTTTTTAATTGCAGTTTCAACCAGACACAGGTATTAGAATGGCTGTGCCCTTAATGGCCATGTCTCATGTGTTTTTTCTTTAAAATGATATACTTTCCATATTTTTATTGATTTTATAAGATTTATTGTAGATTAGTGCTGCTTGTGTGTGAAATCACAAGTGGTCCCAGTGTCCCCAGAGTAGTGGGCTGCAGATGGCCCATCGCCGCCACGGCTCCTCCCCGAAGCCCCCCCAGCACTCGGTACTGCCTGAAATACTGGTAGAAGGAAAGACCAGAGAAAAAAAGTGAATTATCTGAAGGAGGGCAGCAGAAGGGTCCTCAGCAAACTACGCAGCGGGTCCTGTTCTGCACTCATTTCTACAAATGCAAAATGGAGTTAATTCAGACAGGATTTGGAGGGGGAGCCAGGCCGAGCCCCTTCTTTACTCAGACTCTAATTAATGAAGAGGCTTAAAGCCAACAGGCCTGGGACTAGCTGTGTTGGGTTAAGTATTTTGTGGTTTTGGAATAAGCTATGAACTCTCTGTGTTTCTAGTGTACAACAAACACAATGGGGTTTTTGTAAATTACAAATGAAAGTACATAAGGAAGCAGTTCTGATATCCATGTTTAATAGTGCACATAAGTTGGTGACAACTCTTGGAAAATAAGGCACTGTTGCATGTAACCTGCTCACTAATTAAAAAATAGATCCTGGAAATTACAGCAAGCAGAGTAGGTAATGGAATAACACTGTCATTCACTGCCACAAAACATAAATGACAGACTACACCTAAGGTGACACTAAATTAAAAACCTACAGTTGGCGGCCAAATGACTCCTTAATACCAGCTGCACACCAGCTGATACAAAGGCCACAAAAGCACAGACACAACTTGGTTAATGGTGGTTAATGGTGGTTAATGGTACCGAGTGAGCCCAATATCCTGCTCAAGCTGTGTCAGAACAGTAGTCACTTTTCAAAAAAAAATTATTATTCAAAATTATTTCTATTGATTTAACTGGAAACTGAATCCACAGAGGGCTCAGCCTGAATGAGAGCTGTGACACTGCCCTGACCCTCCCGCTGTTACTTAGCCCGTATCTCAGCACAGCACAAACAAGTCCTCAGAGGTGAAGTTCTCATGAGTTTTGTGTAGACGTGTCTTCACTGGGTGAACTCACGCTTTATAGAATAACTACAGATAACCCTAAGAAAGCTGGTGCAGAAGTGTTGGGTTACCCTGACGCAGAATGCTCTTCTAAAAGAAGTTTCTCCTCATCGGCCAAGTATAGTTTCTGAAGCTGGGTTTAGTGATGGCCCCAGATCCAAGGGAAAATCCCTCCCAGGACTGTGGGGAAGATCCACATGCAGCTTCCACATGCTTGGCCACCTCCAGGCACAGAAGGGTCCAGGTTAAAGCCCCTGAGTCCAACCACCTTCCAATTCCAGGAACACTCAAGCCCAACTCTTGATTTTACAGCCACATCCTAGAACTTGATCACAGCAACCACAGTGATGATCTGAGATTCAGCAAATCCATAGGTCATTATGAAAGCGATGATGGGAGCCGAGTGGAGCTGCTGGTCCTCAGAGAAGAGGCAGGAGGGCGACATGGCAGGGTCAGGCCACTTCAGAGGGCTGCTAGGAAGAAGCAGCTCACTGTCACACGAATGAGTCCACACAGAAGTGGTGCTTAGGGATCCCTGTGAATATTATTATTACCCTTGTCTGTCCCTCAATTTCCAGATACAACTTTAAATGGCTCTTATTGAGCCATCCATCTAAATGAGAGGGTCTGGAGAAGCAATGAAAAGGCCCAGCCATGTATTTCTTTCACTTTGCACATACCAAAACCAGAGCAAAATTGTGCAGCTTCTTGGATTCACTAGCCCACATACATAACTCTCTGGACATCCACTGACATCTTGTCGGGTGTTCTCTTTCAGGAGACAAGTGTCCAAAGGCAATCAAACTTATTCTTGACATATTTAAAATGTGTTCTAAAAAAAAAAAAAAAAAATCTACTTTCAGGTTTAGTCTTCAGCTGACAAGGTACTGCATGTTATCTCAGCAATTATACCTCGCCCCCTAAATCAGGATTTGTCCCACGCTTCACCGTGCCAATGCTCCCCTCTGTCCTGAAGACAGTTCTTTCTATTTTCTGCCTGTATGTTAAGCAATTAAAATGCTTTATCTTCAACAAGATATTAATCTTAATATTGTCCTAATTTGTTTCGTCTTTTTCTGCCTCTCATGCAGAAATCAGTCTTGACAATAGCCACTGAGATAAGGATAGTAACCAGCAAGCTTCACAATAAACCATCATATACACTATTTTAGTTTGTCAAAACAATTAGTGTTCATTTTGGCTTTATTCAGTTAAATCTGCAGTGACTGATCAGTATAAATTATGTATTAGGCTGCCCAGCTGTACTTGTTTATTCATGCATGGACTTGAAGAATTTTCATTTTCTCAGTACAAAAAAGCGACAACCAAAAAATCCCCCCATGTTCTAAAATATAAAGAGATTTTTTTTCTCTGACACATTTCTGTTACATGTTTTTGAAGCTGCTTTATTCTTACCCTTCTTAGAACGTCATTCTTCCTTTCCAGAAATGATACTCCAACGCTTATTTCAATTAACCTATTATTTCATTCACAGTTATCGGCAGCTGCATTTGCATCGGTGGGAAGCATGTACTGTTACTTTCACCCTTCGCAATTACCGCCCGAGCAAACCAATATCAGAGCTAAACCAAATGATGTTGATTTTAAAAGCATCAAAAATCACATTGTAGGCTGCATTTGAACTCCCGGCTCGCTGCAAGAGGAACTGCTCGCAGAAATGTTTACAGTTAAGCTTCACACTCTTCTCTTTCAAGAACAAAAGTTTGTGAATCAAGAGAGATTGTTTTCTGGCTTCGCTCATGGTTATAGTCCCACAGTCCTCGCTAGGACGACTGGGTGACAGCAGTGTGCGCCATGGGGGTGGGATGACACACTCGTATGTGGGGAGAGAGATGACACAGATTTAGATAAAGGAAAGTGGAAAATCTGCAGTGACCACATACTACATCGGTTACGCTTCTCCAAGACGCAGTGTATGAGCAGAATGGGAATCTGGCTGTTGAAGCCGTTTCCCCACGAGGGAAAAAATGGCAAATTGCACACTCCTTCCCCAATGCTGCCCTCCACCAAGCCGAGTTCCAGAACCTGTTAACAGAAGGTTTAAGCCAATATTTACAAATCTCAGAAAGATGTTTCAGCAGCTTTGACATGGCAAGTCCAGTCACTCAGCAACGGACTGACAGGGTGAGCGGTGGCAGTGCTCAGAAGAACACAAAGATCCAGAGTTTGTGACCTCCTGAAGAGCTGGGGAGCAAGGCAGAGCTCATATTCGTTAATGGGAACACCATTTAATATCCCAGGTTGTAAGGGCAATTAAAAGGGTCACCTGGCTGGCTCTTGGGCATGTATAGAACAAAGTATGCTACAGAAACATCTCCATAGGGCAGAGTGCTGTAAGTGGAGAGAGCTGGGCTGCAAAAGGCCATCTCTCAAAGCTGGGTTCAGCTACAACGTACCTGACAGGTAATAGATGTGCTTTCACGTTGATTGTGCACAATAAAGCCTGGCAAACACAATGTTTGCATTGATCTGTCTTATGTCTGTTATAAAAGTGCTTTTGCACAGTGAATTCTGATGCGGTTTCAGTGGCTGCTTGTGCTTGTCACATTGGTGAGGAGGGCAAGAGCCCCGCGTGCAACCTGCCTGCACGCACAGAGTGCCAGCGCCAGCTCCCGTGGGTCCTGAGCGCAGGCCGGATGCGCATAGAACTACTGTCACTGTTTCTTTCAGTAAATAACATAAGAAATGTTCTGGTGAAAAGCCTAAATTTTGCTGAATTAAGCGCTTTAGAACAAGTGGGTTTATTACTTTATAATTAGCATAATTTCCCCCATAGGGATTCTTGCAATTAAATAATTAGCAGTAATGTTACCCAAAGGTGTTCTTTAATGAATTTTCTTAAGTCATTGCTCCCCTTAACAACAACCGAAACGGCTCAGTTTCACACACGCTCCTTCTGGCCAGGCTACGGGCGGTGGCAGAGGGCTGTCACACCTGACCCCGAGCTCCGGGACACTCCGCTCGCCCCGGCGACTCGCGCCCCCTCCTCGCCCCGGCCCCACGGGCCAGCGGCCGCCTGCTCTGCTGCCCCGACGGCGCCGACAGCCCGCCCCGGGACCGCCACCGGGGAGAAGCCCTCGCCAAGTGCCCCGCTCCGGCAAGGGCCGCTACACCGCCCTCCGCCGGGGCTGAGCCGGGGACAGCGCCGGGGGGCAGCACCCCGGACCGGGCCGGGCCGGGCCGGCGCGCATCGCTGGCGGCTCGTCAGCGCCACCCGTCGGGGAACGGGCGGCGGCGGAGCGGGGCCGCTCCGGCGGGGAACGGGCACGGCGGCGGGGGCTGCCCGGCCGCCCCCGGGGGCACGGCCCCGGCCTGCCCGGGACAAGGGCCGTCGGGCCGCCCCGGGCCGGGGAAAGTTGTGTGTTTTTTTCTTTTTTCTTTTTTCTTTTTTAATTGCCACCGGCAGGATATTGCGCCCGGCCGGGCCCCGGGAGCGCCGCGGCAGGCCCCGCCGCAGGGGGGGGAAATCCCCATTTACCTCCCGGGGATCTCGCTTCAAAGGCAAATTCGCAATATGTAAGTCGCTGGTTAAACAAGGCCATTTCCATTTGTTAATTGATGCAATTACGCCGTAGCGGTAATGGGCAGGCCGGGCTGCAGGCAGCCATCCATCACCTCCCCACTGACCTGCCGCGGCCCCGCCTCCCCCCCCCCCCGTCTCTTGGTGGGACCATTTCGGGTCCAAGAGAGAAGAATGGATGCCCCGCTCAGCACTCATTAGGGAAGGAGGCTCCGGGCTGCCCTCCGGTCGGTCCCCAGCCCGGACCCTGCCCGGGCAGGCAGAGCACGCCGTGCGGGACGAGCTCTGACCCCGCTCCCGCGGCTCCGTGCCGCCGCGAAGGGCAGGGGAGCCGGGGAAAGACGAGGGGGAAGCACAATTAATCGGCTCGATTGCCAAGAACGGTGCCGCGCTGTACAGCAGAGCCCGGCCCTGAGGCTGGGAGCCGGGGGGCAGCGGGAAGGACCGGGGGCTGCCCCGGCCGGGCCGGCCCCGAGCGTTCCCGGCACGGCCGCTGCCACCGCCGCCCTCCTTCCTACGCTGTCGGGGGGCTGGGGGGGGGACACACGCTGGTGGGTGCCATGATTTCCCCCCTTTTATTTTATTTCCCCCCCTCCCCCCAAGTCAAATTTGGATTGTGTTTAAAAACAGAGCGAGGGAAGAGGGGGGAGAGACCAACCGCGACGCGCCTGCGGTCCCTGCCTTTGACGCGCATCGCGGCACATTAAAACACCATGACGGCGGTGGCGGGCGCGGGGCGCGGGGCGCTGCCTGCTCCTGCCCGCCGCTGCCTGCTCCTGCCGGCAGGGCCGTGACGTCACCCCGCTCCTCGCCCACCGATGAACGCTAAAGACCTATAGAGCAGAAAATAATACAACAAGCAAGCTCCGTATCTTGCAAGCCCTACGTGATTTTCCCCCCCCTCTTTGAAAAAGCCCCTTTGCACTTAAACTCTCTCTACATGTGGGGTGGCTTTTTAAACTCTCTCTATACAAACATATTTATTAAGAGCGATGGGAAGTGGGGGGTAGCCTATTTTTTTAATCCAGGCACCAAACCCCCCCTGCCTCAGATGTCTGGCTGCTTTTCTTAAGTGCAATCATCTATAATTGAGAAAAAAAAAAAAAAAGCCATACGTGGAAATGTGTGTGTGAGAAGGTGCATCTTGAAGCAGGGTTTAGTTACAATCGATCTTGGGGGGAAAATATTGCCTATGGTCCAAAAATAAGGAGCAACTATGTCCTTCTCTCAGTTCGGATACCCCTACAGCACCACTTCACAGGTAAGGCAAGTGAGCAGCACTCACTTTTGTTCAGATTCTGCTGCTGCTGTCCAGATGTCTTGTTCCCCCTCCCTTTTTTTCTTCCCTTTCCCTTACTTAGAGTCTTTTTTTAAAAGGGCACATCTGGAGCCTTTTTTTAAAAAATGTGCGTGTGTGTTTATGTCTCGTTTGTGTTGTGTTAGGTTTAAACAAATAACTCAGCGTGCACAGCAAAGGCGTTTAGGAAACCGGTGATTCCTCCTTCCCCCCCTCCCCTCCACCGTTCAGTTTTAAGTGCAACAAACAAATAAATACATAAATCCCGGCTGCGACCGCTTTCCAAGCCCGCGGAGCTGCCCCGTGGAGCGGCCGCGCTGCGCCGGGCGCTGCCCCCGCCACCGCCCGGGCACCCGCGGAGGGTGCGCGGACAGGGGGGATCGCGGCTCGGCGGGTGCGGGATTTCACGAGCGTTTCCGCGGAACCGGGCTGTGCCGTTTTCCCCACCCTTCCTCCCCGGGTCGGTCCTTTTCCTGTGTTTTATTAGGATCTGTCGGGAGGGTTTTTTTTCCCCCTATACGATTCCGAGGGACACCCCCACACACACACACACACACACCAAGGCATCCTATATTAACTAAGTCGTCTCTATACCGTACCTCGAGTCACGATTTATTTGGGTGGAATTATTTATACACCGTAATCACTGCAAGATGTGCCTCCCTTGCTTGGGAAGTTAGCTGTCCTCTTATTGAACTTATTGAAATCAAATGCCTTCGATTGCGTTAGCTGACATATTTACTGCTTTGTCTATTGTCAAATTAACTGTAATCGCAACTTCTTGCCTTTAAATCAATGCAAACGGGCCGAGCGGGGGCGGGAAGGAGGGAGCCGTACGGATCTTTTGCCATTTTCCACAGTAATTATTTCCTTAAAGTTTTGCCTGCTTGATTAATCGTGCCCCCTTCCCAAGGGCTCCCGCTTCCCATCCCGTTTATTTCCCGGTTTCTATAATTAGTTGCTTCAACCCGGGCTCTCTATCCCCCTCCTCACCCCCCCTCCGCCCCCCCCCCGCACCCACACAGACGCGCACACGCTTCTAAATTCCCCCCGATGGGGCTGCCTCGACAGTCACCCCGCGCCGTCCCGCTCTCTCCTCTCCTCTCTGCAGTTTTTCGTCCCCGCCAGCCCCAGCACGACCTGCTGCGAGGCCGCCCCCCGCTCTGGGCCGGATGCCTCCTCGGCGCCGGCCGCCGCCTCCCTCTGCTGCTCCCCGTACGAGAGCCGGCTGCTGGCGCCCGGCCGCGCCGAGCTCAATGCGGCGCTGGGCATGTACGGGACCCCGTACGCCACCGGCCAGGGCTACGGCAACTACTTGCCCTACAGCGCCGAGCCCGCCGCGCTCTACACCGCGCTGGTGAGTGCCGCCCGAAAGGGGGGCGTGGGAGTGTGGGGTGTGCAACAGGCGGCAAACTTCGCGGTTATCAGTCGGGTGGCGGGGCGGGGGGCTGCTGAAGGACGCGGAACCGGCGTCGTCCCGTCGCGGGGGGCGAAGGAAGTCGGCTGCGGCGGGAAGCCGGGGCGGCGGCGGGGGGGTACGATGGGACGGTGGGATTCCCGTCCTGCTCGACGCCAAATACTGCCGCTTCCCTTGCAGAACCCCCAGTATGAAATCAAGGACGGCGCCGGCACGTTGCACTCGGGAATCGCGCAGCCCGCTGCCTACTACTCCTACGATCATTCCTTGGGGCAGTACCAGTACGACAGGTAAAACCCCTTTGATCAGCGCCCGGCAGCATTAGCATCCCCCTGCGAGGCGGCGGCCGACATCAAACGGCGGGGGCGGGGGGGCTCCGACCTAACAAACGCTGTACAAAAGAAACGAGGCGCCCCGGGAGCACCAGTCAGCTAAAATCAAACTTCGGCGGCGATGGCAGGCGGGCAGGGGCAGGCAGGCAGATGGGCAGGGCCACATCGGCCTGCGGCGGGGCCGGGCCGGGGGGCTCCCACCGCCGCCCCCCCTCTAACCATCTCCCGGCAGGTACGGGACGGTGGATTTCAGTGGTTCGGCCAGACGTAAAAATGCAACGCGAGAGACGACGAGCACCCTCAAGACCTGGTTGTACGAGCACCGCAAAAACCCCTACCCCACCAAAGGAGAGAAAATCATGCTGGCCATCATCACCAAAATGACCCTGACGCAAGTGTCCACTTGGTTTGCTAACGCCAGACGGAGGCTCAAGAAAGAAAACAAAATGACCTGGTCTCCCAAGAACAAAGCGGGGGAAGAGAGGAAAGAAGAAACCCCGCGGGAAGAGGAGGAATACGGTGCGGAGAGCGAAGACACAGGTAGGGGGGAGAGGCGGGACGGGCGCCTCGAAGTAGCGGCCGATTTCGAGGCCCCCCCAACTTCCCCGCACCCGCACTAACGCCCCGCCGCCCCCTCGGCCCCGCTATGTGTCCAAGCAGAGCAGAAGAGCTGCAAGGAGGACAAGGAGCTGCGGTTCAGCGACCTGGACGACCTGGAGGAGGAGGAGGAGGAGGAGGAGGCGGGGAAGCCGGAGAAGGGCCGGGCTAGCTCCCTGCAGGAAGCCCCCAGCCTCGGCGCGGCGCTGCCCGAGGCTCCGCGGAGCGACTGCAGCCTGCCCGGCCCCTTCCGCGCCTTTCCCTGCGCTAAGGCCCCCGCCGCGGACTTCGCACCCGCCGCCCTGCCTGGCCCGCCGCCGCCCTACGCGCCCGCGGAGAAGCCGCGCATCTGGTCGCTGGCGCGCACCGCCGGGGCCAGCGCGGCGCGCAGGGGCAGCCCCGAGAGCGGCGGCGTGGCGGGGGAGCTGCCCCTGCCCGCCAAGGCCTTCCGGAGCTCCGCTTTCAACCTGCAGCCGCTCCCGCGGAGCTGCGCGTCCCACCGCGGCCTGGGGGAGCCGTGCCAGTACGCGGCGGCGGGCGAAGGTACCCGCGGCGGCGGGGCCGCGGGGACGGGGGGGGCCGCGGGACGGGCCGGGACACAGGGCGCAGCGTGAGCCCACCTTCGCGTTGACACCCCCCATTTCCCCCCGCCGGGCCCAGCCCGGCCGCGGCGTCAAGCCGTGCCCAGGTGCCAGGCGGGCTGCGGCCGAGGCGTCCCCGCTGGAGGCGAGCGGGCAGGGGAGGGCGGTGGGGCCGGGCCGGGCCCACCCGAGCCGCTTGTGTCTGTGCAGGCTTCGGGAGGGGCGCCAAGGGCGGCCCGGGAGGCGCCGAGCTTAGCGGGACCTGCTTGGAGAGGCTGCGGACGGCGTTCCGGCCGGTGCTGCGCAGGTGAGGTAGGTGACGGGCCGGCTACCGGCGTCGGCCTCGCACGAAGCATAAGCCCGGGGACACCGGAGCGGCTGCGGCTTGGGAGCGCAGCCCCGGGGTCACCGCCCTGCCCCGCTCACGGAGCCCCCTCTGGGCGGGGCAGCACCCCCCGGCCTAGGGGAGGACCGGCAGGCACCGGAGCCCGCCCGGGGAACGCTCATCACCGCTTCTCCCTCCCGCAGGGCCGCCCGCCCCTTCCTGAGCGCTGGCGACGGAGCTCCGGCTGCAGCGAGGATCTCAGCGTGAGACAACGAAAGGACGCTCTCCCCTGGCTGGCCATGGCCTCCCTGCCCTCGGGCCCGGCCCGCGGCCCTGCCCTCGTCGGGGCCGCGGCACAACGTGCTGCTCACATGGGGGCTAGGGGCGCGGCGGGCGGAGCGGCCGCGCCCGCGGGACCGGGCGCCCCCCACCCCGCCACCCGCTGGCCATTTGTCCAACACCCCTCATTAACGTGTTTGCCAAAAGAAAAAAAAAAAATCTTTTCTGTTATTTTTTCCCCACGTCGTGGTTTTTTTTTTTCCTTTTCCTCCCTTCCTCCGCCTTGCTCCGCCAAGGTGCGTCTGTTCGCGGTTCTTCCGCGCCGTCCCGAGGAGGCGGGAGGAGGAGGAGCGGCGCAGGTTACGCCGGGCTGTTTGTTTCCCGTCGCTGTACGTAGATACCGCTGAAAGTATTTTTCAGAGTCTCTCATTAACACGGATGAGCGGAACGCCGTGAAGCCGTCCAGTGACCCCGGCAGCCCTTCAGCCAGGAGCCGGCGCAGCGGCCCCCGGCCCCGGCCCGCCCCGGGCACCCGCCGCCCGCCCCGGGGCACGGCCGGGGCACCCCCGGGCAGCGGGTGGCGACCGGGCGGCGAAGTAGGACGTTGTTAGTGGGTCAGCGCCGTCAGTCAGTGAAAAGAGCAGTGCTGCACTTTACAGGACAGACGAGAAAGGGAAACCGTATCTCTGCATTATTTCTGTTTAATTAAAAGTGTCATCAAACACTTTGTGTTCAGACTAATAAACCAAGCAGGGATGAGGAAAGAATGTTCCTTTGTTCCTGTCTCTAGAAGCAGTGGCAATAATTTAAATTAATAACTGTGGTAATTAAGAGGTCATCTATAGATCAACCCGATACCTGCTACTTCCAAGTTCACCGGGGTCAACATTTACATTAAGTCATTTGTGGTCAATAGAGTCCAATGAATTCTGCCTTAATAAATCAGGGAAATCAATCTTGAACATCGAGTAGACTTCTATATGTTTACCAAAGGCTACTAAGACAAGTGGGGCTGCAGAAATGGGAGTCCCCTGGGTTTTCAACCAGAGAAGCAGCTCGTAGGGGAAAGGAGAGGCTCCAGGTCAACGTGGGGAGACGTGGCGGGCGCTGCCCCGGGCTTCGGCCCGTCCCGGGCTGGTATGCGGAGCAGCCCCGGGCTACGGGGCACCTGCCAAAGGAGGCAAACTTTGTCGGGCTTTGCAGGGGCCAGAGCGGGAAAAGGCGGGGGCGGGGGGCGGCGGAAGTGTACAGGAGGGCCGGCAGGTAACGGAGCGGCCGGGAGCGGGGTTGGGGCTGGCCGGGAGCGGGGCAGAGTCTGCCCGGGTGTCCCGCCGCAGACGCCCGGCCACGGGGCTTTCCCGCGCTCCGGAGCAGCGGCACAGAAGCCGCAGTCTGTTGCAGTGACCCGCAGCTTAGAGTAGAGGAAATTAAGCTGCGAAAAGATAAACATTATTTCAAGTCGGATTTGAAGGATTAGGACTTGTAATAAAGAGTATTAGGCCTTTTCGAAAGGTTCTTGCAAGGCGACTTTCCCCCCCTCCTCGCCCACCGGAGGGGACAGGTATTATCTGCCCTGGGAACAAAGCGCAGGTTCCCCACGCGTATTCGCAGCGGCCGGGCCGGGCCCCGCTCCCTGCCATGACCCGGCCGCCTCTGCCCAGCGCGCAAGGTCGGGCGCCGTTTGCCCGGCGACTTTGGGAAAGGCTCCCCGGGGAGGCAGCTCTGCAGCGGCCTCCTGGGCTGCCCACGGGGGACGAAACCCACACGGCCCCCGCGGCCCGGGACAGCCAGGAGCTCCCCCGAGCTGCCGGCTCTGCCCCGCGGCCCCGGCCCTGGTCCCCGCCGGCTCCACGGGAGCGCCCGAAGGAGCCGCGAAGCCCCCGGGGGTGGTTAATTAGTCGGATGCAGGCTTCGGGGTCTCTTTGAGGTAGGCACAAAGGTAACTTCCAGGGAGTCTTAAGACTTTTATTTTTTACTTATTACTTTTACTCCCCTTTTATTAAAGGTCAAGCAAGAGAGATGCAGATTATCCCGCCCGTCCAGGACTCCCCTGCAATCTGTCACGCCGGCAAGATATGTATCGCAAATCTCTCAAAATATAATCTCCGGGAATCATATTCCGAATACTGTTTTGATTAAAAACCAGAGCGGGGATTGATGGAGAACTAATACCGGGAGCGGAGCCTGCGAGCGCCCAGGCACAGAACTAAAATAATGGGCTCGCCCGGGTGTCACAGGAACAAATTCAGCGCCTCCAATGCCATAATAAACATATTTAAACCGGCTTCTGTCTGGGCTTTGCTACGAGCTGGGCTTTTCAATGCCGCAGAGCTCTGGGAAGTGAACTCGGGTTGCCCGCCGGAGCGGGGGCAGCCCGCGGTTCAATGGGAACTGGGAGCCCGGCTCCCCCGGGGCGGTTCGGGGAGACGGCGCCGGTGCCAGGTCCCTGCGGCCCGGCCCGCCGAAAGGCGCCAGCACCCCTCTCCCTCCGCCCGCCCGGGCCGGGTCTCCCCCTTTCCCCCAGCCCGCTGGGACGCGCCTGGCACCGGCTGCCCACCCCCCCGCAGCTCCGCATCGCCCCCCAATTAGCAGCGGCGGGGACAGGCGGGAGCGGCTGATTGACGCGTCCCCCGCTGGGGTGGGAAGTTTCTAAAACAAAGTTGCCGGGCTAATGGCCCGGAGCGGGAGCGGCGGGGCCGCGCACACTCCACTGCGCCCGCTCAAAGGCAGCGCGACCGCGGGGCCGCCGCCGCCGCCGCCGCGCTCGCTAATGAAGTTTTGTCAAAGACAATTACGGGCTCGGCGGGGGCAGGAGGCCGCGATGAAAAGGGGGCTTTGTGCGGCCGAGACGGCGCGGCTCCCCCGGGCACCCCCGGCCCTTCCTGCGCCCCCGCGGTGACCCCCGCGCCCGGCCCCGCTCCCCGTGGGGGCAGCGGCCCCGGTGCCCGGCCCCCAGGTAAAGGCAGAGACGGACTGGTGCCGGCAGCGAGCCTCCCGGAGCTTGAGTTCATCAGCCTGGGTCACGGACGAACGAAGCAGCTCCGGGAAGTGGAGGGCAGAGTCAGGGGCATCCTAGCCCCTGCCCGCCTCCCAACACCCACACCCTTTCGGGTGAAGGGGTGCTGCCGCCTCTTTCCCTCCCAGGCGGGCTGCTGCCACGGGTTCCTGCTTTAACGTTGGTGTATTCAGCAAATGGGAGAATCCATTAGAAAACTGGCCATCGGAGCTGGCAAAATCTGTTTAAATATACACCAGAGACAGGAAATAGGGGTCTCGGACTGTGGCTGCCTTCAGCTGCAGCTGGGCAGAGAGGAGGTGTGGAAGAGCTGGACAATAACCATCTTTCACCACCTTCCCCATGCTCCCAGCACCGGTGCTGTCCTCCCATCTCTGGTCCTCGGTCACCCGCTCCCAGCACTTCACCTCCCTCCCATCCCCAGCCAACACAGGCAGCACAAAACACGCTGGTCCTCTCCTAGAGAACACAGGGAACCCTTTGGGAGCCATGAGAAGGTCTGAACAACACAAGTCACCACACAGATCGGCACTTCCCAGCCTTTTGAAGCACAACCCTCCTTTCAGGAACATAGGAGAGGGGACACTTTCCTTTATTCCTGCACCAGCACATGAGGAGAGTGGCTATGACACTTGAAATGGTCTGTGACCCTTTATCCCAGATGGCGGGTACTTGACTGTCCCCTCAAACAGATGTCCTGGCCCTGTACAGGTTTCCCATCCCACATCAAAGGGATGATTTTTACTGGCCTTGCAGCAGCAAAAGCCTTGGAGATCCCTCTTCAAAGGTGGCTACAGCAGAACTGTTAGTATTACGTGGCTATTGAGGTTACGAAGCAATGGAGTGGAGCAATTAGTTCAAAATGATCTCAAAAGCTGCACAAGCAGCTCTCCAGGACAGGAGTTATTTCAGGATCAAAGCATCTGTTAGGGGAAAATCACTTTTGCCATTGTATTGCCTTTTTTTTTTTTTTTCTTTTTTTACCTACTGTTCATCTGAAAATAAATTACAGTCCAGAACAGGTGGATAACACTCTGGAATGATTTAATGATTTATTTAATCTGGATTCTCTTCCAATCTACTTAGCAGGATGAATACTTTTTTTTTTAGCCTGAACACAAAAGCTGGGCTTTTCATCTAAAGAAGAGAAAATACCCTAATACACCGCTCTGCTGCCGTCAAGGTGTACTCCCCACCGCCGTTAATAACCCAGCCATAATGCCTGCCCTGCAGAAGGGCCTGAGGGGAAATCCTCAAGAAAACCAAGCAGATGATTTTAATTTTCTTTTCTTCATCTTCCTAGTACTTTAGATGCTATCTGCCCTTTCTGGGACAGTGTCCGGATAATAAAATAACTGATTGTAGCATTCAATCGCTGCTCCTTAAATCTTAATATGCACAGGTTTAAGAGCTAAGGCAACTGCTCTCTGGCCTCCTCTCACTAGGACAGCTTTGTGTACCGCTGACTGGGAGAGCAAGCAGGGCAGCGGAGCCTAAACAGACACATAAGAGGCTTCTGCCGCAGACACCTATGGATCTGCTGACGCGGAATGAGGAGCAATTCCTTCAGACACATTCACCCAAGGCTGGCACCCCATTCCTCAGCGAGCAGACCCTAACATGGGGCTTTCCTTCTTCAGTACATACGGTTTTGCTAAAGAGGGATTAGCAAAATCATTGCCCACTTACTCAGATGTGAATTTCTGATGTTTGGTTTCAGCCGGAATGAGATATTTTATGGGAAAGATACTCTCAGGACCTGTAACATGCTGAAATTCATGGGATAACGCCCTGATGGTTGGGTTTGGTGCTCTGGCCCCACCAGGGTAACGCAGACGTGCAGAGTATGACAGGAGTGGACAAAATACTTTTAGATATGGGGGAAGGTTACAGCATACAGGAGGGGCTGTAGCTACCACTGCCAGGATGTTTCCCACTCCAGTCCACTTTAGCTTAATAGACTAAAGTAATGTGAACAGGTCTTAAACTTGCTTTAAATCTATCAGACTCAGTACGTGCACCATCAAAACCTTTTTTTTTGGGGGGGGGGAATGGAGGTATGTTGGTGGTATGTTGTTTTTTTTAACCCAGCACAGCTCTAAGTGTGAGTTTGCTACAAGGTAAGTCCTAAGTTCATGCCATGGCACCAGCTCATTCATGGAGACGTGTATTTGGAAGAATTTCTGCATTACCAGACAAGACAGCCAGCCTGGTGAACCTGCTGCCCCCCCCCCCCCAACTGCCTGGGGTGGCAGAGAAGGGACTGGGCACAATTACCTGTCAGCCCTCCTGGTGATGGGCAGGGGCTCTCAGCCCCGTGGACCATTCAAAAAAACAGGCCCACAAGAACTGGCATCCAGAGTAAACATGAAACACATGAAAGCTACCTCCAATTTTTAACCAAAAATATAACATTACAGGTTCCTCCACCCAACTGGGATGACTCATTCAAGTGGATTCACTTCTGAATTTTCAATATACACGTCACCAATGCACAACATCTGAAAGATGCCCTCCACAGCTTAATGGAATGTCTTAAACTTATTGAACAGCTAAGCAACAAACAGTGACTGGAGCTCCCTGTTGCCACAACTGATCCCACTGTTGCTCACTACACATGACAGAAAAATCAAGCATCCACATCACCATGTCCAGGTTTTCTCTACACAAACCACATAAGGCACAGTGATAAGTAATAGGTTAGGTGCTCAAGGAATCGGACAATGAGGAACTCTGAGTCAGCAGCCTGCCAGGGATTCATGCTTCCTAGTTAAATCTTGTTTATCTGACCATGTGCTTGGCAACTCTGCAGCCGCTGGCTGCAATTTATGCTGGGGAGGTCTGGCAACCTCGTCACCATGCTCAGTCGGTATAAGAACAAGTGCTCCACATACTGCAGGAGGGTAACTTGCTGCTAGCAGCTCTCAGACCTTCCTGCCGAAGCTCTCTAGCAGTGTTCACAGTAGCAGACCTTTCCTGGAGCTCGGTGCTGCATGTGGAGCATGAGTCTCCCTGATGGTGCAGCTGCGGAGCAGCTCCCCAGAGTGAAAAGTGGGTCATTTGTTACACCCGCAGGACAACATGACAAACAAAGCTCTTTTGAGAAGTGTCACTGGTATCAGAGCTGCAATCATGGACAATTCTGCTGCAGCATTGTACCAGCAGCAAACCAGTCTGCTATCCCATGATCCAAAACCAGCAGTGACTAAGGCGGGACAGCTGATTTTCCCTTTGAATAATAAATACCCAAGAGGAACAGAAGCAGAAATAACTGCTCCTGCGAGACATGTGGTATCAGCCCTGGCCAGGTACCACAGCCTGAGCGTTACCTAACTGACACCCGGGACACTGCTGTTCTCAGGGCACTGCTTTGTATTTACAAGATCTCTCCTTTGCACATACAGGAAGATAATTCTGAAATCATCCAAAGCTGCTCAGGGAGGGGGGAGATGAATGAAGGAGTCTCTGTGAATCACTGCAGCATGAAGAAAAGACCCGAAACATGAGCAGCCCATACTGCTAAGAAATGAAATGTTGAAATCCTCCCAGAGCAGCAGCAGTTCTGCTGTCCAGCCATCCCCTCGGCATTTCTTTGCTTGTTCTTTCCCAAAGAAAGGCAAAAGGCGCTGCAGAGTAACCCCGCTGTCAGAGGGGAAGGTGGTACCACTGAGTCATATATTTTCAGCTCTTTTACACTGCCATTACTACTTTGACTTCAGCAACTTCTGTATCAGCAAAGTGTTCCTGTGATGTTACCATGTAAAAGAAGAAAAGGGATATAGCCACCACATTGTGTATGTCACATCAGCAGCTTCCTATTTAAGCAGGTGTTTTTGCACTGAACCCTGACACACGGCAACCTCTGTGACTACATGATGCAAAGCAGTGGCACGGTGCAGCACACACACCATCAGGAGCATGCAAAACCAACAATGTGAAAATCTCTCTGCTAATTTGCCTAGAAAAACAAGCACCAGCAAAACTGAAAGCACAAGGTCGCTCATCCGCAGGGTCAGTCCCTCCCGCTCCTTTCACCGCTGCCTCTTCCCCCGAGGCCACAGCGACTACCCCCCTCACTCACCCAGAGTCCCCCAGCAGCGCGGGACTGGAGTCCCAGCAAGGCGACATGGTCCTTGCAGAGATGCTGCCTCCTCCGACTGCCTGAGCTCATTCTTCCAAGGGCTATGCAACCAGGGGCATCCCACAGACCTCTCCGCAAAGGCCTGTCAGCTCAAGAGCTCAGCAGCATTCACCGATGCTGAACATCAAGTGTGATTTTTAAATCTTTAGCTGATACTGCACAGAGATACAGAAAGCTAAAGACTTACAAAACCAGCACAAATAGGAAATGATAGAAAACAATGGTAGGTAAAAGTTTACACAGACCAGGACAAAGTAGTGTCTATGAAGAGAAATAATTTCTTAAAACATGTCAAATTACTGATTTTTTAATCAGATGCTCATATGCTAAATATTTCTCTGAACCTTCCACATTCAGAGTAATGTAGATACTGCAGTAATAGCTGCCTTCGCTGAGGGAAAGGCAGCTCCACAGGCAGTATTTCCAATTTCCAATTTCTCACCGCCTGTCAGAGCAGAGCTGATACACCTTCTGCTTCCATTTCATTGTACTCTCAGTGAGTGCATCTCAGTGGAGATACTATATTCAGGGGCACATCTGCCTATCAAGGATTAAAATTTACCTGTAGAAAAATCAATTGCCAGTAAAACTCCTCAAGTATCCTCCGGAATTCAGAAATGTAACATATATTACTATTCTCCCTGAACTTTCCCATAAAATATTGGCTTACTCAGTATTCTGTGGCAGGAAATGAATAAAACTTGTCCTAGTTCCTCTCAATTACAGCAATAATATAACCTCATTTTCTCTTCATACACATTTAAAACTCAGGCTACAAATATAATACACGGTATTCCATAAATGAAGCAGATGTAATTACAGTGTGGGAATGTAGTCTCAGGGACAATTGTACTTAGAGCCCAACTCCAAAAGATAATAACAAAGATGCTCTCTAGGTCACTTTTCACCCCAAATCCTGAGGCTGACCTCCAGCATCACTCAGCATGGCATTAAGATTGGTTTAACTTGCAAAGGCTGACAAAGGACATTTAAAGGAATGAGGAGAATCAGGACACAGCGATGATCCACTTTTTTGTAGAGCTACACGCTCTCTTTGTACAGAGATGCCCAAATCTCAGTCCAAAGGCTCTCTGGAGCGTGACGCAGTGCTTGCCGCTCACCACCCCCTTCACTGCTAATCCTTGGCCGATAAACCAAACCTGGAAGAGTGATTGCAAAATTAGCACTGCTTGAATTATTAGTTATGAAATTCAGTGCACTACAGTTCTATGAACTAGAGTTTTCTAGATATGCAGTGCTTTTCCCTCCTGGGAAAACTGTGACAAAATCTAGTGGGTTTTTTCTCGACTACTGTACAGATGTGACCAGAGTTTCATTCCACAGACCTAAATTTCAGGTCTGTGTTGTTGCTTATGGCAGCCCAAACAGCCCGGTCGTGAGTGCAGCAGTCTGTGAAGGGATCTTGAACATCATCTGTCGCATGGTTAGTTCCCTCAGCCTCTCCCCAGAGAAAACTCTGTGCACACTATTTGTTTTCAGAACATGCTGGTTTCTGTTCTCCAGAATAAAACTTTTGGCCTGATTTCTTATGGAAACAACACTCCTATAATCACTGTGGGAGAACACAAACATCTGCCCACCATTGCATAATTTCTTAAATTGACTGGCATATTAGCCAGTTCCTAGCATGAGGATGTGCACGCTCTGGCCTCCATCTCAAATAAATGGAGCAAAAAGTTTCTCCCATCGGCAACCAGGACAGTTTCAGAGCCGTCTTCCTCTCCAGAGGAACCCGGAGCAGCTGTGCTCCCGAGTCAGGCAATCCACTGAAAAGCCTGAAGTCCAGAGGGATTAATCCCAGCCTCGGGGTTGTACTCGTCCCCTGTGGTCACTCCAGCTGGTTGGGAATGGCATGTTTGTTTCTTTTTCCCCCTACATGCAATTGCTATGACTGATCACGCAAATCACGGCAATGATGGCCACAATTGAAAACACAACCCAAAAGACATTTTTATACAAACTTGTGATGTGCAATGCCAGGGAGGAAAGTATACTTTAAAGGACTAAAATTATTTTTTAACAAGAATTATTTGAGATAGAAAGTAGGGGAAAGACAGAGGGGAGCAAGAAATGAAGTCCCCCAAAACCATAAGGTATAATGAAATCTCTGCTAGAGCTCACTCATTTTCTTTCAGTCTTCCAGCCAGGTACATCGACATGTCTATAAAGCTCTGCTAGTGATGGTTATTAGTCCAAAGAGTGGATCACAATTTTACCCCGTATAAAGTAGAGAGAAAATCTAGATATTTTCCTACATAAGACATCAAGAGAAGCTAGCACGACCTGATGAATTCCCCACCACAGCTCACACTCACAGCAGGTTAAACTGCACGCTGGCAGCTCGGTGGCCAGCTGCAGTGTGTAAAGAAAGCAGCACTACAGAGGTCCTACTTAGTCCATTGCAAAGGATACGGGTTGTTTGCTCTGAGGCATGATTTCAAGGGAGCTGCTTGGGTTTAGGAGCAATATACCCGTTTATTATATTGATAAATGACACATTTTTCCTACTTGATTTGTTGGGGACTGAGTGACCTGGCAGTAAAACTGACTTGATATTGCCACTTAACTCTTATTGATGTCTTTTCCGGTTCACCTTTTATTTGCATAAATGAGAAACAGAAAGAAACCCCTATTCCGTAAGAGAATCCCATGGGATTCCCCGGGGAAGGCTGATGGATGTTGCAGACACACATCTCCCCAGGTACTAACCCACTAACAACTTCTGTCCCCCCGCTCTCACAGACCCCCGCTTGGTGACCCTGCTCCCCACATTCAGCTCGCGGAGCTGAAAGCCATCAGTGTTTGCTCAGGCACAGGTTTGACACTTTAACATGCGAAGTTTGTGGGGAGGAACACATGAGTGAACATTACATTTTAATTTTTGTAATTAACCTTCCAAAAAATATGGGACCTATAAATATATAACTATAAACCTAAACAGATAACTATAAACCTAAACATATTCCTGTGGCTATAAATAGACATTTTTATAAATTCAAAGAACTGTGAAGCTTTCTTATCATGGAAGGGACAAGAATAACTGTTTCTAAAAGAAAAAAAAAAAAAAAAACCAACCAAAAACCAGAAAGACTGCAAGCACTCACATATCACAGGGCTGCAGTTCGGGGGTTTGTCTCAGTGTTGCAAAGACTGCAACAGCATTCCACAACTGCATTTTCCTTTACCATATATTAAAATAAAATAATAGTTTAAAACAAAACAAAATCAAGGACCATTCCTTGTTGCTTAATTTCACAAGGAAAACCCCCAGTGAATATATTAACCTGACATTCACATAAGCGAGACTTTCGCCAGGAGGCGACTTTGCCAGGGTCAATACAAACCTTCAGAGACTCTTTCTCAGAAACCTGATCACCACCATAAAGTTCTGGTAGTTGACCCCGAGTACTCTAAAATTTAATACATTTCAGATTCAGATCTACAGTACTCACTCACATCGTTGCAGAAAAATCTTGTAGAATTAAATGGAGGATGAAGATAACAGATTAATTTCTATTAATCTTCAAGATCCGTATTTTCCTCTTCTGTGCACTCCAGAGCAGTATTTTATACATATATATACACTTCTGTTTAATTTTATCAGACAGTTCCAAAGTCTTAAAAGAAATTATAAGTGTCTTTATAATTCATAGAATTTTTTCCCCATAAGGCATTTCCCTTCCTTTTGTTTACATTTTGGGAGGAAACATCATTAGTACAAAGAAATGGTGCTGCACAAAAAAGCCTACCCCAAAACAGATGCTGCAAAACAACAAAAGAAATGAACACAACCAGGAGGAGAAAGCTCTGCGAGGGGGTCCCCAGTGGAAGAAGTGAATGGAGTTTTACACACACGGACTCTTATATTTTTTGATAACCAGAAATCTACTCTTTTACTCTTTCTTTCAATTTGAGTCCTCTCATCTAGGAATCCTCTTTTTGCTTTACACCAGCATTTGGAGCAAGTTTATTGTTTTTCTTTGCCGACTGCTGGAGTGGGACTTGGGGAGCCCGGGAAGGCGGGCTCTGTCAGTCCTGCACTCTTTGTGTTCAGAAACTCACCTGGTTTAAAAATCAAACCAGGATATGAAAAAAACACCAAAGAAAACAAACCACCGAAGTTTGTGCATGTCTTGCTGTGACATTAGCTTTCTCCTGACCCGTTTCTTTGTGTATGTGCATCACGTACTTATGGGACAGATGAGTAATGAGCATTGTGACCTATAAAAACAGCAGAAGACAGGAGGAAAAAAACCTGCATTTACTTCCAGATTTATAAAAAATTAGTATTTATGGATAAACCAGAATGGAAGGGACTGGGCCAGTACAGAAGTTTTGTCTGTTTGTAACTCCCATCCTTGGAAAGTTTGCAATGAGGTGAAAAAGATGTAGAAGACATGAGTATCCCCCCCAGCCAGCTCACTGCACACAAGCAGAAGCTGTCTCATGGATGGTTTTGGTGGCAGGATGACCAGATTCATTATTTTAACATTCTCCCCCAATTAGGCTGGTCCTTTTTGGTGACACCTAACCATGTCAGGTGCTGATATACCACGGGGAATGAAACCAATGGGCCCTTACTCACCTCCACTTTTATTTCTCCTTGAAAAATAACCCCAAACCCCGGAACCAACTGGCTGACATGGAACATATCTCCCCCTCATCACAGGCAGTCTGACACACACCTCAACACTCACAAATTGCAGATCCCTGGTGGACCACCCGCCTGAGCTCAGAGGTATCTCCTGGAACGCCTGCCAGTAAGACAGTCTGTCCCAACGTACTGAGACTCAGGAGCTGGTCTTCTCCACGGCAGCAGATTGTCCTCACGACTAAACAACCAGTGACCCACCGACCCTCAGTCTCTCCAGCCTAAAATCCCTCCTAATAAATCTCCAAGTGAGAAAGAGCAGCCACCCAAGAGCATAGCACCACAACTAGGACACCAGCAGAATGACAGGCACCTATTTCGGAAAAAAAATCTTAAAAGATTAAAGAGCACAACCACCCACCCTCTCCAAAAAGCCTGAGCAGAAAAAGAGCTGGAGAATATGTCTCACTTCAGTCTGCACTACAGCAAGGAGGGCAGATTTCATCTAGTTTGGCTTGGTAACACCAAGAGAGATGTCACAGCTGCAGAAGGGTTCAGCATTAACTATATAAACCCTCCTGCCACGTGGCCGGCTTCATCCTGTAGTTGTCCTTTTGCTGTCTCCATCGCTTTTGTTACTAAGTGGAGTGGATTAAAGCCAGCAGAGATGTGCTGCATGCTGCTGAGTGCCACACTACACTGATGGCTCCTTCAGGGGCTGGATCAGTTTAGCTAAACCGAAAAGGAGACAGAGGTAGCACAGTGCATCACAGCCAGGTACCAGAGAAAATCTCCACAGCCTGGAGGTAAAGCAGGAGAAGATGAACAATAAGGAACACATTTGAACAGAGAAATAATTAAGCACTGGATCAGATGATCAAAGGAGAAGGTAAATTCTCCATTTCTTGACACCTCCAAATCAAGACCAGGTGTCTTTTCTAGAGGCCGTACTCCAGCAGTTCCACCCAGCTGCCAGAGCATTATCTGGCCCATGATGTAGACAGGGAGCAGAAGCAGAGAATCTGACTGTCCTTTCTTGACTTGAAATATCTGTGAAACAGCACTAACAGCCCTCTTTGGGAAATCAACTTTCCTTAATCGCAGGGTATATACTTACCGGGACTCTTGGGGGGATTTTTTTTTTTTAACTCTCATGCAGGGACCTGCATGTGCACGTGCACTCCACACTCATATGAGTTAAGTAAAGATTACCATAGCGGGCAAATATTGCAGAGCACTTTCCACTTTAACCTGTGCGTGCAGTTTGATGGACATTTTCGCAAGTATTGTAGCAAAAGCAGGAATATCTGTGGAAACAATGGTGCTCAAGCACATAATGAAAAATCTAAAGGAAAGCAAGTTTTGACTGCGTACTTTTGCCTATTAGCCCTGGAGTCATATTTAGCCATGCAGAGAACAAAAAAAAAAAAAAAAATAAAAAAAAATCTAAACCGATTGTTTACTGCTCAGACAACAGCCTATTAAAATCACCCTCCTTACTACTGCCATAGTACATATTTACAGGGATTGTGGCTGATTTTGATCAGCCATACCAAGACATGCCCCAAACCCATTTCATACTGATTAGAGTCTGGTCATATTTTAAGTGTCTATGAAATTATGCAAATGGAATCTGTACCAGAAAATCAGATTGCCAGATAATTGACCATTAATCTTTGATAAAAGTTTAAAAAAATTAAAGCAATCAGAAATCAGCTTAGCGTACAGTCTCTTGGGCCTTATTTTGGTCTAGTAAGTCTGTACACTAAGCTGATTTCTGATTGCTTTAAGTTGTAAAAATTGCTTTTTAACCCATGGATATCAATGGGATTGCACCTGGTATAAGTCGGGGCTGAATTTGATCCGCTGTGTGCCTTAATCACAGTATATTTTTGTTAAAACCCAGTATTTGTGTGGATCTGTAGATACTGATTTGTTCAAGCGCACGATAATCTCCCCCTAAGCCCGTCAGAATACAGCAGGTTAATAATGCTGTAAGTAGAATCCAATTTATTCATAAAACACTGGAATGCTTTAACCAAACTGTTCTTTTGTGGCAAACCCCCTCCTGCCTGGCTGCGGCAGACAAAGGCTCCTGCTGCAGCTGGTGGGAAAGGGACAGGATAACAATAGCACGGTGTCTGTCACACTGTCCATCCACCTGTCTGTCTGTCCATCGTTCAACTGATTCCCTCTCCATCCGCTGTTTCGCACAACCAAAGGCACCGTCATGCCCCGTCCCGCAGTCCATGGTACCTGCTTTGGAAACTAACTACGGCTCCACGTCCGTAACCGTTATTTTGATAAGTGCCCCAACGTTTTTGGTGGCAGCAGGAGAGCGTAATCCTGTGACAACATTCCATCCCATTAATATTATCTCTTAATTAGCATATATAGCCCTTGCTGGGTGTTTATCGGAATTCGGTGAGCACACGCTGTAAAACTTCCTTTCCTCTGTGACCAACAAAGTAAATAAAAATCCCGCGTGCTTTAGTGGGAAGTTAGATCTGCTTTGCACAGACATAAGAAAAGCAAAGTATTTGCTATGCAAAGACTCCCTGTGCAAACTATCACAGCCCATAAACTTTGGGAAACTCTCCACCTATTTGTGATCCCCGCTCTGTCAGCATCGGGAGCCCTTGCTGGGATTCACAGCTATATCCCATTTGGTGTCACCTCAGCACAGGACAGAGCTGATCTTACAGCCAAGGGTGCTACAGTCCGAGTAAGAAAAGGAAGACAGAATGGCAGAGAGACAGACATCAGCCGTAATGAGGAAAGAATAAAACCGTACTGGCCAAAATGACAGAACCACCCAACCATCACAAAGGGATTCAAGTTGAAGGGGACATCCAGGTTACCTCTGATGAAATTAGCAAGAGGGTGGTTTATTATGGAACTTTGATTTGTCATTAAGCTGGATTTTAGGATATTAACCAAACACATGTGTACAATCCTGTGTTGCTCATCTGTATGCAAGGCCAGAGAGCTGTTCACAAGCCAGGGGCACATCCCGCTCTCATGCCTCCCCCCTCCTCCCTTTTCTCATAGGGCTGGCAGAAGCTGGAAACAGCCACATAACAGAGAGGGTCCTTGCTGACTTCTTCAGGCCATTTACTTTTGCCAAGGCCCAAGATTACTCCACTTTCTAGAGCTCCCCCCTGCAATGCTGCTCAAAAACACAATGTCAAGGCTGGCAGGTACCCAGCTATCTGTGCCCCCATCCTCAAAGAGCAGGTACCCAAACTGCAGGAGTTATCCCTGCAAAAGGTGCAGACTGCTGTGTATGGCCCTTCCGTGATCTCTGGTCAGGAGAAGACCAGCCAACCTGCCACACAGGCTTCATATTCATCCATAATTAAAAGCTTTTGATAAAATTACTGGTTAAGATAATTAATAAATTGAACTGACTACTGGGATGGAGGTCCATCATTCAATGTGCTCTAGGATTCCTAGAAAATAAACCACCCAGCATGCTTTAATTCAACTCAGCTCGTGGGTACTGCAGTGAAAACATAAACCCAAAATCTATGCCCTGCGTTACACAGGTGGCCAATCTAGATGCTCATAACACTTTCTCCCAGGTTAATAAAGTTTGCTGATGTGATGAAATTTTTGCAAAAACAGAAGTCCAATCACCTTCAGCTCCCAGGGATGTTGCAGTAATGAAGTTTGCCGCAAGCTGGTAGGGATCCAAATGTTACAATACTGTTGCTACAGCTGTACCCAACACCACCATCGCACCTAATCAGCATGGGTAAACGCAGCAGCCAGAGAGCACAAAAACTCCGTGAAGTTATATTTGGGATGAGCCACCCAAAATTTCTCTTGGCTTAAGATACACTCGTGTAAATCATTTGAGCTACTGTACATCAGCAACAGCTTTGAGAAAGATATTCTTTTGTGTGCTTGAAACTAAAAAGAGAGGAGGCCCAATTGTTATAACAAAGCAGCTCAGTGACTCCTCGGAGTACCAGCCTCAAAAACAAATCCCACAGCGATGGGGAGCCGCTACTGGGAATGATGTCTGGGGAGACACAGCACATGATGGGCCCCAGCGCTGATCCTGAAGGAATGCCCCAGGGCAGGAATTACAACACTGCCATTGACCAAATGCAGAAGATGGACAAAAGTTACTTGGAAACAGAAAGGAGCACTGATCCCTCCAGTGATGAGCACTGCAGTAGTCACCAGTATGGCACCCTGTGACTCTGTTAGTGGGTGCCACAGAATGGGTCAACAAACACACGGGTATCAAGAATGAGATGAAAATCATGTCTGATTTCCAGAGATGCTACAAAATACATACCCTGAAGTCCGCAACTCCAAAGTAGAGGAGTCCTTATCACCTAGGAGTTATTAGATTTCTGCCTGTGTTTAAAAAAAATTTTAAAAAAATTGTACCATTACAGGCATTTTCTGGCAGCATTCTCTCATATGTACCACAAAGACTTAACAGGGAAAACACTGTCAAATACTCCTGCCTACAACGCCTTAGGGAGACAACTGATTTCAGACCACTTTCTCCATTCTCATATGGCAATCGTATCCCACCTCTGCTGGATTTCTCCTTTCACCTTCCTTCATAAAATTCTCTGCTCAATTTTATAGCATTTGGTCTATGTACATAATAGAAGGTGACCGTCTTACTGATGATTTTCTAGTGCTTAGGTGACTAAAAGGCAATATAAACTAGTGCAAAATGAGATGATCCAGTGAGAAAAAAGGCAATTCAAAACTGAGGTAGGAGACAGAGAATGTCCGTCTAGCTCAGCACAACTCACCAACAGCAGAACATCATTTTCAGTCATGGCAACAACCTCCGTGAGCTTTGACCTGCCAAACTAGGGGTAATACATTTGGGCTGGAGGAGCCCATGGTATTTTATTTTTGGAGAAAAGCTTCTTTGTTTCATAAAAATTCAGAGGAACAAATCACCTTCATCCTCTGGCATGTAGCAAGGACCTAATGGAGAGTTTCTGCTGGCCGCTGGAAAACAGCAGTTATGAGAATGCATGAGCCTCCATGCACAGAGCATAAAAATCCCATCTCCAAGTGCTCAGACATGGTAAAAATAACTCTCTCGATGTGGATGGAAACATTACCACAACCACAGAGTGAAGGCTGTTTCTCCTCAGGCATCCCTTGTCCAATTCCAGGGCTGGGCTTCAGCCAGGTGGACACAGCGACTTGCACACACTGCCCTTCATGAACAGCAAGTCTCTTCCCAGTGCTCTAATCCAGCCTGTTCTTCCAGATCTTCCAGATCACCACTGTGTTCTTCCAGATATTTTATCAGGGCAAAAATCCTCATCTAAAACTGCTGCCTGCTGATAAAAGGACTGTAGGACCACTGCAGCAACGCTTAAGACACACTGAAATGTGCTTCAAGATGGTGAGGGAAGCACTTCTGGATTAGGAATGCAATTTGATCTGAATGTTTCAAACTTTCAAAATTTTCACAAGAAACTTACTTCTTGCTTGGTTGTTCGCATGAATACGCTTGCTCATCCCTTGCCTTAGCCAGTAAGCCAGAGGTGTATGGGACTGGAATTTCTCCCCACCTGCTACAGCAAGATGATGGAAGTAGCCGAGCTATTGGCCAAAAGCTTTGTTAGAGGAGGGGGAAAAACACAAGAAAATAAAGTGGAATTTTACAGTCATAGGAAAAGGTTCTCTGGATTTACATAAATCTACTTGGCAGTGAGTATGTTAACAGTTGACCATAACTGTTTGGAGAGAAATGAGCTGCTTGGATGCTGGCAGCAAAATGCTGCTTTATCCAATTCCTACCATGCCAAGCTCCTCCACCCTCTCTCAGAGCAGCATTTAGACAAATGCCAACATTTTAAAATTAAGTGGCCCCATCATTATTAATTCATTTGGTATTCATTGTAACAACATTAATCATAGTAAACTGCAGCAGCTTTATTACACACGTAATGTGTACTTTCCTAGAATTTCCCTGTAAAATCTCTGACATCGCTAACAATGTAAAGACAATGAGACATTACAACCAAGCAAAACAATAATAAACACACAACTTAATAAATCATTATTCTGCCCACAAGTATGTTAAAAAATAAACTCATTTCAAAAATAGAGGAAAAAACAACATGCAATAAGTGACATCAGTGAGTTTGAGGCTTTTGGTTGCAACAAAGAAACAAAACAGCATGCTAATATGACATTTACAAATAATACCTAACTGCAGCCTAATTAACTTATTGTGTGCTTACTAAACTAGCATACATATTATATTAGAAGAAAAACACTTATTTGTTCTGTTGCTAAGAAACTTCAGACATTTGCATATTTAACAAATTGTTAGAGTGTTTTTAACCAGAACCCATCACTATTTACAAAAGACAAATTTAAAACATGAGATCAAAGACACAACATTAATTTTTCTTTTGTCAACTGTCTTTGTTCAATGGCTCAAAGAAGCAGTTTTATAGCCGGCTGATACATAATGAAACATCTGGTATTATTCTGAATTACAGCGGAACCCACTAATAGTCAAGGGCTTTTCTTTATTTCTCATACACCAGTCAATGCACTATAGGGACCAATCCAGCAGCACTTGAAGAATGTGCCTGTGAAATCGCTGCAAGGTTTTTCTGAGTAAGGAGTTCAGGATCCATCTCTAGAACAGGAATATCACTAACTTTTTTTCTTTTAAAGGCTCCAGATGTCAGCCAATTTTAGTTGGTCTCATAAGTTGTGCAAGAGCAGGAAACGAACACACAATATTAGGAAGGGAGGCAGTGAAAGAAGCCCGAGGGTTCTCTGCTAACTGGGAGATAATGGTGGAAGCCAGTGCTGCAACACCACTGCTCACTGTGCCATGGATCCTGTCTGCCACATGGCAGCTCGTGGCTCCTTGGACATTGATCCGGAGCTGCACTGGGTCACTATTTTACACACTGGGAGCAAGGCCGTTTCCCAGCTCAGCAGGGATCAGCGTAATGATTAGCAGAGCTTGAATCCCCTTCTCCTGTCCCACCTGCACTGGCCACTCACTAACACAGCAGGAGGCCTGGACCAGTCCGCTCTCTGTGTGTGATATCTCAGGCACGTCCACACACTGCCGAGCGCCCTGTGCCAACGTGGCCAGATCCAAAAATGCTCTTGGGGTGTCTCTACCCTCCTCTGCCACCTCCAGCGTAGACATATTCTAGGGGGATCAAGATGAAAAGGAAAGCAGAGAGACACTAGAAGAAATCTGAAAACTCAAGGAGCTGTAACAAAACCAAAGTAATCTTAAATTTGCTCTCTCTGGGACACTTAAAGGACTTAAAGTGGAAAGGATGCCATATGGAGTTAAAGCTCGCTTCAGAAAGCTACCACAGGGATTGTCATCCTGCTGCTTTTTCCACCTACCAAAGGTAGGGGGTAGTCAGATGTCTCCTTCCTCCCCTGCCCTCCCTCCTCTGCCTGTCTTGCTAAAAATCCGGTACCAAGGAGTTCCTGTGGCAGGACAATATCCTGCTACACTCTTGGGAACAAGCTAACAACATTTCTACTTCCTCCTCAGTCAGCTAAACACTTAGATTTATCATTTGAAACAAAGAACTCCCAAAGAAAACATGTGACAATAAAAATCACTATTTATGAGAGTAAACACTGAAAAAATAATAATTCTGCTGAATTACAGCATTAGCTAAATTAAAGTAATAGTTTACCTCAATCACCAACAGAGGTTTCTGGGGGATCTTAAAGAATTCCAAGACAAAACCTCCTTGCAAGGGAAAACAGTTTGGAATAGCTTCAGTAGCAATGATGTACAAACTTTATTAACTAGAAGTAGCAGACAAGCAGAGAGCCGGCTGCGGTTTAAGCTGGGCAAGGCTGAAGAGGACTCTGCTGTCGAGAAGAGCCAGGTATGATCGCAGCACCAACCCCAGGTTTGGATAAAATCAACTGCAGCTCTTCCCTGCGCCCAGAGCTCCCACCTATGGAGTACAGGGGGGAGGCTGCTGAAAAATGCCGCGTTTTCAAGAAGATTGGGCAGGTCCTGGCAGCTCTCTCCCTCAGGGAGGAGCAGCTCGCACCAGCAGCTCTCCCCAGCTCCCTGCCGCATCGCACAAACTCCCTCACAGCAGGAAGCGTGTTTTTCAGTGGTCTCCACCACAGCAATATGTTACTTCACACTAAGGGGTAGAGTGGGAAGAACACGTACAAGAGGAATGTGCACATTTTTAAAGCCTTTGTGGGTTTAAAACATACACACAAGTCTATAGCCGGCAGTGACATTTGTCTGTTACAGTTTCAGTCAGAGGCTGTGTATGACATGACTTCATCTGTGACTCTGCTGGCTGGTTAAAAGCTCAGTTTTTCCATGAGAACATCCTCTGCACTTCCATCCCAGCACCTATCTGTGTCAGTTAAGACAAGGCAAATATTGTCCCAAAAAACTTACTGCGCTAGAAGGTGTCCCCGCAGGACACTGATGTCAGGCTGTAGACCAGCTGGGCACACTCATGCTGGCTTTAATCTGCCCAACGGGTGGCCCGTGGCTCCACACCTTCACTGCTAACAGCTTCTCCCCCCTTCCCCCGTGTTGCCACATTTGCATTGCAGCAGCAGGTACCTTTCATCCCCGGCAGCCAACCCACGGTACGAGTACACCTGGATTTGCTGCACAGGCATATGCTGAACAGGACGAGATTGCAGTCGCCAGCAAGGCAGGAGAGTGCTGCCCACGGTCTTCTAATTACAAGTAAACAGCTGACATTCAGCTATATTATAAACAATTGAAAATTGGGCATGAAATGGAAAGTGGGTAGCCTTAATAGAAAGCAATGCCTACAGTCTCTGTACTTAGAAAACACACACAAATACAAAGCTTTCACTAATAGCACCAAGCGCTGCAGTTTCTAATTGAGGCAGAGGACTCCAGTTGTAGCCCAAACCATTTCTTACATTCTTCTGGGATGCAAAAGAGGGGTGATGGAGGAAAGATCATCTAGGGAAAGTTCTGCTGACAGTAATAATAATAATAAAATGTTGGTATGTAAAGACACTCCCAGAAGGCAGTACATAAACCAGCAAAGCTCTTTTGGTGGAAAGTGCCTGCGGTCAGGCTGAGGCAAAGCCTGACTGATCACCAAAAAAAAAGGGTTTTCTGCTTCCCGCAGGTCTGCCTGGTTGCAGGTACGGGGCCGCCTCCTCCTGCAGGTCTCAATTGCTCTCCCTGGCAGCGCAGCCCAAGAGGCACACAGGGAGTTTCAGGCGACAGCCAAATTCCAGGCATGCACTGGACAGGTAGCCAAGTCCTACCAACCATCCTTAATGGGAATGCTACCCCCCTCAAAATGACTTAATCCAAGTTTTATGTTACAAACATGCAATACCTCCCCGCTGCAGCACTACAGCATTTCTAACCTGGCTGCTTTCTTCTTTCTTCAGAAGAATAAAGCGAGTCAAAGGTACATTTTTGGCTTGATGGACGGCTGGAGCTGGTAGTGGCAACACCACCTGCATGACAGTAATCAGAAGAGAGCACCACCAGAATAGATACAAGAAATTCCAACCATTTAATTTTGCATTTTCAGTACACAGCATTCAACACTCAAACATGTTTTGAAAAAATAAAACAAAACTGATCTATTTCAAGCATGTAGATACAGAAATAATCATCTCCCGATCATTTGTTAGAGAACGCAAGGTTTCACTTTTCAAAGAGCTCTAATTCCCACTGACTTCTGAGTGCTGTGATCTCGGGTACAGTTCTCCACCCATTGGTACCTTACAGGAGAGGATACAATTCCCTTTTTAAAAACTTACTGGATCCTTATTAGTACAAGAAAAACAAGTAACTACTGACTTGGAAGCGGCCTATGGCTTTACCTGTCAATAATCCACTTTATCAGACCTTGAATACAGAATATACATTTCACAGAGCTCAAAAATATACATTCCCTAAAGTGACCATAATGGCACCTTTATGATAGTCCACTGTGGGTCGTATTACCTATTTTGTCAGGATTCCAACCTTCCAGCGAGATTATTTTTTTTTAAATAAACAAACACTTTTCTAAAGCTCCCATCCAGCCCCAGAAATAAAGGTATATAAGAGCTTTATGATATTTTCACTTGTTCTCCCTCCTCTAAAGAATATTTCTATGATCTGACTTCATCTGCATAATGGATTTGCAGCTCTTTATGACAAAGATGGTAAATCTTCTTCATGTAACCTATGTGAGTGCATGGCCTGGCCAGGGACACTAATACAAGGGACCGGCAAATTGTCCATCTTTTCTGCTATTTAGATCCCCCAACCCCCTACATTCCCTCCCATCCTGTACTAGTTAAACCACATCTTTCTTGCAAGCTTCTAATTATTCAAGACTAATTATTATTATTAATCTATAGGCTTCTAATTATTATTAGATTTTTTTTTTTGCTCTAGCTTTTGCACCCCTTAGCGCTTGGGTATGACGCTGCCACAGCCACAGAGGAAGCTCTGAGATACGCTGTCCTTGTGACAGCAGTGCAGTTTATTGCTTCTTGAAAAAGGAGTGGGATGACAAGCTGCATTTAATCAAGTTTCTATGAAAGCTGAAAATCAAATGTCTGTAAGATTAGTATCAAATACTTGGATCCTTTCCTCCTAGTGTAAGACAGTGTCCAGTAGAGAAAATCTCACAAACCAGAAACGCTGGCAGCAAATTCAGATGATGATATTGAGATGTATTCTGTCAAGTCAGTGCTTAAGCAAGGAGTGGGCTGGGTCTGCGGAGTGTTCGTGTGCAGGTCAGACAGGGGCTGTGCTCAGACTCCTCCAGAAGAGCCTGGTCCTTCACTGACCTTTGCAGGAAGAAGCGCAGAGAAGTCTTGCTGTGACAAAAATTCATCACTGCACCCACTGATGGGTAAAGAGGGAAAGTCCACAAGAAGGCACCATGAGAAACCCTCCCGCAGGATCCAGGTCAGATGGGTGGGACCGAGACTCCACAGAAGAGCAAGAGGAAAAAATTATTAGTGAGCGTGACTGGGCACTAGGACAGTACTACATGGCTCTCAACATGTGTACTCACCAGCATGCCCAGCCTCAGCAAAAGCCCAGCTCCCCACCAGCTGGATTCAAAACTCAAATGCATAACATGAAGCTGTCTGGGTGGTTTTAATTTATCCTTTCAGTGCTAACGCATAATGCGTTTTTAATGGGGGGCAGCGCTGCAGGGCCAGAGGAAAGTGGTGCCGCTGGGTTTTTCCTAGAACTCTTCCTCTTTCCTAGAACTCCACCAGCTCCGGGGTAACAGCATTAAAGGTTGTGCACAGTATTACCAGAAAAATCACAAAATGCTATTTGAACTTTCACATTTTGACGCCACACGAAACTGGGTCACTGAAGTCCTTCTTGCATTCAGAGGGCAACATTTCCAGTGGCAGAGAGAGGTTTAAGGAGATGAGGACACTTTTATACTGTGCATATATGTGCAAACTGAAGTTAAAAAAAAAAAATATCCCTTGGGAGAGTGTGGAGAGAAGGAAAGGTGAAAAACGGTTAACATGAAATCGAGTTGGTAATTGCAGGAAAATCACTGGGCAATTTTACAGAGGTTCCCTTTCCCCTCACACACAGCTCTGTCAGTACACCTCCCCTAGACGACACCTAACACAGCACCGCTGCGGCCGTAGCGCTCAGCCAGGCATCACTCCGGGGGCACGGCCCATCTTTCACACCGTAGGTATTGCCATACTGCCTTGTTTCCCTCAAATAAAGATTAACCTTTTCTGCACCAACTCCACAGACAGTCCAGGTTTCCTGGCAGAACATTGTGGCTTAAAATCCTTTATAACAGGCTTCCTGCAACTCTCCATTGACCCAAACACGTGCTAGATTTGGCCAACATTAATGTAACCTGCAGTCATGCCGTGTTGCTGCTAATCAACCATTATAATATGGATACACCACAAGTTATTTTATTGCAATTGGGAAAATTCACCGTTATGAACTGCATTAAGTTTTTTCTTGTTTGTGGTTTGGTTTTTTTTTTTAAATTATAAGTGGCTTCTAAACATTCTTTACTCAAATTTGCTTTCTGTATGTGTTTGAGTCAGGACAATTTGATCACTTGGCTGTTTGTAGGCAGCGAGGCATCAACAAGACAGAGAAAAGCCACTTCTGGAATACTCACAACCCAATGATCCCCCTGATCATTTTTCTCTAATCACCTTATCATTACCCCTCCCTATTTTTATTTATGCAGTTTATTATGTCATTCAGGTTTTCTGAAGCTTTGCAGTAAAACCAGAGCAAATACAACTTTATATTAAATCAATATATTCAGTGGTTATTTGATCATTTCCTTTGGCAATATCACACGTATTGGATCTAGGAGCTACAAGCAAGAGGATGGCATTTCTTGTTTGGAAATGAAGAGCCATGTTGCACATTTAAAAAAATTCGTAATGAAACCTTCATTATAGAGACATATATCTCACCATCCATCATCTCCAAACATGCAGGCTTGGAAATGAAAACCTGCCTGCATTTAATTTGATGGGCTGAGCGTACAGCGTTCCCATCCTGGCGGGGGGAGGGGAGCGGCACTTTATTTATTCACATGCTGGAAAATAGACAGGTAAATTTCAGAGCATCATCTCGCCACAAAATCATGGAACCGCTTATTTGAAAACAACCCCGAACCAGGTGCCCTTGTTTCCCGTCGCACCGAGGGCTCCATTGTTTGCTCCCATTAGTGCAGTGGGGGGGCTTTGCCCTGCACTCCCCTCCCAAGCTGCGCAGCAGCTGCTCCGGGAGGAGTTTATTTCCTTTTTTACTTATTTATTTCCCCAATTTTGTTTCTAATCTCTGTTTCTGTGTGGTTTCCTGGAGTCATCCTGACAAAGCCACATATTCTGTTCCTGTCCTTTATAGCACTGGAGGGCACTGCAGAACACATGAAATTTGTTTCTAATTTTACATCTGCCAAAAAGCATTCCTGGGTTACAAATACACGCCAGCAAAATTGGTAAGCCCTATCCTGCTAATGCCACAAGACAAACAAAGCCAAAAGGAAATAAAAAAAGGCTAAAATACAGCACAAATATTTTTGTACTTCTTTTAGCTTGTGAAGCCTTTCCTTTTCACCCTCCTTCTCCCACACTTCATCCAAGTTAAGCTTTCTGGTACTACATATTTATCTGTTTATATTTAGGAAAAAATAACTACAATACAAGAAAACGAGAAGGAAAAAATCAGTTTTTCCTCTTCTACAAGTCCCATACATAAGGAGATGGCCATAAATACCTTCAGCCAGAAGCACGGAGAGGATGACTGTATTACTGAAATGCTGAATGTTTCAAGCAACTGGCCAAAATCCTAATGCTCCAAAATCAATTTAAACTCAAGGATTGATCTCAGCTTCATTGCTGCCATTTACGTATGCAATGTGCAGCTATTTCTTCTCATCATCACAGTTTCCTAAATAATATTTTAGCTAAATTATCCTAAATTTTGTAACCACAGCAGGGTGAGCCCTGAGGTAGCCTCTAAGGCAGTAAGAGCAGCATTTCAGTGGGACAAAACCACAGGGCCAGCTTGGGGATAGGCAGCATGGCAGCCGCTGCCCCACTGATTTCTGCCACCGGTTTGAAGTTCAGATTGTGCTTCGTGTCTCACTGTGGTCTGTATTTGCTGCACCGAAGTTTCACCTACGCGTAAGCAGCAGCTCCCAGCCTGGCTCAGCCTTCATGACTGTAAATGTCAACAGACCAAGGAACACAACTGTGGGTTTATTTTCATTAGTAGTAGCACAGTGTCATGGTATTTCCATGCTCTGCAAGCACTAATTAAAGACCTTGCCATAAGGAACTTGAAAGAACATTTCAGAGCTGGATCCAGCTCTGCAGCTCGAGTTTATCAGATAAAATGTAATAGCACAGATATTACAGCACTTCCTACAAACCACAGAGGGGGATTCTTGCATTTTCACACTTGGAGAATTTTGCACTAGATAAAAATATACAGCTCCTAATGAAGAATATCAGACCTCGCCTGGCCTGGAGGTGCCCACCAGTGCTGGCTGTGCAGCGTTGCTGGCTGGGAGCCAGGGCTGCACCTAAAGGCATGTTTCCTCTGGTGGCCAGAGCACGTCGGCCAGTTACGGACGGGAGCTGGAGCAGTTGACTCCATCTGATCCACAAAAGCCCATGTCACAAAGTTAAGACTCAATTCCTTCCGCTAAAACACACTGGGCAAAACTTAGCCTGGACTACCCAGAATTCATCAGCTTGTGCTTGACTCTCATTCAAAACTTAACAATTCCCACAAAATTTCACCGGATGTGATCCAACATCTCCATTTAGGACCAGATCTGAAGAGCGTACCACTTTTCAGATTGCATTACAGAAATTTTACAGGGCTGAACTGAAAAAGCATTTATTTCCAGTTGTGATTGGCCCTTCGTGTTCCAACTTCCCCAGTGATTACTCTCGGTGAGAAATTTCAACTACGCAGACTTTGCTAGAGACTAATCTGCCTGCGTCCGCACATGCACAGCGTATCTTGTACTGTACAAATGTCTTTTCCAATATGGATTATGGGCTAATAAGCTATATGGTTCTGCAAATCTTCCTGGCCTTTACTTTTTAGCTGTTATATGAGAGTCGTATTTCCTAAAAGGAGAAACATATGGATCCTATCTATCCAGCACTAGACGATCAGAGAGTCTGCTGTTGAAACGTATTTGGAGAAAAATAAAGCCATGTATAGGAGAATTGTGAGAAGAATCGATTGGCGGGGGGGGGGGGGGGGGGGGGGGGGGGGGGGGGGGGGCCTTCTCCGTCTGGAGGGAAAAATATTAAAGGGAAAAATTTAAAACGGGTTTGTGTTGGAATAAGGTTACCTTACACATTGTTTGTGGTTTTATATCCTTTTAAAAATATCCTCATTGAACTTGTAAGATTCTGAAGTGGAAATGTTATTTCAAAATTCCTTGTTTGGAAAATACTGCAGGCTTTTGGGAAAGGAACTTTTTGCTTGAAATAGTTCTATTCATTTCACCCAAAGCATTTCTCTCTTTCCCTTCAGTCACCACTGCATTTACACATTGTTTAGTGTAAATACTAGGGAAAAAAACCCCAAGCAACCCACAAGCTAGTCTAGTTTTAGTCTCCAAAAGACAGATTTTTAAAAAAAATGCAAATACCAAGACTTTATCTAAATTTTTATCAGTAACTATCCATTATATGCAAAGCTTCACTGGTTTAAAATTTTTATCCTAACTTTGACATAAATATATGCCCTTCTGCTAACTATTCATCTTAATTTTCTTATCTGTAACACAGGGATAATAATATTGGCCATACTTGCCTCAGTGGAGGGGATTAGTTGCTATCTGCATGGATCCTGCCCGTATAAAGCACAATGATTATTGCCTGAATGTCGATATCTCCTCCGCTAGCCTCAAAAAGTATCATATACCTTCTGGCCTCAAAATTAAAAAACCAAAACTTTAGTATTTAAAATATTTCATTTTTGCTGCATCAGAAAGAAAATCTACAGTCAGCCGGGAAGTTTGCAGAGCGGCCAGCACAGAAACACGCAGCATCCTACGGACACGATCACAGATTATCGGTCCAGATACACAAGTTGCTTCATTTCTTAAGTGATCAGTGCTAGACCACTGGCACATAAAGCAGTATGTTTGCCATATTTCAGTGATATCACAGCGTACAGTCCTATCTGTTCAGAAAAAAAAAGTAATAAATAAAATAAACAAACAAACAAAATCACACATTTCCCTCCATACTTGCCTAGGCATCCTACTTGCTCCATCTCTTCTCTAACAATTTGCTTACAAATTATATCTAATTTTTTTTTAATAACATGCAAGTTATCACAGTCTGTATTTTTACATCTGCAGCTGGAGTTCCAGTCTTAATTCTGGATGCCCAGCTTTTTGTCAGTTTATTACAGGAATGAGATGTGAAATATATATATTTTTTATTGATAAAGATAAACATGATTTGTAAGATGAGTCAAATTAACAATCGATTACACACTAATGGGCTCTAATCAATACATTAATTTAACTAAAAGAGGGGGAAGAGGAGGAAAGATGGAAGAGTAATTTAAAATAACAGGACTGTTCTGCTGGTATAAAAAAAAAAAAAAACAGTGTATAAAATAAAACTGAGCAGCCCTTTGTGGAAGAAGGCAATATCCTCTCTCTCGTTCTCTCACCTTGTTTCTCTGTATGATGTGGCGTGTGTTTATTAAAGAATAAAAGAGCAATTATTACATTTCCAGCAGATTGCGGGGCCTCGGCAGCAGCAGTACAGCAGTGCCAGCCTGCTCTCTAGTGTTGCTGGAGGTGTGCGGCATCTGGCAGCTGCCGCGCTCCCCGGCCGCGCTTCCAGCTGCACCCGCTTAAAACACAGCCCAAACCCCAAAGAATTCCCTCGCTGTCTTCTGGGTGGTAAGGAAATCTCAATTATGCACACAAGGGATGTGGTTAGGGGGAAAAAGGAGAAAGAATGTTTAAATTGTATACGTAAACTGTTTTGTTTTACAAGCTGGAGTAAATCAGCACATTTGTAGGCCATATTTATCTGATCCACTCAATAATAATCTCTCTCAATGAACACCATTGATGTGGCATTTATGCCACTGCAAAACATAACCAATCCCTTAAATTCAATTAAAGCATTAATGAAAAAATAAGAATTTTTGCTTCTGGGCAAGTCACTAGTGCAGAATGGCACAAATCTCTGCCACATTGCTGTCAGGGATCAAAATGAGAGAATACACTGGGAGCAGAGGTAAATGCAGAATCCTCCCTGCTCTCTCTACCTTCCAAATTCAGACCTCACTCGCAGCCCTGTAACATTAATAGAGGCGCCATGGCCTAAAAATAAACCAACCAACTCTCCTCACGAAGGGATCAAGAAAGCCATCCAGTCCTTTTAGCACCTATTTCCTAATGGGCAGCACAATCCTGCAGGCTGATGCTAACGGAACCTTGCTCAGACCCTGGTTAGAATCTGGGTATAAAGAAGGGGCACAAGCAGATGAGCAGCTCCATCATCCCATTTTGCTCTGGATGACATAGTTCAGGGCTTCTATGTTCAGCCCTTCTTCGCTCACATAACACAGGGCCTTTGTGCTCTTAAACCTTGTTACACATACGAAGAGTGAAAAGGGAGATGGTCTCAATTTGTGCCAAGTAATTCCAAGAAAATTCAAGCAGAAGAAATGGCACTGTTACAACAGCGCACAAAGTTGCCATCTCCTAGCAAAAACTTAAAGAGAAAAGGCAGCAACTGCATGTTACACATTGTACTTTGGTAGAGAGAGCACTTTCAAGGCACAACTGGTCTTTGAAAAAGAGATGCTGAGCTCAGTCACACTTACGTAAATCAGGAGAAATGCAAGGGGAGCTACTCCTGTTTGCTAACGCTAAAAACTCATGTACAAGACTTCGGTGCAATTGCAATAATACAGCGTATTCTCCACAGGCTCGCAGATCAGGAAATGATACTGGATCAGAAGAGCCTTCTTGGTTTCTTTGAAAATTATTCCACTGATTCACTCTGGAACATCTTCTTTTGAATATAGTGAATAGCAGCTTAGAAAAAAATAAAATATCATGTCTCTAGAAAAAGCATTTTTTTGTCTCAGGCAAAGATGTGAGCGTGGGTTTCAGTGGAAGCCAGCAAAGCCCACTGAGTGATCTGGCAGCAGGGAATTCATCCTACTGACTATGACACGCTCCAGTGGGAAACTCCTCTCTCCGCAGCAGTCTGAGAGCAACAGGCACCTACGGCAGATTATCAACACTAACGAGAATTACAGTTCCTGGGCTGAAGGTGGGGGACCAAAAGGGAAAGGATGCCAGTATAGTACATCCATAACCAGTGGTGCTTCTGCCGGTAGCGTTTCTCAGACCCTTCTCAAAGAAAGTTTCTTGTCAACCGAATACCACTGCAGAGATGCCCAAACACCAGCCTCCTCCTGCAGAGCAGAACTACCAAGTACATGCTAGCTGGTATTACAGACGAAACAGCTACAACTGTCTGGGTTTCATTAGATGTAATCAAATATTCAGTTAATATCTAATGTGTACCTAAAATCAGCTCAGTCTTAGGAAGCTTTCCCCAATATATGCACAGCTGCTAGAAATGGATGACTTCTTTCATTAATATTTGCTTCAGAAAATACCTAATTCACTTTGGCTGTGTTTATGTGCTTTCTACAACTACAGCAATAAATCAGAGTGCTGGGAAGACCAATTCACAGAAAAGGTAAATCTTAGGTGGGTATTAAACAACACTCATTCAGAATGAACTCTGAACTTGTGAAATGAAAATTTGAAGATTATATGAAAAAAATCCACTAATCTAGGTGGTGAGGACAATATGATGTTAGAACTACAGATATTGAAGATATTAGTTTTGATTAAACGCAGGCACAAACTAGTCACAGCAAATATTCACAGTCACTTTGCTTAGAACAACCCAAATAATTTTGTTCTGTAGTAACAACTGTCCCGATATACAAATATATAATTTTTATTAATCACTTGAATTGTTTGTTGAGAATGGGTGATCAGACTCACAAACTAAATTTAGCAACTGGTGGTTTAGTTTAAATGAACTTCTCTTGTTTGTTAGTCTAAATTATTTTAAAGGGTACCAAAACCTACACAGACTTAGAACCACACAGGCAAAACAGTCTCTGCCATCACCACGTTTCAAGTAGCTCAGCCCCTGGCTGTGCTGGGTAATACCCTGCCTGGCTCCAGCTCTGCTCACATTTTACATAAGTTGTTTTCATAACTAAAAATATGAGGGTTTTATAAGCAGGGAGCAGAAGCCTCTTGTTTTGTTTGTTTTACTGCTAGACCTATGAGGCATTATGTTGATTTCTCTGACATTGGATAAACTTTATTGATGTCAGTGAACTCTGAACCTGCAGGTATGAGTATTTTCAAAATAATCTCTCTGTATGGAAAGTGAGACCAGTCGGGATTAAGAACGCTACAGCATAAGCCTGATGTGTCTATTAAAAAAAATCTCCAATTAGCTGGAGAAAACATTTACAATCCGCTGTTTGAAAACAATTTACTGGTATAAGTTTAAAGATAAGTAACTTTTGCTTGAATACTATTTACCAATGTACGTTTACACTTTTACTAAATTTATTAAGCTTTTTTTGAGTTTACCCAAAAGACAGGTTTTGGCAACAGCTCAGCCCTAGCAAGTACTTCAAACTCTAGCAGCAGCCATGGCTTTAAGAAAGCCCCCCCTACAGTGCCTGAAAGCCCCCAGGTTTATTTTCAGGTAGGGAAGGCCAAGAACAGCCTTGTGTATATATACTGCTTTTGTGGCAGTACTGGGAAGTTAAATAACCAAATGCTCCCTGCACACCTTAGCTAGGTACCTGGGATACAGTGATTATTTTTCCCCAAATCAGTTAGTACTGTGTTACACCACTTTGAGGCACTTTTACCATTAATTCCTGCTGGCATCTGTCATCTGACTTGTACACTCTGACCATCGCTGTGCCTTGCAAGCGTTATCTCAGGCCCACTTGGTCTCTCAAATCTCAGGAGTATCTTTGCCTGCTGTTTATGACGAAGATTTCTCCAGTTTTATTTTATTAAAGAGAGTAGAGCTAAGCTTGGGGCCAGCAAAGACCTCAGACGAGTAACAGATCCCAGGTACCAGGCTTCAGCTAAAGCAAAGCAAAGCAGCTGCATTATTCTGCAGCTCCCTCTACTTGCTGCATCCCATCATGGCAGTGTGACAATTTGCCTCTGTAACCTCCCAATCACTCTTTCATAGGTCAGATCATAAGATCAATATAAACAAGAAAAAAAGAGACATGTACTCTTGTAAGAAAAGCCAGGAAGTTCAAAGTTATAGCTGACAGTCTGGATTTAACTCTGACTGATCTGGGAAACAAAACAAAAGTAGAGTGGTGACATGAATGAAGGATGAAGTGTCAGACATTAAAGCACTTGGTTTTTATCAATCTAAGTCAAGCTCTTACAATGATTAAACCCCAATTTCTCATATTACGTAGAAAAAACAAATAAAAGGGAAGAAATAATGATTTCATAAATGTTTACACATGAGAGAGCCCCACAGCTCTCAAATGAATACATTGGTAATTTAGTCATTTAAAAAAATTAGAGCAGTGCATTCTGTACAAGAGACATTTCTCCGAGTATGTGACAATACCCAAACAACGCTGCTTGCAGTGACAGACCAGCGCTTCCCTTCCAGTTCTGCACGATCTGCCTGCCTGTACAGCATACCGTGCATTTCATAAGTATAAACAAAACAGGCAGCAGCAGCTAGTCAGAAAGAGAAAACCAAAAACCACACTGCCCAACAAATGCTGAAATTAGCATCAGTGACAAATGGTCTCAGTGGGCGCAGACTCTTTCCCTGATCCTTGCCACGAAGTCCCACGAGCCTTCCAGCAGAAAACACTTCCCTTACCATTGCGCTGAGAAAGGGGCAGATGATCAGAAGTTTAGGATTGAATTACCATGCTTGGATCTGGGAAAAGCCTGCCTGACATCACCGAGTTTAGAATCGGATCCCATATTAATTGCCTGCAGGAGTGCAGCAGTGCTGCACATAGAGTAACGCAGCGCTCAGGGTGCCTGGCAGCCCCCAGGCACACCGCTGGCACCCTGTGCTCTCTGCAGCTCTGCCATCAGAGGTGAGGGATCGCACACGGCTTACTGTTTCCCACCCATTGTGTTCAGGTGGTGATTCCACCTAAAACCACATCCTCAAACTTACTGAAAATGCAGCCACAGATCCCTACAAATGGATTTGTTACTTGGTTTTCCAGAGATAGCTTCTGGTCATTTTACAAACCTTTGGATCATATATTGGTTACTTTACAAATAAACTCCTTTACTATATTGATGAGAAGAGATAAAAATCATACAAGAATTATAGCAGCTGCCTCAGTTTCATATGGTGAAAAGAATCTCCTGAAAGAGTCCATTGAGTTTCATGGCTCAATGAATATTTATATTGTTTTAAAGAAAAAAAAAACTTGAGAGCCTTGTTTTGCAAGATTAAGCAACAAATGTCTTATATTTCAAATGAACAGCTAAGACTTAATCCTGCAATTCTTTTCTAATCCGAGCAGTCCTAGGGACTACCATGAGATCAAGGACTCCTGACAGGAGTGTGTTTGCAGGGTCAGGGCTTTCATCTGTGTAGAATGCACACAGCCAGACACCAGGTGAACTCATTTTGCCGAATTTCTAATCCACTTGAGTACCATGGGTTTGAAAGTTCAGATAAAAATAAAATCTAAAAAAAAAATAAATAATGAAACATTATTGAATTTCCTTTCCACTTAGACAATGAAATAGCAATAGAGAAGATGAAAAACATGTTCTATAAGAATGTGATGAAATATGAATAGAACTCAAAGATGGGGGTGCTGCTCTTGAGGGTAAAGCAAGTACAAATTGACCACCTTGCACGTTTCCCCCTTAAACAGAACATACATATCCATGTCCAGTCACACACACATATATGAAATTCCACTGACCTATGTGGGAACTCTCAGTAGGCTCCTTCACCTACCAACTTACCTGCCATAACACCAATAATTATTCTTCTTCTACTGTTACAGCAGCCCCTCCAGAAAAGGAGCAACGCCGTGGTGAAGGACAGAGCTGCTCTGCCCTATGCTTGGGCTTTCCTTACAGCCATCAGGGTGCAACCAAGATGAGAGCAAAGGAAGAAACCGAGTAGCTGTACCTATTTCTACCTTTGTTTCCATAACAAACAGCAATCGTGCAGCATCGATTAGAGACCCTGGCCAGAGCCTGCAAACAAGAGCCCTCCAAGGAGGACCAGAGCACCTCATGAGTAACAGGGAACACCTTTATTTACACACTAGACCCCTATGGAAACAAGCACAAGACCACTTATGGCATCAGCCATTGAGGTCTCCTCAGTGAGCAACTTAACAAAAGGCTCTGCCACACCATTTCCTCCCACCCCCCCAGTGATCCCAGAGTGGGGCTCTGCCCCTGCAATGCTGACAGAAGCACAGGGTAGCACGAGCATCTCTGAGAACGGACTCGTTTAGAAATAAAGATTTGTTACAGGGCTGCAAAGCCTTACCTGGGGAAGGTGGAGGCAGGGGCAGCGCACAGAGGCACCTGGGGATGGCTGATAGAAACAGCCCCTTGCAGCTTTAAGAGTTGCTCCTGCTCCAGGTGCGGAAGTTTATTGCAATTTCTCAGACTTTTTTTTTTTTTTTTCCCTGCCACTTCATATGAAAGTTTTTGTCCCAGCTACAATATTTTATTTTAAACACAACATTTGTATATTCCTATGAGTTTAGCTCCTTCTTCCTAAACTGAAATAAGAAGTACGTTGTAGTCAAATGTACCAAAAAGGCTTTTACAGGTTTTGGTCATTGTTAGAAAACTTACTTGATTATTTGAAAGGTTTGCTTTGAATTTAAGTCATTACAACTCTTATGAAATCAACAGAACTGTGATAATTTCTGAGGTTTTTGTGTTCCTTGGTCTTTTGAAATGTAAGAAGAATTCATAGGCTGCTTAGTCTGAACACAGCACCTGAGTGTGAGCACTGCTCCTCCACCCGCGGGCTTCCACTGAATGCACAGTTGTGCTTGCAGCTGGGTCACAGGGTAAATTCATTAATTAGAGTACCCAATAAATTGTTATTGATATTGTTCAGTTGTTTGTCACCACCCAAAATGGTCAATAATGTCAACAACAGAAAATAGGACATGGCAAAAGCCAAGCTAAACTCACATAAATTAGCTGAGGAAAACGCATGGGTGAAGACAGCGGCAACCGTGGAGTGAATGAGGGGGAAGGAAAAAGGTGGGCAGGGGATTTCTGTCCTGAAACACTACATTCAGCTGGTATCTCGAATGGCACTTCACAGTGTCCCACTCAGCAGTGGCAGAAGGGAACAGACATTGGCTTTTCATAGAATCATTTTCTCCTTAGCTGCCTGTGTAAGAAGCCAATATCTGCGGTAAGCTGAGGAAGAACTGTGCCTTCTCTGCAATACCCTGGGTAGGCTAGACCCATCCCTGCGTGAGTGAAATGAAGCTGGAAGACGTTTTTCCATTTGATTTCGCAAACGTGGCTGGGAGGCAGTGCTCCTTTGGAACATCAAAGCGTTCCACGAATATATGTTATTTTGGTAAAGATCCTTCTGTAGTCTAAAAAGTTTAAAACAATCATTTTGGGGAGGCTTCATTTTTCTTTTACTTTTCTTTCCAAGTGTTTTCTATAAATTAAGAATCCAGATCTTAACACTTAAATGAAACATTGGTTTTAATGATATATAGTGATAGGTCAAAAACAATTTCCCCCCACAAACCACCTTTTTTAAATCTGAGGGTTTTTCACTCTGAACCAGAAATGCACAGAATTCTTTAGACTGCTGCTGAGCAAGAGAAAACCCAGTTTTCAGCCAGCAGCAGCAACGAGTTTCAATTCAAACCGTGTCACCCTTTGTCAACATGGAGTGTGACACCTGTGCCTGCTTTTGTTTAATATTTGTACCATCTTCCTCCAGATCCACTTGAGGTGGTTCTTGTACTGAGGTTGTGCCAAGCAACTCATGTTGCAAGGAAAAGCCTGCCTGCTTGCCACTGCCTTTCCTTCTTACCCCACTTCCACCGCTGTGGCCTGAAATGCAGGCTGTTGAGAGACCCAATGCTCCGGGACTGGTTCAGGTCTGAGCCCTGGCAGGTTTGTTCCTCGCTGTAGTATTTGAGAGCTTTCCATGAGCACAGTTAAAAGTAATGAGAAGCAGGGAGGAGAATTGCTCCCAGGGCTGCGGGGAGCTGGGGCGGCCGAGCTGCAAGGAAAGTCAGGGCCCAAGCGGGGCGGCTCCTGTAGGATTTTCAAATTTTGCAGAAACAGACAATATCAATGCCTATTTTTATGCAATTGAAAACTACCACAACAAACATTAGTATAAAAAAATTTGATTTGTGCTTTTTAAGTTTACCAAGAAGAGTTTTTTTCCCCCATTGGTTGCATTCCTTATGGCTCCCAGAAGGAAACAATCTTTCATAGGCAGAACTAGAACAGCGTGTCATAATCATTCATACCTAATGATGGATATTTATTGCTGTCACCAGAGACTTAAGGTCTAACAATCCCATCATATAAAAATAAAAAAAAAAAGAATGTAATGACTTCACTGATCCGTTGCTGCTAAATCTGAAGTACATGGAGAATTTGGATTAATTCACACATTAAAATTGATAAAATATGTTGGACTGACCTCGGTGGCTGCAGCGTGAAATATTTGGAATACTGGATGTATACACAAGCATGCACTTGATCGTGATTTTTTTAACTCGCTCACAGTTTGCTTCAGTTTGTTTCCACTAAGCTGAAGTAAGGTTCATAACTGTGTTAAACAGGAAGATCATTAGGCCAAACATCATGCGTTTGAAAATCCTGCCCACACACTACAATACAGCCAAAGTTTTGGGGGCCTGAGTTATTTTGGGCGGAGAGTTTGTGTTAGTTGTTTTTTTTTTTTTTTAAATATACAATGGAAGCCATTTACTAGGGGTTCACCTGGCCCAATCTTGCTTTAACAGGGCACAAGCAGTAGCCCCGCTCTGAGCACAGTAAGCCCTTCCCAGGCACATCCAAACTGCTGCGATATCCCCACTCAAACAGCAGACACCAGATCCTTCCTACTGAGCCGCACGGAAGTATTCATATGGGCGACAGTGACTTTATGAAGATGTTCTCTTTTAAATGGCAGATACAGAAACAGCTCTTTTAGACGACAGCACATTTCAGCTCTTGTTCTTACATTTTAGATACCCCATGTGAAAAATTTTACACTCATTATTCATCTATCTAAAGAGCATCCTTGGGTATCTGGAATAGTCTGGACTACTGAGTGACAAAATGACAGTGCATTTGGAAATACGGGTCTGAAAAAATAACAAGAAAAGATGTGGAAAGCAGGTATATAAATAAGAAGGAACAAAGCAAAACTAGATAACAGATGAGGGGACAGTTCTGCTTCACATTATTCTTTCTTAATAGCAGTGACAACCCTTCTAAGGCACATATTTCATCTGCTTTCATTTGTCTTTCTCTGTATCTTTTACTTCATTAGCAATGTTTTACTGATACTTTATTTTATATTATAGCTTATATTGTCCTGTGGGCAACCAATGAAATGCCTATATCTGTTTTAAAAGCTTTAACTCAGTTATACACATAGACATGCATATAAAGACTAAGATTTTTTTATCCTCTGAAATTCCAGGATGCACTAAAAGACTTTCTAGTGGCTAGGGTTATCCACTAATTTGGGATGTTTTGATTGATGGAAGTCAAAGAACTTTGGATCAGGGCAACTTTACAACTCAGTGACTGTGGTGGACTTGCACTCAATGCTCCAATGGTCCACAGTGATGTTAGGCCATGAAATACAGACACAACTCTCACTCCCTGTCATCTCCTTAGGAGCAGAGCAATGCATGAACTCTTTTCATCCTTTTACCATACATGTCATTCCCTTTTATCTCCAGGAAAATAGTTTCCTGTTATTTTTAGCTCAAATCACAGCTTCATTTTTCAAAAAAATCCAGAGTCTACACTGTTTCTTAGTAGTCTCCTAAACTTAATTTCCTGGGCTGCAAAAGAAAGCTGAAAAAGGTGAAAACACCATTGACTTTTGATCTGTTTTAGTTAAGAGCATGCCAGGCTTCTCAGATCCAGTTCATAGTCCTCTTTTAAGTACCTTAAGGTAAAGGATGCAAGTCACAGCTATGTCAGAACATGCTTTGCTCACCTCTTCTCCCCCCCTCAAACCATTTCTGACCCTGCTTTGGGGGACAATATTGAAAACAGTGAAAATATAACCCTGCTAAAAACATGAATCAAAAAGTCACTGCTTGTGGACATGTTTTTAAAATTGCTTAGTTGCATGGAAGTCCCTTTAGTGCTTGAAGGACTTTAATAAAATTGATTTTCTGAGTATAGCCTTTTAGCAGCTACTGTATAAGCTTGAAATATGAACCCTTCATTGTTGAAAGTGTTTCATTTTTGCCCTGTAACTAATGATCAAGGGAAAGAATGTGTTCAGAATTCTCCATGGTTGCCATTTTCATAATTAAATCGTGCTAATAATAAAGCTTTGCAGACTTTAAACAAACTGGCACTGGAGTGGAATGTGGTTTGCGGTGTTTCATTTAGAGACCTCTGCAATTAGCCCTTAATGAATAAGCATACCACAGTGATAAGTAAGACATCTCTGTGAACCGGTTATTTACCAAAGCACAAAACTGTGACATTTTCATTTCAATGACTGAAAATTATTCTCCAGATTTCTTCTGAAGGCTCTTAAGTAATTTGGGAAGTTAAAGCCCATTAATTGTCTTTAATGCCTGATGTGTAATGCCAGCAATACTGCAGCAGTCTCTCCATTGTTTATCCGAAGTACAATGGCTCAAAAATAAGCAGCTGAGTCAGTAAGACACATGTAGCTGAATATGAGCTGCATACATTGCTGCTACCGCACATCTACAATTTTTGGTAAGCTATACAGAACTTTAAAATACTAGAATCACATTCGTTGCAGAAACGTAGCTGTAGGTAATACTTTTCCTTCACATACTGTACACTTACTTAAACTAAGACTCATAATATAAGATTCTTTCCTATATGTTCTCATTAATAAAATATCCTTTTTTTAAAACAACCCAAGCCATGCGCATCTCAGGACGTTTTACGTAGCATAAAGCTGGGAACAATGCTGATGTACATCAGTGAGGAATCCAGCCCTTTGTGACTGAATGCACAGAATTAGGAGATTCGGGTTAGTTCACTGACTGTGCCTTTCTTACAAATGTAACACACTGCCTAAAGGAGGAAGTCATTACTTTCTGGCAAAACTCATTTCAGCATCTAATGAACCAGATGTAGTGGACTCTAAAACCCATGCTTTGGCTCATGTAGCACAGCAGGGTATAGGATCCTGGGATTTTTTCCATGGATTTCAGTGGGTATTGGATCTGGCCCTAGACACAGGAACGTGGTGACTGCTGATAAAAGGGAGTATCGAGAAGAACAGACAGACGACCCGACAGACTGTCAGCAGACTGTTCTCTCATATAGCTATCAGAAGGCAATAGGAAGATAATACAGTATCTCGAAAAGTAACTGTGCTTCAGTCTAGGTTATCAAACCCAAGTTTTTCTAAGTTACGTTTTCCTGACAGGATCACAGCCACTACTGATCATCTAACTGCGTTTCCTGTCTCTCAAATATTTGGGTAAGCAACTTTGTACTATCACATTTCCATTCTACTTGAGAACTTTTTTTCCTCCTTTGCACATAGTCATCTTTCTTTTCTTTTGTAAAGAAAAAAAGACAAGAATAGCGGGAAAAAAAGTTGGTGTACGCAAAAACATTAGAGCCTCTGATATATTTTAGGCTCCCTTCCATAACAATCTGGCACGAGTCTTTTCCAAAAAGAAATATAAGAAAAAGACATGGAGGAATATGAAATATGGAAAAGATTTAGACATGCAATCTCCAGAACCACAAATAACAGACAACAGTTTTGCGCAGTTTGCCATAATTCTTGTGGCAATGCTTGGTACAGAAACCCTGCAAACGCTAACCTGGACCCGGACAGTCTGCCACATCCCGAGTCCTCCCTGCAGCAGTGGTCAGCCCAAGGTGGTCAGTCTGCACAGGCAGGTACAGCATGTACTGACAAAGGTAGATATGGAATTACCTATCCAGATATTTTCTACTTCAAAAATGTGAGACCACAAGGTCTCTTAGAGTCACCGCTGCCTTTATAAAATACCTTAAGGACCCATTTTCAAAATCTCATCAGGCTCCATTATCTATGCAAATAAGGGATGCTAGGATACATCACGCAATGGGGAAAACTGGAAAAAAAAGGGTATTAAGGGACGCAGTGCAGCTCATGGTGCAGAGACACCCCAGTGCCTCAGCATAAATGAGCTCAGGTCCAGCAGGGCTTAATTAGCTCCAGCTCACCACTGGCAGCAGGACATGTTCACGTCAGGAATGTCCAGCTCAGTTAGACACAACCTGGCTCTTTAGAGAGCCATCTCAGATGCCTCTGTGTCTGTAGTACCATTAATCTGAAATTCAGACAGTTAACTCATGGATTACTAAATTTGGGCTTTAGTTGGACTTTTTGTTTCAACTATTCCTCTTGAAGTTGCTGAACTTCATTCCTCAAATAGGCAGAAATTGTCTGCTTTAAGCTTAGATCTACACCTGGCCATCTTATACCCATTTATTATTGTGCTGGAGTTACCCCTTAAATAGTCTTCTCCCTTTTCTCTGGTGTTTATATTCCGGATACATTTGAATACAGAAAACTTAAACCACATTTGTTAAATGCAGACCTGTGCTCTGAAGTACACATTCATGTTATCCACTGCATTAAAAAAACAAATCAAACCAAACCAAACCAAAACAATAAAACCTTTCTGTTAAAATTCTGGCTATTTTTATCATTAAAAATGGTGTCTTACTCTCGATGTTGGGGCAACAAGCTCCACAGGCTTCTTTGGGGAAAGTGTTAAAAATTATTTGCTGTTCTCTTTTCTGTTCTTAAAAATCTCAGCTTAAAAGCACTCAGTGTTTGATTCTTGACCTAGAAACATATGGAAATGGTGTGCTATAAACCACACACCAAGCAATGGGTCATCTTTGAAAAACTGGCAACGTTGCAATGGATAAACTTACTTTATGGCAAGGGGTCTCATACCCAGTGGTGATAGGGCCAGTGTCCTGGCTCTCCAGACATCATTTCCCTTGCATGAGAAGTTGGTACCTGGCTGTGATGACACATGCTGTCATGCCAGGTGAAAAGCATCTTGTCAAAATCACACCTGAAGTCCCTTGTGAGCAGCCATCTTTAATGAAGCCAGGCAGCAGATGGATCAGAAGAGCTCTTTCATGGGCATCTTAATCCTACCATCTTGTTGATTCAGTAGATCCTGGATGTCAGTAGAGACTGGGATACAGACTGTCTTGGGTACTTTTAATCATGGTGCAGCTATTTCCAGAACTATTACCAGAAAACTGATTCAGTCATTATGTCTCCAGGCAAAAAAATATGTGAGAAAGGAATACATTTTGGGAGGTAATGAAAACTTAGAACTTGAAAGTAACATTCCCAACATAAAACTAGTACAGCAGGGACAGAAACTTTTACACACACCTCTTCCAGGCTTGCCAAAATCCAGCCCCTATAGCCAGACAGCGACTGGTACAGCCTGCACGGGACAGCCTGTCGAGGCTGCACTCGTGTCAACTTTCAAGTGTCTCCTGGGAAAAACTGATATCCCTAAACTGGAACCCCAAAAATGAGTGAGGTGGTGACGTGTTTTATTTATACCAAGGGTGTACCTTGGTACCAGGATAGCTGTTCTACTTATTTTTATTTGTAGAGGAGTCCCACAAATGCCTCAAAGTATTCCTACAAATACTAGTTCTATGACTGATTGTGCAAAGCACCAAGAGGCAGTAACCTCTAAAGTAACTTCTTCATCCCTGTTATAATGTACAAATTCTTTTCTATTTAAACTGCATACATCAGACTCAAATATTTAGCGCACAGAAGCGGGACAAGCAGAAGTGCTTTTCTTAAACAGAAACCTTGTACAGTTATTCATAAAGCAAATCAGTCGAGGCAGGCAAAGAGAATACACCTTAGATGGGCCTGGGTGAGAAAAGAAAAAGTAATACATTGTGTTCATTAAAGCAATATCAAAACTAAATTTAATACAAAGTACCTGAGACAAAACCCCAAAACTATTAACCCCAAAGACACTAACTATTCATTAGCCAAGTCAATTTTGCATCCCATTATGATTCACAATGTGTAAATTCCCATTGAAATTGATTTAGTAAACCGGCTCTTTGATGGGCCTGAAATTAAAAGGATAGAAGAAAAGATACAACTAATTGAAGAACATAATTTGATGCTTGTACAGGGTGTGAAATTTACTGAGAGCAGACTGGAGCTTTAATTAAAGACAACGGGCCAAATTCACACCTGGGATAACGATTGAGGAATTTTGCTGAGGTCAGAAGAATTGCAGCCATTGTGTCAGGCCTGAATATAGCTCCTGGTAGTAGTCCATTTTAAAAAGGAGCTAGGGAAAACAGTCGGGGGGGGAGAAAAAAAAATTAAGAAGTAGGTATTTCCCTGTCTGGAATTTACCCCGACTGGGTTCAACCTTGCTCTACACTGACCAATACTGGGAATTTCTTCCTGCTCAGAGCAGCTGAGGGGGACAAAATATTAGACGAGGACAATCCTACTTGGATGCCCAAATTAAGAGCAATGAGAAGAGCTGAAGTTTCCCAGGAGCACTGCTAGGAAAGATACCTGTCTCTGCACTGGGAGCAGAGAAATAAGACCGCATGGTAAAGCAGAGCCTTTTGAATAAGGCCTTTCCACTCACGTATCAGAGATGTTCAGGCTGTTTGAAACAGCTTCATAACTTCTGTTTTGTCTTGTAAAATGAGGCATTTGAGCACATAAAGTATCACAAGTGCTCTGTGATGGACAGTTCTTTGAATATTCATACTTGGGAATCTGATACTTTTATCAATTTTACATCATTTGGATTTTGTTCTATGAAAGGTCTCACCTTTATGAAAGAAAGAACAGCTGAAGAGATAATGATGCTCTGCACTTTTTTGTAGAAGAGTATACATCAGGACATGAAAACATTTTACATTATTTTCCATGGACTGTTAGGACCAAGGACAATATTCTAATTTGCAATATTAAAGTATGAAGGCCAGGATTAAAAATTATATTTGGGCTGCTTCCTTACTAAGAAAGAGAGGCTTGCATTAATTTCAATATATAGCTGCTTAAACTATTCATTGTAGATCTAGATGATGAATTCTGCTTATTTTTGTTATTGCAGATAGACTGTAAATAAGCCAACAACTTGTTTATGATTTATAATTATTTAATGAAATCATGTACCAGTAGGAATCACTAATTATTCATCAGCAGTTGCTTGGCTGATGAATTCTCCGCATAGATGCTGCTGTTCCCAAAAATTGTCTGAACCTAAATGTTCTCAGTGAAGAAGTAGTGACCAAATGGTTACTGGCAGCATCAAAAGGGAGAATCTATGGTTGACTTTAGTATAGTAAGGCAAAATAATGCCATGTTTAAACCTAAACAGAAAAATTTAACACTCGCTATTTCCTATGGCTCTTCAGTATGAAGCTAAGGAGTAAGCACCTAAAATGGCACGAGGTGAGCCAGGAGAGAATCAGTAAGTACTGTTTTACCAGCAGCAATGTTTTGTGTTGGTTCTTTGGCTCACTTGGTACTTCAACTGATTTAACACTGAACTTTCTCTCGCTACAAGGTTGATTACACATTCCTGAGCTGGGTCTGTCTTGCTCAGCAGACTGGAATGCTCCAATACAGACCTGTAGAATAATTTGCTCAAAAAGAAGGTTCTTTCTTTGAATAATCATAAATAAATAGAGGATTACAATGCTTAGCCTTGAAATTTCAGGAACAGTCCGTGTCTGAGATACTATCTGCTGCCATGTCACGGGGATTGCTGTAAAGGGGTTGAAGGATCCAAAGAAACATGAGGAGAAAACCAGACATAGTTAAAAAAATCTTCATCTACCATAAAATTCATGGAAAGTTTCGATTCTTGGTGTCCAACACTCAGACAGACAGACTGGGATGATCCAGAGACATGATCTAAGCCCACCACTGCATTTACTATGCAAGAATAGTATGAGCTGATTTGGATTGTTTTGCCCACATTATTTGAGCACTGACAACAGAGTTTGCAGCAGGCCTTAATCAGCTGCATGACAAACAGCAATCTGTGACTCTACCAATATGCTCTTTAACTGCTCTGTATAGCTTTGAAATACACAGCAAAGTCTACAGAAAGAGGAGCTAAAAAGTTGGAGTATTTGGAGCACAACTCACTGGCCCACACTCTTTGTTGCATAAATCTGTGCTGACATGGATGCGTTTCTACCTTTATCTGCTGGTGACGATTCTCATCTCCCCAGTGAAAGGAGGTATTCTTATCCAGAAAGTATCACCAAAGTTAGGAAGGGGATGAAAGGCAGTCAAATTCAGTACTAAGCAATATCTGTTTGAGCTCCATCAACAACACCCGCATAAAAGCTGTTGTGCAGGAGCAAATAAGAAAAGTTGAATTCTTTGCCTAGTGTAATTCACTTCATTTATTGACTTTTTTCCCTTTCGTTTGTCAGTGGTTCTGAGATGCCTGGCATTCAGGATGATTTGTAATGTAAATTATATAATTGTACTTTCACATATTTTAACATCAAATGGAATGATTGACTACAGAATTTGAGCTGTCTACAGGTGGGGGTCAATTATCATCTGAATAATCACACTGCCACACAAGAATAGCATGGCCATGGAGTGTGACATATTTTTATCTCTATGCATTTCAATGAAGTCAGGCTGGTACATAAAAGGTTATCACCTAGGAAACATATTTTCCTAAGCACAAGTTAAACATGCAAGCAAGATCAGCATAGATATTCAATTTAGCCAGTCAACCCTAACCTATTAATATTTTAACAAAATCCAGTGAGGATAATTTTTTTTCTTTGATCCCATTTCATTTGAGCAGCCTGGAAAGGGAAGAAAAATTAAAAACAAAATAGTCAAGCATACAGAATGAGGTTATGTATTAAGTGGGCTATTTAATGTTTTTGGCATATTATAGCCCTAGGGAAAGTGTGGATGGATTTAACAATCAAGATCTGTGTTCCCTGGGCCCACAAAGTTCGAGAAACATAAAATAATCTATACTTCCGAGCTGACAAATCTTACCTGACACTCTGCTTCATCTCACTGGGACTCTCTAGCTCAGCATTAATCATATGTTACAGGGAGTAAAAAGAAAAGTAAATCACACTAAGCTGGAAAGTGAGATGGAAGGTCTTTGGGCAAAGCTTTTAATCAATAATATGTGGGATAATAACCAGGAGCTATTGTTTGAATCTTCAGATATGAAAAGGTAGCAATGCAAAACACAAAGCAACTACAAACTGCTGCCACTTCAAAGGGGTCAGATGCAAACAAAATCAGCTTAGTTTGCCCTAAACCTCACCTTCCCCCCTTCCCCTTCCCAGTCCATTAGCAAAATTCTGTATTCACTGTTCACCAGTATTTTGATCTAACTCCAAAACTGCAATTAAAAGTGTCTATCTGATCCTAGAGTTAGATTCAGAGGACACAGTGGTATCATGTGCATTAATTTTTGGGTGTCTAATCCGACATCCTTTGCTAGCCATTGAGATTCAAAGAGTGTTCCAAAAAAAGGTATTATTTCTCATGTCAGACAATTCCCCTCTTTCCCTACTAGATTCTCGTCATACAATTACTACTAAGCCACAGATCAGGTATTATTTTGCCCTGAATTCTACCTCATTTCCCAAAAACTACACCTACCCTCGTATCTGTAGCTTCCCTTCCCTCCACTCTTGCCCATACATTAATTAAAGGAAAAAAATAATATTTTGGCTACTTGTCTACTAAACATTGAAGAATTCTTTATTTTACATATTTCTTAGCTATTTAATTTAATTTGTGGTTTAAATTAGAATTTGCGATCAGCTGGTGGAAGGCAATATAACTAAACCAGTCTCTCCGGGCTGAAGCCTCAGCCATGAAATACATGGCTGTGATTGATCTGACCTCAAGCTATTCATACGGCTCAGTTCACGACCTCTAACTTTCCTCACCCCTTCAATAATGTATGTAATAATATTTGGTTTGCTCGGTTATGAACAGGAGGTGGAGACGCTAGTCCTATCTCATATTTTTGTAATTATTATTATTATTTTAGGGGGTGGAGAGAGAGAGTTACAGCTCAGAGTGAAACCTAACCCAAATCCAATTCAGGCTGTCCATTAATGCAAAACAGTTTTGAAACTGTGAATGGAGCTCCAGTAATTCCTCCACTGTTGCTCAGCAGGAGCTCAGCAACACACAGCTTGCCTGACTACGTTAAAAAAAAAAAAAAGAAGAAAAAAAAGTAAAAAAAAAAGTCTCACAACCATGAAAACATTCAGGGTCCATTTTCACAAGCAATCCTATCAGTGAGGCAGTATTTTTTTACTGTTGAGTGCATGGCCACATTCTCTTCCTTTTACTTTGTCTCTTTTTTGAAATTCAAATACATTACTGGTTTTTTGGGGTTTTTTTTGCATATGAGTAAAATGAAAGATACTTAATAATGGTCCTGCTCTGCAACAGAAAAAGAAGAGATTTTTCTGCTTTAGACACAGTGATATCTACAGAGTTTATTTTTTAAATAGCTCTTTTGTTGAAGTCAGAAAAATCTTTCAGTATTATCATTTCAACACATTTTAAACTTTTTAACATCCTAAGAATTTCTTACTCAAATAAAACAATAACTAGAATTACAAAAAAGTTTAAATTCATCAAATTATTTTTGAAGTGTTAAGATTAACTACTGGAGAAAAAACCTGTCTCCACTTTTAAGGAGTTTTGGTTGGCTCATCAGCAACACCTTCTATCTTTGTTTCAAAGCTCCCCTATCGGTTTCTCTCATTAAACCCAGCGAAAACAGACTCAGTCCCAGTGAATTCACACGTTCTTAAAATGAAACCAGATTAATGGTGTAATTAACCCACAACTTTTTATTAGCAGTTAAAAATAATTTGTAACAAATTGTTTCTGTGATGGCTGCAGACTTTTTCACTGCTTATCATAAGTTTATAAGAAAAATGAATCCACCTTTGCTACAGCATTGTCTAACAGATATTTTGGACTGTTTTATCACACCAGCACCTGCTGACTCACTGTGAATACTCCTCGGGAGCATTTGTCACTCCCAGCGTGCATCTCCTTGACAAACTCTGTTGGTGACAGTCAAATAATCTCTGCATTATCCTGGGACCAGAGCAGACCCTGCTCACTGGGCAGCAGCACACCTCACTTCTCAGCACTAGCAAAGGCGAAAGTACCCTTTGTCCACCCTCCGGGAATTCCCGATGTGCTGCCATTTCTGCTTTTTGGCCAGGTAGGTGGACCATTGCTATATATTCATAAATGCAGACACACACTTTCCTGAAGTTTGCTTTTCCAGGTAACGCCCAAGCAGAAAGAGCAGCGATGCTCTGCAAGGAGTCGTTGCTGGACTTGGCCAGTGTCAGGCTTTCTCCATGTGGACTCACCACAGACTTTAGTGTGTTTTCAGTTCCTGCAACACTAGACAAATTTCCAATTTCCTTGCATGCAGCTGATGCAGCTCTTCCTGAGACCCAAGTTCAGGAAAGATTTGGGTCCTATACATTTTATGGTTTGTCTGTGAAATAAGGGTAAGGCTCTCCTGCAAGTGTTTTTCTACTGATGGTAAGCAAAGAGAATTTGTATGCACCCTGAAATTACCATATGAAACATGAATTTTATTAATTTTGGTAAATTACAATGAGACACAAGGATGTCAAAGATGTTGTGGCAATTCAGAAGCCTCCATTTTTCAACAGAACTTCCACAGCATCACCCACAGTGACTGCTTTTGTGTCTGCTCTTACCCCAAATGGTGACCTACCTTTTTCATGTCCTGGGGCTTTAACTGCAGAATAAGTGACAGGCAGGAGATGATGCAGTAATTCCTGCAGTAATTTATTAACACCTGCAGACATTGATCTACCCATGCTGCTTTATGCGATGGGATGTGGGGGGGGTGATACCAGGGCAGGAGCCCTCCTGCACATGGCCCTTCCAGACACCTGCCCAGGCTGCTGGGCTGTACTTGCCCTCTGTGAGCATTGCCGAAGCATCAGTGCTTCTAATAGTTGGGGTTTTTTTAAGACTATGCAAAAAGGACACAGTTTCAAAAACAAACAGCAAGTTCTTGGACGCTTCTCCCTCTTTTGTATTTATACATGTTCTACAGTGGTTCCTATTATAGAGTCAGCATTTGTTAACAGCTACTTATGGAAATCCGCTTTAAAAAAGGATCCATCATTCTCTGATGCTACATTATAGTGAGAGATGGCATTTTCGTGATGACTACTATATATTCAAAGCCACCATTTCTTAATTTGCTAATAGATATCACTCCCCTGCAGTCTTGATCTCATTTGTAAGAACCCCAATCTGCAATGAACCAGTCAGGAACGTGCATACGGGCGTGGATGCAGTCAGAAAACTCATCAGGGTTTTCTGCTGGTTTTTATTCTACATAAAGGAATATCTAAACACACTAATGTCTCTGAAACCAGAATAAACTGCTTACAGCACATAGATGTGAAAAAAAAAAATCAGTTTCTTTATAATATAATAAGCTTTTGTATATCCTTTGAGGAAAGTGATAGTGCTGCCTAAATTTAGGCTCAGTGAAATGCTGAAATGGTTAAATTGAAGAGTGTTTCCCGTTCTAATCTCCACAGAACTGGACTTAGTAAAGACTAATGACCAACCCTTTGAACCTCCAAGTCTCCTAAGGTTTAATTTGTTATTCCTGAGGAGAAAAAAAAGCATGAATAAATAATGAGAATAAGGGACACAGTGACCAGAGACAATTCACCAGTGTCATTTACATATACGGCAGGGTTCCCAATTCTTAGAATTACTTATTACAACAATACTACATAAAAAATTAACCCAAGTCCAGGATGACAACTAAAATCATCAAGGGCTACTCTATTCCAAAGTTATCCTGAAAAGTACACAATATTCTCTGATGTTATTTAAACTCTGAAACATTTGGAACATGAAGAGTTAACATAGACCGGAGAGACCAACACGAGTACTTAAGCCTGTAGCGTGTCAGGACTCAAAACGCACTTGGTTAAAGGAAAGGAAAAGAAATAGCTTAACAAAATAACCTATAATATTTTGCAGAAAATATCTATTTGCAGGAAATAAAACTCCTGCAAGAACATACCAGTTCTGACAATCCCTTCTGCAGGAGAGTTTTGTTAGGTATTCAACTGAATTTCTTCTTTCAAACCTAGAAAGCACAGCACTCTTGTAGTAGTTAGAACAATTGTTCAAAGCATGACAAATCCGGGTTTAAGTCCTTGATTCAGACCAGGGACTTCAACCTGGATCTTTCCCATTTTACACAATTGCACTTAGTTTTTTGCTTATTCTGGCTGGAATCTGTGCATCTCACTTGGTTTTTATTATATTTTTGTTATATATCTTTGTTTCATCCTTACAAGAAATTTTTGCTAAAGCAAAACTGTTTGAAGATGGAAAAAGCATTTTGCAGGAAGAGGGAGCAGTGCAGTAAATGCAGTGCTAGAGCTTATTTTGCTTTCATTTAAATGCTTTGTGAGGCAGTGAAAAACCAGAAAATTACAATGGTGTTGTAGGAAAAAGACTTTGCTCACAAAGCACATTTTCTTCCTGAAGAGCAGTTTATTGCAACGTAGGAAGCCCACTAATTGGATTTACGACAGGCAAGCAGTGATGGTAAAAAGGAATAATGTGAACAGAGAAAAGTAAATGCATATGAAATCTTACAGACACCTACACATTTCCTGTGCTTTCCTGAAGACATACCAAGTACCCAATATTTCCAGATTTCTGTCGATTCTTAGTTTACTCGGCAAAAAAAGAAAGAGAATGTGGTGACATGTGAAGTAAATAACCACACAGAATTGTCTGCAATCAGCAGAAAGGCTTATCTAAGCTAATATGGAGATCGCCGTGTTAAACTCTAGAATACACAGCCGATGGAGACAAGAAATGCATTGTGCTAATGTGTTGTACTGAGTTTTCTGGAGCTTAAGCATACGCTGAACTGCTTTGCTGAACCAGGTGAAATGAAGGATGTAAGAAATCCCTAATTGAACTACTTGAGCAATTTTAACAAGGCTCTCCTTAGACAGTATTCTGCAAATCTGGTATTTATTTGCCTCCCGTACTCCCGTACCAATGAACAGCACAGTCAGGGTAGCTCTGTATTATCTTGAGTTGCAGTGTAACCTATCTAATCTTGGCAGGCATAAATGTTTTAAAACATAGCTGAAATTCTGCAAAGAGCGCTACTGAAAGAGTGTGACTGCAACAGTCACCTCGAAATCCTGCACTTATTTCTCACTTTCATTTGGTGTCATAAAAGACCTCAGCATCAATCATTAACAAGCTATTAACACGTGCAGCTGATAAAAGTGTTCAAAGCCTGGTCAATAACAATGATGGAAATTCCTGTTTTACAGCTGGTTTAATCTAAGTCTACAGAGCCCTCGCTGGTTATTTTCTTGGCTAAAAAGTGCTTTTTGGTTCTTTTGCTTTCATCTCTGCCTGCGTAACAGACACAGAGGCTGTATTTTCTCATCTCTGCCCTGCAAAACTAGCCATTTCCCTCGGCTGTCTTCCCCCCCCTCGTTCTTAAAATCCGTTTGCAAGTGAACGGAGCCAGGAAATGATTTCCCTCAAATGCCGTATGATTTTAATATGTTATTACCTTGTATCAAAGGTGCTATCAAAGGAATGCAAGATCTCAGCTCAATTTGCAATTTGTAAACACAATAAACCAGTGCTTATTAGCAGTAACAAATGAACAGGCTGTAAATTAGCATCCTTCTAAGGTGTTTCCTTCCAGTTTCCTAAATTGAACCAAAACTCAGCCATGCTTCTAGAATTAATAAAGCCAGAAACAGCTTTGGCTACCTGAACAAATATACATTTACCATTTTGTAATTCACTAGTTTTGATGACTCATTTTGTTAAATAAAATCTCTGCTGCCATGACACCTGAAGAGCCGTTCAATTAGCTCATTACTCTGTGTGTTACAAATGTCACTCCAGCGTGTGTGTGTGTGTGAGTGTGTGACTGATGATTTTGTCATTGCCCTCTGCTGCTACTAACATTTGTCAATAATTGTATTTACTTGGCGATAGTTTCTTGCCCCTATGCAAAGGAATTTAAGGATAGAATATACAGAAAATGGTATCACAAACAAAACATAGGCTCAGAAAAACATGAAAACACCTAGCCTCCATCTGCTCAAGTGTGATACACTTCAGAGCTCCCATTTCACATGTAAAACAGAATATGATTTATAATTTATACCTAGTTGGTGCAATCCTTCTCGAAGAAAAAGAATTCTTTGATGAAACACTGGCTTTATGTTATCATAAAACTATTGAGAAAATCACAGAACATTTGGCAATTTACCTCTACTACAGCATCTTTGAAGTTTGGATATTTATATTTTATGCACTTTTCAAATAAACTGTGCTGCTGAACACAAACACAAAAAAGCCTAAGTGTGAGTCAAAGCTGAAATGTAATTACAGCATTAGCAGCAGTAAACTACTGCAGATATTTACAGACCTCCAGGTAACAGTTAAGGCCCAGTTCTAATAAGATTTTAAATATTCTGTGTAGTGTGGAATTTATACATTTTCCTTGATATATTTAAAATCTGTAACACAGGAAAAAAAAAAAATCAAAGAACAAAGGCAGAAGCAATGCAGCTCCTAGATTCTGCTGAACCACCGTTCTTGCTTATAGCTGTGGTGCTTTTTATTAACAAAATGACAGATTTTTGAGAGCATACCTGGAAGCTAATTCTGCATCCCTCATACCTCTGAATCATCTCAATGATTAGCAATGATTATGTGTGTAATAAATAACCTGAATAAAATAACCTTTAAAAGGTAAAAAATAGGCTTCTGCTGGGTCACAGGCTGAGACTGCACAGAAATGAATTACTTATGTGAAAAGCCATTTCAAATCTACAGGATTATTTATTAACATAAAAGACGTACGATGAAGAAGCAAACGGGGATGTAGGGTGCTGAAATCTGCAAGGATCAACCTCTTGATCACATAGGAAAGCCACATGATCCTCTAGGTAAATTCTGTAATTTTCAAAGCACCTGTCCTGTGATGTCTCAGTTACAATCCTGGCTGCTGTGCTCCAGCAGGCAGAGCACTCGGAGCCGTTTGTCTTTGCTCTGACAGGTTCATCAACATATTACAACTGAGAGAAATACTGCACTCCTACTTTATTTTCAGTCCATTTACTGAAGAAATGCATCACTCTGCTGTGATACCTTTCATGCCACTGGCTAATTTCTAAGGCTGTGTGGAGTGGTAAGCAGAACTTTAAGAAAGGACCAGACTGGGGTGATTCTCCAGTATCTTTACTTTTACCTGTGGCTGAACTAGCCAGAAGAGCTATTTGAAAAATGTCAAAATATTGTGGGTTGTCTGGTTTGATGAAAAGTGTTTTTTTCATACACATGGCACTTCTGAGAAGCATCAATTAAATTTCCTTTATTGAATCAGTGGATTTGTGATGATGTTGAGACGTCACCTTTTAATATACTCACAGAATTAAGAGATTTGAATTTGCTTCCTTTCCTAACTGACCAAAATAAATTATATATTTGCAGTGAAGAAAACAAATACAAAATGCAAAAGGTCAAGAGCAAAATTCAAAAGCTTTTTAAATCTGACTTTACAGGAATTTTTTTTTTTTTTTTTTTTTAAAAAAAAAACCCACAACTCTTCAGACTAGGGGGGAAAAAAAACATTTTAAAAGTGGATTTTATGCAACTTAACTCGACTGGGCAGAGATGCACTCCCCTCCTTGTTTATCAAGAGGCACAATTCCGTCCAAAGAGGGGTGAGACAACTTGGGTACTGGCTCATTGCCTTCCACACCCAGCTGCGGCAAAGGCCTGGCTTTAGCCTGTGCTCCCCAAGGTGTGTTACCTCTGAGGCTCCGGGCTGTGCACCATTGACCACAATTGACCTGAAAATGATTACATTCCATTGAAATTGTAGTTTGTTTATATTTTACAAAAATATCTCTTTATTGATACAAGGAGTCAGGCAGTAGCATACAAATTCCTGCTACGTCTCGCTGGACTTGTATTTTACCATATGGATACCAACCCTCCTGTATGGGATAAGATTTCCAAAAGGCCCTAGAGGACCCAGGCACCCAAATACTGTTGATGCTTAGCGGCGTCTGTGAGCCAGGTCATGGTAAGCGATCAAATTAGGGTGTCCTAAGAATTTTTCACCCTTCATTTGGAAGCTGACACCTGCTCAGCTGGGAGACTGCTTTTCAGGCTCTCCTAGTCCATTGCTACATGAAGTAAAACAGATTCACAAGTGCTTTCGTTATGCTTTTAAATCTCATCCACAGTACAAACTACTACAGCCCCTGCGAAATTGGTGAAATTCCTCAGAGTTGTAATGACCTAGCACTATTAAGTGTTGTAAGGCCAGCCAGTCTGGAAAATGAGAAGGTGAATAACTCTCGTAACCAGGGATTTTATATAAAACATTTGCAAGTGTTACAGCTTTTGCTTTGTGAGTCAGCACGCTCACTTACATACAGATTGAAGCCCACAACAGGAGCCTTGCTCTGCAGATGAGAAGTCTGCGGCAAGGTACAGAAGCGATCCATTGCCTGGTGAAATCGTGATGTTCAAAAATGAGAAAAAGCAATGCCAAATTTGTCAATGTGATGGGCAACATTACAACAAGAGGAAAGAGACTGCATATGAAAATGCTGCGGCTTCTCCTCCTTTTTTAAGCTTTTAAATATTAAACACATCATTCCTGCACTTGCAGCTGTTGCACCGAATGTTTCAGCCTTACAGAGCAGCAGCTTCTGGAGCAGACCGGGGCCGGCCACAGCCGCAGCACCTCTACCTGGGCTGGCCACTGCCTCCTGCGGGGCGGACATCTGTGGGGCGATGACAGTCCTGGAGGCTGATGTCTTCATGGGAGATCAAAGGAATTCTTGAGAGGTCGGGAGAGGATGACATGAGGGTCGGACAGCCATACTGCTTGAGAGCCTTTCAGGCAGGTGATCCACTTACACTGTCATTTTTGGTCTATGTCAAGCAAGCATTTTTTCTTTATAAAGTGTCTCCGGCTCAAAAAATGCCTTCACGTTACACCGGCAGCTTTTAGCTGAGTGCTTGGCAGCTGGGTTTTTATGTAAACGGGATCTGCAAGAACTATGAAAGGAGCCAATGTGCTCCCATTGGTGGGCAACAGCTTCAGAAGCCTTGCAAGGAGGTATATTTGTTTACAGGTGATTATTCCTCTATAAAGGAAGAATTTGTTGGTTGATTTAAAGGACGTTAAGTGCTAAAGGACTTGTCTGAAATTACTCATTTCAGTAGAAACTGCAAGGATTTTCTCCGACTCCCAATGCATTTCATACTGAAGATTTAGTTTTAGTGACGATTCTTCAAGGCCTTTTCTGCTTATCCCTCTATAAAAAATCAGTCTTGGTAGAGTATGACATCTTCACCAAAAAAATGTTGCCAATTCACTCCCTTCTAAATTCAGGTAAACCTCAGCCAAGTCAAGCTAACAGAAACTTGTCATACAACCTGACAGTTTACTGAATGCAAAGTCTGGTCCTGTCCAGCCTCTGCTACTTCACTGCCAGAGAAAGGAGTTTGTTAATGCCTTTCAAATTAGCCTTCTGAATCTACCTGCAATCATGCTTGAGACCTAGGGGTTTTTAGCAAGTTTTTGAAAAGCCAACGGAAATTAACTTTAAAACACTAAGACAACATTAACAGCTAAGACAACTTTTGAAGAGCACATGGTCATTATTTAAATATCGTTTGTATTTATATTTCATGAAGAAGATAGCCTTCAACATTACAGAACTGTGGGGTGGGAGTGGGCTTTAAAATCACTGTCCTCTTCAAAGCTTTCGTGGTTTCAGCTTCCTGAGAACTTCCCATTGCTATTCAGAGATATGCAAAACTTTCATATGGAAACTCTAAACCAGGAAAAGCTCATTTAGTTCAATTTAGATGCAATTTTAATTGAACCTGGGCTGATTTACGCTTTCAAGTAGAAGTCATAAAGAACTCATCGGTTGCAACACAATTTCTTTTTGAAAATTACCGTCTCCATCTTTCATCTCTCTTCTTGCTCTGCTCAGCTGGTTTGTGTGGTCTTTTGAGACCTTAAAACAGAACCAAAGTCATGGGGAAATAAAAGCAGCAGTTACTTTAGTTGAGGTTGCCAGCCCTGCTCTGAGACCCTACCATGAATTTTAAAAAAAGCCAGGCAGACCACTGTGCATCAGGAAAAGAGAACTTAGAGTTATGTACCTGAACACTTTGAACTTAAAAGAGGTTTTATTCAGGTGAAGAAGAGAGCTGCATTTCTGCCATTTACTTCATTTCAAAATAAATCTACTAGCCAGGGTAAGAATGTAAATTTTTTTATACTGGTAAAAGCAAAGTGACATTTGAAAAACATTACTAGCCAAAGGCCAGATTCTTTAAATATTTTGTGAGAGCTAATACTATTATGGTTACTTATGTGAGGATTCTTGTCACAAGGGTGACAAGTTTAACTTACCCAGATGCGTTTCAGGGGAACTCTCTGCTAACAGTCACACAAGACAAAAGCTAAAGCACAAAACCTGGTCTCTCAGATCTCCAGCGTTCATTGATTTTAAATGGGTGCATGTGTCACTGGAGACAGGATTTGCCCCTAGCTGAGGACAACTATAATGCATATGCTAAGATGCTTAAATCATTTAGATCTTGAGTTTAAGCAGCCTCTTCCATCCACACAGGCCCATGCTGCTTTATCAGCTCATTGTTGCTCATTTCAGGATTGCAATTTCAAAGAACATGAGTTCTCCTTTGTACTCATTCCAGTGTCTCTAATTTTTTACAGTACCTTCTTTGCTTTCATTTTATCCTCCACCTCCACTCTACCTGGCAAGTTCTGTGACACAAACACCCAGCTAAAGCTGATTTCATATGCTTGGACAGGGAAACTAAATATTACCCACTCACTCCCCCCCCCCCCCCCCCCCCCAAAAAAAAATAAAAAAAATTGAGAAACACAGGGCGTGTGTAAGCAAAGACAACTGATCTAAGTCAGTCCTCCTGATGCTAATCTTACTGCAAATAATATGCGGGGTACATGAGAAAATGTCAAATCCACGCTACCTCACAATCGCTGGCTTTCACTCCAACTTGAAACTAATCCAAGGAAAAAATACAAGGGAAAGGCTGAAAGTTCGATCGTTATTTAGAAAGTTTAAAAGAAATAAAAATGTAGCTCCCTTGAAACTACATTAGACGAATAATCTCGCAAACTCCCAAAATAATATCAGTGTCTATGGCTATTAAAATTTATAGGTGCACAAAGAATGCAATTAAAACAGGTTATACTGAAATCAAATAATTCCTTCTAATTAAAATGTAGAGAAATACCTTATGCAACCTGGAACGTTCCATATAATTATTCTTCAAAAGTAGAATTTTGTGATTAATAAAATAAACCTAGACTTTCACTGAAAAAGAAACATTTCTGAAATGCACCAGACTCGCATCCAAACATCTTGTCAGAGCAAAGTATTGGTGTTTTTAACACAATCCTATTCCATTGAAGTTAAAGGTGTGTGTCTCTGTTAAAAAATCATATCACATAAAACACTTTCAGTTTTAGCATCAAAGATGTGTTTACTGCAAACACAGAAATGTAAGGGAAATGAAATGGTGAAAAGGGTTGCAACAGTTTTAAGGGTTTATTTTTAGAACTTTTACATTGGAGACCTATTAACCATAAAGTCTAGTTTTCATACACAGCACACACCAGTGTTTCATCTCCTCTGCCAACTGGATGTCGCTGCATGTTTCCAATCGCTAGCAAGTTTTATAAAGGGAAAATGAACTTTACGTGACTGCTCTCCTCTGCTTTCCTTTCCTTCTCGGGTCGCATCCTGCCAAATCCCCCGAGCCCACCAACAGCTACCAACTGTGGGGAGAGCGGGTGCTGCGTGCTCCCGCCCCAGCGTCCTGCCTGCGGGAGCTCTCAGCGCCCGGTGCCGCTGGCAGGGCAGTAAGCACAGCTCACTAATGTGCGCAGGATGAGGCCCTTAATCACTAACAGTTCCTCTGGAAACTCTAGCAGAGATAAAAAGTACAAAGACACTGCTGGTTCCAGTCCCCTTATTGAATTTTCATTGCTCCTTTTATTGTAACTATGAATTCAGTCCATAATGTCATGTGTTCTTTGTTCTCCAGCCTGACATACATTTTAATACCCAGCGCAATATCTATGCAAAGACTAAGTGTGTTCATGTGTAGGAGAGTTAACACTTCACTACAAACATGGTTATAGTTATAGATTAAAAGCAACACTTTCAATGATTCTACAGCTTAGTATTTCCAACTCCCATCTCCTTCTGAAGGTCCTCCTCCCCTCCTCTCCCCCCCTACAAAAATCTCCGCACAAGAAATGCTGAGCATACAAATTATGTCACTGACATCTGGAAAGAGACATGACTACCCGAGTAAAAAATAAACCCAACGGAGGTCATGGCTTTAACAGGCTGTCGCTCTATATTTAAACTGATTGATTCATACAAAGACATAATTATAGAGAACACTGGAATCAGCAGCTCCCAGAACTCAGGATTGCAGGCACAATCATGTTTACAGAAAATACATTTTAAAGGCTACATCTGGCATAAGCTAATTGATACACTCAATATTATGATACACAGTAATTTAACCTCAAATTGTGAATAATGCCTACTTATTTTCCTACCTAGATAATAACAACTTTCTTTCAACTCTACATGATCATGTATCATTTTTCAGGATATTCTTTGCATAAAATCTATTGGTTATGCAAATAAAAGGCTTTGGAGAATAATGTACAGTAACTAATTTGTATAATCAGTTTCCCTCAATTCAGCGTGATAATGATATGTAAAGCACATCACTACAGACTGTCTGTGAAATGAATTCTGTCTTAATATGCTAGTCAACTAGCCACTCGACCTTTGCAGAGGCTCACTGTAAGAGGAGCAGAAAAACCCACACACATTCTTTCAATTTCTAAAGGGAAATTCGACTCTACCCGTAGAACAAAGAAAGAAGAAATAGAAGTAAAAGAAAATCAAAGAAAAAGTGATTTGGATTCAAGGGGATCAGATGTTTCATTTATTGCAGGTTGGAGACCTTCAATCAGTCAAATGAAAGACACATTTGTATTAAAATACCTACAAGGCAGAGAGAAAGCCTTGATCAGGTGTATTAGATTTAAGTTACAGCTCTCTTGCTGAGAGACGTGAACCTACCTTCCAGTCTATCTGTTCTCAATATTGAAGGTTTTCTGTGTTACAAACATTAGATGAAAGGTAGCTTGCTTGCCTTCCCACGTATCTGCTGGATATTAACTGTACATTTGAAGCATGCACTACAAGGAGATGTGAACTTAGTGTGCACGACAAACAGTCACCCATAGAAAGGGATGTTAAAACCATGTCAAGGATGTGACAGGAGCTGTAGCAGGGAGGCTCGCCAGCAGAGAGGCCGCAGCTCCATTGGTCACTGAAAGCACAGTGTTTCCGAAGGTAAACCTCCTCTTTACTTTAGTGGGAAATGTGTAATTTGTACTGTGACAAGACTGCGAGCCCTGGTACGCAGGTGGAAAAAGCAACACCACAGCAAGAGCCCCTGCCCTGGTTCCTGCTGCGCGAGGACAACAGCGTTTGGCTTGACTTCTCATTCCAGATTGTGCAGGTGGTAACAAGCCAAGTCCTGACCCTCATTCCCCACTTTTTACACCATCCATTCCTCACAAAAACTCCTTGAACCCCCTGTGCTTGCCCAGACACACAGAAGAGCATCGAGCCTGATAGCAGAGGTCAGGTCTTCTACACCTGCAGTCCTAGGGTGATAGGTTTGTTTCGTTCGTCTGGAGGAGGGTCCCAAAGTGCTTTATAAATTGATTACTGTTGCTTGTAAAATACTGGACCAAGATTATTCAAAACTATTTTTTCTTATTAATGGGTTCTTCTCAGAGTAATTATTGGTTTTGATTAAATTTTGGTGAAGATCAGTTAGGTCCAGAGCAAATTTTCTGCAGAGGCTCCGTTACTGCTGGTTACATCGCTCATCTTGATTTGGGAAACCCAAGTCCAAGCCTTGCTCTGACATACCCAGAGCAAGGATTTGAATCTCCTACCAGTGTCAACAATTCCTCTCACTGTGGCACTGCCTCTGCTGGCAGGGCAGCATATTCTCTCTTTTATTTCGTCCTGGTAAGGGACTTACAAAGAGCACATACACTGGAAAAATTGTCCCTTAGCCTGCCATGAGCTCGCACACACCCCGCACACCGGCACACTAACAACCAGGAGTTACTGCCAGAGTGGATTTGCACGTAAGCTTCAGACTCAAGCGCTGGTCATCTCAACCCAAAGACAAGTTCTTTCCAACATTATACAGAGCATTTTAGTAATTTAAGAATGAGATTCATTCCATAGGTGTGCAAACGAGGTCCTTTGGCAAGAGAAACACATTACACAAATAAATGACATGTATAAGTTTTAAAGAGACCGTTTCACTGGGAAGCCTACTTCTGCACGCTGTTTCTCAGGCTTCACCCTAATGTATAACTATTGTATTCCAGAAAGTAAAACACAGTCTTAACTCAGGCCCCAGTTTTAAATATTAGCTTCTAATATCCAACTGCCTTTCTAAACAAGCCACTATAACTCTGATCTCTGCTTTCATGTATGCATATCTGCAAATACTGCATAGTGCTATGAAAATTTTAAAGCCATCCTGCTTGTTAAATAAAATCTCTGTCATTGTAAAGTTTAGCTGATCGTTCCATTTATATACCCATAAATTCTCCCTCAGTCCAGAAGAGGGGCTATTTTTCTTTTATATCCTTATTTTTAATATTTTCTTTTGAAATAAAAATAAATATCCCCCAATAACATCTGAATAGTGCAGCGTATCAGTGATATGTAGTCTCTGGTTTGGAGCTGGTCAAAGGGTGAACAGGCATTAATAGACAGAAGACTTGACTAAAGTTTATTTTCCTTTTATTACAGCTATATTATTTTTTTTTTAATTAAACAGAGGGCCTATAACAGTACGACTTCCACGGCTGAAAGGGGGAAATCTACACAGATACTTGTATCCTCCCTATGTATGATAACACATCATACAATTTTCACAAGTGGATTATAAAGCAGCCGCCAGTACATAGCCGTACAGCTGATAGACTAAGATAAATTCTACATCTCAGATACGGTATTTCATGTACAGTTAAAATCTGCTTGAAAGGAAAGGAGCTAGAACGCAAGGCTCCCTTTTTAACAAAGTGAACAAAAGGACCCAATATTGTGCAATGAATTCCACAGGGGCTTCATTCTATTTATAGTGAAATCTCTTTCAGTGCATGGACATTTAGTGGTTTAGCTTGATATGTCTTTTTTCCATTTACAAAAGATCAAAACATGCATTTCTCTCTCTAAAGAACTTCACATTTGAGGTTCGGGGAAGTGATCACGGAAGAAGACCGTACAAATTCTCCATGGAGCGCAGAGGGGCGCAGCGACCCTCTGTTACTCTCTGTTGTTTCTGAACCAAAACACAACATGGTAACAAGGGTACTGCCTTGCCTTCAAGAACACAGTGCACTGAAAGGAGGTCTTATTGGCCTGTTTTCTGCTGTGTGTGCTCATACCATCTCCACAGTGCTGTAGAGCTAGTACCCATAACTGGGTAACAAAGGGAGAGAAGGCAGACCATTGCTACTGCCCCCCCCCCCCCCAATTATATTACAGAAAGCAGTGACATGCCACCTAGAGAGGAAGAAAACAGACCAGTGCAGAAAAACCAGCATGGTCTTGCCAAGCCATCAAGTAGGCAGCTCCTAATATGACACGACAAAACTCTTGTTTGCAAATAAATAGGGAAAAAAATGTGCTTTGCTATGAAGTGATGCAGATTTCTCTAGAAGCCTCAGCGGTGCACGGCCAAGCCCCAGTACTGTCATTACTACATAAGCGCCATTCTTTGAAATCCTTTACAGCAGCACCCACTACCACATCATTTACAGCTCTTGCCTTTTGCCTTCTGAACAATTCTGATCCAAACAACAACAAAAGCAGCAAGACTGGAGCTTCATAAAACACCTCAAAGTAGTCTTAATATTGATTGAGCAGACACATTATTTTCACTCAATTTTCTGAATACCTTACTTAACACATTTCAAAAATATCCAAATGCCTTATGGCAAAACGTACATGGCTGTTCTGACGTAGTACTCATTTCACATAGGGAACGTCACGTAAAATTTAAAGCACTTTAGATTCATCACAGCAAGCAAAACCTTCCTTCTGTGGGGAAATCACATAAAGATTGGTAAGTGATTAGTTAATTCAAGAAGTGAAAGATCTCCTGTGGTAGTGTCTACGATGGAGCACAGATTGACAGCAATCACTGTCAGAAAATCCTGAAATTTGTCAGAAGGCCTCATGAAAGCCTCACTTCTGAATTACGGGCAACCAGATCCTAGATATGAGTCTCGGCCAGCACTACCTATTGAAGGCTGCAGGAACTGTGGCCTCACCTTAACAAGTAGGAGAGAAGAAAAGCAGGTAGGAAGTGTTTTCTAATGACCTTCTGGGTTTGAGCAAAGCCATTCAAAACTATGTTAAGAGATCATGGTTTTACACAGCTCCTAAGTTTTCAGCAGGGAGTATGAAATCCTGACTCAACCTCCATTTAAAAAGAGAAAGAAAGCAAAGAAGAAAAGGCTTGCCTATAAAGAAACCTCAGGTTTTCACTCTGTGTTTAGCCGTCTTTCAATTCACATTCAGTGCAGTAAAACCAAGCCTGTTCTCAGAGTTTTTAGTGGCATAACCTACATTTTTTATCTGTTCACTTCACACACGAGAACACTGGCAACCTACAATGAAGAGACGTACGAACACTGGTGGTCACAGAGGGGAAAGCATTGCTGTGCTGTGCCAGTGCTGCAGCGGAGGTACAGGCTTGCTCCCAGGCTGAGGTTCAGGGTTCATTGCCATCACCTCCTCCCTCTCTGGACAAGCAAAGCCCACCCATCTCCGGGCTTCAGAAGCAGCAGAATGCTTGAAAGTGAAGATTGTGCATTTGGCAACTTTGCTTGATTCTCGTCGCAAGAGGGAAATCTGCTCCCACCCCACGTGGACATTGATCTCTAGAAGGATGGTCTCATAAACAAAATGCTGGAGGCCATGTAATCTTCAGCCTCCCCTTTCTCCCCAGCTCTCAGCAAGCCAAATGCAATGCATGAAACAGCAGGGATGTAAGCTGGCAAAATGTCCTTGAGCGCGAAGAAGATGTATGAAAACATATCATCTACACCAACATGAACCAGCAATTCTTGATAATCTGCCCACCTTGTTTCGGGGACGCAGTTAAACACTAAGGATGGAATAATCATTTTCTAAGCACAGGCTGCCAAAACAGGGCAGAATGACACCTCAAACAAAAACAGAATCTACCACCTAATCTAAGGTGAATCAAATTTCTCTTTTATATTGAATATTAGAGACTTTTAGGAGACTGTAACCTGCCCTGACATATGCCTCCAATTTTTGGTAAATAATTACAGTATTCTTTGCTTTGATATAGAGATATGTGATAAGTAAGAAATATTTTCCAATTCTAGTTTGTTAAAATGGAAGCAAGACTTCCATCCATGCCAAATTGTTGTACCAGAAGATCATCTCAGAAATATCTGGAACTTCTTACAATCTAAAGGTTTTAGCTAGACAACGTTATCATCTCACTTGTGGCTATTGCAAAAACAGAATAAAATGAAAATTAAATAATGGTATCAGAACCTATGACATAAGGGGTTTAGGGCCAAAGTGAATTAATTTATATCTTTAAAAATAAATAAAGGCCTTACTATTACAGAAGACCGTTGCCACTACACTGCAGAGCAGAGCTATCAGAGGCTGTCACATCACTGCCACTTCCACATAGAATGTCATGTCTCCTGTACGTAAGAGATACATTGCATAATGTTACAGATGGCACAGCTCATAACAGTCAGGATTACATTTATTAAAATCAGCTGAAATGCTTATTACTAGATTCAATGATTTTCCATGCAAGGTGACCTAAGCTTCTTTTTTCTAAGCAGTACCATGATAAGTTTTTCCTGCTGTAGAAAACAGCTACAGGTAGAAGGTAACCATTACTGGGCATTGACACCAATTAATACTGACACCTGCTTTAAAACTGCATTCATAAACAATTATGTTTACAAACAAACTAGATCCTCAGTCTCACTATTTTATTCACTTCCACCAAAACTATTCATGCACTTTTGTTTACATGAGGGCTGGAGCAATGGCTGCTAGCTTCACAAATTATTATTCACATAGGAACTGTTGTACATGAGTGTCAGGGCCGCCCTTTGCTTTTACAGTATCTCCAGTTAAAATAGTTGCGCATGAGGTGAGGGGAAACAAAAAAAAAACCCTAGCAACACCACCTTCTTCCATTAGCCTGGACATTCACCCTCAAATGGAAAAAAACAAACTAAATTTTTCACTAGCAAACCATAACCCAAAATGTGTTTATGCAATAACCGAATTGTTATACATAAAATAAAGGCATTTATGAAAACAAACTCCTCAGTTGTCTCTCTGGTGAAAAGGACTGCATTTGATGGTCAGCCTGAACCCAGGGATTACCACCCTTCCAGTGTATATATACGTTCATGTATGGGTCCATATTCCTCTAGCTACGCCCACTAAATGTAAAATCTCACACAGGTATAAGGCCTAATTTTTCAAAACAACAGATTCACCACAGTAGAGCCGTTGTTTCTTGGGCATACACTGATACAGCCGCATTTTTACAGCAGGCCAGCGGTGAAGGTAATAAAGGTGTACAGAGCTGTGGAAAACAGCCTGCAAGACCGAGGCCATAACTAGGCTAGATTCACACAGCACTGGGTATTTTCCTCCACACACACCGACACGAGTACTCACACAGCCCTTAAACGCAGCTGAGCTCCGTCGGCTGCCGAGGAGGGACACCCCAAGGAGGGACACCCCAAGGAGGGACACATGGCTCTGCCCGGGCCCACCCGCCCCGGGAGCGGAGCTGGAGCTGGGCCTCAGGGGCGCAGGCCCCGGCCGGCCCGACCCACCGGAACAGTTTATATTTATTTCTCTCTTTCCTCCTTTGCAGTGGCAGTTGTAAATCTACCTTTCGCAAAATTCAATAAAAAATTAATTGGAAAAAACAAACAAAAAAAGTCATTTCAACCCTAACAATAAAAGGCCAATTGACTTCTCAATTTTCCGGTGGGCAGGAGAAGAAATCAGGCATACGGCAGGGAGAAACTCAATTCCGCAAAGCTCTCCCCCTTCAGGATTTCCAGACCCGCAGTCTCAAGGGTGCTGTGTCCCCTACCGCTCACTCAATTCCAGATGGGTATTATTTTCTCAGCTCCGAGGGAAGCAAGAATTCATTCTGCATTATTGATGACTCGGTGCTCGGCCGCTGCGAGGGCCTTTGCCTCAGCGCTTCCCGCCGCCTGTCACTCAGCTCCCGGGATGCCGGGGCAGGCAGCTCGCTCTCCTCTCTCACAAAAACCTCCCTTTCATAAACCATCAGAAGGAAGTAACCCGAACAAAAACTGGGGGAGGTGGCGGAGTGGCAGACCTCACTCCTGTGAAAGCATCAGCCACGTGCACTTATGCAGAGGGAGATGAATGGCTGTAATGGAGGGAGCCTTGGGAAGGCTTCAGGTTCGGCTACCACAGGACAGGCAATCTGTATTTCACTTGATTCCCTCTTGCTAGCATGTTAAGCACAATGCTGAGCCCCAGATCATGACACGAACAGTTTGAGGCGGACTGAGTTTTCTGAATTCTTCTGAAAGAACTTATCTGATCCCCGAAACTGACCGAGTGCCTGTCAGGGTAGGGGTAGGAGGACACACATGCCTCACAGGGCCGGGTTCATCTCTTCCTCTTTCTGTTCTTTACCTCTTGCCCTTCTTTTTCCTTGTTGGTTTTTTTTTTTTTTTTTTTTTTGGTTTTTTCTTTTCTTTCCTTCTTCTCCACCCTAATCAATCACTTTGTTTTCTTTTGGAAATCTTGTCACTGAACAAGTGCAGATCCACACGCACTTACAGATATGAATGGAGGCTGTACAGTCATAATTAGACCTCAATGTGTTTCAAGTAGGAATGCTGGATGCCAGAGGTACATTTAATTAATGAACAAGCACCACAGATCTGGTAATTACCAACTAGAATATGCATCTGTAGCCACTGAGAGTGCAAAATACATGCACAGTTTTTGCAGAAATCAGCTCCGTCCATCAATGCAGAGCTGAGCTGCAATGAAGTTCGAGTCCAGTCCCTAAGATGTCACAGGCAGTCCTTAAGCCACTCGTTCCTCCAGGCTGACTAGCACATGCCTACTTGCAGGGCTTTGATCCTTTGTAACTATTTACAAAGAAGTATGCCACTTTCCTTGGTCCTAAGAAAAACAAAACTAATAGTGGTCAGCAACTTTGAAGAACAACTTCACAACTAAAAAGCAACTGTGATAATACACTTGGTCTATTCTAAATTGAGAGAAACCTCAAGTTGATTTTTATGATACAAGTCTAGCATGATGAGTGGTTTCTTCTATGTTTTTTTTATGTAGCCCTAGGAAATTTTGGGAGGAAAACCTTTTAAAAAACTATAGACATGTAGTATCCAGGCAAAGTGTTAGATCTGAAGTTTCAAAGTACCAAAGGAAGGAAGTCAAAAATTTGTGTCCAGGTTCATACTTTTCTCCTTCCTAAAGCTAGAGGGTTTGAATCAGCGGCTCTCCCCTGCTTGTAATAGTGCAAGAAAATAACTTCTAAGAATTCTGTAATTATGTCTTTATTTCTGTCAGTATATTCATATCAGCTAAAACTGTCTCTGTATTATTTACAGTCATGAACGTAGAGTGGGAACAACAGTAGAAGCTCTCCTAGTGGCCCAATTTGTGGATGTTTTATATAATTGATTTCTAAATATTCGGCAATGACTATTGCTAAAGCCTTGTATATTTTTGCTTCCCCACCCCCAGTGCACTCTTTGCATCCTCTGTGCAATACCTGAACAGCTTGTGACTAACCTTTGAACCCCTCTGTCCAAATTTCTTACATTACCAGTTTTAACCATGCCCTCAAACTTGTACAAAATGGGGAGAGGCAGGGGTTATTTGAACTCTTCACTGAAAGACAGCAATTTAAAGAAACTTTACAGTGAAATTCTATCTTACTCCAACAGTTTCAGTGATTGTGAAAAAACACCTTAGAAAAAAAAAGTTAAGCAATTTCACACAGTGGAAAACAGCCCAGGGCACAAGAAAACTAAAACCAAACAGTTTGCCGTCAGTGCTGTAGACTGTGTTCAGTAAAAACAAAAGATCAAACAAGTTCTGTAATCATTATATAAAGCACATTTGCTATGGCATGTGAAGAAAACATACTTCCTTCCTAATACTAATTAACATTAGAGAGTTGTGGGCTGAAATGCAGGATAAAAATAGCTGTTTAAACTAATCACTCAGCAAGATGTAAATGTTACATATAAAGTATACCTAACGGGTTGGAATATTTATCCCAGAAGTAAAGAAAGCTTTCACTACTCATGAATTATAAAAGTTTCTCTTCCTGCCTCACTGCAACAATATATGGACCCTTTGCAAGTATGTGACCACTCTTCATAGATTGTCTGCAGTTCTCCTTATTTGTAAGTATTAAAACGTTTTTTTAGCAGCCAAAGTTGTGGGGAGCGAAGGGAAGTCTGAGCAGAAAACATAATACCAAATTGCTTTATAAACAGCACAAAGATACTCCCATGGCCTAAGCCATGCTGTGACTATCAATGTGTAGGTTTGAGGGTTGCAGCCAATGCAGAAAAAAAGCCCACAACCAATAGCAGTTATCATCAGCTTCACCTGAACAGCACTAGATATCCCTTCAGAGTGTGTTACTAACGTACACAGATCAGCCAGCAACACTTAACAGAGGATGGCATTCTCAGATCTACCTTTGCTTTTCTGAATTTATTTCTCCTTTCATATGTGCTCCCTCCTTCCACAAACAAATCCAGGCAAAATTTTTACTTCTTGTCACCCCTAGCTATTCCTTCTCCCGTCCCCATCCTATGGCTTCCCCCCCGGCCAGCACCATAGTTAAATGTCTTCTCATGGGTAGGAGCCAACACTGAATGGAAGGCTTTCAACAACTGTCATACCAACCAAACCATCAGAGTCTCCAAAATGTTCCTGAGCATAAACTATATTAAAACGTTCGGGATGCCAAATGTTATTAAAATAACATTTCAATAGTTTCCTAGTAACAACATTTCAGACGTTTCCTAATAATTTCACCTGGCAAGAATTCAAGGTAGGATAACAACTGGAGAAAAGGCATTGAAATTTGCAGTCCTTAAGTATCACACATTTGAAAAGCTAACAGTTTCCTGGCTATTCAGAGAGGTGCCGTATTTCCACCCTCCACCGATATCAGTGAAATATATCCTTGAGTAACGACAGTGTTCTGCAGGACTCAGCTGAAATTGGTGAGCAGAGCACATGAAGACATCTCCATGATCACTGCCTCTCTTATCACACATTTGGCTGCTTTGAGCTGGATTCAGGAGCGCTCATGTACTCAGTAGAAAACTCATTGCCACAAGATACACTTGACAGTCATTACACCCAGCCTATATGAACAAAGCTGTTGGGAAGGCAAGACTGTCCATTGGGTGCTAGGCCAACAGAAAAGAAAACGGTGGGTTTATTCCTTCATTAGCCAGGGGAAATAAAACACCCCTCTGAGCAACTTCTATAATCCCAGGCCAAAATCAGATCCCAGACTCAAGCTACCTGGCACTCCAATCTCCAGCTGTGAGAGTCACAGGAAATACAATTTCAGTCTGTAAAGATTAAATAAAAGAGAACAGTCCTTAGGAGGCAGAGAGTACAACCCAGGACAGCACGTTCTTATGTCCTCTTCCAGGACTCTGTCAGCAGATGCTTTAGACCAAGGAAGCAGAGGAGCAGGAGCTCTGATGGCAAATCTTCAGGAGCAGAGACTTAACCTGACAGAAAGGGAAAAATGTTCAACACCACTGTTTTAAGATTACTCTAAACTGACAAGATAATTCAAACAATCTGGCTGTGTAAAGTCACAGGGCTCCTAGGCCAGCCAAAAAAACCCAAAACAAAAAGAAAATCACTGAAATTTAAAAGGCAATTAGTCATAACGAGTCCAAACCCTTCCCTACAACAGACTCCTTCCACGGAAAATGGAACTGTTCAGAGCAACACAAACACCACCTCTGCTCTATCCTAAAACATGATTCATACCACTAAGTGCTTTGTTTCCCTCTTGTAGCATGTAATGTTTGGACTTCTTAAAAGGGTCATATTGAATTAACGGGTTCACCTTGAAACCACACAGTGGAAAAAAAAGCTGTGTGCCAAACAGCACTCCAGACGGGACCGGGTTGCAAGCATGCAATTCTCCCCTGTTCAGTAAGAAGAAGAACAAGCGTCATGACAACCTTTAAATGCTCAGGTCTAAAACACAGATCTCCTCCCAGGTCCCTTTCAGCTTGCAGCAGAGCATCCACAATGTGCAGCCCACATTATGAGCACCAGGCAGGAGAGCCCGCAGGGAAGCGCTGGGGGAGCTGTATATCTAACCACAGACATACTGCAAGGATCAGCTATCAGAGACTGGTTATATGGCTGTCACAGCTCATTGGATTTCTTTGTCTTTATCCACTGTAAGCATTTAAAAGACAGCCCTGTGTTGCCATGTCTGAAAGTATTCAGTAAAGCTCATACATTCGGCTTCTAAGGGGGAGGGAGCAGGGGAGAAAATCAAAAACGTGACTTAAAATAGCATTAAATAGTAGTTTTCTTCAGAGGAGTTAAGAACAGGTTGTGGAAAGAGTGACAGTGGTGCTAACATCTTAGAAGGATTTACTTTACAGATGCGACCTATTTGGTGCATTGTCTCAGTCATGTGGTGCACAGGGAGCTGGAAGCATAACAGATAAAAGATACGGCTTACACTACTAAAAAATGTTAGCCATTTCAGCCTCTCTTGTGCAGCTATGAATAGCTCGTTTGAATTGCAAAGGAGAGATTTGTCCAGCAAAAGGAATCTGATGCAGAAAGTTCCTCTGAGGAAGTATTTTTTCCAAACTATAATGCAGAGGATCATTTATGAATAGAGTCCCTCAATTAACATTTTGGAGACCAAAACACTCCACTCTCTTCTAGGGACTGAGATTTAGTGACTTGATTTAGGGACTTGATTTAGCGAGCCTCAACACTGATTTCTGAGACTGAAGCCAGCCAGGGCCTCTGTAGCTTCACACCTCGCAGCAGGGAACACCCAAGATTTCTGAACGTTTTCTGTATTTTACAGAATAAAGAATAAATTTGAAGCAGCATTTCGATATGGAAGCAGCCTGACTTAAAGGAGGCCTGGCCATCTATTTTGTGATGCAAACGGATCTGCAGGATCATTATCTCTGGGCTTTCCTGTGAGTTTGTGTGCTTGTGTAAAATGTGTAGGTGCTTTAATGAGCATCTTCCCTCCCCAAGGTTCATCACGTTGACGATAAATGTCATGGAGGCTCTGGAAGTCTCATCATGGTCCATGATTAAAAGAACGAGCAGTGCAGCAAGATTTTAATCAATAGCCTGCTTCTAACATCGTGTCTCCATGTGCTCCAGTGCTGCACATCCCGCGTTCTCCTTGGATCAACCGAGACAACGCTTCAGCACCTCCCTGTGGGAGGTACCAGGCTGCGCCACAGCAATAGCCCTGTACTCCCCAGGGAGCTTTCCAGAGCCGTCCACTCAGACCACAGCAAAGCATTTACACAGGGAAACAGCAACCAAATTCTCACTTGGGAAACTGCGAGGGGAGGGCTCAGGTTCTGCCTTTACTTTGCAACAAAGAAAGTAAGGATGGTGGTATTACTTGCTTTATCACAGTAGCCAAGTCGTCTGTGGTGCAAGCAGCAGGACAAACATGTAGAAGAGAGCCCTTAACGCTAGGAGTTTATGATCCAAGAAAAAAACAAGGGACAGCAGCATGGCTCAGGAAAACCAGAAGCAAGTGCAGGCGAAGCTGGTCCGCCCGCTGGGCACCGCTCACAGAGCACAGCAGCCTGACCACTCATACTGTTAGTCAAGAGAAAGAGAGAACAATTTTCAGTGTAGTAAGATGGCAAGGTTTAAGGACAAAGACAGATTTGTAGGCTTTTGAGGGAAATCCTCCATAGTCCAGCTAGTCCTCACTCCACAACTATCTCTCCATTTCTGTCCTTCCACCTTATTTTGCCCTTAATCTCACTGTGCATTCTTCCTCCCAGCTCAAAGAGCAAACCCACAAGGGAGCCAGATGTGCTGAACGTATGGATATAAAGAGGCAATCTGCATAACAACAAGAACTATGTGAAATAATCTCATTTTTCCCATCTTTCTTCTATTTTTTTTCCAGTGGAAAAAAAGAAATTATAGATCCAGTTCATGGTTTGTTCTTTTCAAAGCAGTTTCATTTTCTTTAATCCCTTCCTCCAGCCACATTCACCTACTTCCCATCCACGTACATGTATACATTACTGTTTTGCAGCTCCTTTCTCTCCAAATGATATCATCATAAGTGAAAGACAAGTGCCCACCATGGTCAAGCAGATAACCTATTGTTCAAATTGCAATTATTCTACATAACTAGAGTCCAATTTGTCCCCCTGTAAGCCCAGCGTAAGCCCAAAGAACTCAACATCAGCAGGAATTCACTTCTAGCAGTTTTGAAGAGAGAATCATGAAGAGAGGAAAAAGAAAATTATGGGTCTGTGAACTGTTAAAAAAAGATGATTCTCTTTTGACCTACGGTGGTAGAAGCCCATAGGAGATCATGAATACAGAGATGAGGCTCTCTGTATTTGGATACACAAATATTAATGCTATCTTAACCTAGACCAAGCATTCCTCTTAAGAACTGGTGTTTTCTCCCTTTATATAACGAATGTGGTTCACCAGCTTCCTACATTCAAAGACCCAAAACTGGGAGCAAAGGGAATCTCCACAGAGAAGAGTTTCACCCAAGGGATGCCATCTTCCCAGCCGTATTGACAGTGAAGAGAGGAAGGTGGCTCAGAGCTTAAGTTCAGGTGTTCTGAGTGGTCTCTGGAAGACCGTCTCTCTTTGCTGATTGCGGAGACTGGACTTTGCAAGTACCTTCCAACCATCACTGTAGACTGTTAAGCACTGAGCACCTATAAAAGTCTGGCCTCAGCTGGGGGTGTTGAAGACCTACAAATGTAGCCAAAGAAAATCTGGCCTGCTGGATGTGACCCAAAGCCAATTGAATCAAGTTTTGGACTGGGCTTTAAGAATTTTTCTAATAAGACGTAAGGAACTGGACCTTCCCCTTGTGCTATGCACCGTGCATAGAGACAGCCAGCACTGCAAGGAGCCAGCAGGCTGAGGAGGGATGGAGAGGGGAGATGGAGTTATGGTCACAGCATACTGGTTGCAGGGCCGTGGGCAGGAGATAGTATTTACTTAAAAAGGCAGTTAAACACTAGAATTTAGTGGCTCTGATAATTTTGCTGTTACCAATGTGATGCTTCTACCTCCAGCCTACTTTATCCTGTTCGTTGCTCAGAATAGACCACCACTGAAGTTGTCATTTTAAAATATTTTCCACTGTGATTGAACAGCTGCTGCAGTCAAGTAGTTCTATCTTCTATCAAAGTTTGTAAATCACAGTATTTTAAAAAGATGCGAGAAGCAAATAATCTGGTATATAATAGTTATTTGATTTTTTACATATGTGTAGAGAAAATAAGCACATTAGATCTCTAGCCTTTAATTAAAAAATAGTTGGGGGGAGGGAGTAATATCTTAATAAGTAACATCTGGCCAAAATGTATTTAGTAAATCATACCCTAAGTGTGGCCAAAACCTGTAAGATTTACTGCAAGTAAATCATTATTGCTATCTGAGTCTGAATAGCTTCCATCTGATTCCTATATGAAAATACACTCCATGGAAGCACAGCCCTGAACTTCAAAGGACATGCAGGATGCTACTAATTTCTGTATCTGACAGCGTGATGCAATGTTTGGATTTGCATCTCTGCACTTCAAAGTGTGGCACTCTCTAGATAAGGTCTCCGTTTATTTTGACATGGATTCGCAGAGGTGAACAAGAAAGCAGCACCCGAAACAGAGAGTAACCTCCCCCCAAAACAGAAACAAAAAAAAACCCCAAACCTGCTCTGTTTGCTTCTCTCTGAATTCAGTAATGCCCTGGAGAACAAGGATTACAGAAGAAAAGTACAAGTCATGGTTGCGGTACTTCAAGTAATCTCCAGTGTCCAAAACGCAGTGTCAACATATGGTACTCAAATGCAGATTTAGAACATCTTTGAAGTAATATTGAATCTGACTAACGGGTAAAATGTAGACCTAGCTGCCTTTTTTTTTTTTTTTTTTTAATTTCATACTGAGGTCGTCAAAATTTCAAGCAGGGCAGCTAGATACTAGTGCATCTTTATTCTGTGAGTGACACAGAATTTTATCTAAAAAATACCATCAAGATGAATTCTGATGGTCTGCTTTACTTTTTGCCTACCTAGCCATGCCGGGTTCCTACAGTATAATGATACAAAAGCTTTTGCCCTAATGACCCTATAATGACACTTAAAAATTCATATTGTATATGTGTGCAATTTCTGTCACATTATAGACCTAAAGAAAACTCTAAATGCTGGGGGGTATGATCACAACTGCGATACCCATCTGAATCATTCCATCAAAATACATTAAAAAGTCTTCTGCAACTATAGCTCCTAGAACTGTTCTCACTTCCCCTGTATAAAACATCAAAGTATTTTTCAATACCAACAGCTGCTGACCAGGAGCATATATACAACTGTTATAATTATTTATTTATAATTAATTAAGCACTAATCATGTTCAGCAAAAACACGTGGGAGGAGGGGGAAAAAAAAAGTGTCTTAAAAACCTGACAGAACAGAGGTGTTGAGGGGCAAAAGTGTAAAGACGTTCAAGATGAAAATCCAGGAGGAAATTACTGGCATTTTGAAGCATTGTGTAATGCAGGTTCAAACAGCTGCACCTAAAGTTACATTATATAAGGTACCACTGTCACTAAGGTTTCTAATTGAGGAGTAGTTACCAAGTATCCCATACCCTAGGTATATACTGTCCTTATAATTAAGTTTTCATAATATGCCACTACATTAAAAGGATTGCCTTTGTATTTAATAATGTTTTATTTATTTATTTATTTATTTTAAGGAGAAAAAAGGGAAAAAAAATCTATCAAAGCTAACAGGACTCAGAAGATTTGTGTAATAAATATCATATGCAGATTTTTATTTCCCAATTCAGCTGGAGACCAACGCAGTATTTTGAAGTTTGATTAAGGCAGTTCAGCCTCTCAAAAGCTCCTGTTTCAACATTAAAAATAAGTTGTATGGTAGCGTTCTACTAATTATTTATTTCTTTAAAAAGGAATAGCAAGTTTCATTTGCTCAATTAAAAGACCAAAAATCAAATACTGTTCAAAGAAAGAGCTCAAAATTAGTATGCTACTTCTTACTCCTTATGATTAGTTATCATTTGCACACTGCAATATTTACACATATTGCCAAATCCCCCAGTCCTTCCTTAGGCGAAAAAGGTCAGTGGGAGTTTTGACTAAGTCCCTTGGGATTTGGGCCATATTGAATTAGAAACCTATATAATTCCAAACATTTTCTCTATTATATAGAATTCTTGCATACTTAAGCAACTTTGTATTGAGAATGAATCTCAAAGCTTAAATGCAACTCGCATCTGGATCGTAGATTGTTCTGTATATTATACAATCTGCAGTTACTGGAAATGTTTGTATCCTTTACTGAGAAAGAATGATTCATTTCATAGAAATTTTCATCTGCTATTAATCTTCCAGGATATAGTTAGTGTTCTGATATTTTCAGATATTGTTTTATGGAGGGATTTAAAGTAGCTCTCCCTTGGCAGCCTGCAAGATTACTCAGTGATTATAAGCAACTCAATACTGTATGACAGCATTTCCATGCAAGGGACTTACAATCATGTTTCATTAATTCGGCTTGAATGAAGCCTCATTTCAGGCCTTGAGGAGCTTAAGATTTATGTGAAATTAATAACATAACAGATGTCTTCACAATTTGGTTCCTCTGAAAAAACCTGATTACTTTGAAAACTTCAATGCTTTAAAATGCAGACTGAGGGAGTTTTTACTCCAGGGTAAAGAGTTATTCGTTTGTATCAACTGAATCTCGGAACTAAGTGGAATTTAAATGTCAGATTTATATTAAATAGTCATATTCACCATTATTACATGTAATAAACAAAAGCCTATTACTTTCATTAATAAGCAGTGTTGGACATTTAAACTAAAGCTTAGATAGATAGAGTCAGCACCTTTGCTAAGCAGTAGGAATAAGTGAGACACAAGGGAGGTAAACGAAGAATATCCAGGAAGCCCTGGGTTTTTTATCTTTGTTTCTGATAATTTAATCATCTTTTCCTCGTAGGAAAACAAAATGCATCTGTGCTCACACAAAACTCCCCACTTTATAAGAGCTGAAGCTGTCTCTTGTGGATGCACATGCCTAAGGCCAAATGCCTTCTTTCTTTCACAGGACACTTTAAATGCCAGCTTCTCTTCTCTTTTCTTTTTTTTTTTTTTTCTTTTTTTCAAAAATTCAATTCTTTTATCTAGGCTTCAGCCACACTAGGTGCCTTGCAAGCTGAATTTTAACGCATGCATGAGCAAGGGGTTTATCTTTAAGGAAACTGTCTATGCGATTACTTCTCCAAGTCCAAAAAAAAATAATTGAAATAAAAATTATCTCTTAGCTTTGCTTTTTGATCCGATATGCTGAAGGGCACGGGGAACAATGCATTTTTGATTCACACACTCAAGTACAGCTGATAGGATAGTCACTGCGATGGTTCGATATGCAAATGTGTTACATTAAGGGTTGAAAAATTGACACAGTGCAGGATATTACAGCTAAGACACTATCAGCAAAATCATAACAATTAGCTGTTTGATTGCCGCAGACACGGTTCATGCACCAGCCTCACATTTATAATGAGGTATCCCCCGATCCCTTTCTTGTCTCGCCCCACCCTCAGCACCATGTCCACATTGATACGATGCTTCGCCAAGAGGTAAGGGCTCCGAGATAAAGACGAAATATCAAAAGCATTACTATAAATTACAATTGTACATTATTAGCTATTTAATTACATGAGATATGAGAGTGGAGCTTGCTGATTTCATGCTTATGTTAAAAGTTACCATGGCAGTATTCCTCCCCTGCGAGACGGCATCAGGAATTATTGTTAGCACATGCTAAAACAGACAAAGCAATGTATTCTCGCCGTGTTCTCTCCCTCTCTCTCTCTAAGTTTAATACCAAGGAATTCCTGAGGCATCTAAAAAAAAGCACATGTCTGGCATGGGGCTGTGCACCAGGAGATCTGAATTTGGAGATAAAGTCGGCATCCTAGGCCTAAGGCGGGTGGCTGCTGTGCCGACTGCGGAGGTGACTTGTTCTGCTCTCCATGAGGGACCCCCGGTTTCCCGCACACCAGCACCCCCCTCCTCGCCCACACCCCCCCGAGGGATGGCATTAGCTCTGCCTCCAAAAACAGCTGCTTATCAGCTCCTCTGGAGGGAGGAAGAAGCAGTGGGTGGCAGAAGGTTGCAAGGAGGAGGGGGATGGAGGCAGAGGGAGGGGTGGAAAAAAAAAGGAAGAGGACTAAGAAAAGGAGACATTAATAAGGATGAGGGAAAAGGGGGGGAATTGTACTCTACCCAAACACGCATGCAGACAAAGGCCAGATCAAGCAGCACACTTATTCACATGCCACGGCTTTCACCATATGTACAAACGTGCAAGATAATGCCCACACATCAGCACACCAGAGAGAGAGTAAATCAAGATTGAGAGACGTATTTTGGTGTCCTGTGTCTTTTTAAAGGAGGGAAATCAGCATTTTATACTAAACATCTAAAATACTCCTCTATGATGAAATGTAACAATTGCTGGAGTTACACATCAAGTTTTTGCACCAAATTCCCCAGCTGGCACTGTCCCCAGTGCCTGTGTGCCACAGCTATGGAAAGCCATCTTCAAAGGTGCTGGAATCCCCCTAATCGGGCAACAGGGAATGATGTCAGCATGACTGGATCGGAAAGGCTTGAATTTAATATAAAGCTTTTACTTCTCTTTGGTCTTCTGCATGAGGTCTCTATGGACGGCTCGGTTAACAAGGACAGGCGCTGACAGATGCTGTCATGCACCATGGCAGAAAACTTTCTGCTCGGAGAAGGTGGATTTAAAGCCAAACGAGCAATATGAATTGAATCAATTAATGAATCACAGACAGCTGAGGTGGCAAAGGCTGTCTTTAGCCCCGTGCCAGAGAAGTATTCTCACCCACGACATACGGCTCCTTTTCTGGCAGAAGTATGCTGGAGCACACCAAAAACCTCACCCGGAAAGGAATCACCCACCACTGAACTACAGATGAATGGATCTGAAGGTCCAGATCTCATTTTACCTCATCTGTTTTCTGAAGGTTCATAGAGCGTTAGGCTGGAAAGGGAAAGGAACATAAAACTTATCATTTATTACGTTTAACATAGGAGTGATATGAGCTCAGGTACCAGCTGCTTTATCAGTGACAAGGAAGGATCGAAGGGCTTGAAGCTGTTGCTGGGATCAATCTGGCCCCAAAGAGGTTTGGATGATCTTTACTTAAAAGTCTTGCCCTTACCGTGTGGCTGTAAAAGGTAAAAGTAAAGAACATTTCAAATGCAAGCCTGAAAAATGATGGGAAACCTGAAAAGGTATTAGAAACCCTGAATGCAGCACGTTCCCATTTTTTATCCCACTCTATTCATAGTAAGTATAAAAAAAAAAAAAATAATCCATGCACTTTAATGCACTTTGCATTAAAATGGCCTCATTTGAAGATATTTTTTAGATATTTCCCCATGTCTGAGCACACCCACCGATAGCCCTGGTGACTGAGCACTGTTCCTCTGCTCCATTCTCCTTCCGTCATCTACATATTTCACAACAGCTTTGTCTGGTGGCACTGGTACCAAACATACAGATTCCTCATAATTTCTCTGAACAGTTTCACCTCATTTATCGACTTTCTCTAAACTAAAACATCATGTATCACAACAGAACAATAAAACCAGTGTTTCAGTGAAGCTGGCTTTCACGGAAAAGTAGAGCAGTGGAATACCTGGGAATTAGGGTCATTCAGGAGCAAGTCAAAGATTTCTGGAAGCGGCAAACGCGTTTAACATGGGGATCGTAAAAATAAACTGTAAACCCCTTTGCTGTCCACCTCCTGCAATACGACCTCCATGCTAATGTGACAGCAACCAAGGAACTGTTATTCTTACACCAGGAAACCTTAGAGGTCTCCAATTTTCCCGCTGCGAAAATGATGCTGGGCCAGCAAAAGTTAAAATTTGGAAAAGTTGAATGGACAAGTAATCTCAGATTCCGTGTACAACTGCAGCATTTCATTTATGCCATAAGAATTATGTTTAAATGTTGACATTTTCTTCTTCTAATCTTTTTTGCTTTTTAAACTAAAATGTGCAAAAGAAATGGAATACTAAAGGCCTTCTTCCTCCAAAACCTTCATCGACACTAACACCTTCCCCACAAAGTTTTGGCTTTGCTGATTCAGCATTTTTGACCAACTGGAATGTTCCCCTTCCACTACACTCATCTGCTCTCCCTTGTTAGGAGATGGCTATTGAGATACGGAAGACGACAGCTTGTACTACATTCTCATGAGAATAAACTTTCAAGTGTGGAACTTTCTGGTTTTGTCTCAGCCTACTACACGGAGAAACACTCGCATGAGAGAAGAGCCCAAAAATAATATTCATAAAAGTGGGTATCAACGTTTAGCCTGACTTTGTACCATGCCTGTGGTGACAGCAGTGGCCAGGGCAACTGGCCTGACACCAGGGCATCTCGCTCTAGTATTCTGCCCCTTCCAACTACAGAGGCTCCACTGGATGCTGTAGTAAGGTACACACTTGAGCTGCCTTAATTTAATCCTGGAGTGGTATTCGCACTTTCTCATGTTGCTCATGAGCGGGTTTACAACTTGGGGTTACTCAAAGTCTTCAAAACTCCAGAGTCAGTAAGTATCATTAAACTACATTTGTCAGCCCTTTGACACATGGTCCTTTTCCGGGGTCCAAAATGGGACAAATAAGCTCCTCTCTCTTGGCTTGCTGGAGTCCTCAGATATTAATACTAGATGCCAACTTGTCTATTTAAAAAGAAAAATATTCACAGCTATATCAGTGATGCAGTTAAATGCATAAGAATTCATTCAGATCAATATTATCAGGGGAACAACATCTTTTCAGCTCCAACAACTTTTATTAAAAAAAAAGAAAATCCAGCAAACAACCATCCCAGCCCACTGTAAATGGAGCCAAGTGATTTCTTCATATAATGCTTGTTATATTCACTTTAAGGGGAAAAGTAAATGAAGACTATAATAGGAAAAACAAAAACAGGCAGATCTAACTGTACAATAAATACAGAACGTGCCCTATTTAATCTGCTTACAGTAAAATCCACTGAGCAAAATTATAATTTGATATGGCTCAGCTTAGCCAATAGAAACTCATAAAATGTCTTAACATCATAATACATTGTACAAAAGAATCACTAAGTACCATAAAACATATGGGAATATGGGTCTGTATTCATCCATTACTCTTTGCCAGTGTAGCATATTAAAATGGTTTCTATTTAAGTGCAGAGATCCCTGAAGTATACTACAGTTCTTAATTAAAATGTCAATAAAATGCAAAAGTGCACTGGGGACATTATCTGCTTTTTTTTTTTTTTTTTGTTAACTCTTTCAGAGAGTTATTTCTTAATAGCTTCATTACACTACCGAGGTTTGGAGCAATTAAAAATAAACATAAGTAAGCCATTTTTAATAATTAGCTGCAATCTGAGCATGATCTGTATCCTTTCTCTCTAGCACAATTCCCTGCAGGAGTCGCTGGCAGGTTAAGTCAAGACTGGAAAAGTAGGTTCTTATCCGAGGCCAGGAAACAATACTTTGGGTGTTCTCATTCCAATACTTGATTTTCTTTCAGTAAATTTTAAAAAAAGGAGCAACATCTTTTGTGACTCTTTTTCTGCGATCAGAGACCTCAGCCAGGTAAGGAGCCCTCTGGTTTTCAGTGACACTTGACGTGGACACCTTTTACTAGGCACGGGAGACACTGACCTGGAAGGCAGGTTGTCTACCTCAAGTTCTTGCCCTGCCTTTCCATGGGGCATCAAACCCACAATAAATGGAAATAAAAAATATAGCTGGCCAAGAAATTATTAGCTATTTGCTTTTTATTTTCTTTCAATGAATTTAAAATGGCCTTAGAAAAATTCATTTTTAAAAACCAAAACAAGATACATGACAATGCTTTTCCAAAACTTGAAACAAAATTCAGTTGTAAGGACAAGAGAAGAAGATTCTGCACTTGCTTTTTATAATATTGGAAGGAGGACAATGGAACAAGTAAATAAGCCCTTCTCTTTCTTCCTCTTCCATTCTCCCAACCCCTTGTACCAGAAGAAATATTTTCAAAGATAAATTCATTTTCACCACTTCCCCAAAATGCTACAATATTTCTCTAAAATCTGCATTCCCTTGAGGAAAGAAAGTGTACCTTTGGAATGGAATTTGCCTATTGCTAGCAAGATCAAAATCTTGCTGAAAATCGTGATACTGGGAGCAACCCCAGAGTGCCGGCAGCACTGCTGGAGGCACTGGTGCGGGGTCCTGGATGGCTGATTTGGGGCAGGAAGACTTTCCCCAGAGGGGCAAGGCTGATTCTGCTTCGAGACAGCGTGGAGAGCACTCTGAAGTTAGTGGCAGTGTATAATCCAGCCCCAAAAATAAACTGAACTATCAGAGCCTTACAGGTACTTACATGCGGCACATGGACCTGGCCGTGGCCGCTAACTCGTTAGACAGGATTGGCAATTACTTTCCTTCTACCAGGATAATACGGAAAACAAAACAGAGCACTGATTTTGAAATCTGTGTTTAGTGGCTAGATACATAACACACCTGTCTTTTTAGTAGGCTAGAGAAGCAAAGAAAGGAAGAAAACAGAAGTAAATAAGACAAGAAGAGTTTACCAGCCCAACATGCCTTTAGATTGCATCGCGATCTGTTTCTCTTTCTATTTCATCCCCCTCTAAATCCACTTTATGTTAAGTGACAAGCAGTTGGCAGGTTTTGCAGTTATATTGACAATAGCAGACATATGATACAGCTGTGAAGATTTGTCTTACCAGGGTTTCAGCTGGTTTCTACTAGCTAACAGCCAACAGCCAGATTTTGGGGGTTATGACCTCTAGTTATTTGAAAGAAACTAGGGGGAGGAGGCAGGCAACACATTTTATGCACTAGTCTGCTGTTCCTAGAATATTTTCAGGACTTACTCATATAAAATCAACTCCATTTAATGATTCTTAAAAAAGTTAAAAAGTGATTGGCAAGGACATATCTTGTGAACAAAATTGGAAAATTTAAACAGTTATGGGGCCCTGTCTTGTATGGTGCTGAGCAAGCGCTTCCTGCAGAGTGCCGAATATTCTTTCCTCCTACTGGGTTATATGGAAGATGAAGCTATCTTCAGTGTCTTGAAGATCAGTGTATCGTATTCCCTTTGGTGGGGACAGTCCACATTTTGTTTCTCAGTTCCGCCCACTCTCTGATTTTTTTATATTTTTTTAAGCTGAAATGATAAAGAATTTGGACGTTTAACAGCAGAGATGCTCAACTCTCCTGTCAACCTCGTATGCACTACATGGATTTCTCACAGACATACTATTTTCTGTAATCCTAAAGATGTCATTTACCAATACTGTATGCATCACCTCTACATGATGTCACTGTAATGGTTTGGGAGACAAAGAAAGAAGTGCAGTTCTAGGACAGACCACAGGCATCAGTCAGACTCTGACCCCAGTTTGAGCTTAAATTAATAAATCAAATTATGATTGTCAAACAGACATACAAGCTCCCACAAAGCATGTGGATATATTACATCATGACTCAACTAAGTTACTTCTGTCAAGTGTATAAGTAATGGAAAACTTGAAAAATTTATTCACTGTCTGACAAATAATTTAACCTTAAAATACTTAATTAAAGCACTGGATTAGGCTCAGTAGAGCTCACTAACTTACTTGGCTCTCCTAGTGAAATGGGCAGACCACCAGAAAAGCCACTCCGATGGCTGCTGTAAATATAAGGACAGAGGAAATCCTTCTAACAGCTTTGGCTTCTGTTCCCTGATGAGTTACGTGCTCAGGTAAATGGAAACTACATATTATGTCTCTGTTATGTGTGGGTTTTTAGTTATTTTCTGCTATCTGTTCCCATGCAGCAATGTCCACGTATTGTCCAGCTAAGCAGAGGTGACAATTTGGCAGGAAGGCAAAGGAAACGCATCTCACCTGAAGGCACCAAGCAGATTGCGGGGTTCCTTCACAGTGTGGGAGCTACCGTTGCTACCTTGGCAATGAAGCACTGAAGGCTGGGAGGTGTACTTGGTTTGGGCAGGAGGAAATGCGAGAAGAATCCAGATATCTGAACTGAGTGACTGATGTCAGGGAATCCCTCCTGGGTACCAGCTTCTGGAGATGGGAGGTGGAAGGCCTTGTTGGTGGCTGCTTTGGAAAGGGGAGTTGGCCGCTTGTAGAGTTGGCCACAGTCTTGTGTGATTTCAATAACAATGCACCCGTTTATTAAATAAGAAGAATTTCCCTGGGACCTCTCTGGTTTTTAGAAGACAAGGAAGGAACTAAAACTTGACAAATGCAAAAAGGAGGAATCTCCTTATTTTTCTTTAAACCACCCAGCTCCTTGTTCCTTGTTAATGTAACGAATTTTATTATTACTAGAGGACATATCACAACAATTACAAATTTTCAATTGAATTAGACTTAAGGAGACTGCTCTACAGTAACATATTTATAAGATCGGTTTCTAATGTTGCAGTTAATTATCAAAATAACTTTCCTGCAGCTAACACATACACATTTATATTTGAATAAGTCTTTTTTTTTGGCTTATTAAGAAGTGGGTTAGCAAAGACAAAATTGCTGTTATTTAATGTTTATTAATAAACCATTAAACTAAAACCAGTGGGCAAATCTGTTCTCGCATCTTTACTCTAAATACTCCGTAGTCAAAAACATTACAGCTGGTATGTACAAAACATTATTCTGGAATGGCCTGTGATCCTATTCACATCCGAATTAACATTCACCTGTAGACAAGTGAATTAGAGACCTGTGTTCAAGTCTCTTAATCACAAATGCCTTCGTGTCAAATCAAAAACCAAAAAAATGGGGATAGTCTAGACACATAAGAACCTGCCATTAACATCACACTGTTTGATGCTAATCCTGTCTTGAAAGAACTCCGTAACAAATGCCCTACAGTATTTCCTTGCTGTATGAAACACCATCAACAGTTGGATCTTTCCGAAGTTAGCATATTGCTGGGGAGACTGCAGGAAGCATTGAAGGAAAACAATGTCAATTAGTTCTCATTTCCACCCCCCCACCCCCCCATCCCTCCCCACTGACTCAAAGTGCAAAGTCTTGAATTTTAAGGTCATTGACTCCTCCTCCTCCTTGCACCCTTTAATAGGAGAGAGGGGTTGGCATGTTTTCTTCGCCCATCAATAATACTCCATCCTCTCTGTGCAGCATAACCAGTGTTTCTTTCCAGCAGTTCCTACGCTCAAGGAGAGACCTCCCCCATCTAAGACCATCGCTGTGGTAAGAGGAACTCCCTGACCTACCCTTCTTACATCGGGGTGATGCTTGAGCTCTGGAAAATAGAAATAACAACATCTAGGATGCTAGAAAAATAGTTTATTCTCCTACATTGCTCCTGCCCAAGTATAGCAACGATTTCTTTCATTATATCTCACCAGAGGAGTTTAGAAACTTTGCACTGATAAATCTGGGGAAGGGATATTTGCACAAACACTTGCCAAGGCACACAGTACAGCTGCGGAAAAAGTTCTCACCCACTAACTGGAAAATATGTGACATGTTCTCTGGCCGTATCAGATTTTTAGTAGGCTTTGATTTGAAAGGCAGCATCTGTAAGTCAAACACTTCCATTTGTTCAGAAAACAGATGCATTCGTTTCCCAGCAAAAATAAGGAAAACATTGTCAAGTTCAGAGGCAGAAAAAAAAAAAAAAAAATTGAGAGCATTTTGCCAGAGTGGAATTTTAACATTTTAGACTGCATCAAAAGGTATGAATTGCCTTGATGTGCCCTTGATTTTTCTCCAGTACTCAAATAAATAATTGACAATTTCCCCAGCAGACTATGCGATGCTCAGGAAAAATATATGTGAATTCCAGATTAAAAACACAAATATTTCTTTATCTATGAGACCTGTTTCAGGAAGATAAGTACATTCTTTCTTTGGCAGAACCTTTATGATGCCCCCAAGGATGATTCGTATCCTGGTCTCTGATGCATGAAGGTTGGAGCCTCAAAGTCCTACTGAAGTCAATGGGACTCAAGTCTGGTACGCAGTCTCACTATATCACATAAGCAGTCATGAGAGAAACTGTGACACATTTTTCTGACTTAAAATAATTCATGTGTTATGCGCTATGATCTATTGTAGAGCAGTAAAAGTCTCGGTTTCCATCAGAACATTTAGCAAAAGAGTTTTCAAGGGGTTTTTGATTGTTTTGACAATCTCAGCCTCAGGCTTTCAGAGACAAGAGTTTACATTGCATAACTGAATGGCTAAGTATCTTAGTAAGCCCAAAACAGTAATAAAAGATGAAGCATGTGATGTGGACAGAGAGGAAATAGGAAATGGTGTACCAGTAGTAGAAACACAGAAAAGTACCTGATCTCAGGAACAGAATCCTGCAAGATGCTGAAGATAGTGGGAATATAACTGAGGTTTGTGGCCATCCTGTGAAGGCAGAGAGTGCTCGGCTGCTTTCAGAATGAGAGCAAATGACTGGCAATTGCTCAGAGAGTGGTGAAGGTGGGAACTGCATTTCATTTCACGTGCTTTACTTGCAGCCCTTCAGTGTTAAAATGACAATCTTCCAGGCTTTTTTTTAAAGCAAATCACAAAGGCAACAGAAAAGAGAAGAAAACAAATAAACCAAAGCTGGGTAAGAAAATCCCTGAACAACAGGAGTGAGTCTCCGTTAGTGCTGTTTCTGTTAGCAGCGCAAGAGGAAGAGACACTGTAAAAAATCTTTGCTTCTCCCCAGCCTAGAGGAAAGCTCGTGCTTCCCATGGAGCAGCCACAGCCTGCGGTTGGTGGGGCCACCCGTGCATGTTCACTCCCAAAGACCCGAAGCCTTTCCTTTACTCAGACAAGTTTTCCAGCTATGTGAACACGCAAATAGAACATTTTTCCTGCATATGTGTTAAACTGTTGACATGCCTTTAAACAACCTTTGTCACAGTGTCCTGTGCACATTAGCAGGGAGGCTGTCCAGTTTTGTAAGTGTCACTTGAAATAAATATTTGTATTTAAACCCTAATGTGTTACCATATATCTTTAAGCAGATTACCAAATTTAAAAATATTTACATATATTTGAAACATCATCAAATGTATTTGGGGTAGTGGGTGGGGAAGGCACATCTGCAATCCATTTTTTGAAGCATGAATGCTTACTTTTTTGTTGTTGTTGAGGAAAAAAGACTGCTTCAACAGATACAGGCATCTCCTCCATCCTCAGGCATTGCTACCATATATCAATTGCCCAGTTCCTAGGATGTGCATGAGTTATTTGTTCTGTGCTTTCTGAAAAATGCTGTTCTTCAGTGATTTGGGATTTTTTTTTTTTTTTTTGTAAAGTGAGATTAAGCAGCACAACGTGAGCTATTAAGACAATATTTCCAACACATTTCTCATGTGAGAAAGATCCTTTCAACATCTTTTCAAGAAGCCAAAGTAGGCTTTCAGAATTTGGACGGAAAAAACCAACACAGGTTTTATAATGAATTCAGCACTATTGTGTGATACACTATATGTGCAGAGGAAAAGAAATCAAGAAGAATATGATCAAAAAGGGAGTAAAGGGATATGGCACTATCAGAGACAAGACATAAATAGGGGTGGATTTGATCCCATCTTTATCATTTTCATATGGTACTTAACAATTCAATGCTCACTGTATATTTGTAAGGCAAGAGCCTTACAGTTGGTTCCCATATCAATCGCCCCGCACTTGCACAGACAGGAGTAGGCAAGCAGATATACAGATAATACACATAAAATATACAGCTGGATCCTTCATAACCCCTGCTGATACACACTAATTCCCAACTGTTCATACCCTCATCCATTTTGTTTGTTTGTTGGTGGTTTTTTTTAGACACTCGATTCTGCAGTCATCACTTACACATCACTTATTCCTCATTCTCATCCTTTCGGATATGAACGACAACTCCGAGAGTTTACGACTGCTCAGAAGACAGCAGGTCATGGGCTCTGGCTGCACAGGGGACATTTAGTGCCTACGCTGAACACACTGTAGGATCTTTCTGATATGACTGTCAAATTTACCTGACACAGTATTCTCTAGGAATAAAGCCTAATTTTATTTAAATCTCTTATCCAAGGACGATTATTTCTTTGCCATATATCTTTATCTATAAAAATTAAGAAAAATCTTATCACCTATATAATATTCCATGTTCAAAAATGAAGCAGAGGACATGGATCATTACTCATTCATCACCCTATGTTTTATCGCATCTGGAAAACAGATAAATAAACAATAAAATACAAGACATAATGATTCTCTCATCGAAAGCCAAGCTGCCAACCTCCCCCACTCACTACACCTGTACCATGTGTAAGGTGGAAAGGCACCAGTTTCTGCCTGCCTCCCCCACATCTGATGACCGGGTAGGGTGACATGGATGGTCCAAACAGCATCGGACTGTACATCTTAATAATTGCTTTTCAACTAATTCTAAAAACGGCACATTAATGACTATTTTTAGTAATGGCAACAGTATCTTTTAATAGCACTATTTCAGCCTCCTAATTACGTGGTCAGATTAGCGATAGATAAATATCCATTCTTTGGGAGAGCTAATTAAGAACTTCCATCCTCTGGGATGTGCATATACCTCCACCTAGAAGTTCTCCCAAGCAGGGCAGCCGCAGGTGAGCCAGCTCACCCAGGGAGCGCTCAGACCCATGGCTGGGTGTGTTTGCTGTCAGTTGCCTTACAGATACTCAGCAGAAATGGCAGCCCTTCACATCCCTCTCCACTTGACAGAGTCCTCCTGAATTTCTGTTTCTGACTACACAGCTGGCAAAGAAGTCTCAGACTGACAGGAGATATTTCTCTTCCGTACAACTCAAGGATATCTCCTGTAATGAACTGCTTGAGTTGGAGAAAAATACTCTTTCAGCACTTTATCAAATATGATTAAGTACTCTAGCATTTTCAAGTAACTGATTTTGCTTTTACTTACACTGCACAATGAAAGTTTATTAATGCATGTCACTAGGATACAAACTAAAGACTGTATAGCGAACACACAAACAAGCTGTCCCTAAATGACCTTGATTTTCAGCCACATAGTTTTATTTGCAGGCCAGCACATGTTAATTTGGGATGCTCCATCGATCATTACATATTGCCCCTGAGTTTTGTATTTACTGCACCCAACTGCTGTCTATTCTCTCTCAGACTTTGAGGAAAGAGTAGGACATGAGAAGGGGTGGATGGTTGGATGATAGGAGACCATGGTTGTCAGTGTAACAGCTAATTTGCCATGTCACTTCACAAGTCACTTTACTTCTTTGGCCTCACCTTCCCTTTTGCCTTGGTTGTGGAGATTATAAATTCTTTAAGGCAAGGACTGTCCTTCAGCAGCTGGATGTTTCTACTTCCATGTCAAAATAAGAAAACTACTGATATTTCCCGTAGGTAGGGAAACTCTTCAGCATTATAGGCCATCTTTGAGAATGGTGTCTTCGTACAACGGGTCACAGGAGCATCAGGTTCTCCCTGCCTCTCCTGATACCTGCCTCTATCAATCCCGTTTCACCCTTCTCACTCTTACGTACCACCACTCCGTAAAAGACTCAGCCCTAACAAGGCAGCCTGCTCCTATCCCTGTTCAAATCCAGCTGCCTTTGCACCAACGCAGTTTCAGGTTTATTTGCAAGAGAAACACTCTTTACCTCCTCTTGGACTGGTTACGTATAATTTTTTAATAATTATTTTTCTTAGATTCCTAGTTTCCAGGTTGATTTGGCACGATTCAGCCCTCTCTTGCCCAGTTACTCCTTTCCTACCTTCAGTTAGGGAGGCTGAATCAGGCTAAAGAATGTGATTCTACACAGAAGTGAAATGTTACTATTTGCATGGGGAAATAGAAAGTTAAAGAGTTGCTAAGTGGCTTAAAGACCCACTGAAGGGAAGGCAGTCAAATACAAATGCTGCCTTCCTCCAGCCCAACAGCAGTTTTGCCTATGTGAAAGACCTGTTTTCACTGCAGACATTTTATCTCTAAGCCTTCAGTTTCCTATTGACTTTGGACCATCCCACAAGCTTTCCCAAGGGTAAGATGATGTGCACATTAAAGTTTAGCTGCATAGCTTCGTATGAACTGATGTAATTTGATATCTATATATGATGAAGTAAAATGCTGGCCAGATCATGCTCATTAAAATGAGTTGTATAACTTACAGCCTGCTTCTCTCCCATGCTCTAGGAGAGAAGTACGGGCCCTGGATTTGTCCTGGCAGCTTATCCCACATTGTCATCCTCAGGGAAGAGGCTGGTGTATGATGGCCATTTAAAGTCTCCTGACATAAAGTTGCACTCTGAGGCAAATGAGAATCATAGAATGGTTTGGGTTGGAAGGGACCTTAAAGATCATCCAGTTCCAACCCCCCAGGCCTGGGGCAGGGCCATCTCCCACTAGACCAGGCTGCTCAAAGCCTCATCCAGCCTGGCCTGGAACACTTCCAGGGAAGGACTTGCAGGTCTTGGGAAAGAGGAGTAATGCTCAGCCTCTATGCACATCATAAGGATATGGGCTCCTCCTGGCTGCCACCTGCTTGGGAGAAAACATGTATCCCTGCACATGTACCTGTCCCAGCGAGCAACACAGCCTGCTCAGGCCACAACAGCAGGCACAACTGCTGCAAGTCCTCAGCTGAAAGGAATTCAGAGGTCCCTGCAGCAGCAATGAACCAACTGGGGACAGGAGGTAGGGTTCCAAGAGACTCTTTCCAAACCCACCAGTGATTTGATCTCTGATGGTCTCAGTTGTCCCAACTAGGCAAAGGAGATAGACTGTTCCCTTCTCTATACTCCTCACATAAGGGCTTGGCAGAAGAAATTGTTCTCATTATTCAACACACACAAATCTAAAGGATCATATATACTGGTCACCTACAGCTGCTCCAGTGGGGCAGTGCCAGATGGAGGACACACTGTGAGGGACGGCATTCTATGAGCATCCTTCCAGCTCCCACAGCAGAGCAGTCGGGATCTGACCCACTGACTTTAAAACTGAAATTTTAAAGCCTGAGCTTCTGCTTTAGTGAAATAATAGTGCAGTCATGATAATAATGGCAAGAAATACATCAAGTTCTTAGGTATCTTATTAATGAGAAACATTAAGCTGAGTAAGTGATACACTCCAGCTTTTATTGAACCAACACCCACAAATAAATATACTTGTTCCCACGAATAGGGATTCATTCTTCAGTTGAATGAGTCTATAATTTAATCCATTGTTACACCCTAACCAGAGCCAGTATTTAACATCTTTTCTAATCGAGCTATAATTTAATATTTTTTAATTTCTTTTAAATTAGTTGAAATCCTTTCATTTTTTCTTTTATGAAGGAAAGTTCTCCTTTTTGCCTATGATTGAGTTTGATCTGGCTTTGTTAGAGCCCTCTTAAGATATACAGTACACATTTTTGTTCTTCTTATCTAAGTTTCCAGGACTTCATCAATAGTGGAGCATATTTTTCTATCCAAGAACTAACCAAATTTATTCAACAGATTATACATTAATTTTACCATTAGAACATAATATTAGCAGATAATCCACAAAAATGCTTCAGATTTTTTGAAAGTGAATTTAATTATAAGTAGTAATGTGCATTTGAGAATTATAATTATGAAAAGTCATGTTCTATAAATCTGAAATGACAGATTGTATTTCAAAGCCTTATTGCAGAGGAATTAGAGTACCGATTTATTAGTTGTAAATGTCTGATTATTGCAGCTTTGCTAAAAAACATGATCATAGCATATTCTAGTTGGATTTAACACATTTAATCCTTCCGACAAGAATCATATTTTGAACAGAAAGCAGCACTGTGTTAATTTGTTTATGAGACAGATTTAGACAACTAATCTTTGTCTTATGATCCCTGAACAGTAATAATTTAAAAACACTTTACATAGTTGTATTTTTCCAGCTGCAGACTACAGCTGATTATGAAATTTACATTCATCTATAAGCAACCATGATTATTGCTCAGCATTAGGAAGGGTGCTTCACATTATTTGCAATTTCTCTGTTACCGAGGAATACTCTGTACACATCAAGCCTGAATCACCTTGGCTAAGTATTTATCTGCTTACACGGAGAAAGCTACAGAGAGCAACCATGATGTTGGCACCTCTCTCCTGCCCCACGTACACGCACTACAACTTCCCAGCAAATCCAGAAGTGACAAGCAAACTTAATGGGCTGGCATTGACTGAAAATAAAGCCCTGTGTTTAATTAACCAAATATAATGGGGTTTGGTAAAGGATGGGTTTCCCTCGAATCCACTAGTGTTACAGTTTCTAATGAGGTTCCCTCAAGGGAAAGATGTGCTACGTTTTGTAATGAAAATTGACATTTCTGCATCTGTCAAGTTGTAAAGCTTTAAATGAGGACAGTTACTGATCTAAAATGACTTGTTACTGAACTATTTAATATGTATTTTTTAAAAATCTTCCTACTGGACTTAATTTTTATATGCATTATTGTAAAAACCAATTTCTTTTCATCATACAGCTGAGCAGGGGGAATCAACTGTTTCTGCAGATGCCCGTTATCTGGATTTTTATTAGAACTTAGAATTCATCTCAAGAGAAATGTCTTTAAATTTCTTTAAACACAGAAGCCCTCTGGTGGTTATTTCCTGGCCAGTGATGCCATGTCAGTTTGGGTGCAGCCTCACTCGTTTGTGAGGAGCTCCACCCCTCAGATGATCCAGCAGAAGTCCCTAGGACTGCCTGCGCTGGGCAAAGGTTCGTGTTCTCCAGGGCAGAAACTGGTAACTGACTGGCACAGACCTCCCCAGGCTCCCAGAGACTCCCGTTCCCCATACACACACATCCCTGTGGACCGGGGAGGTGAGAAGCAGACGGTGGGACCACGCTAACATGGATTTACATCTTTTCTCCCTTCTTGATCTCGTTCCAAACCCCTCTCACAAGCAATGGCCACAGAAGTGCTACACAAGCCTACAAACACTCCAAATTCTGCTCCTTTCTGAAAAGGGAAAACACATTTCTGCTATGATGATACCAGCCTCCTAGAAGCTTTAAATATGCCTTGCTGGTATATAGGTATAATTGGAGTAATAAAAAGGAAACAGATTTTATCTAGTAAGAACTGAAAGATCCCATTACAGCCTTGCTATTCCGTTGTCTACCAGCCTGCAGTACACGGCACACATTCATTTACTGTTACATAGTTTCTAAAAATAGATTAATAAATAATAATTTTAAAAAAATCTGGTAAGTTGACAGCCGGAGCTTCAAAAAAACCTGCCTCACTTTACTTTAAGTACAATCTGGCAGCACTTGGCAATCATTAATTTTGTTCATTTATCACAGGTGTTGCAAAGTGAGCTGCCAGAGCAAGCTGATAGCAGGCTACACGCGAGCCAGCGTGGTTTTTTAAAACTATATTACAATATTTCACCACTCAGCTGTTTCCAGTGAAAAATCAGAAGCAACAGACCACTTACTCAAGACAAAAACATGTGAATATTCCTGGAAGTTTTTTCTACAGCATCTTTCCCAGCTTGTGTTGCTTCTCTCCAGCGGGGGACCCATTTGCTACAGTACTACAGAGTTACTTGAGGTGGGCTGCAATTTTCAGACCTTTCCATTAAGTACAAGCCTTTCTGACAACAAACAATTCTCCAACCAGCTTATCGATCGATGTAGCTAACGTAAATTAAGAAAATCCCTTTGTTTACCAAAAAAAAAAAATCTCCACCTCTACAAAGTCTAGGGCTTGGCAACTTGAATTCCCTGACATGTATACGCACCCTGAACGCAGGGCATTTCATTTGTGCTGTAATCAGGTCTGCTCCATCCCGGAGAGGGTTAACAAATGCATTTCCAACGGGCCTGTTTGTCACCAAAATGACTGAATGTGAAGAGAGGCAGCTTGAAGAAACTTATTCTGCGATGGTTTCACTGAGCCCAGCAGGACCGCTCAAGGAGCAAGGTGCTCGGGAGGGAGGTCAGCAGACTTTGATCCACATCATCTGATGCTCAATGAGCTGGATTTCCTTGAAAAAAAAGTTAACTGTACCCTTCACTGAAAGATTACGATATACCATAAAAAAATGAAAGAAACGTTTGCTTGTCTTTCACTAATTTCCTTGTTATTTTCCTATCTATATATTCAGCCAGAGAGTTAAATAGCAAAGCCCGCATCCTTCTCTTAGAGACCAGCGTAAATCACTCTGCGCTCGGAAGAGAACCTTTTCAGGTTCTCTAATACAGAATAAATCTGAGAGCTAGACTTTTTTTTTTTCCCTTCTCATACGGTAAAGGTCCTTTGTCATCCTTTAGCAAAGACAAAGGACATACACACACATCTCAGCCAGCGTAACACAGCAAAACCTACCTGAGAAACCGGGCAAGTACATTGTCCCATGCTGAGCTCCATGAGGCCATGGTTACGCTCCTAATTTAAAGCTGGCTCAGATGCGTCTATATGAACCACAGTCCTGCAGGACTGCACAGCCATAGCCAAAGCAACACACTGAGTTCTTCGGGAGTTGCCAGTCCAATTCTTGCTAAGTCAATGGGTTTGCTAGCAAAAAAGGAAGTTTAGAAAGTCTTATAGACCTACTTTTCTGGGAGGTTTAAGGCAAGTGCTCACCTACCCTCATTCAGAATCTGGCCTTTTCTCATGCTGAGGTTTTAAAATAATTGGTAGATTGTGAAGCTAGTAAAAATGTAGTAAGCTGATTTTAACAAGGACTGTATATGATCCATATATTATATTCAGCATCTCTTAGAGCAAAAAAATGGGATGGAAAAGCTGTTACGGTTTTTCTTAGTCCATGCAATTGGGTTACTCTGCTTCTCTTCAGAGAGTCCAAATGCATGCATGGTAGGCCAAATTGATCCCTAGGGTTGTTTTATTTGCTTGAAGGGACAAGCTTGGCCAGGAATATCTTAGGACAGACTCCAAGTACTCTAATTCTGCTTGCATTATGTTCCATTTGCTTATTTCTGTGTTTTCAGTATTCATTTCATCCTTCTCCAACTTCTTTTTCCAACTCAGCAGTTCTTCGACTGAGCTGTTCAGCATTTTGCTGTGGCACAAATATCCATCCCCTGGTATCTTTACGCAAGTCAACGACTGAAAGAAGCGGTGGTGCTACAGCTTCATCCCCTCCCTAAGGGAATTCAAACAACTAAAGTCGGGTTTGTGTGGGCAGAGATAGAGGCTAAGGGGGAAGGGATCTTAGGGCTGCCTTTTCCAGCCTTCTCATTTTGCCAAATAAGCATCAACCTGGTATGAATTCTGGATGCTTTGTTGCCTTTTTTTATTCTCCCCTCACCAGACACGCACACCTCTCCGCCGCCAGCCTGCAGAAATACTTGTTAGCAGTGTTGTTACAACTATACTATCCTCAGCTAGTGAGAAAACCAGGCTGGAATATATTTGCTGTACTACGGTTTACTCCAGATAAGACAGAGAACGGTCCTCTGGGACAGCTTTTCAACTTGTGCAAGTCACCGCGGTTCAGCTGAAATTAGTGGCACCATCACACTTTGTAGCTGTGGGGGGCCAGGCACCTGGCAAGTTAACCAGTAAGCATTTCTTGAAAACCAGCATGCAGCTTTCACACATGCCTTAGATTTTGGAGGATTTTTTAATGGATCCAAAGAACAGACTACAATTCAAACACACTTGAAGATACATCTGAGTTTTACCCAGGTTGGTATGAGGAAGACACATCCTGATCTGTGAGCTAGCATGAACTTACAGTTATCATGGATTTGGTTTTTGAGCGTTTAGGGGAAACCATCTGTGTCCCCTGTGCTTACCGTAACTACCAAAGGCATCTGAGAATCACCGAAGGCTGGAGGAACCGATATGAAGAGGAAAAGCCAGTCTTTTATAGGAATTGCTTAAAAATAAATAAAGATACTACATTACTGGCAACCTAGTATACATGCCAGGGAATGCCTCCCTTCCCTCCCCAACGCTTTTGAGCAAAACCAGGCTTGTCAGTCTAGCTAAATCCAAGGAGTGCCTTTAGACACGTTGAGCATCCTAGTTCAAGACTGGGTTTGATTACTTGATACATAATGAATTATCCAAAAGCAACCTTTGAAGACATACAACCCCTAACGCTTTAAAATTAAGACTAAATTCAATTTAGAAAAATTGTAAAACAGTTTCCCTGAAATTAATCTTAAATGAAGTTTCTTGCTTGGCCTCTCACTCGCTGCAGATAATCAATCTCGACGCGGCTGTGTGAGAAACAGAGGCTACTGAAAGGGAAGTGAAATTAAAGAGAGAAGCTAGGCCAGTAACATGAAAAGAGATATCTAATTATCAGCATTTTATTAGAAACAATTAACCAATATTCAATTAGTTGCCATCCCTGAAGCAAAGTGACAGTTAGGAAAACAGAAAACGAACCTTGACAAGGTGTTCATTTTCTATTAAATGGGAGATGAGGGGAATCATTTATTGGTGTTTTACCCCTGGTCAGAGCCTTGGGGCAACTCACGCAGCGTGAGGCAATGGGACTGGCTGGTTGCCAACATTAACTGTACTTATTACATTCATCCCATGCAGAACACATCCATCTCCTGCTCTGCCTTGACATCCCATTTATTCTGAGATTCATTTGTCATGTCCCCAATCACCAAAATGAATAGAAACTTTCCAGCATGATGGATTGTGGTTCTAATTAGGACTAAAGAAAGACCCACACTCAAGTAGAGCCCTTTTTCTTTTTCTTCTTCTCCTAATAGAATTGTATTCCTAGCCAACTTTGTGACTAATGTCCTTTTGTGGTGGTTGTCCACTGTAGGTCACCCAGTCAAAAAGAAAGAGTAGTCCTTCCAGAATGGATTTTTCCTCCCCTAACAACTACACAAATTATTACAGAAAGAAGTCCAGACACACTGAAGACTGTGCACACACACTTTGTTCATGTGCGGCAGATGTCTAGAATACCAAACTTTGGACAGCATTTGTCCCTTGTTTGTCCCAGAATTTCCTTTGACAAAACAGGTATCAGGAATAGCCACTGTACCCAGAATGAGGAAAAAGCTACAATTTGCCTGGCAATTATTAAATCTGTTGACAAATCTAATTTTTGGTAACACAGGTAAATTTGATGTCAGCATTTTAAAGTAATGGCACTAAACAAAGTGCCGTTATTTCAAACTCTAAAGTAAGCCTCACATACATCTTGTTGTGTTGCCTCTCATTATCAGCACATGTATCAGAAGTACACACGGGCCCTGATAGAACAGAGATTTTTAAAAAGTGCCCTCTGAGGTCTGTCTTATGTTTCTCACATATCAGTTTATACTTTCAGTAATTGTGATGTTAAAATTACTGTCTTTAATATGACAAAAATACAATTCCTTTTCATAGCTGTCTTAGTTTATCTTCTGTTCATTTCTATGTCTCCCTGCTCTAGAATAATATCAAACCATGACACTACAAAGGAATCAATAGACTGTAGCGAGGGCAGCACTATTTTGTTTTAAAAACTTTCTAAGTTAGGGATAACATCTTACCTAGTGGTAAGTAAATACAAAATGGCAATGCCACAGGAAGAGGACCTTAACCAATAGAGAGATTTGCATGCACTGAAAAATCACCCATTCTAATTTGGATTTAAAAGTCAGAAGAAAATAGACTACAGTTACAAAAGCATTCAGGAATTCGCAGATACATGAAGTATACCCTAAATATTAAAACAGCCTAATGACTATTTTAAAAAACAAGAAGGGTGTAGATTCAGTTACTACAAGATGGACTGAAAGTAGTAAGCACCAACAATCTGCTACAAAATTTCTCGTATTTCCAAAGATGAGCATTCTGTCCAATTTATTTTGTTATCTGTACTACCTTTACATAGCAGGACATAACACTTCCATTAAAAACAATGGAAGCATTTCACAAAGAGTCTGTTTTAATATGTACTATTTAAAGCACAACTATTGTTGGATAGGGAAAAGAACAATTTCCTAACTCTCCCTAAATAAAACAATTCAGATTATCATGAAATTTAACTCAGCGTTCTTTGTAAAGTTTAAATAAACTAGATGCTGAAAGAAATTCAGTGCAAAAAAGCATGATTGAAGAAGGCTTGATGGCAGAGACCAAGCTTCTTTTGGCAGAACTCACCCTGGACGTATTATGACCTGTAATAGGTCCAGTTTCTCATGGCCTTGTCCAGAAGCGCTCTGCCCGCGCAATCCTATCTAGGCAGAGAAACAGAGCACACAGCAACCCCTAGACTGTCACTGTGGGAAGAGCTACGCAACTGCCATTTGGAAAAGCGGTCTTCCTTTGAATTCAGAGATCAAAGCTCTTGTCCCCTGCCATTTACTGCACCCAAAATATTGATCTCCAGTTTTTCACCTGAATTTTGGAGCAAGTATGGCTAACTTGATATGTTGGACATATTCTAATTTTTTTCAACCATAAAAACCCTATATGTAGGAATAGATACATACAAAGGGTATTTTCCTTTCCTAATGCTAGAAGATACGCACCAAGTGTGTTTACATTGTACATGCAAGAACAGCTTCAGAGCTTGTTACGGAAAACATTCATCAGGTGGGAAGGGAAACAGGTAAATACATTATTGTTTATCCTTATTTTATAGCAAAGTTACCTATGAACTTGGCTAGGCATTTTAAAAATGCCTACTCTAAATGCGAAATGCCTACCCTAAATGCACATGCTAGTATGAATGCACAGGAATTAAGGTTGTTCGGTTTTTCTAAATGCCCACTCACTTCAGCGATGCTTTCAATGTGATTTGGATCTTTTTTCCATGCTTGCTTGAGCCTATGCTGGTACTGAAATGTTTCCTACTGAAGCACCTTCCAAATCAGGATTTTATCCTTTCAATTTCAATTATTCTACGTAAATTCATTAATATGTGATGGATTTACGACAATAATCCAATACATAGTTAGTTGCTGTATCATTCCATACAACACTGAAATGTTCCCAGACAACAAAGAAATCTAACTTGAAGCACTTCGGAAATACAAAACATAGAACCATAAAATCAGTTAGGTTGAAAAAGACCCTTAAGATCATTGAGTCCAACTGTTAACCTAACACTGCCAAGTCCACCATTAAACCATGTCCTTAAGTGCCACGTTACATTGACGAATTTTATTCAGATAGAATAGGAAAATATCTTTATAGGCCACACGTTTCTTCCATATCAGTATATCCACAGAGACACGCCATGCTCCCCCTCGTCACGCCAAGATATAAAAAAGAAAGTAAGCCCATATGCAGCATGTCCGCCCCCAAAAAAAGTTTAGGTGGCTTGAGAAATAACATAAAAGTGTCTATTAGTTGCTAAAGGCACCGGGGCCTTGATGGCTCCTGCATTGGCTCTAGTAAGTTTCCAAAGACGTACCCTTCAGTATATTCTGAGAATAACACTCCTACATAATTTAAATGAGCACCATAAATTGTCATTTAAATTGCATGAGAATCTGAGAAAAGGTTGGCAAAAGATCCAGAAAGAGCCCTCAAGTGTCAGATTAACACAGCAGGCAAGAGACAAAACCAGGCACTTCCTTTTCTTTTTGACTAAAAATCTTTCCGAGAGAAACTCAAAGCTTCTCTAATTCCTGACCTTCCATTTCAATGAAGAACAAGCAATCTGCAATCTTCTGCTATAATTGATCAGTGTTTAAAATGAACAAATTGTAGATTAATATAATATACTCAGGCCAGAAAAGCAAGATCTTGAGGAGCACTCTTCGAAGCAGATCCCTCGCTTCCACAAAGATGGATAATTTCATCTTTGTCATTGGCCTGTCTCTGTCAAAGAGAACAATGGATAGTCTATTCGCAATTGATGACTATATAGAAATTAATATTAGTAAAAGGTGTCCATTTAGTGTCTCACCTTCTGCGCTAAAGGTGACATCCATGATGGATGCATCCCAAGACAATGGATTTATCTTTAAAATGGAGTAATTACACAGTGGATGCATGGGTGACATAATGACATTGTGGTTTTATATTAATAAAAGAAAGAAATATTCCTTCTGAAGAAGGAAAAAAATATGACTAACATGGTCATTTATGAGATTTTGGCAGCTCCTTTGTAACTGCAATAAGCACTTTTGAATTGCTCAGTTATAAATTAGACTCCTACACAGTTTAAGCAATTCATGATTAGCTTTCATGTGACAAAGCCCAGTTTACAATATTTAAGGTACACGCAGACTCCGAAATCTCCTACCTTTGTACAGGGGCCTTTAAAATCAGTGGCCCTGAGTCACGGAAATAAGAGGTAAAGCAGACAAGATTTGAGGGCAGGCATAAAGGGATGTGACTTGACTTCCAACTCTACCACTGACCACCAGCCCCTCTCAATGTCACTCTGTTTTCTGGTTCGCAAGCGAACATCTCAGTGTTCCCTCTGCTGCCCCACACCATCCAGCCATGCTGCGCAGAAGCATTTGCAAAATGACCAGTGGCTGCAGGAACTCCCAGACAGCTAATCTGGCACACACATTCCATGAAAACAGGCCTCAGGTTGTCAATTCAATGTCCCACTGGTTCATAGTGTTATTTATTACTCTGTCGTGATAATGCTTGGACGAGTGACACCCATTTGGTGAGCCGTAGTTGACCTTAGCGAAGTTTGTGATTTTTTTTATCCCCCCCAAAATGCATCATTTTGCCTATTACTAAAACATTTCTTATGTGCTGTATCTGATATTTCAGTGTGGTCCATATTGCTGTTTCCTGAAAATTCAAAACAGAATTCAAAACACAGTATCTCATATAGAAAATTTAAAATTCTCCTGTTTTGAAGCATTCCTTAAAACAGAAAGCTAAATTTTGAACTAAATGTTTTTTCTGTAGGTCCCTTAAAATGTATAATTGGCCCTAAATAAGAGTTGTTAATTTCCCCACCTTTATCCTCAAGAATAACCACCAAACTGAAACTAAACCCCCCCGTTATTTGTACAGTCCCCAGTAATCTCTGGGACTTCAAGGAGTTTAAAATGCAATCTTTGGCAGATGTTTTCAGCACTGGAATCATTTAGATTCAGGTTTTGATAGGGAGGTTTTATTTCATATAAATATATAGAAACATTCTCAATTTTAGTATTTTAAAACCTTAAATAACTAAAAGCAAACAAAAATGAGAGCTCTTGTTAGGATTGATTATAATTTTGTTCAAATTTAATACTTATTGAAGAGCTAGTAAACATTCACTTTATATTAAGCAAGAAGCCAAAATTCACCCTCTGTTACTTTCCTGGGGTTTCAGTGAGAATTAACAGCAAACTTTAGATGCCAAAATCATGCAATTCTGAAGGATAAGGAACAATATAAGGTTTCTTTTTCATAATATACCATACTTGGGTTAGTTCTCATTTATACACCGAACTGTAAGAGTTCAAGAATGGATAGTAGCCCACAAACAAACAAAAAATTAATTTAAGTCTCCATTGTAAGTTACAGCAGAAAGAAAACATCATGTTTCTTCTCTCATGAAAACCCTATATTTTGTGCAGGCCAGTCAAACTGATTGCTGCTGCCTAATAAACCACATTTCAGCTAGGAAGGTTTACCTGCACAGTCAGTCTTTACAACAAATTTCTGAAACTGTTTTCTCTGGAAAGCTCCCATTCCCAGCCCCTAAATTCTATTCAAAAGGCAGCTAAAAACATTAAATACTACTACTAAATACTAAATATACTACTAAATACTAAAACGTTATTTCTATTAATCCACGGCTATAGCCGCCACAGGGGTTTTATGAGTTAGGCAGTGAGATGGGAGTGGACCATGAAAACTACATTATGATGTAGTCCACAGTTTGAAGGCATTTGAAGTCTGAATGTAAAAAAGAACAAATACTGGCTTTGAGTTTAAAGCAAAGATTCAATACCATTTCCCTTTTTAATTTGAATTAATTTGCTGATCCATGCTTCATATACTTTCCTTTCAAGGCTGACTGTTAATTTAGTAAAGGACACATCTTCAACTGCTCAAAAGGAAACGTGTCCAGCACCAGTTAGACATTCAGCCACCTCTTCCCAGGTTGTCAGGCTGGAAGCTAATGACTAAACCCCTCAGCTTACTTCGGTTTTCTGACTTGGTAGGCAGAGGAATTCTCTTGCAGGTTTTCCCTGAAACGCGGTTCAGGAAGAAAAATATGTAACACCACCAACAGGAATGATTTGGTGTTTCTCCAAACAAATTTTCACTTTCTTTATGTGAACAAACTTAAGTAAAATTTGAAATACTATCTAGAGATGTCTCTCCCACTTTCAATCCATTAATAATCCTGTTAATGCCGGTCGTTTAAATGCCAAGAAGTGGTTCAGGTCTTTAAAGGAGACACTCAGTAACTAGGAAGCAATTTGCAAAGACAATTCTGTTAAGATTATGAAGATCATGAACTACAAAATACATCCAAATAAAATGGTTTGTACAGCTGTAAGCAATAACTAAAAAGACCATACCAAAGGTATACAAGAGGCACTGAGTTATTTGGAGGAATACATGAACATCTTATAAATTCTGGTTAAAATTATGCTGCTGTTACTATGAAAGTGGTGCATCATGGCCTAATGATGTAGAAAAAACTGTGCCGTTAAGTGAGAAGAGAGGAACAAAGCTTTACAGTAGGGAGAAATCAACTTATCTGAAGGATCAGGCAAGGTTGAACTAGTACAACTGTAGGAAAATGAAGAGATGAAATCCAGGACTGGATCATTAGCATCTTTTTTGTCACTCCCCAAGTCTCTACTTCCCCAGAAAATGAAGAATTTTGCTCCCAAACCGTGATCATATGTATTTTCAGGAGCAGCCTTCTCAAAGCGATGGCAGAACTTGGAGAGGTACTAGCGACTCCACACAACTGTTTCTTATATATGAAGTTTTTATATGCCCAGTGTCAAAGGCAAGATTTTAACATTTAGAAAGTGGAACCAAGGTTAAGGCTGGGATTTTCAGACATAAGGAGCTTAGGCTTTAAAGTTCTATTGAATCAAATTAATTCAATTTAATTCAATTTAATGATAACTTTAAAGGATCCCCCTCAAAACATCCATTCTTTCGAGAGTTTTGTTTTACCTGAAACCTATTTTGTCTCCTTTAAGCACTCTGACCAGAAGGCACCATTTCAATATTAGTCTTTCATATATTCCTTACTTTTGCACCACACATTTATCCGATGACTTGACTCTGCAGCCTCCAACCATGATTTCATGCTGACTGGGATTGTCTGTTTGTTCTTCCCTCTTACAGTCACCTACCAGAAAATATGGAAATCGCTAGGAGAAAACTGATTATTCTTTAAACGTAATATTCTGGATTTTAATGAATTAGTCTCTTTATTTACACAACTTGTTTAAATGATGTGTTTCTGCAGACGTTTCTGGCACAGCTGGTAGGATGCGAAGTGCCTAGGAGAGCCTGCCTTTTGTGTACAGTTGGACTATAAAATTTATAACTTTTTCACAATCTAAAACAGCTTTGTTTTATTTGCAAAATAAATCCATCAAAAAAGACATGTCTTTAGCTCGTCTTTTTACTGGATTTTATTCTTAGCCTTTTTTCCACCGTAAAGGGAAAAAGGGTACAGAATCACACACGAAGACTAGGATTAAGATGACGCTGTGACTCCTCTCTGCGCTGCGTTATGGAGCCTGGTGCAGGGGTGCGCTTGCCACTGGAGAAGGCAAGAACTCTGCTTCCACTTGCGTGCTCCAGGGCCACCACACTCCATTTGGACATTTAAGGGATGAATACTTTGAGGGACCTTCCTAGCACTGGCCAAACACAGAGTAACCACATCCTCCAAACTACAAGAATCAATGGTCCTGCTTCTTCCACTTGGGCAAACTCCTTGTCTGGCGCCAATGCAGTTCCTTTAACTTTCAGAAGCCTTCTATACTAATTGCACTTTATTTGCAGCTTAGGTCTGGGGCACAAACACTCACTGTGCCCATTCCCAAAGATCTAAAAGTTTTTGGCAACCGTGGCTGGACCTGTAGCTACTTAAGTCATACAACTGGTTTTCAAGCTGCCCCAGTATGTTCAAGAGACTACGGGCTGCTCTCACCTTGGTTTTATATCACACTCAGTCCCTTGTAATAGCAGAAAGCACTAAATCAAAATGGTAACAATTTACACTCACTCTACCCCAGTGTATTCAACAAAATGAGGTTTAACGCTGTGAAAACCCAGGGCCTGGCTCTTTTTTAAATTCTATTTTCAGCCAAAAAGACAGCCACTGGGAAAAATTCAGTCACTGATGAAGTTCTGCCGTCTCATTTTACTCACTCCCTTCAAAAGTTTTAATAAAGTTGTAGTTATCACAAACATTTGCCCCACAGAGACTTTTCCGCTTTGAAAAACACCAGAGTGCTCCCAGGCTGACTCTTATCCTGGTATTTCATATAAACATACAAAGTGCAATCTGTGACATAGCACCAAGGGTCATTTAGAGGTCTTGTGCCATGTTGAACTAATTATAAAAAAAACTGGCAAGAAAGTAACACATGACAGTTTTATATATTTCAGAGATACCTTCTGCAGAACTCTGAGAAAAGAGTCCAAACAAACCAAAAAAATGATGGCGTAAGTCTATAAAGAAAATCTGACCTTTTTTATTTTTCAAGTTTTCATAATGATTACTTTTTCACCATTATGAATGCTACAGACTTTGGGGGAGCTTCTGATCTAAGCACCATAATCTTATTATACTTAGCAGATTGCTATTCCCACACTACCACCACCGACAATTTTTCTAATGTTCCAGGCACACTGGATAGAATGGGACATAATTCCTGCTGACCTCACCTTAGCAAAGGAAAAGGTAGAAAGAAAAAGCACCATCCTTTCTGGAAGGATGCCCCATCCCTGGAGGTGTTCCAGGCCAGGCTGGATGGGGCTTTGAGCAGCCTGGTCTAGTGGGAGGTGTCCCTGCCCAGGGCAGGGGGTTGGAACTGGATAAGCTTTAAGGTCCCTTCCAACCCAAACCTTTCTATGATTCTCATTTCCAAGTATATTACCTCTCCCCCGACGCCATTATTAGCAAAATCAAGTCTGGCATCCTTGCTATATCTAATAGCTTTGTGCTCTTAGTTTTGGTTACTTCCTCTGAAACTAAATCTTTTCACACTTCATGGCCACGCATGGCAAAATCTTTTTGTCAAAATAACACGTTTTACCTATTTTCTTTGTTTTACTCTTTTTTTTTTCTTCTTCTTTGTTTTACTCTGTTTCTTTAAAGTATAAACCACACATAAAGCTACAGTTTAACCAGGCATCCTCACTGTTCAGTGTGTAAAATATAGCCAGCTGTAAACCGACCATATAGTCCCTGTCAAGGGAGTCGCCTGGCCCTGGTGGCAGGGTTTGATGTTCCCATCTCCCAGCCAGACGACCTCTGGGCAAGGAGCTGCCCCGCTGGGCTCTGCGGTGCGGTGCTGCGCTGCCCGACCCACAGCACCTCGCTGCTCTGGGGAAGGCTTCCCCATGCCAGGGGCAGGCTCCGGAAGGTTGGTCATCGCTCACGATTCAGGATGTCACTGGAGAAGAACTGAGTGTTGGGATAACAGTCACAGACATATGCTTTTTCTAGGCAATTGCAAACAGATTGATTTAATGGTCTCCAACCTTCTGATTTGCAAACATCGATATATTTTTCAACAGAGATCCAGATCCCAGAAAAATTATGCTTTGAATTTGTTATTTTTGTTATTTCTTGTGAGCACCCTATTGGTGACCCATTCCAGACTGAAAACTACCAATTACATGTTTTATATATGTGTGTGTATATATATGTGTGAGAAAATATTTTCAGAGACTAGAAACTTCAAATGCAAACAAACCACCAAGCCTGTCTCAAAAAGAGAAGCAGGGGTAATTAGTGTGGCCTAAATATCAGCACTTCAGATTTTCATTCCTAAGAATAAAAATATCCCTGTTTCTCAGTGAAAATTAATTAATATCTCATATCGGTTTCAGTCAAAAAAGACTTAATTAAAAAGTTAAAGTACTAGTTAGGTAGCAACACAGAACTCTTAAAATAGGTTTGAGCTTTTCAACACAGCTATTCATGAAACTCTAAATGCCCTACCAGCTTTGCAGTTTTACAGGCTGAAACCAGAAAGTGATGGAAGGAAAAATAAGGTATTTTATACAGGACAGATGTTAAGATGTTGCTTTTTTGGCAGTCTTTTCTCCTGTGATCATGTTTGCTTTTATACCGAGCGCCAGGCAAGCCAGCCTTTCTGAATATTGCTCAAAGCCTCTCCTCGGCCTACTGCTACATCTGCCATCCAGAACAGTCAGCACCTCGGCAACTATCCATCCGAGTCATAAAAATTCACATATTTCACATTTTCAATCCCACCAGAACGCACAAGTTACATACAGATGGTTAGAGGAACCCAACAAATGAGACACCCAGGACAATAAACCCGAAAGCAAACAAACCCCCAGAGAGGAATGTTGCTTTTCACCACTTTCATAGCAATTTCCCTACCCTTGAATCTTTGTGTTTTAGTGGATGTGATTATGTACACAATGGGAAGGCATACTTTGATAAGAGAAGTAATAGTTGTAGAAAGACAATGCTGGGCTGGCTGATAGAGATGAAGAAAGCGGACAGTCTTTTGGATGACCATTTATCTCCTGATGTTTTATACCTTTGAGCTGAGTTACAACACTACTGATACGCAGGCAAAGAGCATGTTGAACTCAGGGTGAAGCGTTCATGGCAGGAACTCGGTGCTGATCAGAGCAGTGATGGCCTGGAACTGCCCTTCCCAGTCTTCTTCAATATTTAGACCCAGATCAGTGTTTGGATACAGAGCATGAAAAAGATTTACTCACCACTGAAATGTAGATATGATTTGCAGAAAGATCAATGACATCATATGTATACTCATTTCTCTGACAAATATTGCTAGCAGGGGCAACCCAAAGGCAACGATTGCACACACACAACAACTGAATTTAAACCAAACATTTGATGGCCAAGAAAGTTTTCAGCATCACATGACCCAGCGGAGCAGAAAGGCTACACATTTTTTTTGGCTATTTGTTCAAACTACATGTCACTTGCTGCATTTTTGCTAATAATAAAGCAGCACCTGTGCAGCCTTTAGACGTTACAGCTTCATGACAATGTTAGTTACGAAAGATGCTGTAATAATTCAAATGGACCTTATAAACTTTATTTATGTCCACTTTGTTACAAGCTAGAAAGGTTTTTGATTTACTTGATGGAGGATCCCTTGATATAGCGTTTGCATTGCTCAAAAAGGCCATGTCAACTGGTACTTTTATGAAATCACTGAAAATCCTCCTAACACAGAAGAGAAAACAACCAATTGCTTCAGCTGAGACCCACAACTCACCATTCAATTTTACTTTCTCTAGTTGACGGTCTTAGCGTGCGATACAGAGATAGGGCAGTCAGGAAAGAAAAAAGCCATGATGGGAGGTGGAAATGCAACAAGTAGAATTAGACTGAAGGAAACATTCAGATTTGCGGCATTTGTGGAAAGTACAGTTTCACTTTACTGGTTCCTTTCCAGTAACTCCTTTTGAGTTACTGGTCCGAACCTCAGAGGAGGTACAGACCCAAGCAGGCAGGGCCTAGCGGTAGCTCAGATAAAAATGAAAGCTACACGCAAATAGTCATTCTAAAGTTGCAACGGGGAAACAAGATTTCTCTTCCCGATGATCCCATAAAAAACAAAAGGGCTTCTCCTTTGAGGACCAGGTGCCCATCCTTATGTATTACTTGTTAATAAAAATACTAAAAGCTTCATATAACTATCAGTTGTAAGCAAACTGGTGCAGTTAACTTTTCAAATACATGTCTGAGACATGACCCGAATGTTATCACAGTCATATCACCTGAATGTTATCACAGTCAACTCTTTTATGTTTCCATTTTCATTTAACTTTGATATAGAATGAAAGACATGAGCATATAAATAAAGCAGTGTACTATTAAATTCATAAAAAATTACGTTTGCTTTTGGCTGGGTAACATCATGTGCAAAGCTATAAAAATTGAATTAAGACAAATTTGAAATCTCTTTGTTTTTCTGTTGTTTTAATTTCCATTTTTCATGTTTTTTCCAGAGGCTGGTTTTAGCCTATTACACACAATACCTGTCTATTTCTTGCCCTGTCAATCATTTGGCCATATATTTTACTGTTCATTGATGCTTGCACATCTTAAGGTTTTGCATTCTGCAGCAAGCAATACGAAATATATTTGTTGATCTTAAAAAAATAAGTCTTTCATAGACATGTGCTCTAGTTAAATCAGAGATATAAGTATTAAAATTTCTGCTAGCTTTGTGCAGCAGGGTGCAGCATGGGAGGCTTTCAGACACTAATGGGAAGCTGGTGGCAAGCCCCGCAACCATTACCCACAGCAGATCAAGATTTTTAAACACATCACTTCTTTTTTAGTCATTAGTGTCTTCTTAAAACAACATCATGCTTTGTTTTCTTGATCAAAGCCACAGACTTAGGAGTTTGAAAATGAATTTCACTTTGGTGTTTTCCTTTCAAAACACATCAGTCTCATAAGCAGGCTAATCTTTGGTGATGTATTATGATGGATTGCGCTTATCCATGCAAATTGTCGAGATAGAGAGTTTGCCACTCATTAAAAAGGATTATTCTCTCCCCCACACCCCAGCACCACATGCCTGCTCGCACACGGGTGAGAGCTGGATGGACCTAAGTGTTCACAGATGAGTCTTGAGGAAAAGCTGCTTTTCCTGGATCGAAGGCGGGGCTGGAAGCAGCAGTTTGGCTGGAGCTTCGGAGACATCTCCCATTTCCCAGGCATCTTACACCTGGGATACCTCCAATGCTTGCCAACTGCATTACCATGGGCTGCTGAACTACTCTGGAACAGCAAATGGCAGCTCTGAAGGACTATCGTTGCAGCTCATTGCATCTGTATGACCTCCTCATCCATTTTCTACCTCAGCAGCTGCATTTATAACATCTTTACACACAGATTTATTATTCACTAGTTTACTAAAGCACTTCTCCCCATTCCTAGGGCATGAACATCTTGCTTCTGCACTTCAGTGGGAGTTCTGTTTGAGTAAAGGCATAGTATTATCCTATGACTGCCTCAAGAGCTCAGGTATTTCTCTTCAAACATATTACAGCTCTGACTTAGTTTAAAAAAAGAAAACGTGGAAAGATTTAAACTACCCGTGCATTTGCATAATTTAAAAATTCTTTATTTCCTGTTTGTGTGCCATCTTCTCTGATATACAAAAGAAAGACTCTACATTATGTAAATTGATATTGCAGAAAAAGGTAGAATCCTTCAGCTGGGGAAGGAAAATGCTATCAGTGAAATTACTAAACACAGCTGATCTCCTGTTAAATCCCTATGCAGTCATATTAGAACAAATACCCGATTAATTATATTCTTGTGTGCTGTGATCCAGAATACTTTATTTATTGCCTTAAACTGCATCTACAGCTAGACATCTAATGAGCAGTAGCTTTTCCCAGTAATACAGATAATCTCTTTGCAGAGAATTAGTTCTTGGAAAGTAGAAATGCACCTTTCCTCAAATTCCATTTTATACTTTCAATTCCCAGGAGAATGTGGAGTGGATCATAAGGAAGGAAGGGAAGAGGGAAAGACAGATTAAGAATGTTACAGTAATATTCTTTTGTTCAACATCTGCATGCTAGAGAGATTACACAATCTTCAGCAGATCAGCGAAAGAAGATTTGAAGCGACTAGTGTTAAACCTTCAGAGCAACTGAAACACTCCGCCTTCTTCCTTACCACCCACCCCAACCTGTCCAGCTCCACAGCTAAGAAATATTCCAAATCCCGTCTAACTGTTAGGATATTCTTTCCATCTTTTAAAAACCACTGAATGCCGTACACCCATGACCTTGGAGTAAACATGCTGTTAGCAGCACAGACTCTCAAAAAGATCCAACATCTACTGGGAGAAGACAAGGGCCCCTCTTCTCCCCCCAGCAAGATCAAGTAAAATTATAGGAAGAATTGTTAAATTACACAAAGCACAGCTAGCATCTTTTTTGCATCATAAACCGAGAAATTAACACAGAAATACAAGTTTCCGTGATTCTCATCAGTAACACAGTCCATCCAGAAAATGAAAAATGCTTGAGCTCATGAAATTAATGGAGGAGCCCCAAAGCTTTTGTTTCCCCCACTATGTAGTGAACATGGAGACAACAAATGTTTTATAGCACCTAAAATAGGAGAGGTACAGCTACAGCTGATGCTGCAAAAGTGTTGTGGGATAACACTGACCAGTTATCATGTCAAAACCAATTTTATATGATATTCATGATGAATCAGATCAGCCGGCTGCTGAAATGCTAAGGAACACCCCAGCTCCCATTTGCCCGACACTTGACACTACAGGCAGGAGGCCCTGGTTCACGCTCTGAGAGGCACGTGAGTGAATGTGGGAAGTCTCTTCTCTCCATCACATCCAATATTCATGAGCTTGTTTGTTCCGTATTCTGTGTTTACAGGGCAGCAGCCCACCCCTGCAGACATCAATCCATCCCACAGCGAAACACCCAAACATTATAACAGAAGGATATTTCTACTTATATTATGTAAACAGAACATATATTTTTTTCAATACCAGGCAATTGCTGGGATACAACAATACAGCAGGAGCTTTGTTGCTGACTACATGATTCCTAAGGTTGCTCAGCTTGCACAAGCTGAACTACGAGGCGGCAATGCTGCTGGGAAGTGAAAGGAGAAGATCATTCACTTCACCTCTTTAGTAAGGCAGAGACATAAAAATTACATTCCAAATAGTCAAACAAAGAAAGCTGATGGAAAATCACTGTATGATCAGGGGTAAATCTTTCTCTTGCTTTCACAGGTGTTGAGAGCCCCTGATAAAACCCTTTGTGGTAGAGCTGGGCACAGGGAGGAGATGAGCTTACTCAGGGCTCACCTGTACACTGAGGCGATAAGGACATCAGTGAAGAAAATGGGATTTTTTCTTTTTTTCAGGGGAAAAACGGAGGTTTTAAGGATGGTCTGCCATAACTCCGGACACCAGGCAAGGTGGTAATCCTGTGGTAGGCTGCTCTGGACCTTGGGGAGTCATTCTCCCTCCTTCACAGTCGAAGTGCTGCAGCCCCAGCAGCAGGGACTAACACTTTGTGCAGAAATCGCAGTGGATTCAGCTGCAGTGGGATGAACCCCTATTTATGTATCACTGCAGTAGATTAGGCCATAATACATCAGTGTAGCCACCCCACTTTCCTTAATGTAAACAAAGCCTTGAGCCTCCTAAAAAGCACGTCAGGCATGCCCTAAAGAGAGACAAGATTGATTTTACTACTCGCCTCAGAATCCATTTATTATATTCTTAAAGCATATTAATAAAGCCTGAGTTTAATTAATACTACTGAGAACAAATTCCCCAAGATTTACCTCGCAAATAGCTCTTTTGCTAAATTTCTTGTGACTTTAATATTTGCCACCTAACATTTCACATCTGATCCAAAACAAGAGGTGCTACTTTGACCTGCTGCATAGTAACGCGGTGTGAAGCAATGAGAGTCAATTTGCTGGGCATCACTGAGACATAATGTGGAGCAATACTATGTCGATTTGCAGAGTGAATCAAAATGCCTAAGCTTTCTCTTTTGTGATATCTGCAAATCGCTGAATAATGTGGTTCACTGACCAAGTGAATTATTTTCAAGGAGTTTGGCACATCTTTAATTACAAGATATGTAAAGATGAAATGGAAACACACTGTGCATATTTCTTTATGGCTGCTGAACTTTTCTTATGGAAAAGCACCTGTTTTTATTAAACTGTCTCTAGAAGGCATAAAATGTACAAGGTATAGGTTGACAATATATTTCTCAATGCATATAACTTAGCAGCTGAGCAACCTTATAAGGTATGGATCGACCATGTATACATATTGTACCTACACACACAAAGCTACACACGCATAAAAATACAAATATGCAGAAAATAGATTTCTTCCTATTATGAATGTCTTTAAATTTAGGCAGCATACCAACAGTATTATAATGTTTCTCTTGCAACTCAGGAAGATTAAAAAAAAAAAAAAATCACATCGGGCCATCTTTACTAAACATTTATGTGCCCTTTAGGCTTCAAAAATCAGGAATTTGCATGCTGACAATGATTATGTAAATGCCCTGTTTTGAGAATCAGGTCCCAGAGGATTCCCCAGCTGAAAGCAATTCTCCTTTAAAGGCTTCATCACGGTCCAAATCAGTGCTTCTTAAGACACCATTTTCAGTAATGCAATAAATACCCTCTTAGATGATTGCCTTTTGCTTTCCTCTCAAGCAGTGAGCCCTTCTTGCTTCACAAGGGCAGCCCCCAGTAAAGGGTCTCTATTTGCTGACTTTGAAGGGCTATGGCAGATGACATGCATCTTTTAAACCTCCACTCTGAGTAAAATGTTCCAGTCTTGACTCAGCTGACCCAAATTCATAGCTGACTCTGCTTGGAGCAGGACATGGGTCTAGATGACCTCTTGAGGTCCCTTTTAACCTGAATTATTCCTCCTACAGTCTTCAAGTAGCTGAGCCCTCCAGGCTGGGGCAGGGCCCACTGCAGAAACACGTAGCTGGTACTATTCTGACCTCACCCTGGGCAGCTGGACTACTGTCATCATTTAAGTCAGGGCTGCAAGGTTTTATCTAAAGTGAAGGTTCAAAACATGCATGCCATCAATGTTACTGAAGTGTGCCTTAAATTTGGTAACAAATATTGTGAAGGAAGCGTGTTTTTTCCACACCTCTTCTGTTAGAGATGCTGTGCTTGGAAACACCAGAAACTTACCATCAAGGCTTATAGCAGAAATAGATGGAGATCCAAAGCACTGCTGAATTCTGTGTAACTTTGGTGACATGCCCAAATTTGCATTCTAAGAAACTAGTTTTATAGAAAAAAAACTGATGTAACAATTGTGGGTGTTTTTCGTACTTAAAACACCTAATGTGAAAATGTACCTCTGAAATTTATCCTACTTCAACAGAAAGATCATTAAAAAATAAGGGACATTAGAATGAATTATGCAACTATAAACTGTTATGTGTTGATTTGACTGATCTATTATGAAATTCCTTCATTTGTTCAGGTAGTCAGAACTTGGAAGGGAAGCACAGCACCAGCCCACCTCAATCCACAAACTGAATGAATCCCTGTCTCTTTTAGTTTTTCACACCTGCCATCTCTGAATGAAAAACTTAAGTGGTGTGTTTCACTTATTAAAAGCATTTCCCTGCCACTCCTCTCACTTTAAAATAAGTATATAAATAAATTTTTTTTAAAAAATTGAAAACCCAAACAAGCAAACCTTTCTTCACTATTGAAGGACTACTGAAACATCAAACTCCTGATTTAAAGTGGGATAGAAAGCGTGAACTAAAACTCCAAGCCTCCATCAGCTCTTCTGCTTCTGCCTCTGCTTCCTCTCCTTCCCGGAATGCCCAGTGCCACAGACAAGAACATGCAGACCCCAACCAGGAACCTTAACGGACAACAAGTTCTCACAGGGGTTTGTGTGTCACCGCCTGGAGAAGGTGCACACAGAGTGACTGTCGCTGCAAAGAACTGCCACTACAGACTGTGCAGGATTGGCCGTGGGGAAACCACTCAGCACTACCTTGTACCTTCACAGCATGACATTGCTTCAAACCCAGGTACGCCTTCAGTGCACATCTTGCACCAAATCACCTCAAGGCTATTTGCACCAAGAACAAAATAAAGACAGGGTGGACAGGGACAAGGAGGTTCACAGTTGCCAAGACACACACCAGGAGCTTTAATATCACTCAGGTCCAGTTACACACGCAGCCGTGCCCATAAAGAGCTCAGCGTACCTTCATTGCTTGTGTATATCCCTATTATAACAATTACATTGGAATGATCACAGAGTGCAATTAGGTTAATGCTAGTGTGATGCCTGGAGCTGGCATGTGGTGATGTCACGTACAGGGAAGGCACCACACTTTCCAGGAACACTTCAGCAGCCAAGGACGGACACCGTGCCTGGAGCACTCCTCTTGTCCTGCTGGGAAAGCTTTGGGCCTGGAAGCATAATTTGACCAGCATAGTGAGTGTGTTAAACAACAGAAAATAGATTACAGGCTTTGTTTCTCAAGCATATATCTAAGTAAGGATATATGTTAGGCATTGCAGCCAAAGACCCCAGAAGTCAGCAGCAGGACCATGTAGTGACAATGCAGGTACAGAGCAGAGCTGCTTGGTGTGCAGCCCACCATACTGGTGTGCAGCTCAGCCCCGTCCTGGGACACAAACGACAGCGCACCATCTCCTTGTGTGCTTTGATTTCTTTTGGAAAGAAACCAAGGTGCAGAGAGGCAGGAAACCACAACATGCTCCCAGAGGTGCAGCAGTCTGGATGGGCAGGGGCCCAAGATCACAGGGTTTACCCCAAAGCCTGCGATTCCCTCTACGCAGGCACAACCACATGGACCTGCTGCTATTTCTAGGAATCCTTTTATTCCACCAGCTGCTACTACTGAGGTCTGAAACTGAGACCCAGTATGTGATCTCATGGATGAGTGCAAAGCTCACAAGCTCTCATGTCTTAGCAGAGGAGAAGAAAGGCTCTGTTTAGTTGTGCCAAAATAAATGAAGTGCAAAGGTAGCTGAGATGCCTCTTGAAGCTGTTTAGTGCTGGCAGTCAATTTGAATCACTGAAGAAAAGCTTCAGATTTCTTAGGGAAAGTACTACGCCTCAATGACTTTAAACTCTTTTTGTGCTTCTGTAATCCGGGGCTGCTCTGCATTGCGAGGTTGTGGACTGGCTGCCTGTTTCCTCAGCTTGTTTTCCGCACATGGCAGCCAGAGGATCTTTCCCCAAATGGATGTGGGGCTTTTCAGACACTCTACGCCTCTCCTGCAGCCCAGGGCAGGCTGCGAGGGGCAGGAGCAGGGGCTGCGGGGCTCACCCTGCTATTTCTTGGCAGTTTTTCACAAGGGTCATCTGGAAACGTCACTCCAGCTGTGCTACTGCTGTGTTCAGACAGGGGAAAAAGAGAAGAAAAAAGTCCCAGCAGCAGTGTGGGACAGTGACCAAGCATTCAGTCGAATTTATCATTTAAGGACAATTTTTCAAAACTGTTGCAACACTTATCTTCTAGGAAACTAAAAGAAACTGTTTGGAGAAAACTACTGGTCTACATTTTAAAATTCAGATTTATAAGAAATAACCAAGTCCCAGTAGAATATAAGCTTGTACCCCTTCATTTAAGAAATTAATCAATGAATACTTCATTTTAATTCACCTGCATAAAACCTCTGGGTTTGGGTCCTACCAGCTCCACACTGGCCTCAGTGAGACAGCAGCATAACCACTTTGAAAAAGTAAGCACTAAAATAACAAAAAAGCAGTCCCTCTCCATGCTTCAGTCCACATACGCTTCAGGAATTTCTGTAGGAGATGATGCAAAGGCAATTTCACGCAGGAGAACAATACAAACCCCTCTGTCTCAGCCTCCAGGGTGAGCACCAGCAACAATAAAAATGCATCCTCTGCTCCTCACAAACCAACGGCGAACGATTACTGGGCAAAATAAATTCTTTCATCAATAACGATCTGTCAGATATGCTTCCTTCTTTCTTTCTTCCTGTAATTCATTTGTAAAATTAACAGCACCACATACACAGCCTCCTATGAAAATAATTGATCCCACTGCCCTGGATAGGAGCCACTTTATTGGATGCTGGCAACGATTACAATTTCATGCACATTATTTCCGTTTGCAGAAGGCTGACGCCAATGCACACATGCAGGCTTACGTGAGAAGTTCCACTGAAAAAAAAAGAATTAAAGAAAACAAACCAGAGAAGTTATCATACAATGTAAGACTTGTTGATTTCTTTGCCACCTTTTGTGCTAAAGAAAATAAACCATCTACTCGGTCAGCATGTGCTACCAATAAGTTGGGCTAATTGATGGCAGACTGCTGAGAAACCGAGAAGCATTCTTTATCAGCAAAGGAAAGAAGCCCAAGTTGCCTTCTGAAGTTTAAAGTTACTTGCAGGAAACTACCTAGACAGGCAGAGCTGCAAACCCTGCTTGTCTCTTGGAAAGGAGAAAAAAGAAGGTAACACTAGTTTTACTTCAAGTAATGCCAGGACCCATAAGAAGGTATGTTAGAGCACAGAGAACATAAAGTGCAAAGAAATAAAAAACCCTGTTAATCCAAAGGATTTTTTAGGAGGTTGAAGATATATACAGATAACCTTATATTTCAAACAGTCTGCCAATCAGCACAATTGCCCACTGGCTTCAATGTTGCTTAAAACCTGTACATTTGTAGATGATTCATGGTGAACAACGGCATCTGGTATGATAACCTGCAAGTTACATAAATCAGTTAGGTACAGGTAGGGTAATCCTGTCCTTATTAACTATGCAAAGCTCTTGCCAAGAAAAAAAAAAAAAGTACAAGCAGTTTAATTAAAATGCTTGTGTCCTATCACCCAGAATCTCAGGTTTATAAAGTAAAGATTAAAATCAAATTAATGGAGTCTTATGGCTGATTTGCCTTCCCATGGTTTGTCAGCACAGCTAATAGAGATCTTCTCTTCCTGCAATAAAATGCATTTTTCCCAGTTCCCACATCTAAATCTCTGGTACAGAAAACTGTGTCATCACCACTGCATAAGGCCGTGGTGAAGAGATTCACTATGGTACCAAGACGTTGAAAGCATTTAAGAACTTGTTTGGGACAACTTTTATTTGTTTGCTCATTTAAAGGGAAAGATGCAAGAATTTCCAAAGTCGATTAACATAGATCAGTCACCATCAAATCACTAGGCATCAAAGATTCCTATTTCTTCTGGCTTTCAATGAAGAGAAAGCATTAAATCCCCAGATTTGCCTTTCTCTGTCTCCTGAAATAGTAGTACTACCAAAACCGGAACTCTCATTCTGGAGTGCAGGGAAGGAAAGTAATATTAAAACCAGCTTTCTCTCCACAAGGTGATGCATATGACTTCTTCCAGGGGAGGATTAACTTCTTCATGTTCAAAGAAAACTAGGGCAAGCAGAAATGCAAGCATGGAAATCTAAAAATATTCTCTTAGTCCACAGAAAAGTAATTCTATATGAAAACTGTGGGATGAGAAGTAGAACATCTCCAAAAGATACTTGCACACATTGGAGACATGGGAAGAAATATTTCTTTAATATGAAAGTGTGGCTTGAAACCCACAGCTACATTACATTAAAAAATAAAAATAGTTATGACAGAGTAAAATATTATTTTGAAGGACCCTAGATAGCTTTCCATGACCTACACATAAATAGACACTGTCAATCAAGGAACCTATCCAACACCGAGCTGAAGCCTTGCAGACATTTCAAGCCCACAGTGGAGGGAAGTGCTGGTGGGCACAATTTTCCAGGGGCTGAAGGAAAACAGGGGATATAAAATGGCAGGAGACTTTCTTAGAATTGAATTTTAGGTGGAGATGCAAAGGCAAAGTTCATAACATTCAAAGACTCACATATGTATCACTCTAGACAGTGGCTGGAAAAGCAGCAAACAGATAATGGATCTCTGCCTTTCCAGCTGACATACTGGGGAAAATAAACTGTTCAAGAACAAACGACACCAAATTGAATGTCTCATTAGAGTTAATATCCCATTTAAAACCTTGCTTCACCCAACATGTATCTTCTTGTGGGTAGGCAGAGATGCAGGGTTCAGTGTGCTGGAAATGACGGTTCTTGCCACAGACAGAAAGACCAGTTGTGATTAACTTGAAGCTTTATGCAACTCAAGACTGAGTTTTGTCACAAAGGAAAACAGTGTTCTGGTTTTAATATCTGCCTAATTTCTAGTTTAATACTTTTACCCTTGAAATAACTTTTCAGTAGATTCCTGGAGCAGGTGTTATCTTTCCTCCATAAACCTTGAGATAATGTAACTATAATGATTTTCCAAATAAAAAGTGAAAGGCTATCAGGACAAATATCTCCATTTTTATTCCATTGAGATATTATTATGGTGATGGTAATAATTCCACAGAGGAATTACTGAGAATACACACTCAGCTCTGACCTGACCCAGCTATAACTCAGATGATACCTTTCCTAAGTTGGAAGAATTTATTTTCATTTTCAACTGAGCTCATCTAATCAAAATGCTTCATTGTGACAAAGAGTTCATTGTTCCCGTGCAAATTGCAGTTACCACTAAAGCCCTGCTATTAAGAACCAGACACTGCTACAGCAAATGCAGCCAACGGGGAGCTCAACTTGGGAAGAGAATTTTCATGTGAGCAAAAGAATTAGTACATTATATTTTGTTATTAACAAAGTATACATTTAACACCTCCTGTTAGTATTTGCCTGTATTAATTTGACAATAACAGAAGCTGTGCACATAGAATTTAATAGTGGAACACCACCTACTCTTAAATTCTGCCTGTTGCAGAGTGCTGTAACCCAGATGGTGAAGGGACCCAAGGCAAGGCTGGCGAAGAGCACTAATGTGTTTTATTAAACCAGTTTTGGGGAACACAAGGTTTTCTCAAGGTCAGGACTTCACAACTTTTTACATGTCCAAAGACTTGTTTGTATCCTGCAACTACAACAGACATTACCACCCAGATACTCAGGAAATGAGGACTCAGTTCGGGTCACCCGTGTCATTTGGGCCAAGGCTTTTAATACTACCTGGGTGTCAATGGCTTATCAGTACAGGAAAACGTATTTTCCTCCTGGAAATACTGTTTAAGTCAGCATCCAAATTAGTCTTAAGGTGAAAATCCATTAGAATCTGGCATTGGCAAGAGTAACTCCAGCAACACCTGACATTAGAAAAAGAATGGCTATTCAGAAAAAGAGGAAGATTATAGACTTTATTCCTTTTTCTGCTATTAGTCCTCAGGTATACTGATAGATAACACAGAAAAACCTAGACTGATCAAGAGAACACAGTGGTAGTTGTCTCTGCAATACAGCACATATACAGTTGCTTATAGTCAACCACAGTGGAGGCATGTTGCAGACACACAGCAAGAAACAAGACAACAGACAAAGTATGTATTTTTTTCTGCTCAAATAGTATCTCTGAGTCACATTTCCATACTACAGAAATTTTTGCAGCACTTAAGTTATGATTTGAGAAAACACTGAATTCAACACAACCATAGCTTTTTTAACAAACAAACAAACAAACAAAAAACCCAGTGGCATGCAATTATGGATTTAGAACTTGACTTCTTTTCTCCTCTTTAGAAGACCAGGATGTTAATGACCATACAACTCAAAATAATAATCAATGAGAGCAGGAAGAAAAAAGGTGAAGCGATAAGTCCAAATCTGCAAAACAAGTTTGCAGCAGGGAATGTGCTTTGCATTCTCTGCTGATTCAATTATTGGCACATAATTGCTAGTTGGGTAGGTCAGAGCTGCCTTGTCCTCGTCCCAGAGGAGCCGGGAATGTTACTGGCCTGAGATCATTCTGACAGGGTGACTCACTCCTCCTTCAGATCAGATCAGTCCGAGTGGACTACTTTAGACAGTGAGAATAAATTTTTCGTTCTTGGTAGAGATTACACCCTCTCCAAGCAAGGTCCCATGCCAAACAAGGTATGGAAATAGTTTTCAGCTTTGCAGTTGTTCACAGGTCATTTTATGACAAAATAATGGGGGAAACACATTTTTAGTTCTTCCTTGGTGTGAGAAACATTTGTTTTCTCACATTGGCCTGCAGAATGGCTAGTGCTGGCCATCGGCGTTATGGTCTTCTGACTTCAGCTCTCAGCAGCTGCAGCTTCTGTCTTGCGCTGTTACTGCTTAGCCCCCCGTCACTTATAAGTTACAAGGGAGACAAGCTAGATCAGGGCCTTGAGTAACGGTGATCATATTCACCGAGATTTGTGTTCTTGTAATTGCTGCCTATTAAATGGATACTCTGGTGAACCTGCTGGGGTCTAAAGCTCTCGGTACCCCCTCCTCAGTCCCTGCCAGATGGGATTTGTCACTCATCTGCCACCTGCTGCTTTGCAGCTCTGCCACTGTGCCAGGATCAGCAAGTGGTCCCAGCCTTTGGGTGGTGATCCCAGGAGGACAGAATACCCTCCAGCCCCAAATCAAACTCATTTTCTACCCTGTGCTCCAACAGATACACTTCTAAATGAATACTGCTGTGTTTGCTGATCGTTTTATGGTTTGTTTATGTCTTGAGTATGTAATATTGTTGGGGTAATGTTGTTTTTAATTAGTTGGAAGAACTATTGTTTCAGAAGGCTGAATGCATTTGCTAGCAAGGGGTCTTTACAAATACAATGAATGTTATTGGTTATGCCTCCACAGATGGGTACTGACAGCTGCCAGCCAGCTCTGCCCATTCTCAGAATTGGACTGGACCCAAGCCAGCACCAGTTCAGAAGCCACGTTAGTTGCATTAGCACAACACTGGGCCCAAAAGTCTCTTGGAAAGATCTAATCTGCAAAACGGGAGTGCTTCAGTTCTTCAAAGAAGCCCCAGTTGTTATGTTATTCAATAAATGTGCCGTAAATTTTCATTGTTTCAACTGTACAAAGTGACAGAACCCAGAAAATAACCATGAAATAAATAAAGAACCAAGTTAGTTATCAAAAAATTAACTCAGTGCTATCTAGAGATGAAGATATGCTGCAAGCGGAGACAGGAAAGGTGATCACATACACAGAAGAATGTTATATGTTCACATATATATATATTAGATATAAGCACATACATGTTATACACATACATCAGAGCCCTGATTTCTTCAGTAGTCCTTTTACTATACCTCCCTGTGGAAAGGGGTTAGAGGGACAACACGAATGGGACAGCTGGGTGTCAGCAGAGGAGAGAGCAAGCTTCCAGAGCTTGTCACCGCACAGGAGAGCCTATAGTGGATAAGCTCCTTCAGCGGGTCAGAGGGAGCATGTGGGCACCCCAAGAGCAACACTGGCTGCCCGGCTCCTCTGACAGCACCAGATCACCCCGATTCTCCCAGAAGTGGAATGAGGAAACATGATGCAATTCAAATTTCCTTCCTCTCAGGGTCCATGTTGCAGGTTTGCCTATAAATACTACTTTGACCTAGTTCCTGGAGCAGTTGGTCTGAATCTCAGTGCCTGGTGCAGTTTACAATGAGAAACTAAGGAGCAGCAGACTGGAGCACATGTGTTTTCTTCAGCTCTGAGAGTTGTAACCTCTACTTGTTTTGCTCTGGAGTATTTTATATCTACAGAAGTGTAGATTATTATGAATACATACAGACCAGAATAAACTATCCCATGCATGTGTCTACTCCATTCTCTCTCAGTAAGGAAATAACCCACTGCTGGAGTCCAGACCTTCCTGGCAGCTTGGAAGCCATGATAATGCAAGTTCTGTCTAAAGGCAAACATCTGGTATCCTCATTACACAGAGCTTACACTCTTCTACAAAGAACAGGGAGGCAGAAATATGTCTCCACATGGGAAAGGAACTATGACCAAGCGCCAGCTCACTCTTTGCAGGTCACAGTTTGGATACTCCATGCCAGGACTAATTTTACCAGAACGTGTTCACTCAGTAATGGAGAGAGCAGAGGGACCAACAGAAGAGACTCTTGATTTGCGGGGGGGTGGTGGGGGGCAGGAAGGAATGTGGGTGGAACTCCATCCTTGGAAACACTTACTATGGCACAAAATAAAAATATACATCAAGAGGATTAAAGTGGTAGGCTCAAGGCCTCCTCCTCCTCTACTTCGTTTTCTGTGCAAGTATAAATTACCTTGTATTTCTGAAAGAGCTGGTATTATAAGCATCCGGTTCATGGTGTTTACGTCACCTTTGCTGCCCAGGAAATATTACATTATTGTGGGCAGTTGTCTGAAACATGTTTTCCCCCTTTGTCTCTGCTAGAATGCTTGTATTGTTATTAAATTCTTGGTGTAATATTTCCTCAAATCAGAAAGCTAAGCAGAGATAACACAAGGGGAGTTTCATGAACACATTCTTTAAGAAAAGCAGTATCCTACAAATCCAGCAACAAGCACTTATTGGCACTTCTACTAATGTAAATAAAATCTATTGGGTTCTCGGAAAAACAATCACTTCAGTCTTGTTATCAGAGGAGAGAATCTGGGTCAACAGATGCGTTTTGGATATGCACCAATTCTTAAATGATTTAGTATTCTGATCTGTGGATACAAAAAGCAATTTCCTACATCAGCAGTACCCTTAGCACAATGTGCAATTTCATCCTACCACCTACATTGTTGTAATCATTAAATATTATAAAACATCTCTGACAAAAGGGAAAAGATTCTGATATATGACTATAATGTAAATCAGTGCTTTGGATTATGGTGTGATACTAGTTCAGTTATTTATATGTGTTTCAACTAAAAACATCCAACTGGATTTCAACTATTACAAGATTAATCTCACTAATACTTTATATATACAGATGGTCAGACAAGAAAAATTAGACAAATATGAAAAATTAATATATTCTTCTTGTATAATATAAAATATGATTTGTCTCCTAGAAGATTATAGCTGGAGCTTCTAGTACCAAGAATAACCAGACTAACCAATACGGTCCTTCTGCTTTGTGGGAAGTTTTTCATTCCATCCCAGCTCAAAAGTTATTCTAAGACACGGGAGATCTACAAAGTACACAAATACAATACAAAACACAAAGCATAGATTTGCTTTTGCCTGGATGCAGCTTAGTAACTAATCAGAGTTATTTATAGCAGCAGTCTTATTCACATTGGTCCAACAAGTTCCAAAGACAGCAGGACAGTTCCATGAATTACATACTTCAACACTGTAACCTGCTCTCTGAGTCTGTGTCAACTCTGTGTCAACATACCCTGGTCACTGAATTTAATTAATATTATACATCCAATAACATTTGCAGTGCCAAATAGTCTCATCATTGAGCAAAGGCAGAGGACCTGAATTCAGGTTCTACACACGCCACCTATTGTCACAGATTACAAATTAATTTACATGTTTAAAAACACAGAAAGGTCAGGACAGAAACACGTGCCCAAGACACACACACTCTAAACTTCACCAAATTAAAGACCTTGATTCTCACAACCTGTGGCAAAATAGTTGATCTGCTACGAAGAAGGAGCACAGCCAGAGAAAACATTTCTGGCAGCACAAGGATCAAAGAGGTCTCAGATAGCCAGAAAAAACAAAGGATGCTAACATCAAAATATTGGCAGCTTTCATTGTTGCTTTTCTTTCCAAATAAAATGGGCAAAGAAAAGGACCAGCTTTCCCATCCAAGTTCAATTCTCCAGTGAGCAGCATTCTGTAGCTGTAATTATAATCTTGTATTTGTGTGCACACTAACTAATTTCCTGGGCAAGTTACATTTCGGCTTGAACACGTTGGCATGTAGAGACCAACCTCAATAACAAAAATAGCTGCTGAGTTCAGCAACCTACAGCTTTTTATAGTTGACCTTGCAGCTCTGCAAGATAGTGGCTCTGGGCCACTTCATTATTTCAAAGAAGGAAACGTGGCTCTGGGAGTCCCATGGGGACTAACAAGACCCAAAAGATAAGTGGTTTCCTGGCTAAGTTTTTTTTGTTTGTTTTAACTTGGTCATTCTCATTTCAAAAGTATTCTGGTCCTCTTAATATTCAGCATTCTGGCTGTGATTGGTGGAGCTAACCTTCCTTTCATTTACTCCATGGACTTTTCCTTAGTTTATGCAGTTTATTAGGCAGCTGAACTCTCTTCCACGTTGCACTCTGGCCACAGCAAGTAAGCATCAGTGCAATTAATCATATTTCAGTTTGACTTCAATCCCCCAAATGATGATAGCAATAAAATTGCACATAGAGACTACGAACAATGAACAAATGCTAAGCAGTTGCATGACAGTCTGATTCTGTCAGTCTACTTATCTGCTTGATTGTGTAATTCTGGCTATTAGCATACCCAGCTGGCTGCACATGTGTAATGGAAAAGGAGTATGTGTAATTTGGTTCAGTTCCTTCTCATTTGCATCGGAAAGAAAGTTAAAGAGAACTATTCTAACTTTCCACTAAAAGTCTGACTGCAGCAGGAGCTGGAGCTATTTGCTGTTGGCTCTTCCACCAAAGATGGGAGTGACTGAAAAACTGCTCCCCTCCTCTACCCACCCCCCAGCAGCAGAAGCTCTGGAAAAGAATAGTTTTCAAACAGGAACAGGACCTGGGGCACCCACACTCAGTAATTTACTCATTCCCACCCCCTTTTTCTGCATCATTAAAAAAACCTTGAAGACAACATTAAGAAATGCTTTCCAGTCCTGTTGATGGCAAAAGAAACCACATCCTCAGCCACAGAAATGGAGATATTAGTCACTCATATAATATTCACGCTACAGGATGCTCATGTCTACAAAAATTGTTGCTTAGTCTGGCCACATCAGAAACTGAAAAAAGAAAGAAGCGGCATCTTCACTGCTTTTGGTTTTGGTTTTTTTTTTTTCACAGAGTTATTATGAAACATTGCTGATACCAACCCCAGACTTGTAGGTAAGAGATTAATTATGAACACAGCACACAAAACACACAGAGAGCTAACTTAGTTGGAAAATAATATATCTCCATATTCTCTTAGAGGATTACCAGTATGAGAGTCCCAGTTAGGAGAAATGTTTATCTAGTGTGCTCTCTGCCTCCAGAAGAGGGGCTTCCCAGCTAGCAGGCATGTGGAAAGGCATATTTCCATTGTCCAAGCTCACAATGTTTCATTTGTGTAACACTGAATCCCAACTTAATTAAATAGCTCCAGAGACCAGGCAAATCTCAATATACACGGGCAAGTGGTCGAACAGCTCCATTTACATGTGTGTCACAGCTCGCCGGGTATCGCTCCAAAAAGCATCTGTCTCAACAGTCTCATCTGATTCTTACAAACAAGATACACTTTGCATTTTTGAATTTAACAAAGATCACACAGCTGCCAACGTACCATCAAAGCCTAAAGACCAAATAAATGTTTGGCTTCCCTCCAGCCGTCCTTGCTGTGGTATTATTACTGACAATAGAGCCAGAGCAGCAAAAGCAATGAGATGGCAAATTTACACGTGTGCCATGTTTTTATACATTGTCTACATTTGCTGCTACAAGACTGTAAGCAGAGCACTGGTGAGCATCTTCTGGTTGCAAAATCTGACCTATTTTAGGGCTTTATGAAAGTTCAACAATGTTATTAGTGTATAAAAAACTGCAGATGGGCAAAATGATCTAAGAAAAACAATTCAAAGGTGTTTTGTTTATTTTCCCATGTGGGCAGTAGAAATAGATCAGAACTCTACATTGTCTGGGCTGCATTCTGCACTTTTTGAAGAAATAGTGTAATAGCCATAAAAACTGGAGACCCAACAGTTGATGTTTCCCTCGACATCTGCTCATTCCACTTTAATACACACATTCCCTAGTCCCTGTGATAGGAGCAGCATGCATATAACCAAGGGTAGAATTTGTATTTGGCCTGTGTAGGGGAGCCTGCTGCATTTTTCAGCTCAGTTGATATCCCAACCACCCTCTCATCAAAAGCCAATTGCATTGGCAGATAAGAAGCCCTTCCTATAGATAGTAATATAATTTTTTGATCTGTATCAGATGATTAGGACAGTGAACAAAGACAACTTCCCCTTTACTACCTCTCCTACTCAGTGAATTTCCACTGTATATGAAGATCCGCAGAAAGCAAATGGTTAAGAAAACAGAGCCAGAGGCTGGAGGCAACTCAGGACATTGCCAGTAGCAGAGCCTAGGCCCAGTCTTGAAAAATGCTTTCTGCCAAAGCCTGAACACTCACAGGACGCCCAAAATTGGAGGAATGTCAAGCATGTAGCACCTTGCTGCTTTGCCCACATTTTCACAAACAGATGTGCTTTACTGCCCTTCCCTTCCCTTAAATTCAATTTATACGTAGAGAGAGGATGAAGACAAGGCACAGCCGCAGCCTGAGAAGGCAGCACGATGTTGGCATTCCCACATGCAATCTCCTGCTGCCCACACACACCACAAAGCGGCAAACTGCATTTGCAATCATTAGGCTCTGGGGATACAGGGCGAGTCATCTGGCAACAACCCTCCCTCTTCCCTCACTGCAATCCCCCCAGTACATGACACACCATAGGTACCATCTCACCCTGGCACCTAGCCCCTCTGCCGATGGGATGGGGGGGATCTTATTGCTCCCCATTGCTGCAATTGCCAGCTCTTCCCTCCCCCAGCTCTCCTCACCTTCCAATCCCCCATTGATTTGAACACAGCTTGCCCTAGGCTAGCAAGCTGCAAAGACACCTCTTCCCAAAAAGAGAAAGAAAAAGCAGGAACAGCAGTTTTGCTCACCAGGTTGCATTACCCCACACTTTAGGGTCATTTCACTGCATTTTGGGAGGAGCAGCTCTTGGAAAGAAGGGCAAATGGAGCAAACCAGACTTGGGAGTTGCTGGAAACATTTGCTAAAGACATCCCATTGCTCCTATAGATTTTCAAGCTTGGGATTATTTTTTTTTCCCCTCCAAGGCTTCTTTTAATATATTCTTTCTTCAAAATTTGTGGTATCTGTGTAATTTTTCAATCAGGGATTAGAGGGGATTAAGTCCTTGCTAGCCCGTGTCTCCCAGGGAGCGTTGGCTTCACATACGTGCTTGACGCACATTTCCAGTGCAAGTGCTCACACTCATCCCAATAGAGATGAGTAGTGACTTATTCTATTCACTACAGAATAAAGTCAGGACCTGCCCAATTGTATATTTATCTCCTCTCTGGTCTGTCCTGCGTGTCCTTTACCTTCTGTGTGTTTTTTACATAAAAACACTTCATGAATTAATTGCCTTCATATTGTGCCAGCTGCCTCAGATGCAGGGGTGATTTACAAGCAACACTAAGCTCCAGCTACACAATAGAATGAGATCTCCCGGGTCCATCACACACCTAGGCCAGAAGGAAATTCCCTATCTTTCTGGATCTTTGTGGATCCAAAAAGTCTACTTATTCCTGTTTGATTTGGGCTGTTCCACCCTGACATGTACATTTTCAAAAAATAATGCCAATCCAACACCACTGTATTTTACCTCTGTGTATTTCCTCTATTAAATTTGTGGAAATTAAACTTAATTCTGTTGTTAAGCAATACAGAAGTAAACAGCAGAGAATATTTACATGGATAAATTCAGTTTCACTTGTATTCTGTGCCACACGTCCAGATAAGAGTGCAACTCCACTAGATACATTCATGCCAGCTTCAGCCAGCCAAAATAACTAACAGTATTAGTGACAAGGCAGCCAAAATATCTAATTCAAGCCCACCAGAGTTGCTGGAGATATCCTTTAGTCACCAGTTTACATGGAAGCCTGTCCTGCTATTCCTGCATTGCTCCGCTTAGCCATGATGTCTCGATTAAACCTAATGTATCCTTATCTGCAGACATAGCCACATTCTCCCTTTCCCTGAGGATATTTCAGATTTCACATCCACCCTAATAATACTCAGCAGAGTTTATTAATTAGTTGCAATTGGTCAAATAAAATCACATTTGTGTATTATTGCCTGTCCTGACTAGGAAAGTGTATATCAATTCCTGGACAGCTCAAGTTTGTTTCACATGGAAACTCAAAACAGAAAATTGAACAAACAAAACAGCTGCTGAAAATGACTATTAGAATGGCCAACATTAATTCCTTAAAGCAAGCAGGCATTCATAAAGATTTCCATTCATCTACAGTGACTGGAAAAGACTAACAGCCTGAAAAAGTAAGAATTTAAGGAGAGCAACAGCACTTGCAGGAATTAATGATTGTGTATCTCTTCCAAGCTTCTTCATAAATTAACATAAATATTAATTCAAGAACATGTTGTTTTTAATAGTACAGGAAAAAAATAGTAGTTTAGATCATAAGTTAGAGGGGGGAAAAAAGTTGCTCTGGTTATGTTGCCCAGACTTGAATTCCTTTATCATTTGAGATCCTTATTAAGTCACTTGCATGGTATAGATTACAGTTCAATCCTAAAATTCCTCTACATTTATGTTTCTTATGTTTTTTACTTTGATATCCTGCCTGTTTTAATGAAGAACAGGATGTGCAATAGCTTGTTACTTACGGCAGTACTTTGACAAGGAACCTGGATCTTAATAAAAAACAGGAAATAAAATCCTTCATATTAAATCAATTCTTTAAAAAATAAGCATGTGAATGTCATATTTAAGATTAAAGGTATTTCTCTTTCCAGGAAAGGATCATAATAAGGTGGGCATGTGGCTATTTCAGAAACTGCACACATTTGGTAAAGAGCTTATAGAAAACAGTGTCAAATCCCATATTGAACCCAGCTGCTGGTACTTACTTTTTGATGTAAGGCTTACTTCCTGCAGATATACATCAAATTAAATTCTTTACTAAGCTCACAATGGTGTTTTTCCTTTAAGCAGAAAGGCAATACTTACCTGAATGAAATATTATCTCTCTTTAATGGGTTTCTACAGTGAAGCCACATTTTACATTTAAAAAGGCACAGTGACAGTAGGAACGAAGAGAGAAACTTGCTATTAAACCAGTTTATTTTCTCAAAAACAGTTTTAATGAAGCCAATTAGGGTTTGTTACACCAATGATATATCTGGTGTCCTGAGAGTAATTTGGATAGGACTGTTCCTGTACCATCACTTGGACAGTACCCCATAGGTCCTACCACTGATGATTTTAAGAATGTTCCTCTGAAAGGAAGCGTGGAGTGTTGTAATGGCAGATGAACCTCAAAAATAAGGGTAATGGAGAAGAATATGGAGGCATAGGAAATGGACAGATTAGTACAGGTTACATAGTTTTCCAGGCTTTGTTTCAAGGGCTTGAAACATTCAGTGCTTTTGATTGCAAGAAAGAATTCCCACTAGATACAAACCAGAAACATTTAGCTTCTAATTTTGATTCAGTAACATCTGCAAATGTCTGCCTGGAGTGATAATGCAGTGTCTCCTATCACGAAAACAAATGAGTAAGGAATAATGGAGCAGAGTCAACAAAGAGGTGCAATATGTTATATATTAAGCTCCCTTACATTCTGTCAGTCTCCTTTGCCTTTTGGATATATTTATCAGCAGATACAGGATTCTTAGTAGCTGTCAAAAAGTTTAAGATTATTCAAGTGCAAGTTAAAATACAGAGAAGAACTCACCAATTGTTGCATTAGCCAATACACCCTCTTTCTGTGGCCCTTAATTTACAAGACAGTCTATTTGAGGGTCCAGGTATTCATCTAAAATGGTCTAGTGGGAGGAAGCATGTAAGCAGTATGACAAGGGGGAGGAATAAGCTCAACCACTCTAAGCTAATTTTCCAAAATTCCCAGCACAGCCTGAAAGTCTAAGGGTGCAGAAGGCACTGGTCAGGGGTCTCTCTAACTCCACTTTACAACAGTGCTTTTCTGAGCTTTTTTCCAGACGTGGTAGTTCAGAACGAAGATGGCTGGCGGGTGCCCCAAGCCCTCTACACTGCTGGGTAACTATAAAAAACGGAAAGAGCTAGAAAGGAGGTGTTTCCACGGAGCGTCTCCCACATGCTGAAAGATTTTAAAAGTTTAAAAGGCATGTTCATTCTTAAAATAGAGTTGATCATCTATAAAAAGCGAAATAAAATCCTTTGGTAGATTTATGCCTAGTAGTTTTGTGGGCATTTCTCTTCCTAACAGCCAGGTCTGGATGGAGCAGTGTTAAGTGGGCTATTCCTAAACTTGGAAACTCTCATAAATACTATTTCTGGCTAAAAAAATTCATCTTCTTGCAAGCAAATTACCTCACTGTGAAAATGCTTATTTCTGACATTAAGTCTTCATATCTTAACATTATATCAACGCCTATTAAAGCTACATATCAAGGGACATTCACTTGTGAGTGATGTTGTCATTCTGTTAATCTTTTCTTTTGGATAAGAGATAAAACTGTCCAGTGTCAAGTTCCTCCTGAAAATTTTGTGTCCAGTTCCAAAACAAGGTCAGCTGATGGGAGCATTTGACAGACCCCACTGGAACTTGCCTGTTCTCATGCCTAAAGCCAGCTCTCTGCTTTCAGCCCGGCATCTTTGGAACAAGCTCTACATTCACACACAGCCTTCCCCACGCATTCAGACCAAGCTTTAAATGAAGACATCAGTAAAAGCTGCCGACCAGTTGTTTGTTCATTTTTATCTAGCACCAGTAAAAAGTCCATAAGATCAGACCTAAGCCCAAGCGAGCATTCTGCAAGGCTCTCATTACTAACATCACTGAAAAGCCAAAGCAAAACAAACACTGTAATGATGATAACTACCCGCTCTGACTTGTGGCAAAGATGCTTTGACAGACAAACTGGATAGGCAGATCTGAAAACATCACATAGAGAAATTCTCAGTAATATATTTCAGTTATTTCACACCCAAGGTATCTTCACAGTATTTGAATCCCAGAGTTCAACTTGAACTCGCCAAGTCTCAGCAAACAAACCCAGCCCTCCCACTTGAGGATGGACTCAAAACTACTCTCATTTGGAGTAATTTTGCTGGAGCTAAATCCTTGGGAGCATGAAGGCCAGCTGGGTCTTTCCTCTGGACGGGTTAGTTAACTTTACCATTTCTAGAACTAACTTTCCAGTAGTGCTGGCTTCTAGCTGCAGTGGAGACAAATGCCAGCTGGGCATAAGTCTGCATATGGAGCCAGGCGGATTTATAAGGACCTGGGGGCTTTTTGTGGATGAGCGGCTCTTAGCATAACCCAGCATCTCTCCCTCCCTTCCCTGCACCAATTGCTTTGCTCAGACTGCTGTATGCAGTTGCATTTCTATTCAATACACAGCCAGGGAGGAGGCTGAGATCTGGCAAAACTGAACACTGGCTTCACTGCACAAATTTCTTGTGCGAGTTTGATTGCTAGAGCAGACTTCTCCTGGCCCTATGGGTGTTTGGCTGCTTTTCCTAGAGGATTTCTGATAAGACTTCTCCAGCCACTACTTATCTGCTACAGACAGCCATTTTCCATCCTCACAGCTACCCTCTCGTATATTTACTTTCAGCAAACTGTCATGGCTTGTACAATGCCAAAAATGCTTGAATATTTTTTTCTTCTTTCTTTCTCTGTGTATATATGTATGGACCCATGCTAAAACAGCAGCCAACACCTTCTCAAGGTGCTACATGTACATTTGGTTCCCCATCTTCAGCCTAACTTGCAGTGCTTTCTTCCAAGCAAGACCCACTTCTTGAGCTAATCTCATTGCATGTCTTCCAGATAGGCTGCTTGCCACGCACATGGCTGGGCAAAGGCAAAACTTAAGGCTTTTTGTTGCTCACAGAGGGATAGGCAAAACCTAAGCCGGAGCCCCACAGGGCAGTATTAGGCAGAAGCATGATTAACACAACGGTGCCAAGGAAAGAAAGCCCTAGGGAGGATCTGTGGTAAAAATCACCCAAAAATAAGAAGAGGAAAAAGTGTAATTTAGAAAAGGTGGGGGCAAAATTGAGCACAAACAAAAGTGAGAGTCCCTGCTAAACCACTGACACACTTCAAAACAGTGGAGATTTACCACCAAAGTGGTATCCAGCAGCTCTGGCAAATCTTACTCCTGTTGCATTTTAGCATCACTCTAATTTCAGCTGTGTGCTTGCAGCTTTTGTGTCTGTGAATATTTCTCTTGAAAGCAAGAGAGGCTTTAAGGCCCTTAGCACAACAGGACATTTGTACCAGTAGACCACGCAGAAACCCAGTGGCAAACACCCCTTCCAGCACAAGTGATAGCACAGCACCAGCATCTTACTGGGATCAAGGAGTGCCTGCACAAGAGGTTACTCAGCAGGGACAGGGCAGTTACAAGCTACTACTGTAGCTGTTTCTCCACCACCACAGTTCAGGGGGTAGACTGAAAAACTATATAATCTGATCAGAAATCCCTTATTGTCCACTCTCTGGTATGGATAATTCAATTACTTCAACTGGTTTGAGACACAATACAAAGAAGAGGAGAGCATTTTAGCCAGGGACACGGTTTTCACAAGGCAGAAGGTAAAAGAAGTATTGTCTCCCACCAACACTACCTGGTCCAGCACTATGAGCTGCTCGCGGCAAGGTGCAGAGCCACGAGCTCTGCAGCTCCCGGCCCCATCCCCAGCAGAGCTGCATCCACCCACACACCAGGATTTGCTTGTGGGCCACCACATGTGAAGTCGTTAAACTCTGGAGTAGAACCGTGTGTGAAACTCTGCTTGTGCATCACAGGGGTTCGCAGAAATGTTTTTCTTCAGTTCCAATGCATTCAATATGGGCTTGACATCCTGACATTTTATGCTGAAACGACTCTAGGCATCCATAGTGAAGCCTTTGACAGAAGAGCTCAGCCCAGAGTCACGCAAAGCTGGGACAGTCGTGTAACTTGCAGATGTAAAATGTAATGCTTTCTTTTATACGGCAAAGTATGCAGGACAGGTATTATTACTTTATTGCTCACCAGACAGCACTCTGTAGGGTGGTGCTCAGGCAACTTGGAAAACCATTTGACAAACTTCAGAAGACTTGGAGCCACAGGAAAAACAAAGAGCCAAACACGCTTTTTTGACCAAACCAACCTCAATGCTAACACTGAACTGCTCAACCACCACTAATGAAGCCAAGATGAAGATGTGGCCCTTTAGAAACAATACAAATGGTTGCCTGCTCTTTATGAATTTGAACCAAAACACACTTCTATCAAGGCAAAGCCAAAAAAACCCCAGCAATAGCTACTGAGGTTGGCCACTCCTTTTCTTTTTCTCCACAAGCCCATATTAAAAACAAAAAAGCAACAACAAAAAGATAAATATCCAAACATTCATCCCCAACCTTACTGATGATATAGAAGAGAAGACATGAGACAGTCACCAAAAAATGAACAACAAAACAAAACATAAGTCAGATGAACAGGACATTTCTCTTGAAATGTTTCATTTCAATACTTTATCATTAATTTGAATATCTAACCCAAAAGTTATTGCAAACCCAGACAAGACTTTTCCAACACCGGCTGTTTTGAAACAGTTAAACTTCTGCAAAACTTTATTCTATCTCCTTTAAAAGTAGGAAATTCATTAAGCAATGCCCTAATAATTGTCTTTTTGGGGAAAACATTCCATGAAATTGTTTCCAGCCAACACTAATTACTTTATATTTTTCTCCGCAGTAATACAACTACTCCCTTATCAATCCTAGAAACCTGCTGTTATGTGGGAAAGAACAGATGATAAAGAGAATTTTCATCTCTTTTACTACAAAGTAGCCCCCCCCCCCCCCCTTAACTGACCAGAAAATTAGATGGATCAATAATTTAAGAGAAAAAAGCACTCCTACCTGTATTAATGCTTCAACAAACACCTCTTAGTGTGCTTTGTAACTGCAACAAAAGCAACTCCCAAGCCATGGATAATTTATTTCTTCCCCAGAAACAGTAGGGTAAAGCACATTGGTTTAAGGCCTGAGACTCCTCCCATTCCCAGGATGCTTTACTAAAAAGAAGTTTGCTGAGCCAGACTTCTCTGTGCCATGACTGACCTGTGTTCTCAAAATAAAGACCATCTTCGTAGAATCTACTTTTTCCTCTTTCTCCAAGAGGCCATGTATGCTAGATTAAAAGAGCTTTATAGCTGAGGTAGGAACATGAAATGATCCTGACAGGATTTTTCCTGGGCGTTACCACCACCAGTTTGTGACTGAACAACTTGACAAAGATGAAATTGATGTTAATTTGAGGAAATGGTCCATTTTATCTGAAGAAACCTTTGAAATATATACATTTCCTTAAAAATCATCCTTCAAAGGAAAGTGCTGAAGAGAATAGCATAGCACGTGTGAAAGGAGGACACAAGAATTAGCACACTGACTTAAATTTGGCCTCTGGTTTTCTCAAAGAGGAATAAATCCCTTTATATGATCCAGTAACCATAGAATTGTTACCCAGAGTGGCCCTGAAATATTCTACACTGTGGTAATAGAAATACTTTGCATTACTTGCTATCATAGGAACATGCAGAATACTCAGGCTTCATGCAAACTGAATTCAAGACAGTAACTTACTCAGACAATCCTAAACCAATGACTCCTGTTGTTTATTTTTCAACTAAAATGTAAATTGAATTTTCAATGCTATCTTTTCCGGAAAAGAAGAAAAAGATACAGACATTACAGATAAAAGAATGCAGCAGAATTACAAAAAGTACACCAACTGCTCCATTTGTAAAGCATTTGAAGATCCCTAGATGAAAAGGACTTACTATTTTATAACAAGTCATAGCAAGAAACAATGGTTACAGACCCTCATTAAATGTACATGAAGCCTAACCTTTGCAAAAATAAAGTTTTCCTAGCCCATTGTTCCCCCATAATCTCTATTTTCATAGGCTAACTTATGTGAAAGTTATTAACTGCTCTATTTTCATTAGGGTTTTACCCTTTATGTTTTGGCAGGTGAGCTAACACAAGTAACATCTTTTTCTTACTAAAACCAAAGGTGATTACATTAACTCCATTCTCATCTGTCTACACTTCAACAACAGTTCTACTCATAGATGTCTGTGATTTATCACGTTACATCAGGAAGCTCAGCTATCATCATAGACAGGCAGATATAATTAAAAAATATTTTTCTATTGTTATATCTGATGCCAAATTCCATTCAAAGGGAGACTCTGTGGAGCACAGCGCAGGATGGTGCCACTTGCTGCCTCAGAATGCATTCTTCCCACGTTCAGTATTTTGTGGAAAACAATATTTGCATTTCTACTTGCCTATTTGAATTTCCCCAGGTTGCTGGATGCATACACTAAGCAAGCGAGATGGCTCGGCCTGACTGCACTGCTACTCCCCAGTTCGAGTATTTGGATGTACTTGGCCACTAGATGGTGCAAGGAAATAAAATAAGGGCTTGAAACTCTACTGCTTAATGTTTGCTATCATGGAAAAGTCTGTTCCAAGTATCCTTAGTCCTCATTTTAGCTGATAAATACTGTAAAATTATACATTTCCATACTCCGTTATTACTGAGTTATTTTGAAAATTCTGTTGTTAAAATAAATTAAATTCTAATATCCCTTCAATGTGACCATTACAAAGGCTTCTTTTGCTTGTTCTGAGGACCTCACACAGTAAATACTTCAGGCCTAAGTTTTCAGTATTAAAAGGCAGATCTCTAAACAGAAAACATTCATGTCGTTCTTAAAGTAGGTACTGCATTACCATGACCAGTAGCATGTCCAGGAAGGGTTTCCCTAGCAGGTGTAGCCCTGGTACGTGTGACAAGAGTGGCTGAGGTGTAAGACATCTCTGTAACCGTTACTGGCACATCATTCACGTGGATCAGTCAGAGCTTCTCTACCTGCCTCCTTTGGCACAAACTGGAAAGCATCCACCATTCACAACAGTGTATGGGGAAGTATCCCAGTAAGCATTTTATTGTACTAAAAACTATTACAAGAAGAAAACAGGCCCTTTGGCAAACCCTTTCATGAAAAGTGTGAGCATGTTTTATTTCACTGTGCTCTGATGCTGCTAAATATGCTTTCCCTACCTATGCATGAATCAGCTGCAAGCACAGGACTTGTATGAGTAACCACCTTGAAGCTGCAGCCCTGAGAAGAAGTTCTGTAAAAGGCAGCAGAAGTCAGAAGGGGATAAACATGGAGCTCAGTTCTGGCACCACCGTCCACAGTGAACAACGTGTCTCTGCCCCCACAGACCATTCAATTCACTGGCATCGTTTCTTAGCAAAAGTACCCTCATTCAGCAGTTCTGAAACCACGCCTCTCAAACCTACACAGGTAACGAAGTCTGCTCCCTGACACCTCAGAGCTGCCTTTGCAGTGGCACCAGGGGAAAATGATCTCTGGCTTTCGGCTTCGCGGCTACGCCATACAGTTTTGCAGGAACTTGGGAGCAGCTCCATGCAAAGTGTAGTGCCACACCATTTTACCTTCCCCAGGCCAATGCCAAATTTCCTATGGAAATCAAAGCAGTGTCTTTCTAAACTGTAGCAGCTGAGGAAGTTGCCAGCTATAGCTTTCACTTGCAAACACCTTTCCCTGATAACAGTCAGAATGTGGACATAGGAAGCCTTTGCACCTCTAGCTGCTTAGAGCTTCCCTTCTGATTGGATCTAGTTGCACAAATTTCTCTAGATGCTTCTTTTCAGGTTATCTCCTTATATCCTCAAACTTCACCAGAAGCATACCCGGCAAGTATTAGCTCACCCTGACATGCAATCCTTACTCCTGCTGTCTGTGCTGTCGGAGAAGTAATTAACATACCAGGGCAATAATGATCTTAGCCATTCTCAAAAGCTGACCTAGCTTTGAAGCTTGCTTTCCTTCTAGCGGATTTCATTTCAGTCCCATTTGCCACTAGAGGGCACTTCAAACCAAGCTGTCATTTCATATTAGTACAATTCATAAACGTGGAGGGTTATACCCGGCCTAGAAAAAGTCCCTCTGGCTCCTAGTAAATGTGCACTGCATATCTAATACAACTTCTCTAACGTTAGACAAACGTGAGTTTAAAGTAAAAGATTCCTAGGTTTGGAGAGACGAGCTGGGTCCAGACCATGCCTTGCAAGGCTGTAGGTAGTCTAAAACAGCTTGCTTGTTTAAAATAATTTACACAAAACCAAGAACCAAACCTTTTTAGTCACTATTAACAGATTCAGACTCAGTACAATAAGCAGCGCTTTGCTTGCTTTTAACTTCTGAATCAGAGAGATTAAAAAGCATGAATCAGGACCAGAAACAGCTTGGAAATAAATCTTACTGAAAGGAAAGCCTGGAACTGATCAAATACTACATGGAGCAAGACTAATCTGTTCACGTTTAGATAACTAACCAATGCCTTAATTCACCACAAAGTACTCACTGAGAGCTCTCTTACTAACAGCTGTAGCCCAACCAGTTTTGTCCCAATTATTTGCTGTCATATTTGCCAAGTTCTTTAAAAGCTTGGAGTACAAGTGTGTGAAAGTCCTGCCCAAGGAGCGTTGCAGTTAAAAGCTGAGACTTAGGGAAACTGAAGATTACTTTCAAAGTCTGGATGACATTTGACTTCTTGTTGCTACATAACCAAGCAGTTAATTAATAAGACAGCAGGTTAGATAGATTACCTGCCAGCCCTACAGACGTGGGAGTGACCAGCTCCCCGTGGTTCAGCAACATAAAGAGTGGTTACCCAGTAGGCTGGAAATGTTAAGTAGGCTGGCTCTTACTTTTTGAGGGGGCGGAGAAAAAAAAAAACAACGAACCAGTTTTCTCCTGAAACCGATTTTTTAAGCAGCAGAAAGCACCTTTAGAAGCTCAAGCACACACTTTAGTAGAAAGGAGAACTGTAAAATACACTGACGTGACATGCTGGTGTGAAGACAGCTGAAAAGCTGGCAGCTGGTATCACTGTTATCTGACTGGCTTTCTCTCTGCTTATTTTGGAGGGGACCCATCACATTAGATAATGTCTATACATAGAACTGGGAAGTGTTCAGTCATTGCTGATTTTGACACAACACCTTTATATAAAAGAAAGGGGGCAGAAAAAGAAACCACTGAAATTGCGGTGACAAGTGAACTATGAAGCCCTCGGACCCATCTAAAGTGAGTTATTTTCAGAGTGAGGTACCTTACCTTAGTAGAACACGCTTGTTTCTCAACAACGTATCACTGAAGAACCAGCACTGATCAAAATGTCAGTACATGACAAAACTCATACGAGATTTGAGAATATGTTCTTTGTTTCCACGCTTAATCCAGAGAGTTCTGTTGCCTAGAAGGGAAAACAACACACTGTTAGACTTTAAAAATATGCATAACCCATATGGTAGTTTTATCTATAGAAATATTTTATATGTTCTGTAAATCTGCTTTAAATAGGAGATAATGTTGACGAAATCAAGTCTATTTCATTTTAAAGGCTCAATCAACATAAAACGCTTAAAATTCCTATCATTCCAGATCATCAACATGTCAATAACTTCTTAAAATCCAATTAGTGTTGAATTCCAAAAACTAGACTGGTCATTTTTACTCACTGGCCTCCAATGCCAGCAAAACCGCACCAAGCAAAAGAATAATCAGCCCTGCAGAAGAATGGTTAACCAAAAATGAAAAATCAATTCAAACTTTTCATGGCTTAGTTTATTTGTCTTGTCACTTGAAGGAAATCTGCTCATTCAGTTGCCAACACATAACTTGAGTGTCACTATGGCAATATTTGTTTCTTAAGACGACCTAGCTTCTGCTGTGATATGACTGTATGAGGCTCTGTTTTAGTTGCTGTTGTTTTCAAGGCAGTTAAAATGCCAGTATTTGTGAAACCTTGAAAACATGCATTGCGAATGATTAAAACTTGGAAACAAGTTACAAGGTATAAATCCCCACTGCTTTCAAAATCTCATGATTTTTTGAGGGCAGAGTATCAATTTGCGATTGCCCTGGGTTGGCAATATTGACTCCACCACAATGTTTTCAGCTACTGAGCAATTAGTCCCGGATCCATGGAATATACTCACGCTTTGCAACAGAGTAAGTTCCTTAAGGATATCTAAAGGATTGTTCATTATCAAACTTACAGGATCTACACTTCCTAATACCACTTGGTTACATTCAGGAGTAGATTTATATTCAGATTAGCTTCTACAAAGCCTGCTGCCACCTACATACCTTTCATCAAACTCAAAAATAGTTTGATTCTATGCTTTCTGACAGTGCCCCTTTAAGTGTTGCCTGATCACAAGTAGGAAACAGTGAGCCCTCCCAGGCAAGGAGACAGCACTCTGCTTATCTGATAAGGCTTCATTAGAATAGGTAGCTGCATTTTGCAGCAGCAAATCTAATTCCAATTCCAAATGAAGTCATTTGAACGAAAAGCAAAAAAAAAAAAAAAATAAAAAAAAAATAAAAAAAATCAAGGCATAGGGCTCAGGGGAAGATGTGAAATATTTTCAGTATAATATCAAAGAAATAAAATTTAATTTTGTGTGAAAGTTTGTCAGTTTGCAACTTGAAGGCGTTGAGAAGTGACAACAAAAAATAAAATGCCCAGTTTAAATTTCAACTTTTTTGAAAAGGTCCTCATGGAAAAAATATTAACGATCTTCCCTAAAATTTCAACCACAGCTTGATTACAGAACCTATATAAACTTTCTATCAGCTTCTCTTTTTGTTTTCCACTTGCCCAGAGCAGAGAGCTGAGAACAGTGTGGGGGATCTGGGGACAGCCGGGTGCCACCAACTGTCTTCCTGGAGCACTGCAGCCTCTTCCACCGGAAGGGGGAAATGTGGGGAAGCCTGGAAGGAAGCAGCCCCTTAGGAAAGAGCATGCAAAGTTCCTGCAGAAAGCACCTCCTGAAGGAAAACCTCTGCACGAAGCAGAGGCAGCTCCATCTGGGTCACCAGTCCCGCGTCCCTGAAGCACTGTATGTAAGGTTGCATGCTCGGAGAAGTGAATCATAGAATCATAGAACCATAGGGTTGGAAGGGACCTCTGGAGATCATCTAGTCCAACCCCCCTGCCAGAGCAGGGTCACCTAGAGCAGGTTACACAGGAACACGTCCAGGCGGGTTTTGAATGTCTCCAGAGATGGAGACTCCACCACCTCTCTGGGCAGCCTGTGCCAGGGCTCTGCCACCCTCAGGGTAAAGAAGTTCCTCCTCATGTTTAGGTGGAACTTCTTGTGCTCCAGTTTGTGCCCATTGCCTCTTGTCCTGTCCCCGGGCACTACTGAAAAGAGCCTGGTCCCATCCTCCTGACACCCATCCTTTAAGTATTTATAAGTGTTGATAAGATCCCCCCTCAGCTGTCTTTTTTCCAGACTGAAGAGACCCAAATCCCTCAGCCTTTCCTCATAAGAGAGGTGTTCCAGTCCCCTAATCATCTTGGTAGCCCTCTGCTGCACCCTTTCCAGCAGTTCCCTGTCCTTCTGGAACTGGGGAGCCCAGAACTGGACACAGTACTCCAGGTGTGGCCTCACCAAGGCAGAGTAGAGGGGGAGGATGACCTCCCTTGACCTGCTGGCCACACTCTTTTTGATGCACCCCAGGATGCCATTGGCCTTCTTGGCCACAAGGGCCCATTGCTGGCTCATGGTCATCCTGTTGTCCACCAGGACTCCCAGATCTCTTTCCACAGAGCTGCTCTCCAGCAGGTCAGCCCCCAACCTGTACTGGTGCATGGGGTTGTTCCTCCCCAGGTGCAGCACCCTACACTTGCCCTTGTTGAATTTCATAAGGTTTCTCTCTGCCCAGATCTCCAACCTGTCCAGGTCTCTCTGTATGGCAGCACAGCCCTCCGGTGTGTCAGCCACCCCCCCCAGCTGTGTGTCATCAGCAAACTTGCTGAGGGTGCACTCTATCCCCTCATCCATGTCATTGATGAATGTATTGAAGAGGACTGGAATATATTGAAGAGGACTGGAGTTGAAGCTCCCTTCAACTGAGAAAACACCCATAAACAAAGTTTAACATCCTTCCCCCCAGCCCTGAGTAATTCTGGAAAAAATATCTTAGTAAACCTGCAACATAGAATCACCCATAAACTGTTGTTTCCTTGCTGGTTTTGTGTGTCCCATCTCGCTAGACTGAGACCCTGCAATGCGTGATGGGTCCACTGGTTAAAGAGTGATTTCACATAGACAGACAGGGGATTCACATTTCTTCTCCATGTGGATGGGATTCTGAGATTGAGTGTTGTTCATTAGAAAGGTCATCATAACATAACCCAGGTTTTATGTTCCCACTGTAGGTGCTGGGGTTGTGAGTGGAGGCAAGTGCTCTCACATCAGTGATGAACCTCAGGCCTGGAAGTGAGCTAAGAGCGGCTGGAGTGGCTGCCTGCCAGCACTAATATGTACACAAAGGGTGTTGCTTCAGCTTCATCACATGCAACTTTTACCAAAGATACTAAAACAACAGCACTGTGCAGTCCTTCAGAGATTGGGCTAGCCTTGCAGAAATCTTTACAACAACAAAAAGATGCTTAGGGCCAACAAAAACATCGTTGCACACATTTAAAACTCCAGAACACATTGGTTTCTTGGCAAAAGGCCAGAAACCAATTGTTAAGCATGGAGGAAATTGTAGTTCAAGAAAGGACCCAAGCCAAGTTGTGCTCAGGTCTGTCCAACTCTATGAAATCAGAGTAGCAAATAACAAGATTTGGGCCTAAACACTTCCCTTGTCTTTATGAACACGGCATTTAATGAAGGTTTCTGGGGAGTGCCAGTTCCCCTCCCTTATTCTCTTTACTTCTGCAATGACATACCATGGTATTCCCAGTTCTAGCCTGTGACCCAAAACAGTGCAATGATAGTGAACCACTGCCTGTTTTCAAACCCTAGACAGAGTGACTGCGAAATGATATCATTTTGTTTTTCTACAATACAAAGGTAAAGTATGTGCTTCTGAAGAGCTAGGAAATTGTATATAGACACTTATTTAAAATGTGTATTAGCCACTCTCCAAGATGCAGCTTTGCCCCTGAGAGCGAGAAGCAGCAACGCTTTGGGGAAGTCTGATGCAGCTCACTTAACTGGGTTTTGCTTTGGGCTGAACCTAAAGGCACAGGCTCACCTAAATATACACTCAGGTGAGTCTCTCGCCCAGGAGATCTGCAGCACTGGGTGTATGTTTCCATGTAACAGCAGATAGTTTTGGTGAAGCCTTATAAAGAAATTCTGAAATCAACTTGAATAAACCCCTAAGATTATTACCAACTCACACATATTCTCTTCCAGCCAAGAATAGGTTCTACCACACCCAAATTTCACCCTGATTTTCCTAAATTCAGGAGAATATTGCATCAGACACCATGTAACAATTGGTCAGGTAGACTTTGCTAGATGTGCATCAAAGATGTCCAGATGTCACTAATCTGCTGGTCACTGAGCTACCTAAGTATATAACAAGCATTCCCACAATTCATCTGCAAGTACAATACCTTGTGCTTTCTACTATTAAAATCTTACCCATTTCTAGTGTTTCAGGTCTTGTGGTTATCCAAGAAGTGGGTAATTTTCCTGCCTCAACCACAGTAGGAGACTCGCCACAGCTCTGTCTGAATAGTATACTACATTCAGCTCTTTCAATTTCTGCATTTATGTTCGTACTTAAAAAAAAAATAATAATAAATTGGGCAGATGCTCAAGGAACCCTAGCCACATTTCTACGATACACACTGGTGGCCATTATCTTGCTCTAAAAGCTTTAGATCACACCCTACTCTCTACTCAGTTAAATTTACTACTTCAAAGGAAGCAGGCTTTTGAAGCTAATCATTTCCTATTATCTCAACAAAAAGAGAACAGAGATAAAAAGTCTAAAATTTTGATACAAATTTGAACCAGACCTTATTTGCAGTTCAAAATTGTCTAGTCAACTACTGTCTTCAATTTCTATTCCTGGCTGTGGCTAACTATAAGTAAAAATATCAGGACTGTCTTCAGAAAATTACCAGATTACTCGGGAAGATCAAAAATATTGGTGCATTTCAAAAAAGAAACCCAAAAGCCTGTTATGCCTCTAGATATGATACTCACCTATCACTAGAAAAAACAAAATATCCCAATAGATGAACACTTCACAAAAGATGAATCCTTTAAACAAAACCAAAAACCTAAACCACACCACGACTGTCTTTGCAGATACATTTGTGATCTCATTACGGTTATTTAAGCTGAACATGTAAATTACTAAGTCCTTAACTTTCGGAAGGAAATCAAGGAAGAATAAAAATCGATTTAGTGATATAAATACTGGAAGTAATAAAGGCTTCATGTGACGTTTGACCTCCTGATAAACTGTGCTGCCAAATGATTCCTAGTTTCAGAGCAGTGATAGCACGGTTTGGTAAGAAAGAGATTGCTTCTATATTGTACCCATGGGTAAAATAATTTAGTCACTGTAGACTAAAGTCAGACTTTTGGGAGAGGAGTTAGCAGAGCAAAAGGGATCAGTCCCATACGTGTTTTTCTGAGTCTGCATCCATACAAAGGATGCAGCAATTCCTCTGATGTGACCCAACTATGCAAACTGAAAAATCCAGTTGATTTTATTCCTTGAAAATGTAACGCAATAAAATCCCTACAGTTGCTAGCTTTTTTACAACACTCCTATCTTATACATCGTGGTGGAATACAGAAACAGGCTTTAGAGCCTATTGCAAGATTGGTTCCATCCTCCGCCTATTACAGGCTCTGCATCATGCTTCTTCGCAACATCAGAGAGAAAAAGGTTAGAATTTCCTTGGCAAGGAGGGGGGATAAAAAAATAAAATCAAAATAGTAAAAAAAAAAAAAAAGAAAGAATAGAAAGAAAAAAAAAAAAAAGCACTGTCAGATGCAAGTCAGTAAGCAACCGGACAGGAGAAATTGGGAGTTCAGTAGTACCGAGACAGAAGAAGTAGGGCATAGGACCAGTACTCCAGGGTTGCTTTTCTCCTTCAGATTTATGGAAGCAGTAGTTTGTATTCCCCAGGAGGTCCGAAGTACTCCTTTCAAGTGTAAAAATAGAACTCCTGAAAGGGAATAGTTCAGGAACAAACCAGTCCTACAATTCAGTGTAGCACAGTGTGTGAACTCTTAATTGAGCTGGACCCCAAACTAGTTCTCCCGTGCCCACAAATCCTTTTAGAATCCTGCTGTGGAACAGAACTACTCTACACGTACACATGGCAACCTCCAGTCAGGATGAATTTCTGGACAGAAAATCCCCACAAGCCAGCACAAGCAGCATTGAGGCCAAACTTCCTCCTTGTTCCCAGATTATTTTGATTTCTACCTATTTCAGCATTTTCTGCACATGGATCTTATGCCTCTTCTTTCTCCAGCTGTGTCTAATAGCCAAATTCTAGTGGATTTCAACAGGGACTCTCAAAAGAAAATGCAATGTATTCCCAATAGAAGCAGCAGAAACAATCCTAAAAATACGCCTTAAAGATTCCCAAATATTTTCTTCTCTTTTGAAGGTCATAAAATAAAAGAAGGGGGCAGTAGGGTCATTACCCTCTTAAAACTTCTTTCTAGAAGTTGACCAGATCTGTCAGTTTGAGACCATTTATTTATTTGAGGGTTTGTTAAATACTTTGAAACATCTTGTTAGTGAAAGCCCTAGAGGATATGCAAATAAGAAAATGGGTTAATATAAAAAACAGTGAAACCTGCACAGTTAACCTTTGATCAAATGCTGAAAAAGCTCAGTTTCATGATGTGGACTGAGGAATTACAGCACTTGACATGTGCACGCATTAAATTTTATTCCTTAAGTTGAATGACTTCAATACTAAATTTTACAAATGTTGTGAAGACAAAGTTCTGCCATGCTTTGATGTCTCTCTTTGTTATAATAAATTCCCTGAATTAATTTAGATGACCTTGATTTCTTTAATCTGTAAAAAGGGCGAAGTTCCACCCCACCATTGTCTTTTAGCCCTGGCACATCACAGTTTTACATGATGTCATTTCAGTTGAGAATCCTCTGAATACCAAAAAATCTCATTTACTAACTCAAGGATGTCCTGACCAGTCACTCCTTTATGATAGGATTCAATTAGGCAATATTCCACAGGAAGACTAACTTAGGAAATATTTTAAAGCAGAGTTTTCTCCCCTTTTCTTTATAACGTCTTTCCCATATGGACACACACATTTTGAGAGCTGGTGGGAAGCCACTTCCTTTTCCCTTCATTTCCATTCAGGATAAAGCAGACCTGTCAAATGGTAATGAAGCCTTCAGCATAGTTCAGGTAATTAAGGATAAAGCATGAGCCTGATAAAGAGAAAGGGAAGCTCGATATTGACATTCTCCCCACGTGTGGGAGCAGCTAGTAGAGATGTTTGTAAGAGGAAACATACCAAGAGCTCCACCAGATCTGTTAAGGGTTATGAGTGCCAGCCATGTGGAGCCAACTCAGCAGAATGGGGCATCTCTGGTGACAGTTTTGCCCAGGCACACGAGCATTGCAGTGCTCTTTGCCTGTGCGTCACTGGGCTTTAAATGTCGCTCCCTCTCTGCCCCCTGCTCACCAATGGCTCCAGAGCCACACGTCAATACAGACCCTCACGGCAAGTTCACAGTTGCCACTGACAATTGGTTTTTTTCATGCTGGGGAGTCACGTATCTCACATGGCAACGATTTGAGGAATTAGATATTCACGCTACAAATCCTGATTCAAGTAAGAAGTGAAATCCCACTGACATGTTTGGGAAAAGCAAAAGTTGAAGTACTTTTTCACACCACTCCACAATGCCTGTCTGCCTTCGTACTTGAGATCAAAAGCCTTCCTGAAACTCTCCTGGGTTTCCAGTTGTGCTGTTTACAGTTATTGGTGAAGCCTGAAGATAAGAGTGGGAGAGTGAGAGCAGTCTGCTCCCAGAAGGATTTCCCTCTCATGTTTGGGGCCGGGACTGTGCCCATACAGCGGTGACTCCATCCTGCTGGCATCCCAGCCATGCACACGGCAGTATCGCTGTCTCAGTGAGCCCACATCTTACAGCCGCGTGCTAAGTACTGAGACAATCAGACACCACTTAAAATGCAACATCCAAACCAGGACTTAGTTCAAGATCCATGAACACTTTTATCGGCTGTAGCCGGCTGGCAATCGGAAAACCAGGAGAGCTCCTCATACCCAGAGTTAATCCAGCCTCCAAAGCAATACTGCGTCACAGTTATCAGGAGTTACGACTAATTGGGGCTACTAAAGCCCTTTCCAAACAGTCTTTGTTTTTCACGCTCATTCTTTCAGAATGTTTGTGAAATATCATCCTGGAGTTGACTGCAGATACCTGACCTTAGGAAGGGCACTTTGGAGCATTTATGATGTGTTAAATAACACTGCACAGACCTGCCAAGCCGTAGTTTGTCCGTGCCACGCTCGCGGGGAACTCCAAGTCAAACAGCAAAGCCCTAGCACTATTTCTTCCCCTCATTCAGCACTTACCTGCCTGCCTGCATTTGCTATCAAGAGGCTTAAGGAACAGAAACCAACCATCATGACAAGAGCAACAGAGAAACTGCTGCATTACAGCATTTCAAACGTGCTTTACTTTGCTTTTATTTTTTCCCCTTTAAACAAAAAACAAATACACACAAAGGCTTTTTGCTTTTAAAGAGAAAATAAATACACAGAAAGGCTCTTTGAAGGTCTCAGGAAAACACCCAAACAGAAAACAACTTTGGATCATAAATATTTACTAAAACAACTCTGTGGCTATATAATTTCTTTCAGCCTGGGATTTCAAAGTACCAGTTCCCGTGGTGAGCATCGTATTCTGCAGTGCTGCTTCATGCTCAGCAGTATCCCGTTTGGAGCTGCCCAGTTTATACCATAAAGTACCTTAAGTTTAAAATGCCCTTATATCCGCTTTTAATAGTTTTTTGAAACAGAGGCACAGAAGTTGCACTGACTGCTGTAAATAACAAGACGACACTCAGGTACAGAGACCTTTAAATTTTGACTTCCATTACAAGCACTGTGCCAATTATTTTCCTCTGTATTGTAGTAAAATATTTAAAGATGGCCTGTCTTTAAAGTCAAGGATACATATAAATAATCCTGCAGATAAACTAAATGCTTCTATCCCATTCTTGTTTTACACCAGAAAATGTCCCATCTGACTCGAATTGTCTGATGGGCTGAAATAACAAACTCCAGAAGCCCAAAGACAGGCCTAAATCACAGTGTTTGGATTTGATGTTAAACAGAGCCAAGGTTTAAGGTGTCCGTTACAGTAACCTGAACCGTCAGGCACTGACCTAAACTAAAGAGAGAGCTGTAGTTGTACTGGGCAATTGCTGAAAATATACAGGTATTACAAGACATTGCAATTCCTCTATCCCCTTCACATGTGAACAGTCATGGAAAAGTGCCACTTAATTTCCTTCACACTTTTTTTTGGTTGCTGTTGATAATACAAACTTCTAACACTTTCACAGCTTTGCAGAGGTGCATTAAATTGTTTTGCCATTTTGGCAAGCATACAGCAATTTATTAATTAGATGTTTGTCACATATCACCTGAGAGCTGCTTCCCACTAGGACATTCTTTCCCAGCGAAACACCGTCTTAGGCCTTCCACCCCAAAAAGCAAAGCTCAGCTGCAGGAGAGAAATGGTGTCACCTCAGAATCGCTCACAGCTTCGCAGGCTGTGGCACAGTGACACCCACATTAACCACAGCCTGGAGCACATCTTCATCTTATGAACTCAGAAGGGTTTAAATGTCGTGTGAACTATTTGGGTCAAATTAATTTATTGCCTTCCCTTCCTCTGATTGTGTATGTATGTGAGCAGCTCTAACCTAGAGTTTAGTTTCACTTGCAATGAAATAGCCAGACTTTGTTAATGGATATGGCCACTTAACAAATTAACCTTTCTTCCCTCCCACCTCCCCCCCCCCCCCCTTTTTTCCTTTTTGAATATATGATCTTCCTTTTAAAAAAATAAATAAATTAATAATCTACAAGGCCTGTCACAGCATGTCATGGCTACTTCGACTTTTATAACATGCAGATCAGTAATAAAACTGCACTACAATGCACAACAGCAGAGTAATTAATGTGCAAATCTAAATGGATACACATGGAAAAAGCAAAAAATGGTAAGTTACAATACAAGAAAATAGAAACTGCCCAGACTAGTATCTAAAAGCTGAAAAAACAACTATTACTGGCCCAGCAACAGCAATAAAAGAAGATGCAAAAAATCCCAAAGGTCATGTCAAGTGCTTTGCTGGACTGAGTGGGTTAACTTTCCCAAACTGTACTGGCATTCATCTGTATCCTCAAAAGGCCACAATTAACTTTCTAAAATAAATTTAAAAAAATAAACTAAATATAGAAAAGTACTGTAGAAGAGTTGAGAGGATTTTTTCTTGTTTTTTCTCTGAAGAATGATTTGCAGCATTATTTCTTACATGATTTCAGTGGCCTTTTGATTAATACTTTCAGAAAACTAATGCAGGGTTACAGTAGATTTAGAGTAGTTTCTGAGCTTGACCACTGTGTTCAAGGAATCACACAATAACCCATTTTTGGTAGGCAAAAGGACCAATATATGCTAGGGAACCTATGTTATTTGTTAACTGAAATCAAATGTCCACACAATGAATCTGTAAATTAAGCATGACAAGAAAAATAATCCCCAGCAATTACTGAGTTTCAGATTAAGATAGCCATAATCCCTCTGTGCTGGAGCGTACCAGATTTGTTCTGTTATAACATACAGGTGACCCACATAAACTCTGTATAGTTCCAGGTACACTTCAGCCCTGAATGATCTTGTAGCACAGGGGGGAAACAAGAAAAAACAAACAAAAAGGACCCATGAAACAACCAAGATCTACTGATAAACTCCACAGCTACAAGACTGGATCTTCTATCGCCTCAAAAGACCAAACTAAACAAATTTTCTTCAGACTCAGAAAACTGCTTGCAATTGTCAACTTTCAGAACTTGGAAAACTCCAGTTCCCAAATTCTCTCCCTCTCCATCAACCAAGTTTCACAACTTCTAGATTCAGGCAAAACCAACTGAAAAGGTAGTGTAAATGAAGGAGCAGCGCATCACGTTCTAGTCCTCTTAATGCACATCGCATCCACTATCAAACTACACGGCAAATACTCCTCAATTCATTCACAGTTAAACTAAGCAACATTCTACACCTGCAGAGAAATCCATGCCCCAAGTTTAGCAGAGATTAATACTCACAAATGTAATAGTAACACAATAATTTTCAAGACTATTTCCATTCAATGCCAGAAATACTCTCAAGACTTTTGGGTTTTCAAACTGACCTGACACAAAATACCCCTTTCAGCTCCACAGCTGCAGATAACGCAGTTACTGACAGTGGTTTAGGCAAGCTGGTTTCATGAACGAGCATGTCCTCCCTTATGTGTATACAGTAAAACTGAAAATACAGTCAGGAATTCTCTCTGTTTTGCTCACCTAGCAATGCCCATTTTGACTAAATTTTGAGAATGTAGTCCCTTGCAGCCATTAAGAAATACACATTAAATTTGTGCTTCCTAAAATCCTGAAGTAATTTCTCTCAACAGAGACACGAGTCTGGAAGCCAAAGCTCCTAAAGGCACCACAGGCTGAAGGCAGAAGAGTCTACATTAAGGCTTAAAGCGGGGGGGGGAGGGGGGAGCAAATTAAAAAAAAAAAACAACCCTCATCATAGTATCTTTTTTGCTGCCCACATAAGCAGCCTAGTGTTGATACTCTTCACAATTAGAAGTAACCCAAATAAACTGCTTAGAGGAAATGAGGAATAATTACTAATCAAAACACATGTTCAGAATCGGCTGCTTTGACTAAAGTCTGAACTTCTTTAGGGTGAGATTACATCAGTACCCACTACAAAATACAATTTTTAAACAGGAACAAAATAGTTGAGACATTATATTTCATTAGGAAACAGTCCATCCCACACATTTGTTTTCTTTTCTTCTCAAATGTTGAGAAGTCCAGATAGAGTGTCTGCAGTACCTCCAGGGTCTCCTGGCAGAACTGCAATGTATTATAACAATAATAATCAGCCCAGGCTCAATCGTAAGTGTGTTATAGAAATGCCATAATCATCATTTATCTTTAACTAGATTTGCACACCTTAAAAGATTCAATTAAGGTGTGAAAAAATGAAAAATGAAAAAACCCTGCACATTTTCAAGTTGCCATGTCAGAAGTTTGTCTTTACTTTCTGAGGCTTGTTTAAGGTTGCCAAATGGTCAAGATCAATTTATCAGTGAGACATCCCAAAAGCTCCCAGGCCCAGAAACACGCAGTTACTCACCTCTTCTCTTGCATTTCAGCTTTGACCTGCTACATAAGAGAAAGGTACAAGATATCTACAAACCTGACCCACGAAAAACACACTTATTTTCGAGAGCGAAAAAAAATTGTCACCAAATTCCTCTTGAGTCCCAAACACAGTTTATAATTCAGTAGCCTGAAACTAATAACTAACTGTCCACTAGTTTTATAATGTTGATCCATAAAGCTTATTACATCCTATTTTAAGAAAGGTGTCCAGTTACTTAGCTTCTGTGCTTGATACACATGTTTGAGACTGAAATTTTAACTACCATATGGTAGCACAGGGCTACTGGCTTCAGTGAAGGTCTGTCAGGTAACTTCCTTTTCACAACATTTTTCACTACATGATATTGACACTAACTTATTCCCAAATACAAACAAACTTCTTTTCAATTTAGCAGCTGAACAGAAAAACTAGATACGTATTTAAAGCAGAAAACAGACAATGTTTTTATTTGAAATGAAAATTTATAATAGAGATTTGTAAAAGTCTTTTGCTTTCTAATGGGAGAAAAGAACAAGGCGAGTAAAACCACCCTGAAAAACTATACATTACTCACGTTGTCTTTGAAACGCACAGGAAAACTGACGCTAAAGAATAGCCACAATTGAGTAAAACTTTGTAGCAGATAACACTTTCAATAAAGCTGCAAGGCACTCCAGCATTCCTAAAGACTAACTCCTCCCCAGTGAGAGCAACCTTGCGGGATTGGGGGAAAAGAAACCATAGCTCCCTTTGAAATCCAGATTATCACTTAGATTTTCAGCTGCTGCAAACCTAGGTACCTCAAGTCATTTCAATTCCCTTTGACTTTAATGGAGCCCATTTTGAGTTACACCAGCTGAGGACATCCCTGTAGATGTATTTACTCCTGGAGACCTCATGCAGCAAACCATTAGGGCGTGCTGGCCTTGCCCAGGAGGGCTGCACAGCTGTAAGGCAGCAGCCTATCAGCCACCATAGTGATGGCCAGGAATTGAAGTCATTTGTGTAGTTCAGTTCTTGGTCACATTTGGTTTACAAACGTCTTGCTTGCTTAAAAATCAGTGCTTTGTAAGAGAATTGTTCTATTTCTCCAGGGAACTAGGCAGCAAAAAAGCCATGGATTTTAAGTATATCTCCCTCCTCACTGATCACTAAGGGTGCATAGGAGGCACCACAAGAGTGCTCTTGGGGACATAAAGCCTCTGTATGCCCCTCTGTATGCCCCTGTGAAGTTCACTGGTCCGGTTTCATCCAGCCAGCCAGAACTTGTTGCTAGGAATGCAGCTGCCCCAGGCTGCCTGTGATAGAAGTGACTCCAGAAGCATTTGGTTTGCTCCATCAAATGGCCCTGCTATCCTTTACCCCGAAAATAATTTCATTGTTTTCTTAAGTGACTTTAATGATGCTCAAAACACCTAGATTGTTTTAATGTTTATATGAAACTCTATGAATAAAACTAACAGAAAAGATATTTTATTACCTTTCAATAAAGAAAAGACACCCAAGGCTGAGTGATCAATTCTGCCTACACTTATCCTGATATAAATGAAGGAGTGGGGGTATTTGTATGACACGACTAAAAGCTAGCCTTGATCTGATCAGATGTAACTGAGAACAGAATTCGCCCACAGCTACAAAGTGTTCAAGTTTAAAAATCTAGTTTTATCCTCACAAGCAGTCTGCACTGCACAGACAAATGCAATAACATGTAGATTTGGCAAAAACTGTGCAACTGGAGAGGGAAATGTCCCAGAGCAGCCTGCAATAACAAATTGTCACTGTTCAGGCTAATAAGAACAAGCACTTAGCAAAGTTGATGCAGAGAACTAGACTGATCTTTACATGGTAGCAGGTGACAGCAGCGACAGAGACATTTATGGAATTTGGAACAGTACATGGAACAAGGGGACCGCCGTCCTCCCACTGTGAGAGTGCCTTAGGCTGTACACAGAAGCATCAGGCTTTAATCTCCTCCATACTGCTCAGAACTGAGACCATAATCAGTATTAGATAAAGAGGCATTTTCATATTTATTTATGTTCTGGGTGGCAGAGAAATACACGCCATCATTTGAAGCCTTAGAAATCAGATGTGCTGGGGGTTTTATGCATGTGTCACCAAGCATTAAAGAAAAGGATCTCTCACTAATTTACTAAAAGCTATGCTAGGCAGTTATAAAACAACTTTATAAATCATCTGTTTGTGGTGACTGCTTTTTCTCTTTGATGTTGCATCCCAGACAGTACCCAACAGCACAATACCTAGTGGGATCATGTTTCTGCTGCGTACCCAAAGTTCATCTGCTTGCTTTTCTCTCACAGCCAGTTACCAGCAGTAAGCCAGGCCTTTCTTTCATTCATTTATCGCCCATGCTCCATAGCCCCGTCCATTAATTTCACTGAGCTTGTATAGCAGAACAGAAGAGTTAGAAAGAACATTTCTTTCCACAGAAGACCGGAAAAGACCATTGATCCTCCATGTCTGAACAGGAAGTTAAGAGAGGATAAGAATAAGGATAAGAATGAGGGATGAGAGAGGAATGTTTTGTTCGTGGTTAGACAAGCACAAACAGAACAGCCAGAGGTTATAAATGTTTGCATTTTTACAAAGGGTGCTGAAAGGCATTTTGCAGATAAACGCAGACATAAAGTCCATGCTTTAAGAAGCTCAAAATCCAAACAATACAATTTGGCCAGCTGTTCAGGGCGAAATTGGACTATCCTTTAGGTTTCCCTAGAACAAAAAGATCCTTCTTAACAACTGTTGGCATGTCCAAAGACTAAGAGTTGATCTTTTCTATTGCCCCTCTGACCTGCCCTAGTGAATGCAGGAGGGCTGGATGCAGATGCTGTACAACAACGCCCACCCGCAGTGTGACCGAGGAAGCTCTACAGATGGGAAATCTCAGATTGTAAACCAGCCTGAAGGGGCCCACTTAATGCAGAATGCTTCTCTCAAACCAATATAGTATAGAATACCTATCCTTGCAGGTCTGCTTCCAATTTACTGATTGGTACAGCAGAAAATGATCTAAAAAGACTAGCGCGGTGGGTTTCTGCTAAGTCTGAGAAACTGAATCTGTCTCCAAAGTGGTGTCACTCCCAATGAAATTCTCTGGGACACACACAAAAACGTTCCCAAGTTCATGCCAAGGGGCATTTCCTGTTTCTCAACCCTTGTATTCGCATCCCTTCTTGGACTTAAGTTTAGTGGATGCCTTTAGCTTAAGCTCTATTATGGCTGTCCCTGGTGGACAGGAGTACATCTAGAGAAGAACATAAGAGACAAGAAGTGCACAGCATGATTTTTCCTCGTATAAACTTTAGAAGCTTCTAAGAGTCAGTGGTTCAGGGGCTGCCAGATCTGGAGGATGCCTTTATGCCACTTTGACAGCAACTGATTGATCTGTGAACTTGGTAAGTCTAGTATGAACTCAGTAAGTTTAGTACTAGAGTAAGGATCAGATCTGGCATTACTCACCATGGCTGCATGTATATTAATTGGCATTAACATTTCCTACCTCATCTGTGGGCTGTGAACACCAACTGCAGAACCTATATATTTCACTGCTTAATACAAGTGAATGATATATAGTCAGTTCACCTTGACACCCATATTTTGAGGTAGTTCATAATCTTTCTTGCTTGTGAGAGCTCACAGACCTGTAGCATAAGAGGTTTCACCACCACTATGTGCCCTTAATGAGCAACTCAAGCACCTGAGAAAACACAGCCTACTTGGCAGTTATGAATGGCCATCACTCTTGGATCTTCTTCTCATGGTTCAGCGATGTGGTATTTGGCACACTTACCACATGCAGTCAAAGAAAGCACAGAGCTACCAATGTAGCATTTGGGTCACAAGAGAGCTTGCAAAACTGACGGGTAGCACTAGCTGCCCTCCAAATGCATGCCCTCCACTGTGTACAGCATATGGGACTCCCATAAGTACTTCTGCTGTCAGTGTAAGCGGACTAAAGGTCTTGTTTGTTTTGGATTAATTTTAAGTTTGGAACAAGGAGAGTAAGTTGCAATTTCCTTCTTTCACCCTATTTCATTGTGTCACAATCCCACGCACACTTACCCAGTCTGATAACACTTCGCATGGTTCCTTTCTCCTGACACTTCAGCAAGGAAACTTTTCAGAAGAAAACCTGACTCAGATGCCTCCAGAGTAGAAACATTAATGCTTTTCAGTTACATGCGGTTCCAGGTGATATGCACTGCACAAGTGTTTGAAAGACATTCACAGTTGGCTGTAACAAACTTTGATAGATCTTACATCACTTCAGACATTTTTGATGCCCTCATTAGCTCTTGCTGCCTGCAGAGAGAAAACTATCTTGCATTGCTTGACACAGAGGACACATAATGGATTATAATGCCAAATCTTTAGAATGTCTCTTTTTCTGCCGCTAGTATAGATGATCTTTGAGTAAATACAAGTCTGGAAAATATATATTAACTGTAACTTCAGCAAATTCTGTTGTAAGAGAATGGAGAAATTAACTTTCACATTTTTTACTTGCCAGCTAACTTCACCCATGTGTTGGAAGTATTTAGATGAATTTAACATTCTTGAATTATTTGGGCTCCATATTCTTATAAATATTTATACTCAGTATGAATCCAAGACAGTGTCTCCATCTAAAAATAGCATGCTGATTTGTGGCTTTGCAAACACGAGATGAGAAGTCAGAGCATTATAAACTACATACAGCAAGTGTGTGTAATTATGCTCATTAAAATACTCGAACTGGAAAAATTTTCATTACCCTGGGGTACAAGAGAAGCAGGGCAGACATCCCCTGGATCCCGGTTGCAAGCAACTTTTACCAGGACCACATAATCCCCAATTTCTAGTAGTTTGCTCTGATTCGCAGGGACTTGCTTCTAGCCCTGAAGCTAGAACCTGTCTGTGCAGGGCTGGGGCAGATGCACGGCCACTTCCTGAGTAAATCCCTGTAACATTACTCTGTGGCGTTCTGGAAGCCTAATGGGGGAACTCTGGTCTGGACTATGAAGTGTCGGAGTTGAAATCTGAAAAATGCCATGGAAAAGCTCTAAGCAGGACATTTAGAGTCCTGGTCATGCAAGATTTTATTGTTTAAAAAGCAATTTCCTTGGCTGCAAGTGGAGGATTAGTGCCTGAGTATTTAGTGTTGCCACTCAATGGCTTCTGCCTACAAGTGGGATCTTCTGGAAGCAGAAATATAAATGAAAACATCACCATTACCTAATTGCCATCTGTCGGATATTCTACAGCTGCCTTCATTAGCATGGACATTTTACTTTCATTCTACTACTGCCTGGTTGAATTTTAAAAGCATAAATCCTCAGTACACGTTTTCTCTCCCGTGCATTTAGACTTTCTCTTTTCCCCTCCAAACATCTTCATGTTGTTTCCCAAAGATCCCAGTGATTCCACCCTACAGAATGAGAGGGACTGCAATCCTTTTCACTTCTCCTCTGAATGAAAGCCCTGCAGGAAGAACTCCTGGAGTAATGTTTATTCAGCTGTGAAACAGTCTTCCAAAGGAAGTAGCAGAATTGCTAACACCTGAGTCATTTTATCACCGTGACCCAAAGAATGTATGGTGCAGTATGCTCACGCACTGCGGAACGTATGTCCTCCACTAGCAGAGCAGAGCTCATCCTGTGTTGTCAGAAACCCGTAACCCCCTGCTCCCTTGTTTGAAGAATGCAAAACAAAACACAAATCAATAAAATAAAAGTTGTGCATCGTTTCTCCTTACTAGGCAATAAATGCTTTGTTAAGTTTCTGATTCTTGTTCTTTTCCAACCCATGTTGCATGGAAATGCACTCAGTTTAATGTCTTTCCTCTTGATATGTGACTCTGTGCATAGCTAGCAGGAAACGGACACTCTGGAGAACACATACTCACTGAATGTCTTCGAATAATGAAGTGACTGGAATTTAACAGTTTTAATTTAATCCCCCAACACACTGTCCCTGTAAGTACTTAGTTATAAACCTAGTCTTCTTGGTAAACTACTCTCTTTTCCATTTGTCAGGATGTCAGATACGTTTTTAATATATTTACTCATTTCATTGGCACAGATATGTATCCACAGGAAACATGACATTTCCAGTGAAAGCAATCATAGCCCTAGTACACATGTTAACTATAGCACTTCTGCTATATCACAAGTATAATTCTTTGGCCTGGAGCAGAAGCAGAAATAAAAGATGGCAGATAAGGAATCAAATTCAGGTGGGTCCATAATGCCCCTTGCCTAACATTTTCTCATGGTCTCAGCCATTCTCTGCACATGCAGGAGAGTAATCCAAAGCAGTGTGCACTTGCTGACTAGTCAACCTGTAAAAGAAGGTCCTGCTTGTATTACTGGATCACCAGCACTGCAATGGAACACATTTTAATTACCTAAATATTAAATCCTTTAAATTCATTTCATGTTGGTGTAAGTGCAGAAACTTTAGATTATGTCTAATTTTTTCAGTTTGAATCTTCAGATAGAGTGAGAAATGTGACCCCATTCTGCACTTGCTGAACCAATTCAGGCTCCAAACAGTTAACCTCTTCCCCCCAAAAAAGGAGGGGGGCGGGGGGAGGCATTTTTCCTTCTGGGCTTCCCCACTATAGCTGAAACTGAAAACAGAAGTGCCAGAATACCACAATAAAGGCTGCTCTTACCGTATTTTATAACTGACTAGAAGAGACAGCAGGATGAAGAAACCCTGTGAGAGATAATAAAAGACAAGCGCTTGAAAACTGAATTGTGATGTGGCCACCAGAAATACCACTCTCAGAAGCAAAAATACTTGCAAGCGCATCCCTAGAGAATGGAGTGCCAAGCCCTGGCTCAGCAGCTCTGCCCTTTTTTCGAGCTGGATTATGCAAGAATCTTCTGTGAGCACATGGACAGAGAAAAGCAGCAGTGACTTTTGTCAAGAATCAAGCTATCATGAAAATCTAGAAATTACCATATTAGATTAGGCTATGCCCCCTATCAAGTTCCTCTTAGCAGTCATTAGCCCCAGATGCTCCAGAAGATGCTGAGACAGTTCTAGTATATCATATCCCCCTGGACAACTTTCCCCCGTTTGCTGTAGCCAGCAGTTGGATAAATCACTGACGCATCGGAGGAGGAACTGCCTCCCCCTGTGCTCCAAAGAGCTCAGAGGAAACACACAGAACTTGGACCCTAACTGGTAGGTCTCTGGATCCTTTCAGAGTAATTCAGGGTTAGCTCTAGTCCAAAGAACATTTCATTCGTAAATGTTTTTAATAAAGCAAGGGAAGCCACCCACATTCTGCTGGGACAGTACGGGTTTGTGTTTCTGAGCTCTTGAACCATTTCAGCAAAAACCTGATGCCTACCAGGATCCTTTTAAATGTCATATCAAGCAGCAAGTGATATTTCACATGGTGAGCTAATTAATTTTTTAATAAAAAGGAGTCATCCAACTAAATTTTTGCTATGAACACACACAACAGTAGCCCCAGCTCAAATGTTTATGCAAGATGAGTACACAGCCCAGTTTTTTCCCTATTACCTTTTGAGAGGCAGCAAGGCAGCCTCAGGCAGGCCTCTGTCTCCTTGGGAACGTCACTGGGGAGCTGTACCACTTCAGACTTCTTCAAAATAGGAAAACATTTCAAAACCAACCACACACTTTAATTACTGGCAATTAGAAATTCCTGGTTTTGTGTGTTTACAGCTGAAAAATGTTAATGTGTGCCAGTTGTGTCAGAAAGTTTGATTAAGCTCTTTAAACTGAACTTGAAAAACTTAAAACGCTCCAAACACTCTATGATCAGAATATCTTGGGGGGCTTTCCAAAGTGACATGTAGAAGTCAGAGCTGCTTTAATAGTCTCCTCACTGTTCCCAGTGGACCACAGCTTGCCTTGCAAAGACACACACCCAACATAGCTGGCAGAAGAGATTTCTATCTGGCAGTTTTACAAAGACTAAGCAGCATCTTCATCACGCCTAAGGTCACTAATTGAATGGTAAACTGGAGTTACAACTGAGGTTCAAATGAATGTACCTGGTGCGTAGTGAGGTATAGAGCAGCTATGAAATGACAGAAAGGTGAGGTTGTGCAGCTTCAGCTTCTTTTTCAGCGTACAGCAGAGCTGTGTTAGTAGTTTCCTTAGAAAATCGAAGACTGAAAGAAACAGCATCAATAAAAAAGTGATGTTAGACTAAGTTCATAAGCAAGATAGGAAGAGAACAAAAGGTACTTTTTTTGGCCTAACAGAGATGATATTTCCATAGATATGTTAAGGCCGATGATGAATGCTTGCTACAGAGCTCTCCATGTGTCATAAAATATGAGCAATAAAATAAAGTCAAAGAATTGAAAAGACAAATGACAAGCCTCTGTGCATCATTAATGAATGATGAGGGTAGAAAGGCAGAAGATAACCCTCCATGCATATAATAATGATGTCTTTGACTGGTGGTGCTTCTCTATGCCTGCACGTTTAATAAGACGTGTTAGAATTAAAAATTTAAAAATCAAGTCCATGTACTCCATAAAATATGAGGAAAGAAGCAACTCTAGCCTAAGTTAAGATCCTAGCATTGTATATCCTATTAAAGAATGAGATGCATTGATTTATGCAAATACCCATAAATGAAGTACGACAGTATTCTAATCCTGAAAACAAAGCAAGTCATACACTGAGTAATCTCATGCCTCATTAAAGGAAGAATTTTGCTACTTAGCAGAGTTGGTAGTCCACAGGACTACATTATTGTATCAACTGACATTTTGTCAGCTGCTTTATACCTAAAGCTGCTCCAGACACCCGGCTAACTAGTAGGGTACTGTATTTTTTCCCAAATACCATGCATGAGAGAGAAGACGTCAGAGTTCACGCTTTGCTCGTAACACTGTCCATTGCAAAGGAACTGAAGACACTATTTAATGAGCAAACCCACACGGCACAGCCCTTTCAGCACCGCACATACTTCCTGGAGGAGAAATGAAAGCACTAAGAGTGACAACTGTCTTTTTGCACATCTTTAAGAAGTGTTTTTATGCTGTGCTCTCTATTCCACTGAAATATAACATGCCTTTACTGGGAGTCAAAGCTGCATTTCAAACTTTCTCCAGTATTAATGACAACATACACAAAACCAGCTTTCCAGTTATAAATATTCGGGGGACTTCTGAAAAGTAAGCCTTAAAAGGGTGATGTCAAAGAAACGGAGGGACCTCTCAGCACTGGTCTCAAAGGGCAAGGAGCCATCAGCAGCCATGGGAGATGCGCTGGGGCTCCTGGTGAGAGTCAGAAGGACATGCAGCTTTGTGCTGTTGATCACGGGTGACCCAGAAGACAGAGTCAGATTAGCCTGAGATCGCAAGTCATGGCTTCACGAAAGGGATAAAGACCTGCCTGCTTACCTGCTTTTTACCTACCACAGTGAGGATACAACAACATATTCAAGTCACAGAATCCATCAAATTGTGATCTTAGGGGGCCAACTGCATCTCTGCAATGTCCAGTTTGCAAGGGATTAGCAACCTTCTGAGAGTTTACCAGTGCGCACCACTCCACACAGCAACACTGGAGCTGGTAGCTCCCCAGTTTACAGAAGGAGAGAAATCTTCTCTTACAGGTCAAACAAGCCACATGACTACAGCAGATATTTTATCATCCTGTTGACAAAGTATTTAGTTTTTTCCCAAATATTGCCAGTATGACCAAACCAAAAGGCACTTTATCCTAATCACACACCAACCATGCTGGGTTGTTTTTGAAATATCCAGCACCGTTGTTTGTATTTTTTTCCTTTGTTATTGTTATGAGTACCTTAAAATATGTGGGTTTTCACATTCTGCTCTCTCTTGTTTGTGTTTACACAGACATAGCTGGGGTCACTTCCCAACTTGCCTTTGTTGCCTGTCACATTACTGTCATTCCCATGTCTCATTCACCTAACTACTGAAAGTGCAGGAAAGAACAGGCAGTGATTTCCAGTAAAACATGCAACATTTCCCATATTCCTGACATTATAGGCCCAAATTATGGTGCCAGTATTACACTCTGGGACAGATTTCACCAGGCTTGGCTTCTCTGCCACCATAATCTCATCTGACCTTGCTGGCTAAATGGCGCTGACAATTGTTTTACATTACCGGGCAGAAAAAAGTAAAACCCAAACCTTCCAACTATAGCTCTGTATGTTAAAGTTGCGCTGAAAAGCAAAGATACAGCAGATATTTCCTGGCATATCCAGAATGTGGGAATGGCTCAGCTCCCCTCAAAGTTAATTTGATTCCATGTTTTCAGATTTAGGACATGTATTTCCTCGCCGAGGAGATCAGCTCCAGTGCAGGAAAGTCTGTGCTGGGGAAGGAAATCGCGGCAAAGAAGGGTCGGCCTGGGGCTCGTTTTTCGAGGCTTTTAAAGCCAGGAAAAGGGGCCAGCCCGAGCCGGTACCCGGCACTTCTGGGGGGCGGGGGCAGCTGAGGAGCAGAGGGCGGAGCCACCACCCCCAGCGGCAGATTTAAACGAGGAGTAACCACGCTAACGGTCACTCGCCGAGGAGATCAGCTCCAGTGCAGGAAAGTCTGTGCTGGGGAAGGAAATCGCGGCAAAGAAGGGTCGGCCTGGGGCTCGTTTTTCGAGGCTTTTAAAGCCAGGAAAAGGGGCCAGCCCGAGCCGGTACCCGGCACTTCTGGGGGGCGGGGGCAGCTGAGGAGCAGAGGGCGGAGCCACCACCCCCGGCGGCAGGTGTGAACGAGCAGGGGGTGGGACCACTCTCCCCCCTCACAAAAGCAGCCCTTTGGGAGCGCAGCGACCAGGTCGCTGGGCACTGAGCTAACGAGCTGCAAGTGGGCGTTCCCTGGGTGTGACCCGAGGAACCACCCAGGTGCACCACAACAAGAGGGTACTTCCTGGGCTGGAGAAGGGGGGTGGCCAAGCAGGGTGTGACACACCAGTCCGATCACAGCGGTCTGCACAGCAGTTCGTGCAGGACAGAGCTGAAAGACTGCTAACCCGGCCAGGTAGCAATGGTGACTACTCGCAAGATGACTGTGGCGGCCATGAGCTCCGCAACCACCAGGTCTGATGCCGCCTCTCAGATGGTACTCTTGTGGGAACATGCTACCACACAGACATCAGGCTGTAGGGTATGCCCTGCTCTTACGCCGGTGTCGGATGGCAATGATGGGCATGCCTGTAGGAGATGTGCCCAGGTAGAGGATCTTCTCCAATTAGTCATGGAGCTCAGGGAGGAGGTAAGTAGATTGAGGAGCATCAGGGAATGTGAGCGGGAGATAGATTCCTGGAGTAAAATCCTGCATCCCATGACAGAAACCCAGCAGGCAGATAGTACCCCTGCAACAGAGAGCTCCCTATCCTCTGTCACCTCAACTGAAGGCAGTAACCTGGAGGACAGGGGGCAATGGCAGGAAGTTCCTGCACGACGCAACAGGCGCCGCACTCGAGACTGCCCGGCGACTACCCCATCTTCCCAGGTGCCATTATTTAACAGGTACAGTGCTCTACAGAGGAACCTGGATGATGATGAGCACAATATTTCTCCTACTTCTCCTACCTTGGAGCCGTCAGCAAGGTCTAGTCAGACCTCCCCCTGCATCAAAACCTCTGCGGTAAGGAAGAAAAGACGGGTCCTTGTCATAGGTGACTCATTACTGAAGGGAGCGGAAGGCCCAATATGCAGGCCGGACCCGGTACATAGGGAGGTCTGCTGCCTCCCTGGGGCCCGGGTCAAGGACGTGAAGAGGATGCTTCCTTCCCTGGTACGGCCCTCAGACTACTATCCACTTTTGCTCTTTCAGGTAGGCAGTGACGAGGTAACAAGAAGAAGTCCAAGGGCAATGAAGAAAGATTTCAAGACCCTGGGACGCCTGGTCAAGGGATCAGGAGCGCAAGTGGTGTTCTCGTCTATCCCCCCTGTTGCGGGGAATGATGAGGGGGTAAATAGGAGGAGCCAGCAGATCAATGCCTGGCTTCGAGCTTGGTGCTGCCGGCAGGACTTTGGGTTCTTTGATCATGGCCTGATCTACAAAACGCCTGGCCTGCTGGTAACAGGCAGGAATACCTTGTCCTCCAGGGGAAAAAGGGTTCTAGCACAAGAGTTATCAGGACTCATTGAGAGGGCTTTAAACTAGATTTGAAGGGGGGTGGGGATGGTACTGGGCTTGCTGGTGAGGTGCCAGGGCGTAGTTGCTCAGCGCTTGTGGGCCAGTGTGCCAGTATTTCTGAAAGCCAGGAGGCACACCACATCTCAAGGGTCAAAACTACACACACAACTCCCTCTCTGAAATGCTTATACACCAATGCACGCAGCATGGGGAATAAGCAGGAAGAGCTGGAGCTCTGTGTGCGGTTGCGGGGCCACGATCTCATTGCAATTACTGAGACGTGGTGGGACAACTCGCATGACTGGAATGCTGTCATGGGTGGCTATGTCCTTTTTAGGAAAGACAGACCAGCAAGGCGGGGAGGTGGAATTGCACTCTATGTGAGAGAGCATTTGGAATGCATTGAGCTCTCACTAGGGGCGGATGAAGAGCGGGTCGAGAGCTTATGGGTGAGGATTAAGGGACAGGAAAATATGAGGGACACTGTTGTGGGTGTTTATTACAGGCCACCTGATCAGGATGGGGAAACTGATGAGGCTTTTTACAGACAACTGAAGGTAGCCTCGCAATCGCAGGCCCTGGTTCTCATGGGGGACTTCAATCACCCTGATATCTGCTGGGAAGACCACACAGCCAGGCATGGGCAGTCCAGGAGGCTCCTCCAGTGCATTGATGACAACTTTTTGACACAGGTGGTACAGGAGCCAACAAGGAGAGGAGCACTTCTAGACCTGGTACTGACAAACACAGAGGGATTGGTGGAGGACATTAAGGTTGGGGGCGCCCTAGGTTGTAGTGATCATGAAATGATTGAGTTCAGGATCGTGGGCACTATCCACAAAACAACAAGAAGTAAAATTACAACCTTGGATTTCAGGAGGGCTAACTTTGGCCTCTTCAAGAAACTGCTTGGAGAGATCCCGTGGGCTAGGGCTATGGAAGGCAAAGGGGCTCAAGAAAGCTGGTTGATATTCAAAGACCACTTCCTCCAAGCTCAGGATCGGTGCATCCCGAAGAGAAAGAAATCGGCCAAGGGACGCAGGAGACCTGCATGGTTAAGCAGGGAGCTTCAGAAAAAGCTCAAGTGGAAGAAGGAAGTTTATAATAAGTGGAAGAAGGGACTGACCCCTTGGGAGGATTACAAGAATGCCACCAGAGCGTGCAGGGATGAAACAAGGAAAGCCAAGGCCGCCTTGGAATTAGACCTGGCTAGGGATGTTAAGCACAACAAAAAGAGCTTCTACAAGTATATTGGAAGCAAAAGGAAGACCAGAGAAGTTGTGGGCCCACTGTTGAATGAGACAGGAGTCATGGTGACGGAGGATGCGGAGAAGGCAGAGTTACTGAATGCCTTCTTTGCTTCGGTCTTTTCTGCTCGGCCCAGCCCTCAGAAGTCCCAGGCATTGAATAAAGTAACAGGGAAAGAAGAAGACTTCCCTTGGGTTGAGGAGGAGCGAGTGAGGGATCAATTAGATCATTTAGATATTCACAAGTCCATGGGCCCCGATGGGATGCACCCGAGAGTGCTGAGGGAGCTGGCAGAAGTCATTGCTGGGCCGCTCTCCATCATCTTTGAAAGGTCCTGGAGAACAGGTGAGGTGCCTGAGGACTGGAGGAAAGCCAATGTCACCCCAGTCTTCAAAAAAGGCAAGAAGGAGGAGCCAGGGAACTACAGGCCGGTCAGCCTCACCTCCATCCCTGGGAAGATGATGGAACAGCTTGTTCTGGGCGTCATCTCAAGGCACGTGGAGGAAAAGAAAGCTATCAGAAGTACTCAGCATGGATTCACCAAGGGGAAATCATGTCTGACTAATCTGATAGCCTTCTACGATGGCATGACTGGATGGATAGATGAGGGGAGGGCGGTAGATGTGGTCTATCTTGACTTAAGCAAAGCGTTTGACACGGTCTCCCACAGCATCCTCATAGGGAAGCTTAGGAAGTGTGGGTTAGATGAATGGACAGTAAGGTGGATAGAAAACTGGCTGAAAGATAGAGCTCAGAGGGTTGTGATTAGGGGCACAGAATCTAGTTGGAGACCAGTGACGAGTGGTGTTCCCCAGGGGTCAGTACTGGGTCCAGTCCTCTTCAATATATTCATCAATGACCTGGATGAGGGGATAGAGTGCACCCTCAGCAAGTTTGCTGATGACACAAAGCTGGGGGGGGCGGCTGACACACCGGAGGGCTGTGCTGCCATACAGAGAGACCTGGACAGGTTGGAGATCTGGGCAGAGAGAAACCTTATGAAATTCAACAAGGGCAAGTGTAGGGTGCTGCACCTGGGGAGGAACAACCCCATGCACCAGTACAGGTTGGGGGCTGACCTGCTGGAGAGCAGCTCTGTGGAAAGAGATCTGGGAGTCCTGGTGGACAACAGGATGACTATGAGCCAGCAATGTGCCCTTGTGGCCAAGAAGGCCAATGGCATCCTGGGGTGCATCAAAAAGAGTGTGGCCAGCAGGTCAAGGGAGGTCATCCTCCCCCTCTACTCTGCCTTGGTGAGGCCACACCTGGAGTACTGTGTCCAGTTCTGGGCTCCCCGGTTCCAGAAGGACAGGGAACTGCTGGAAAGGGTGCAGCAGAGGGCTACCAAGATGATTAGGGGACTGGAACACCTCTCTTATGAGGAAAGGCTGAGGGATTTGGGTCTCTTCAGTCTGGAAAAAAGACGGCTGAGGGGGGATCTTATCAACACTTATAAATACTTAAAGGGTGGGTGTCAGGAGGATGGGACCAGGCTCTTTTCAGTAGTGCCCGGGGACAGGACAAGAGGCAATGGGCACAAACTGGAGCACAAGAAGTTCCACCTAAACATGAGGAGGAACTTCTTTACCCTGAGGGTGGCAGAGCACTGGAACAGGCTGCCCAGAGAGGTGGTGGAGTCTCCATCTCTGGAGACATTCAAAACCCGCCTGGACGTGTTCCTGTGTAACCTGCTCTAGGTGACCCTGCTCTGGCAGGGGGGTTGGACTAGATGATCTCCTGAGGTCCCTTCCAACCCTATGGTTCTATGATTCTATGATTCTATGATTCTATGATTTTGCAAAGCACGTACCACTGTCTGCTTCCCACGGCTGGAGCCTCCAAGGAACATACACATGTAAGGAAGAAGAGAGGTAATTTTGGAAATGTTGCACCTGAAGGAAACCGTGGGTGCACACTGCTTAGAAGACTGGGGTGTGGCCAAATCATGGGATGGGAGGGCCTCTGACTCACCTTAACAACCATTTAGCAAGTGTCTTTGACTTAAAATCACCACCAACCCAGTGGTTACACCACAACAGCTTGGATTTTATTATTACAGCTGGTGCTAAACGTTCTGACCAAATTGGCAGAAACAACTAATTAATCTCCAAATTATTTTGTACTACGACCTGGACAACAATAAAAAAAAAAACAAATTAAAAAAGTCACAGAAGTTTCTTGTAGTAAAGTGACCAGAAGTAGAAACAGTATGACCACGATGGTACTCAGAAATGCCATTGCAGTGAGTTTTATACTGAATGCCAAGTGCAAGCTGTGCCTCTGGAGAGTGTGCTGGAGGGGCAGACAGAAAAATGGGTGTCTGCAACCAGATGATGGGGTGAGGCTGAAGACCCGGAGGAGAAACACATCATAAAACAGATAAGGGAGTAAGAGCGTGTCACACCTATTAAAAAGAAAGACCCACAGTCCATCATGATATCTCTCATACCTTGACATATTTTTTCTGCAAACACCATTAACAACTCTCTTTTTTTTCCACGTCCAAACTTTGTTTGAACTTAAAAACGATGAAAATGTGCTTTAATGAACCATTATTGTCTCTCAGTGTCTTCCAGGCTAAGTCTACTGAACTTACAAAGCGAGTGATTTTCTTTTCTCCTCTTTTTCCATACTGCCAGCTCTGCAAATGCAATCTGGAATTTGAAGTCTGATCTTAAGGCCTCAAGTATCATTACCAATTAATAAAAATCTGGTAACTGAAATTTACCTGAGAGCCATGCTCTTAATGTGCCAGACAGAGCAGAAAACCAGCTCACTTTCCCACAACTATATTGTCTCTTAATTGTCAGCAATGATAAAGCTCATTTCCATTAAGTAAGCAGGTACGTCAGACATATGGGGAGCAGATCTAGGGGGCGGGTGCCATTGTTTTATAGTCATTTCCCTCACTGTAATGGCATTTAAGAAGTTACTTGCAGCATGTAAACTAGTAGGATATGCATGTGGGCCTCGTGTGAAAGACAGCTGGACTAAGAAAAGCATCTGGCTTCTACACAATCGAAATCTTAAACCTTAAAGCAATAAAGGTCTTTAAAGTAAGGAACCCTCTCCTGTTCCCCCAGTGAAGTGAATGTCCAGCCTTCCAAGGTCTGCAAGAGGAAGAGTCCACCATCAGAACTTTCAGGAGTAAAACACCAGCTATTTGTTTTACTACACTTGCAAAGTTTTTGGTCAAAACACAAAGATTTTTATTGTAAAGAACTCATAATGTTAAGGCTCTTAGTTATGTAATTTTCTTTAGGATCTAGAAATTCCAGTTTACTACATAATAAGAACAAAATTATTTGTAGCAGTATATTCTACACAAAAACGGCTGTAAAAAAAAATAATCCATTCTCATGACTCACAATGGGGAGAGAGAAGAGGCAGCACCATTAGCCCACAGGGGCTGAGAGAGAGAGAAGCATTGCTGAGTTGTATGAGAAAAGGTTCTGCCCATGCTTCAGGGAAGTATATTACACATCTTCTAAATATACATTGCTGCATAGCTCTCAGAATGAGAAGCAAGTAACAGACTTCACAACTAGTATTATATGCCAGTAAGAGGAGAATGATTTTTCCACATAGCCTTGCCTATTCACACTTTTATTACAGCAGTGTACTAACACTGGACAAGTAAACTTGGCCAGCCAAAATTTACTGTTTGGTGGAAGTGAAAAGCAGAACGAATGCAGTAAAATTTAAATCCAAGGCTTGGTGTCATGGCAGAGAAAAAGGCAAACTTCTTATAAAAGGAACTTGGAGAATGGTGAGTAAGAGCTGTACTGAAATCATATTTTAAAATTATTTTTATCCAGCTGAATGACAGAGCTTGTCACTTCTATGTAGTATAAATGACTGAATAGTTGGGATGAGCAATAACACCATGGCAGATTGAGTCAAGCCAAGATTTGATTCTTAGCTCTGCTACCAATTCATGCAGATAAATCATTCAAAGTCTTTGTGCTTTGACTTTCCCATCTGAGAAAGGAGATATTCAGCTTAGTTCACAGAGGTGTTGAAATGTTGATCATTTTTATGCACACAGCAATGTGAACTCATTGGGTGAAAGGTGCTTTGGAGGTATTAAATATTCTTCTTGCTATTACGCCTGCTTTCCTCTTCATACTGTTTATGAGTAGCGCTATTCTTTTGACTGAACTTCAGCCCATTAGAACTTGACAGTATAGAATTTACATTCCTTGCAATGATAAATACATTTAATTTTCTTCAAGCAAATACATTCCAATTCAGCATTTCAGCATAAGACTAATCTCTTTTGTTTCACATGACTATTGAGTAAAAACAAGTGCTCAAGTGCTTTGTCAAATTGAGGCCATAAGAGTTTCTGCAAGAATGAGCAGCAATTGGCAGTTGAAGCCTGTAATTTGAGAAAAGTTCTTGAAGAAACTATCAATAATTTGGTTGCCATCCCACCAAAATGGGTATGGTGTAGTATTTGTACATACAGGTTTTAAATTTCGCATCAGAGTTTTGACTGTTCCTCTGGAGCTGCAATATCCCGTTACATCTTGCTCCAACTTTGGAGGAGAAAGCACCACTAAATGCAGGTCTAAGAAGTTTGAGGGAGGAGACAGATTCTTCCCTTCACCATCCTTACAGGGACTGTGTTTTCTTTTGCAGTTGTATCAAGTGTGGTGCATTTCCTAAAACTATGAGAATCCAATACACCAACAATGTCTCTGACCATTTCTGCTGTTCTCCTGTTGTACACATCAGTAATAGTTATATTTCTTACACAATCAAAACAGTGATCCAGAGTATAATGAGTTTTGTGCAACCTATGAGGTGTAAATTCATGAATTCCTCTAGCGTACGTGCAGTGAAACGAGCTATATGCATGCATATTTCATCGATTCAGATCTGTACATTCATATTAGTAACAAATGATTGCTAGGAATAAGTTCTCATATCTGCAATAAACCAGAAAGTAATATAAACAGTGCTCACTTAAACTGGTTTTCCTGAGACATCGTATTAGACGATGAGGGCTGCAGTTTGTAATCTGCAAAATTACAGATTATTAGGACTTCACCTGACTTCAATATAAATAGGTTTCCTTGATCAGAATTAAATCGAGAAGGCTGAGGATGATCTTTCTTTCCCCCCCTGCCCCACTGTATCCAAACTGAAATCTTGAGATATGACAAGCCAAGCAATCATATCCCCAGCTGTACACACAGTATCAGGGAACCTTAAAGAGCCTGATGAACTTAAATGAAACAAATGAAAACGGAAGTTTCCATGCACAGAAGCTAATGAAAATAGGAAAAAGCCTAGAACAGAACAGTTTACAGGTAAGTAATAGTAAGATTGAAGTAAAGACCAACATACACACAAATATTACTTGAAATGGTGAATTCTGGGAGGGAAATCTGGGCCTGCTGTGTCGGGAGCAGAAAACTGGAAGAGCTAATTTGTAAAAAACCTCCGATGGACACACGATGCAAAACCTAATAAAGCTTTTGAGTACCTGGGACACCTAAAGAGACTTCCTTCCCCCAAACTCAGGTATTATTAAGGTAAGCAAAAATTAAATGCTATCATCAGGAAAGGTATTGTGTCAATTCTTTTAGAAATACAGTGACATTAATTTACACACAATTGGAAGTAGCAAATGCTGAGCGTCACTATGCTCAGAAAGGGATGGAAATGGAGGACTGGGTCTTGGACCAAGAGTGTGAAAAAGCTTCGTGTCTTAATTTATGAGATCTCTTATCCTCCAAAGAAGCCCAAATGTCCTACCTCCCCCTTGAAAACACAGAAAGTTGGTTTTTTAAGGTTACAGATTTCTCATTTGCAAATTACCTGAGAGAGATTTGTAGACTGCAGGCACAAGCACCGGAGAAGTCATCAAAAGCTCAGTAACGCAGTGTCCAGAACATAATGGGTATTCTGGGTAAAACATCATGTCTGTCTCAGGTGACATGTGGACTGCCATTCCCAAAACTACTTGGGAGTTCAAGCAGAAAAAGATAATTAACTATGACTGTTAAGGTTGCAAAGATTCTCAATGTGAAGAGCTGAAACCAAGAGGACCTGCTGCATTTTAAAGTATAAGCCTTCCTGGAACAGGAAGATGACTCCATCACAGATGGTAGCGCTAAAAAAATGAAATAAAGGACATGGTAATACTGTACAGATGCCCCTGCACCATTGAAAATGGCATATTTTCAGTAATGTCTTTTAATCCACCATTGTACACAGAAGTTCCCACTGCTTATTTTACTGTCGCCAAAAAACATGTATTGATTTGTTTATGATCATAATTCCTAATTCAAATCTTTCTCTATTACATTACAGCAGAGGGGAGAAAAGGAAATCCAGAAATAAAACCAAAGTAAATCTCCATTTAGATTTCACTGTAAAACCTTAAGCACTTTATTCTTTGAAACAGAGAAAAAAAAGAAAAGTGATCCAGATTTTGTGTGCAGCCGTAGTAATATTATTTAATATCATCTTAAAATGAGGAACAAAAACCAGTATAAAACTTGTGCCAATGACCCTAGAATCAGTCTTCCTGACAGGAAAACATAGACATACTGTATGGCCCATCAAGTTGCCTCTGGAAGTAGTTTACCCATTTATTTGCCCTGTATTAATAATGGGGCAGTATGAAAGAAATTAACGGCTCATAAAAAGCATAGGAAGTGTAATAAAAGCGTTGAAAGACAAAAAGTTAGCCATTAAAATGCTGCCTTTATTCAGTCATTCCCATTACAATGAAGACAGCCCGCTGAAGGACAGGCAGGTGGTGCCGCTGGTTCAGGCTTTCACTCTAATGGAGGTTTTCCTTTGAACTCAATACCTCCCACGAACCACTACGGGCTGGGAGACTCTCCTCACTTCTCCCCTTCGGGATTCCCGTTGTGCCCTGCGATTTTTCTCCTTTTTGGCATCTCTGAGGTTGTGATTCTGTTCCTGAGATCTCCGTGACGGACCAATGACCTAGTATGTCTTGTTAAAGGAAAAGAAGCTGACCTTGATACCTAATTATACAAGAAAGTTAGTCACTAAATAAAAGCCGCGAGCCTGATTTACTGAACAGCCTGCTCAAGCAGCTCCTGCTACACGCACAGTGCTGGTAACTGCCTGAACAGCCTTGGTACAGACACTGAACATGCTTCTGCACATTTGAGCCTGAAAATAATCCAAAGCTTTCCCAGTACAATGCCACAAAATACTGCTCAACCACAGGAGAGCCTGCAATTAGGTGACATTTAGTTTGGTTTAACATTCTGAACACGACCCAAGCCCAGCCCCAGCTGCCCTAACAATGGCTGGACCTGCCATAACAGCCCAGTGCTATTCAGACAAATATAAAAATATATCTGCCAGCCAAACAGCCTTAAATCATCAAATATGAGTAACAGTTTATTGTAGCAAATTGATGACAAAAACAAAAGAAAAAACTCCAGATAAAACTCCCCCATGACTACATACAAGAACTCAATTTTAAGAGGTTTTAGCAGTTGCTTGAAGTACTATGTGAAAAGTTACTAATATAAGCCTAACAAACTTTTTGCAACATTACCAAGAGCAGCCACTGAGGAAACCAAATAATGTCTCCTTTCCAGGGAAGTTATTTTATATTTACAAGATAGATTTATATTTTTACGTTTACAACTAAGAAATTATTGCCACTGTAAAGGTAGAGATGGTAACTACAGATGGCTGAATGATGCTCAAGATTTATCAAACACATTTTTCAGCAGCTGCTGAAAAATTGTGAATCATATTTTCCTGCTTTAAACCTTTTCTATAGTTAGTAAATAAGACACTTCTGAATTTTTGCCAGCTTGCAGTGACTAGTTTATTCAAATGCAATTTTTTCCATTATTCATCTCTCTCTCAAGGCAATTTTTTTGAAAGATCTTGATGTGACTTATTGACCAATTTCCCTTATATCTATTAAATTGTAAATTTTGTTTAATTTATTAGCTTTTCTATATGTAGCAGGTAGTTATTCTTGTTAATTGGTTTTGTTTGTTTATTTGTTCCTGATGGTAAGATCATAGATTGGCCTCCATACACAGGGCGGGGAAACTTAGCAACCCCAAACAATCAACTAATCCCACAGAAAGGAAGACCCATCCCTTAGTACACCAGACCAGATGATAAACCTTACAATACAACCCACAGTTGTAAAATCAAAGCCACAAACGTCCTCTGAATTTTTACCCTGAGAAGGCAGAGTAACCAGCAAGACTATGAAGTCCATTCAAAGAACTTCACGGAACTCACTGCTGTAATGGCACAGCACCATAAGTCCCCTAGATAAAAAACATATTTGATGAGAAATTCAGGTGCATCAAGGTATACAGTAAGACCAAATAAACTGTAACAAATCCAACTGCCATAAGAAAATCATGTTCCTCGGCACAACGGATTTAATCTACAGCAATACATTCTGCTACATATTCACCTAAGTCCAGTTAACATAACATAGGCCAGAAAGAGATGTAACTGACCACTGCACCAGGCTGAACTCTTCAAGAGTACATGAATTTTCCCTTCATTGTCTGAGTGAAAGCACTGCCTCAGTTTCCCTTTATGTGAAATAAGAATTCTCCTACTACCTTTACAAGAGTCCTGGAGTGACTACCTGACCCATGCACAGCATTTTAACACCTCATCTCTATAAATAATAAATGAGTATGTAAGCATCATATAAATTGGTGTCCTTTTATTTTTTTCCTACAAATACAGGCATTCTAAACATATGAGGATTTTAGAAGGTGAAAAGGGGATAGGAGGGGGAATCAAATGACTGCAGGCCCTTTGGCCTTACCATTTTTCCAGAGTCTACAACAACAGGGACCTCTCTGTTTCAAAAAAAAAAACCAAAAGCCCATTCTGTTCTCTGAATCTGCTGTAATGATATGGAATTTGCATTCAGCATACAGCACTAGTGGTCAGAGGGAATCACTGTCTCCATCAAAGACTGTGCACTTTAAATCCTTTGCTAGTTCAACTGCTATATATTTGATTTTAATTAAAGTTCTGTCATGAATTATAAAAGACCAGATCTTGAAAGTCATTAATTAGGGCCCCTTGGTGTCTGAATGCTAACATTATAATGACAAGTGAGATGTACGGTGCCTATCAACACGCGGCGGCACGGCAGCAGCAGCAAAGCAAGCAGAACTATTATTCTGACACGTTCAGGATTGCACTTGCCGATTGTTAGAGCAAAGAGCTCTCCCATGAATACAAACAGAGCAGCAGAAAGGAATAGTGAAGCTTCGGCGAGGCACTGTTTGTAAGTTATGTGCCTCTTCACAGCATCTGAGAAATGGCTTGCTCGGTGAGGTACTCCTTAGGGTCTGCCTCTGAAATTTGAAAAGCAGAAACTTCCACAGCTCTGTACAATGGGGCTTAGGATCATGCAGTCACCTCAACTTAGCTCTTGCTCTTACAATGTGTGTAGTAGTGGCTACCTTACTACCAAAGGTCTAGATCCCATCACGCTTACTCACATCTTTCACTGCAAGGTGCCTCTTCAAGAGAAACAGGCTCACTGACAAAATACGATGCAAGCCAACATCAAGACGGATGGCAGGGTCTGTCCCCAGTCCTAGTTATGATCATGCTGAGTTTACCAAGCTTGAGCACATACAGAAGCATCAAGACTTCATTCTTCTGCTGAGCCACCACTCACCTGGAGTTTCTTTTAAAGGCAAAGTAGTTCTGCATATTTTATGCACAAGATCCAATTCATTTTCAGATGAAAATTGGCCAGATGACACTTCACAAAGTGAAATACAAATGAACACAAGATAGCTAGGTGTTTTTCATACGCTGCAACCAACTGGGCAAACTGTAACAGTAAGTGACAGCCTCATTTGTAAATCACTGTGGAATCGGATGCTTGAAAAGTAGAGAAAAGGGAGAAAAAGGGTAAGTATGAAATCAGATACTAATAGTCATGGTGTTTTTCTTTGAAATAATACAAACTGATGCACTTCTTTATGTTTTAAGCAGCGTGTTTGGGTTTACATTGGAAACAACTCGGGGTTTCCCTGCCCTTTACAGATGCAATGTCCTCAGAGAATACTGATAACTCAAAACTAAAAAAATCCTTACTGAAAATCAGCTTGACTCGCTTTTCAAAATTAGGGTTTCCTCTTAAGATTTCTGCAGTTGAAATCTCGACACTAAAACCTTTCTCTCACCTTACTGCCGAGTAGCAGTTTGAGCTCTGTTTTCTCCCTCCAAACCGCAGGCGGTGCGGGCAGCCAGCCCTGGCAGGGGTGACAAGCCAGGCCCTTGAGGAACCCAGAGCCACCTCCTCACTCCAGCTTTGCTCTCCTTGAGCAGCTGGTTTTGACCAATGGACAAACCCGATTTCCTTTTAATTCAACATCCCTATAAGCTAAAAGGGAGTTCTTCGGACTCATTCTGAACAACACAATCAATGCACGCTTTCACAATATTCCACACTAGTTGTCCAATTTATGATCTCTGGCATTAATTGTTCTTGTAGAGAAACTATTTCTCTGAGTATTTTCACAGTTTCACCATAAGGAATTGCCTTATATTGTGCTCCATTTATGGCGATTTAGGAATATTTCTCCATTCATATCCCTCACATTATTAAACTACGTCATTTTTAGTGAAAGCACTGTACTTTCCATATTACTAGCATAATTTTCACTGAAGACACATTTCAATTAGTGACATGAACAGTTAATGGGTCAGGCATATGCTACTTACTATAATCAGCCTCTAAATGCACATATCTAAAATACATATTTTTTTATTGTATCTATTTTCTGCCTGAAATTCAGGGGCAAGAAGCAGGCAATGACCAACTTCAAACAATGTTTCTAACCAAATTGCCAAAGTTTTGATGACTTCTGAACTAACCAGCTAGCAGAACGGTCAACAGGAATGAGTAATAAGAATGCCCCAAATTCAAGTTACAAGAACTCATCAGATGTCACTTTATCCTACCAGATACTTGAAATCAAAATAGTCAAAACAGGCAAGATTTAAATTGGAAAAATGTGTAGGGAGAAGAGAGAAATTTATCAAAGGAGTCTGCATTTTAAACTTTCTCTGACTATCTGGCAGTTTTAAGAAAGCACAAAGAAGTTTGTCCTGGTGACACATGAAAACTTGGCCTGGGATTTTGCTCAACGTAGTTCAGTGTATTTTCACTGAACTAATTCACCCAACAGAAGCTTTGCAATGCCAATTAACACCAGCTGAGGACACAAGAAGGAATTTCTGGTTCAGGCCAAAGCATAATGAACAAATGCAATGGAAAATGCTTTGTCGAGAGTAACAGATTTACTTAAAATTCATTTCTAATTTAGTAGCAAGCCAACAAATGAAATCCATGTGTCAAGGGACCTTCACATCCTTAGGAACTAACTTCCCAAAACAGAAGGGATGAGAGAAACAAAAGCAAAAATATAATTGCTACCTTAAATGCTGAAAATCACATCTGGTACCAACTGTTGACCCTTTGTACATTGTCCTGCTCTCACCCCTCCATGCACGCACACACACACACACACACGCACACTGATTTCCAGCAGTTTAAAGACTCCCTCATGTGGTGGTCAGATATGGTGAATTAGATCACTGGAGTCTGAGACAGGCACTGAGCAGGCAGAGAGCATACCCAGATAATGAATGATGTGGATGTTTAAGGCTTACTTTCTGTTAGGAACAACCCTTCAACATACATGTCTCAGATGAGCTCACTATATGCTGAAGTTATTAATCCTTTTAAACTCAAATGGGGACTGCTGTGACTAATCATTGCTTCCTGGAGACAACTTTACTAAAACAGATAAACTGCTAATATTATGCCTTTCTCTGTTTCTCCAGAGGCACACATCTCCATCAGTCAACCGCAGCAGACACCCACTGTTGCTGTTATAGGCACCGAATGGCAGGTACTTGGTGCTTAGTGTCTCGCCAGTGCCAAAGACCAGGAAGAATGTAGTCCCTTAGTATATTATTAATACCACTACTTGTGTAGATGGTCCATCTTCAGCAGAGGTACCACTAAGAAAGAGCAGTGAGTAGATAAATGAACATGTGCACCTCAGGTTCAGTGGGGCTTCAGTCTGGCACCACAATGGTAGCTATGCCACTTTCTACTGCAGTGCCCTACAAGTCAGACATTTGACAAAAAGCACCAAAATCCCTCCTTTAGCTTAGTCCAGTCCCATGCTTTCTTCTGTTAGCTCTTCGGCCTCCTGGTGCTTATAAACTCGTCTTCCTCAGACAGGAAGAAAGAAGGCACTGGAATGGTGATCCAGGAGAAATCACAGAACAGGATCTGTGCAAAGGAGAATGAGTCACAAGGCAACCTTGGCACACTGAGAAGGAGCCAAAGGCCTGGAGAAACTGGACCTGGGAAGTGGCATGGGTACCTTTCCTGAATCATAGAATCATAGAATGGTTTGGGTTGGAAGGGACCTTAAAGGTCATCTAGTTCCAACTCCCCTGCCATGGGCAGGGACACCTCCCACTAGACCAGGTTCCTCAAAGCCCCATCCAGCCTGGCCTTGAACACCTCCAGCGATGGGGCAGCCACAGCTTCTCTGGGCAACCTGTTCCAGTGCCCCACCACCCTCACAGGAAAGAAGTTCTTCATAATGTCTAATCTAAATCTCACTTTTTTCAGTTTAAAACCATTACCCCTTGTCCTATCACTAAACTCCCTCATAAAGGGTCCCTCCTCATCCTTCCTGTAGGCCCCCTTTAGGTACTGAAAGGCTGCTATAAGGTCTCCACGGAGCCTTCTCTTGGGCTGAACAACCCCAACTCTCTCAGCTTGTCGTCATAGGAGAGGTGCTCCAGCCCTCTGATCATCTTCATGGCCCTCCGCTGGACCCATTCTAACAGGTCCACGTCCTTCTTGTGCTGAGGACTCCAGAGCTGAAGCCCAGGCAAACTTCTCCATCACCACAGGTTTCCCAGTTGCTTAGAAGTTCTGAATGAAACACTCTGAGAACAGGACATTGGCTCTTTCTGACAATTTTAATCTGTTATTTCTTTTTGAGGAACCGTGCTAAAATCAATGCAAGGCGATCTACGTTAATCAAATTGTCGGTTTGCTTCCTAAACTTGAGGCTATACACTGACCGCTCAGAATCTGGAAGAAGTAACAAATACAAGAAGAGGTTATATACATGTACTGCAACAGTTTACTTGGAGACACACATCCCACTGCACCCAGTTACAGCCAGCTGACTCTGTAATCGGATCAGCTGCTTTCTTGAGATCTTAATTGTCCTTACGATTATTTATTTCTTCAGCCTAGCAACAGGTTTCAACTTAAAACATGAAACCCCACTAAGAATAAATCCATCATTCTCCCATGGACCATGCTTACTGACACTCTGCCTAATATACTCCTCTGGAACCACCGGGAAATCATCAGCTTTTGATAAAATTTTGGAATTAGTGACAGTAGGAATTGCTACAGTGCATTTTTGGAGGGATGACTACTCTGTCAGCAAATTACCCATGACACCATCTGAAGTCTAATCCTGAAACTGCTGAGTGCTCCTGAATAATTTCAAAAATAATTTTCTGAAAACAGAAAAATCCTTTGATAAAAACAGCATGTTAATACACACTCATGTGTCTCTCATCATAGTCAGATCTACTGAGATATGTAGCTTACAGCTCACAAGACATCATGATTCCCTTTTTACTGTTATTACTGAAGTACGTCCTCAAAAGAGGCATTTGCCATCTCAGACTGTGTGGTTTCTGCCATACAGTTCCTACTAATGCATGGAAGTAGGCATTTAAAAATAAAATCTGGCATCTTACTCATAAAGTAGATGGTTTAGATTTTTCAATGATGTGGAGCGGTTCTAACCTGAAACAAACACAGTAACTAGAGAAGAGCTTTTTATGACTCAGGAGAGATAAATTAATGTATATATAAAATAAATAGCTTACCTAATATGGAAGTTATATGCAACATTGAAATGAATTTTTTCCTTAAATACATAAAGTCTGTAGCTGTAGTTATAACCACTTCCATTTTCTGTAGCTAATCCAGAGGTAGCATCTATGTACATAGACAAAATATCTGGTAGAGTGAGTATTAAGGTAAGAGAAAAGAGATCTATGTTACTCTTTCTGCTCTTCCATAAAGTTGGTAGGCGGCCTTATGTTTGCTTCTCAGGGAGGCTTTTTCTGCTTTCTCTCTCTTTTTTATTGCTTCTTTCCTTAATTTTTAACTGCCAGGAATCCATTGAGAAGTCACTAATTAAATTTTAGAGGTAATCTCTTCAAAGTATGGAGTGTCGAGGAATGTTTACGCACTAAACATTAATAGCAGTTAAACCGTCAATCTGTCAATGTCAAAAGACTCAGTTCAAACATTTCAGAATCTGTCTTCCTGATTTTAAGCTTATCTAGTTTGAGAATACAAAACACATCATACTGTGTCTTCTCAAGGATCATGGGGTAATTTGGGCTGTAACAGACTTCAGGAAGGCATCTAGCCCAACCTCTGGCTCAAAGCAGAGGCCTGCCAGCAGCAGAACTGCCCTGCTTTCAGGATTTAGCACTGCTGCATTCCTAGCCTGAAAAAGCAGCATCTCTGTAGCACAGTGAGAACCAGATGATCCCATGAAGCTTAAAGAGAAATATAAGGAGATAAGAAATATTTTACACCAAATTTAGTGGTAATGTAATAGGACTTCTACTCTCACAAAGAAGTGTCGACGGCACTTGTTTTGCTTTGCTTATCTGAAAGAGGGCACCTCAGCTAGGATCTCATAACCTGCTACTGATCTCATGTGCTAATGGCAGAGAATGCCTTCCACTGAATGGTCAGAAACTCAATAAATCCAATTTGCCATTATGTTTTATGTTTCCTAATTGCACATAAGTTGCTTAAGTGCTCACTAGCTGAAGCAGTACCAGCAAAGCAGTTCACCAGCAAAACTGCAACCAAAGGTGAGAAACAAGGCTCCACTGCAGGTCTGAATGGTTTCTCTTACTTGGGTGATTGTTTTGAGGAAATCTATTTAGAAAGCGACCTCCACCTACTCTCACTGCCAGCAAAGACAAGAAACAAAATCCAGTGAGATTTTCCAACTGCACGGACCACACAGCCCATTCAAAAGTTTCCTCATCCATTTCTGATTCGACGTTCATTAAGACACACTGAGAATTGAGCATTCATTAGATTTCAATGAGGCTTATGAGTGCAACAGGAATGTGCCAGGACACATTTGGCTTTAAATGGCTTCACTGCGGTACCCTTCTAAATGAAAGCTACTAAGCCATCATAAATTACATTAAAATTCTTATGAAAATTAGGTGGTTCTTATGCTTTAAGACTTACAGCAGCCCTTGACCTACTGCAGAGCACAGCAATAGCTGCAGAATCTTGCAACACAACACACAATATTTTTACTTGGTTAATTAAGGATAAGTTAAGAGTAACTTGGCACATCTAGTGAAGGCTTTCTTAGTCTTTGTTCTCTTACAGTTTCACGTGGCTGGACACAAATATGAACTGTCATCACAAACAAAGCAGGAAAGTCATTCCTCGCAACCAAATGCAGGGCTGTGGAAAAACTGGATCGTATTTTCAGAACTGTCATTTATTAAGGCAACTCTTAGATATGACCGTGGTTTTTTGCTGATGGGGAAAAGCTAAAAAAGAAGATGTAATTTCAAAGCCAAACCATTAGAGCAAAGTTGTTCACTGTAACTCAAGTGCTGCTGGAATCATGCATGAAAGGACGAGAGGGTATAAATACAAGGCTACTTGCTTTACAAAGAAAACTCCATTCATGTACGAAGTTCCTGTAACTCCTTTTTCACTCTTGAGCATTAAGTGCTGCTTCCCATGGCTCGTTCAGCCAGCGGCCGTGCATACAGCTGCTGTGTTGGGTTGTCAATGGAACCACATGGGCAGCAAAAGCCTCTGCGAATGCTTTATCTCTGAAGCCCTCAGCCCACCCTTTGAAATCCTTGTCTTTAGATAAGGCTAGTCAGTTCATGGGTGATGGGGTACAGTTAGCAAAATAGCTTGATATTAGCATAAATCAAAGATCTGTCAATATTACCTATTTACAATCCAATCTCAAAATATCATGAGTGAGTACCAAACACCAGCAATGTATTTCGTTTTCATTGACAGCCCTATTAGGTAGCAAGAGTCCTATCTGGAAAACTTTCATGTAACATTCAGTGGAAAGCCGTGACAACCTTTATGCTGACATACAGCTCAGAGGAGCCGTGATGGCTGGACTTGTGTTTAACAGAAACTGGTCTGTGACACTTGGCCGGCCAGAACACAGTTTGCATTCATGCAGAATTGCCAGCCTCCCATCCTAAAACGTCATGAGCCAAGACCCTAGATTATGGATATTCAGCTAGAAAAAAAATTCCACTTGTAATAACACCTCAAAGCTGGCAATATTATGAATGACACAACAAAAAGAATGTCCACAACAATGGCTGTATTTACACCCGCATTTCAGACTAAGGCAGCTGCACCAGTGGATCAAACCCCCAGCACAAACTCTGAATTTTGTACAATTCCCCTGATGTCAATTATCAAGGATAATTCCTAATGCTTGAATCTGCCTGATGAGTTCTTACCCTGTAGATTAAGGTGCTACGCCATGCCTGTTGATGGCAAAGCCTCAAGCTGGTTCTAAACCCAAACAAGCCACAAGAATCTTATTCAGAGCTCTGCACGTTCTGCCCGGAGCAGGGAGGGAGCAACGCTCACACCAAGTGGGGGTGAGCCCTGCGTACACAGACCTGCCCTTTGTGGAGGCCCAGCAGAAGTGGGACAAGAAGCCTCACTGGGCTGCACCAGCCCGGGCAGGGGCTGCCTCAAAATCCGTAATCAAAATGTTTACTATAAGGCACCGGCTAGGACCGTTAACCACAAATGACTAAAGCAGATGATTATGTCTGTGGCAAAAAAAAAAAACAGGCTAAAAAAACAATAAAAATACTTGGCCAGGAAAATAATGTTTAGGAATTTGTTTATTTACTTTATTCAAAATATACGTGGGACACTTAATCTTCAAGATTAAATCAGATTTTGTTTTTTTCTGCTTTCTAGCATAAGTAAACGCTTTCATGTATGCAAATGAGGTGAAAATGTGGCCTCTTTCAGCAGTAATAAGTATCTGCCTGTTGCTACCTTAAAATCACAGCAATCACATCTGGTAACTGCCCTTTTCTCATGTTTCCACTAGTTTTCAGACTTCCTCTTGTGGTAGCTTGAGACTGCGCATCTGGATGTTTTAAACATACAAAGGAATTGCTAGAGCAAGCAAAAGGGAACACGGTTCTGAGAGTTAAGATGTGCAGATAAGCAACTGGTGCACCGTGCAGCTAAAGGAACTGACAGGCAGACAGGGAAAATCTTTTTCCAAAGAGAAGAGTACAAGTTTAGGCAGAATGAAGACTCACATTGTCTGTGGCTTCGTTTTTGAAGTACTATTAATCCAAGTTTATCTTTTTAACAAAACTTTAGCTGCACCGTCACCAATCATTAAGTTTCCTGGAGACAGCACTCCCAAAACAGACAAAGAACTAGCAGTGGTAAGTGTTGGTTTCATCTTTGCTTCAGATTTATATTGTTGTTTCATAAGCAGATGTTTCTTTCTTGTTTCAGCTGAGGCTAAGGAATGACTGTAGCATTCTCTCCCTAGAGTCTCTGGAAGCGCTAGCTAGCTAGCAAAGGTATCAGCTTTCAAAAGTTAAAACTAGAGCCAAGTTATGTTTCCTCTCTTAAAATTTTTAAAGCCGGCAAAGAAAGTCTTTTTCCTTTTTTTTTTTCCTTAAGTCTGAACATGCAAAATAATTTCATTAAATCACCGTGACTATAACTAAAAGATTGCAATGGTAAGAGGGGAGAAGGGCAAATAAGAGACATCTAATTTTCTTTAACTTAAATCAAGTAGAAGTGAGGGCTGTCGAGACTCACTTAATGTCTGTATCACAGCTTTCAGAAGTTTGTTTTACAGATTGTTTACCGTGCGTTGCATAAACACAGCTTTAAGGGACAGTTACAATCCAAAGCTGGCTCGAGTTTCAGAAGCCATTGTGACTAGTTTTGACTGAAATAAAATCTCATCAGAGGTTTAAAGAAATATTTTTTTCCAAACTCAATCTGAAACAACAAAAGGAGTGTGGATTTCTGTGGCATTAGCAAATTGTAGCTATAACTCTACAGCATTTTATTCTAACCTTATTTTAGCCCTGTGGACCTTCATAAAAATGACATTATGGGGAAGTCCATTTAAGGGGAGACTGAGATGGATTATCCTTATTTTAGCATGTAAATTACAGACATTTCTCTTCTTCAGCAGTAAGTCCATTTTAAGGAAGATTGAGATAAATTATTCTTATTTTAGGACAGAGAGGTTTGAAAGTTAGTCACTTTTCTTTAGGAGTTGGTGTGCATCTTGGGAAAGCTTGCCAGGTTAAAGGAGGTCTGGGGGAGGGTAGAGAGAGAATTTCCAGATGGGAGCTGTGGTAGAAAGTTTAAGAAAAACAGACAAACTGACCCCAAAAGGGCACTCCTCAGCCTTTAACAAAACAAATTCACCTAAGGTTTTGCCTTAGCAGCACAGCAGCCAGGGGATGGGGCGGGGGGGGCAGTGCATGTGGGAGAGGAGAGCGGGGTCACACATGTCTAATCACAATTTAACCACTCTTAAATAATCTATTTTCTTAGACAGAGCCAGGCTTTTATTCAATAACAGCAATCCACATCTCCCCTCATCTCTGTTTCTTTTGAACAACCTATTTATTATGTGTACTCAGAGGAAAATTACAAGCTGGTTTAACCCTGCAGTTCTTCTTTGTCTTTCCTGGATTATTCTTGGGTAACGCTAACTGGCTGCCTTTCCCTCACACCCTCCAACTGAACAGCCCCAACACTCAGCGTCGGAACACAAATTGCTATGTTGCAGCTGGACCCTGTTTCATTAATGGGCTGGATCAAAATTCCAGATCACCACAGCTCCCTGCTGACTCTGGGGAAACTGAATTTTGCAGCCTAGGCCAAGATGTGGTTTACACAGACACTACATTTTCTTCAAGATTCTCTTCTCATAGAACAGCTGGTTATGTTCATTTCTCATCTTCAGTAAAATCTCCATTTTAGGAAAAACTGAGAGGGGTCAGCTTTTTATTTAGAATCCTAGCAAGTAAAATTCTTTACTGTGCCTCATTTTATCTTTTTGGTGGCATATCTTACTCCCAAACCTAAAATGGCAAGAGCAGCATCCTGCTTCTTCAAGTAAACTTCAGTTCTGATGTACAGTCTATATTATATCATGGTACCTCATTGGGAGATCCAATCAGAAGCATAAGAAAATCTATCAAACTACATTAAAATGAAAACTGCCATCTTCCAAACTGGCTTGTTTGGTTATGTTCTTAATGCATTTCACATAATTGCCACCAGGCTGCATTTACTATAAGCAGACAGAAGCTTAGAGGTAGCAAAGGTGAAACCATTCTGTGTCCATTATTTGCTGGTGCCACAGTCTGCACTAGAGAAATACCACATCAGAAGTTATAAAAATCACAAAAACTTGGCATAGTCTGTGCTTAGTCAGTAGGTGGACGGAGGACCTTCTGAAGTAAATGGTGTAACATCTTGATTAAATCTTTTTTCTGAGTAAGCTCTGAACCATTTCCTGTGCAGGGTAGATGAGGTACGCCTGGACTTAATGACGAGTGTGGTGAAATCCAGGCTCGACCAACTGCAATCATCAAATATCCTTTGCTATATTTTTCTGATGTAGGGGTCTTATCCCCAGTCTCCTGGGTGAACTTCAGTCAATAAATTAGATCTGTAAAGTAAGGATTCCCTCAGGAACATTTCCAGGCACAAGAACTTAGATGTGCCATCATTTTGTCAGGCTTCTTGTAATCCTCAGTTAGAAATAATTTTCCCTGAGATTTCTGATACATTTTTGGCAAATACACCTTTGCCTTACTGAGGGTGTCTTCCTACTGATTTGTAGTTAGTATTTTGGATACAATGCCTGAAGGATGCTTCTTCCTCTGCTACAGACCGTTTTACCAGAAAGACCAGTAACTTGCAACCTTCCTGTCTAACAGCATCATTGGAAAGGGCATCTCTCAGCTCTGTGTCACCAGTGGCCCACACATCAGTTTGGGAACACCTGCCATTTGCATGGCTCTAGCTTTTACTTTCAGATCTAGGCATAAAATAGCGCAAACCCAGACGTAAGTGTGGAGTTCCTGAAATCTCTGTGCAAGAGAACCATAAGATTCACTTCACTGGATAAAGCCTACAACTCCAGACAGTTTAGTCAAGCTGTTTAGAACCTGTGAACGAAAAGAATTAGATAATGATAGGTTATCATCGTTATAGAAGTACCCAAACTAACATCTTCATCATAATCCATCTACCTACCCCTGAATGAGGATATAAATTCAACAACCTAAAGCTTTATGTAATCTAAACAGTGTGACTGAGTCTATCTGTGCAACAGTCCAAGCTAAGGCAACAGGCTGAGCTACAGGTTTTCTCAAATTCAGTTTGGATCCTAACACTGAATCCCAGACCCCTAGCTAGCCAGCAGTCTGTTGTGTGGCCATGTTTGCTGGTCTACAGTTAGGAACAGAGTCGATAAAGGATTTTCTACAGTTGCTGAAGATATTACTGGAGTTTTCTCATTTGCTTGTAACTCTTTTTCATTTGAATGACCATGTTTTTAAGGCAGGTTTTACCACGTGCTAGAGACTGACAGGCATTCTGTCACGGCTGCTCCCTACCCCAAGAAGCTCACAGTTATTCTGACGGTCAACACTGAACTTAAGGGAAAAAATACTAAATACTAAATTGTTTGTGTGATCTCACTTGTCTATTGCATAGAAGGTGGGGACCATGTATGGATAATCAGGACCACAGCTGTTTATCTACAGATTAGTTTAACATAAATACACAACTTCTCAACACATCTGAAAGACATGGCTGCTTAACTGGAACAATTGCCAGGGAACAGACTAACCCACTGCTCCTCTGGGATTAGAGGCAGCAGCAAACAACAGACAGACTTTTTTTTTTTTTTTTAACTGCACTACACCTGCTAATTAGGTCACACTGATCAAAATGGAAAGTGGAGGAGACTTGGGTGGATATTATTTTAGATAAGAGACGAAAAGAATGGATTGGTGCTGCCTTTTTGATCCTTTATGACCACTGTTTCCTAAGGAAAGATAATTTTGCGATCTGCCACCGTGGTTGTATCAGAAAGATCAGTCCAGCTCTAATCTGCTGGAGCGGTCGATGGAATTTTAAGTATGAAGATATTGATTGGCTGCAGTGTCCAAGCAGCTGAGATGTTACCAAAGACCACCTTCCTCAGGTCTTTGCAATGGTTGAGTCAAAAGCAAACACACAAAACATTCAAATAGCTCTATGCAGTTTGAATAAACAATGGGCTTTTTTTCTTTTCAATTAACGTGGTCTCATTTGTGTGGTTGCTTTGATACCTTGGCAAGTTTCTCAATAATCCATAGAGTCTTCCAGGAAAAAAAAAAATACACAAAATCTAAAACTGTAAGCAGATTTATACATCATAAGGAAACCAAAAAAGATAAACCCATTTTTACTTTGTAGTTCTACATTAAAGCTCCATGCTCTACTTATTAATAAAGCAATTCATTAAGTAAAGGTGATAGCTAATAGTGGAAATGATTGCTTAATTAGCAATGTTGTGTGATCAAGGATGGTTTGTGTCAATTAAGGAGATTCTGCTGGTCTCTCAGTTACTAATAATAGTAATTTTGAAAAGAAAACTTGCAAATTACAGCTGGGAAGCTAACATGGAATTACAGTATTTATTTGTAATGATTAACTGTTTCTTTTATGAATTTTGAAGTCTTTGTTCTGTGATTTTTTTTTTCAAGCAATACCTGAATAAATACTATGGGTGCCCAAAAGACAATTGCAATTTATTTGTCCTGAAAGATACTTTGAAGAAAATGCAGAAATTTTTTGGGCTGCCTGAAACTGGAGATTTGGATCAAAATACCATTGAGACAATGAAGAAACCCCGCTGCGGTAACCCAGATGTAGCCAATTACAACTTCTTTCCAAGAAAGCCAAAATGGGAAAAGAACCATATAACATACAGGTACTGGCTGGTGATGTTGGGTTTTGCTCATACATAACCTTTTAAGAACCAATCAAACAAGACCCTTAGAAGTGGAGGAGCTGCTTAGAGGGCTAGACAGGATTTCTTGAATTAGAATCTTTTTGTGTTTGGATAACTACTAGTGCTTTAGCAACCATCTCTGAAATTTCAAATTGTAAAGTTTCAGGAATAATCATCTAAACTTAACTTTATGGTTCTGGTTGAGACTAAAGAGATTTTGGTTTTGTTCTTTGCTCTGCTGCAAACATCCTAAGGGATCTCGCTTGCTCATCTGCTTGACAGGGACCACAGTACTCAATGACTGCAGAAGCCATGCAGGAGGACAAACTCCTCTGCATTCAACAGTCATCAAATAGATTTTAAAATAAAACAAATGTATTTCAGATATATACAGACATGATTTAAAACAAACTTTTTGCAATATGTTTGGTGTGTTTTCATTTCTTACTCTGAAGAGCTAGGGACCAATACAGATCTCGCTGAAGGCGGTAATAAAAGAAATTCTCATTACCTTAGGTGGTCCAGGAACAAACTTTTAGCACCAATGAGAACAAACAGCAGATTTGTCTTAACTGCTTGATTTGGTCTGCTGCTTCCTCGCAAGTTATAGAATCATAGAATGGTTTGGGTTGGAAGGGACCTTAAAGGTCATCTAGTTCCAACCCCCCTGCCATGGGCAGGGACACCTCCCACTAGACCAGGTTCCTCAAAGTCCCATCCAGCCTGGCCTTGAACACCTCCAGGGATGGGGCAGCCACAACTTTTCCGAGCAGCCTGTTCCAGGGGCTCACCACCCTCACAGTGAAGAATTTCTTCCTAATGTCTAATCTAAATTTCCCCTCTTTCAGTTTAAAAGCGTTACCCCATGTCCTATCATTACACTCCCTGATAAAGAGTCCCTCCCCATCCTTCCTGTAGGCCCCCTTTAGGTACTGAAAGGCTGCTATAAGGTCTCCACGGAGCCTTTTCTTGGGCTGAACAACCCCAACTCTCTCAGCTTGTCTTCATAGGAGAGATGCTCCAGCCGTCTGATGATCTTCATGGTCCTCCTCTGGACCCGTTGCAACAGGTCCACGTCCTTCTTATGTTGGGGACTCCAAAGCTGGACACAGTACTCCAAAGCATCCCATAGCATCCCTCATGCCAAGACTACCCTAATAAACACTGAAGAAGCCCGCTGAAGCTCTCAGAGCCCTCATTCGCTGATGTGCTTCCTCTGATTCTTCCTTATTCTCCTTACGCACAAAGTAATTTCCCTCACTATGCACAACTGGAAACTTGTCTTTACATGGAGATTAGCTCTCTATAATATAAGGCACTAAGAAGTCCAGTTAAAATATACGAAGAAGAAGCAAGCAATGCACTTAAGCCTATGGCTCTATCCTACATGCTTTTACCTCCAATCCCCCCTGTATCCTATTGCCAACGTAACCAACACACTGGTAAAGGATTAGTGTTCAACTGGCATAAAACAATATACAGCTAACTACAAAGGCGAGAGAGAAGGACTGGGTTTTTGTTATTATTAAAGAGTAAAAGAATCCACACTTGAAAGTTTCAGAACATTATTTAGCTCTTTTTCTGGCAAATACATCTTATATCTCCAGATGTGCTTGTATGTTCATGTCTAAAGTGACAGCATGACTTGCAAGCTAAGTAGTCTACAAAAATGTAAACCTCAAATCTAATGGAGCAAAAGAAGGTGATGTCTTGCCAGCACCTCAGCGCTGATGCAAACCCCTGAATATTTTATACAAGGCCCACTACCATGCAGGCATACTACTTTGCAGCCTCTGGCTATATAAGTTTCTTCATGCTGCTGCGTTAATTCCAAAGGAAAATAAATAGTAAGCGCCACATCTAAAAACACATCTCAATCAAAGACAAGTGTCTAGATCTCACGTGGAGCACTGTTACCTCTTAACCGGTTTCACTACTGAGTCTACTCAGCATTTTGATCAGTAAACAACAAATACTGGGAGGGGGTTTATGTGTTATTTAACTCTTCCTCTTACCTCTAAGGATTATAGGCTATACTCCGGACTTGGATCCTGAGACAGTAGATGATGCCTTTGCTCGAGCCTTTCAAGTCTGGAGTGATGTCACACCGCTGAGATTTAACCGAATAAACGATGGAGAAGCAGACATTATGATTAATTTTGGCCGATGGGGTATATTTTTCTATTTTTACATATGTTTTTGGTTTTGTTCCTTTCATTAATCCTTAGTATTGGAATGATCTACCCTCAGTAAGTAGTACCCGTGAGCCTTTCTGGCAAACCTTGTCCTAGCTTGCACTTGGCTTATACAAGCTAAGATCTAGTTTCACTAAGATCTTTTTTTCTTTCTTATACACGAGAGAGAGAGAGAAGTATTTATACAATATCCTTATACTATATTTATCTTTCCAAAAGAGAATTGCTAGGGGCAACATTTTATTTTTAAATTTACAAATCAGAAATAGAACTGGGAAATATTGGTACAGCTCTTCAGATGATGTGAGCTGGCTTCGCGCCACAGAAGAGAATGGAAAGCCATCGTATTGTTTATTTATAGTTTCATACTCAGTTTTCCAGTGACAGTGGTGGAGGTCCTAACATACTGGAGCTTAAAAATGGATTTGTGACCTTCAGTTTTAACTCCCTAGCTGGTATCTGTTCTTTAGCCTAGCAGAATGCAGGTTTTCAATGCATTCTTTGGTCTTGAGGAATTTAAAAATATGGATTGTAAGCTGAATTATGGTTTCAGTCCAGCTGATGATAGGTGACTTGTTTTATTTTCATTGTACGTGCCTTCTCAATTAATTTTGGTTTTCCCTTGAAAGAAAGTTTATAGCTTTTCAGTGTAAACCAGGGGCATTTCAACTTTTTATGACAGTCACAGAATTTTTAATACTAATGAAGGTACTTGTGCAGCCAATCACTTGGGAGGTAGACTTTGGAAGTGAAGCAAACAGTTCGAAGAATAACTGAGCTCTTTGTGAAAGCCTTCATTTCAAGCTGGTTTTCTTTGCTTTAACTGCTGATGAGTTGACCTCAAAAGCTTCAGAGATTCTGCACAGAACTAAAACTTCAGATCCTCATCCAGGCTGGCTTGGTTTGCAAAAAGAAGTCTTACAAAAGCAGAAGTGTTACTGCTGGGTTTAGTACTTGCTGGTTATAGTCAGCTCAGAAAGAGTGGGAGAACAACTTCTTCCACACTCATTCATTCATTCTTATCACTTTACTGCATGTCAGATTCACAGGAGCTGGGACATCCACAAGGTTTTTCATTTTTAAGCTTTCTCTTAAGCATGGCATCTACTTTGAAATAAGTGGGAGCAAAGCATCTAATACATGTCAAAATCTTCTCCTTGACAACTGACACACTAGTCTACTGAAATGAGTGAACTGAACTAGTATTAAGAGAGTGACACCAGCATGAAATTGGTGTAAGAGAGTAGAGAATCGGGCCTGTGTATTTAGGGCTCCTGTTAAATGGCAAGACATCAGACCAAAAGGCCTGAAATGATGCAACTGGAGATGCTGGCAGCCAGCTTTGATGCACAGGTCAGTGTGGTAGGAAAGCTATGAATAACAGGGTTATGCCCTTGCCAGCCTGCCTTACCCACATGCGGTGTACTTCCAAGAAAAGCCTACAGTGTAATAACAGGAGAGCTACTTAACCTGCTGTTGCCCTGTGAGCTGCCTGAGTCTTGGAGTGGCTCATGTGGAGGAGGAACAGGCTCCTCAGGAGGAGGAACAGTGCCTCAGAGCACTGAGTAAGAGCTGGTTTTCCAGAGGCTCACTACTGAGACACTCTGCTGATTTGCTTTCCTGCTTAAAGTTGTCAGTATCCTGCACAAAGAAAAGAGTACGACAGTCTGAGGTGCAGCAGAAAAGAGTAGCCTGCAAAAAGAAATCTGCCTTTACTTTCCAATCTCTGTGTTGGAAACCGATACAAATAATCTGAAAATACCCTTCATCTGCAATGTTTATTTTACAGCTCCTACCAGTCTCCACTGAGAAAGAGCAGTATGTATGCAGTCATACGTCTAATGTACAGTATTTCACTGTTCTTCACAGTCTTTGATTCCTTTCCACAATACTTATGAGACATAAAATAAAACGCAGTGACAACTGCAGTACTGACACTTAATGTTCTTTGTAAGAACTGGCGGCTTCTCTTCTGATTCAGTCTTGCCAGCACAAACCATACCAATAAACTCACTCACTAAGTATTCTGCTGCTGTCTTGGATGGGAAAGTACACATGATAATCATCATTCATGTAAGGACTCTGACAGAGCTGAGGTCATTAGAAACCGCTCTTTTTTGTCTGCTTCCTCCTGCAGAACATGGTGATGGCTATCCATTTGATGGCAAAGACGGTCTCCTGGCTCATGCCTTTGCACCGGGGCCAGGAATTGGAGGAGACTCCCATTTTGATGATGATGAACTGTGGACGCTTGGAGAGGGGCAAGGTACCAGACTTTTTAATGTTTCCGAACATACGGTCTGCTGGCTGCTATGTTTTAATGCTCTTTCAGGCACTGCACGAAATGTTTTCATTGACATGTCAATAAATGTTAGGGGATCAAAATTAATTTATACAATTCAAATTGTTCTCTATAAAATGTTTATGTCATTCCTAAATAAATGTTACCTAGGATTTCCCTTTCTGTTCCTCTACTGTTGCCCCTTGAAAACCTGAATTAATAATGGACCAGATACTGCACAACCTTCATGAACTGTGGGAAAAGTACAAAGCCACAACTACAATTTTGAATGCTTCAGTTCTCGGGTACCAAAAGAACAACATCTTTAGGTTCATTTGTAAGAGGCAGAGTGGCCAGTGCTTTTCAGCTGACATACCCTTTTAAGATGGCTTAAGCTGTGGCTCCAGTTGTTAAAAATGGAACCATCTACCTAAATAAGTATTTATATACTCATGTCAAAACCAAATTGAATATAAACCCTCATGCTGACGACTGAAGCAAAATCGACATCAAACAGCGGATTAAGACCATCTCCAAGAATCTTTAACAGGCAGCTTGCCATACCCTTTAGAAGAAAACAACCGAAGTCCAGATAGTATCACCTAAACTAAACAAACAAGACCAAGTGTTATTAGTTTGGAACCTCTTTTTTCTGTTTGAGCTTTGCCGCAATGATATATTTCTAATTATAATTCTTCTACTGTAAAATAATTTGGAAAACTTAGAGTAGGAATTCAAACTCACGTTTGCCTTTCATTTCAAATTCTAGTTTTCTCAGCTGTCCTCCCATTGAAACAATAGTTGAACTTTAATACCAAAACAGTCAACTTCCTTCTGTTTGGTTTTCTTTTAACTTTAGCAAAAGTATTGACCAGTATATGTAGCAACTGGAGTGGATCCCTGCCTCAGACTAACAATGAATAGGAGGAAACTGTTTTCCATATTTGTGGAAATTTGTGGAAATACTGCACAAGCATCCAGTTAGTTACTGCCATCAAGAGAAATGCTATGGATAAGTGAATGACCTATACATTAACATATCTTACAGCACCAGCACTGTAGTCTTAGGACTACATGTGACAAATGGAAATAAAACCCAGGACCCGGGTGTGTCTGCATTAACACCTAGTCCCCCCAGTGCCAAAGTGGTTTATGAGGCACAAGGCATGTTCAGCTCATGCTCAACTGCTGCCTGGAACCTTTCAAACTATACTGAACATTTTAGACCATATTACCAAAGAAACTAAATTATTAAATATATTAAAAGCATGTTTATAAGTTTGCATTGCCATGGTAACAACAACATATTTATTTTTCTGGGCTGATTCTAAGGACTGTTCACTCTAACACTTGAGCATGAGTAATATCCATGTAATTCTTTCAAAATTACCAGTTATTATTTCAGCTATGATCATCTTGCCAATAGAGAGACCAACAGCATATTGAATTTCAAAGTGGAAATTCAGACTGCATTTCTATACCAATGTCCTCCAGCAAAAGAAGATTTCCAGAAACTGTATTTTTTTATATCAGTTGGTGGCTAATTTCATCCCTGCATTTGTTCTCTTTATAGTGGTTAGAGTGAAGTATGGAAACGCAGATGGTGAATACTGCAAATTTCCCTTCTGGTTCAATGGCAAGGAATACAACAGCTGCACAGACGCAGGACGCAGTGATGGATTCCTCTGGTGTTCCACAACCAAAGACTTTGATGCAGATGGCAAATATGGCTTTTGTCCCCATGAGTGTAAGTAGACCATTGCTTCTACTGTTTTCTCCTGGTAGACTGTTACCTACTTATTTTGCCCATCCACTTCTCCTTGTACTTTTTCCACTTCCCTTCTGGTCAATTTAGTTTTACTACTCTTAATATCTCCTCAGTATCTAAGCAGACAAAACTGCATAAAGGCTCCCTAAAGGCAGGAGAGTTTGTAACTGACAATGACCCAGGCGGAGGTATTTCTCTAAAATCAAGGACACATTGAAGATATGTTGGAAGCAATGTTGGCCCCATATACACATCAAAGACACTACAGGTTCAGTTTCACGATCCAGGAAAGACAACCACCTTTTAGAGTAAGGATTGGGCCAAATTTGGAGAAGGAGCACACTAAATGACAGAAATCTCTCTCTAAATTGCAGGCTATTCCGCTAACAATTGCAATTACATCTCCTTCAAGACCAGTAACTGACAAAAACTAGCAGTTAAGGATGAAACCCATTAAGCCAAACCTCTATAACTTCGCATACCAATTTTACCAACTGGTTTCCCAGGTCCTCTGACTCCGGGAGCCCTCTTAGTGCAACGTGACACTATTATTGTCACAAATCACCCTTTAAATTACCTCATACTGCTTATTAAAATAAAAAGGACCGAATTTCAATGAGTATCTATGCTGGTACAAAGTTATTTATATGTTGGTACATTGGAAATTGCTAGCCAGGAGAGCACTCACATTTTTAGAATTTAGGTTTTTATTTTTGACACAGGTCTTAGGATTCTTACTCATGAAGCAGTTCCAACAGCTCACTTTAGATACAGGAATGACACTGTATTTCAGAAATCATAACTTGGTATCCGTATCTGTAGAACACTGTTAGAGGGTCTAGGAAAGCAAGGATCGTACTTAATTTCTAACCCTTTGGAACATGAACAGAATCCTCCATTTCACAAGCAATTTATTTCATATTTGGAAACACTAATTTACAAGTTAGACAATGTGTATAATGCTTTCATCTAGCCATAACTTTTAAAAATACATACATGATATGATTATTATTATTATCTTTCAAATGAAATTATGACAATATGTTTCCAGTTTAAACATCGGGAAGATGTATTTATATGCTTGAAAATCTTGATGGATATAAGATGGATATACTGGATATGAGATTTTGGACAATTTATTATTATATGAGTGTTAATTTGATCTCCTGTATATCACACAGCAGGAAACCTTTAGAGAAGCAATTAATTTTAATTGGCTGTAGCCTACTGTGCTAATTTATGAGCAGTGAGAAGAGTAGAGAAGGTAAGGGGCTTTTAGCTGCTTGCTCCATCTCCTGTTTGCCAGCTCCAGTGCTGGCACCTATATTCACCAACACTCCTGGTACTGCAGTTTCCCACATTCACTTTTTTCCCTTTGTACATAACCAAGTGCTATAAGCTTTTGGCAGCAGGGAGCGTTTCATCACTCTTGTTACCTTATCCTGAGCAATGGACCCACAAGGTCACTAAAACTCCTGCCAGCTACTGCTGTGTCACAATAAATAAAAAAACAGAGTTATGAAAGAGAATGAAACAGAAAATAATGGAGCTTTTGTTGGACTCATGCTAATCCTGCTTGAACAATAGTACTAAACTTATTTATAATATTATGGGTACCTGCAGTCAGTACAAGGAAAGGGAGAGCCAGTTGCTGAAAGGGAATCAGTGATGCTTAAGACGCAAAGCTAACCAAACAAGACACGATCAGGGTTTTGGCAGACCAAGAACGCACAAGCACAGCCCAACATGTCCCAGGCAAGCCTCAATGAGTACTGTAAAAAACACATGTATATGCGTTAATACGTAGGTGTCAGTTAAGTACACGTAATTTTTCAAAAGATCGCAGACGTGTATGTAGAAAAAGTTCAGATACCCTGTCTTCAAAACTTCTCTGGCATCCTATTGCAGCCAAACACTAAATGGATTCCTGCTTGACAAATTTGGGGGATTTCTCAAGTTCATTTGCAAGACCATACAATTTCCAATATCATAGAATCATGGAATCACAGAATGGTTTAGGTTGGAAAGGACCTCAAAGCCTACCCAGTGCCACCCCCTGCCCTGGGCAGGGACACCTCCCACCAGACCAGGTTGCTCCAAGCCCCGTCCAGCCTGGCCTTGAACACCTCCAGGGATGGGGCAGCCACAGCTTCTCTGGGCAACCTGGGCCAGGGGCTCACCACCCTCACAGCAAAGAATTTCTCCCTGAGATCTCACCTAAATCTCCCCTCTTCCAGTGTAAAACCCTTCCCCCTCGTCCTATCGCTCCACTGCCTGATAAAGAGTACTTCCCCATCCCATGTAAGATTACAAATTTTCTGCACCAGGATGCTAAGGTTTTGCAAAGATAATCTGTTGTAGAATATAGCAGTCTTCTAGCCCTAATGGGATAAAAAACATATTCTTTAATTTCCAAAACCCTAATTTCCCATTATAGGTCATATCTAGAGCTGGAATCTACCACGGTGACAGCAATTTATATAACTATAGGGGATGTACAAGCAGGAGTGTGAACTTTTAACAGACTTCAATTAATTAAAAAAAAAAAGTTATCATGAGTTACATGACTTATAGAACTAGCTTCTTTAGCCTAACATTTACTTCAGTAGACTATATGCGTGCACACACACATACCGGCACAATCATTATTTCCTAAAACTTTTCCATCTCCGTCATTCCCCACCTTTCCCCGGATCTCTTCCCCCTCAGGTTAATCCTTCCAGCTGTAAAAGAGCAAAATTAGGCTTATTTCTTTACAATACTCCAAATGCTCAGATATAGTCGGAATGAAGCCCGGATTATAGGTCACTGGACAAACTGAGATCCACGTACCCTGACTGATACCTTTGTAAATTCCCAAACTCATACAAGACTGAAAATGTGAGCAGGGAAGCACTGTCAAGGAGAGTTGGTTCTGCAAGTTGATATTCCTGCAAATGCTTGTGTCAAGGTTTCTGAAACGGAACAGAAGGGTTTCAGCCTTTTGTTTCTGATGCAATTGTTTTGCAAGATCCTTGAACAGTTATGCACAGATGTTTCTTATTAAATTCAGAGCTGCATTGTTCAGCCATTACTCCAAAACACCCTTTGATAAAACCCAGCTAATACATTCAGATAGGGGAGGATTTACATCATAGAGCCTGTGTTGGGGGCAACACTCCTAGTTGTCAGTGTTTGTTTCTCCCGTTTAATTCACTGAAGTTAGTTTCAATTCTTCTTATAGAGCCATGCTGCATATTTGGAAACATTTTTTAAGCTATAGGGTTGCACTAGGCTCTTCTAAAGTTAATCCACATCTGTACCCTAATTGTGTAGACTGATTCAACTGTCAAAGCAGAAGAAGGGAAAGCAGAAAGTTATCTACCTACTACACAAATCTTATGTAGGTGGGCTGAACCTCTCCTTTGCCCTATGGGATCAAGGGATCTTGAATCTCTCTCTTTACCAAACTCCACTGACATGACAGAGAGTTTAGGCTCCTAACTTTGGTCCTCTGATATCTAATGTTATTGAGATCTGTATTCTGCCTGTACCTCCCTCACACTGGGCACAGTTCTCGTAGGCTGCTGCTCGACTGCTCTCCCAGGCAGAACCCTCCTGGAGCTGCAGCTACCTCCACCTTGGGTCTGTGCCACAGGGTTTCAGCAGCCTTCCAGCCTGAGCTTTCCTTACCTCACAACTGGCTGGTTTTTCTGGGAAGAGCTAACAGTGCAGTGCAGCTCACAGATTAGTACTGTCCAGTCTGAATCTGCTCTCACATCAGCATATCTTCACTAATTATTAGATTGCTGAGCTTACCATGATGCAGAACAAGAGTCAGACCCTTTAAGATCCCCTTGCAAGTAAATAAAGCTTTTGTTATGTTTTGGGGGAAACTGTCCTGGTCTCTGTCTTTAACTTTCATTTACATTAAAGCAAAGAATTTTCTAGTTAAGGCTGGGGGAGGATTTGAAAACTTAATAAACTGTTGTTGTTACCATCACATGATGTTTCCTCAAGCAAAATGAAAAACTGCATTTTGACTGTGACTCAGAAAGACTCCATGCAAAGCAGTAAGAGATTGACTTTCCATAAGGTTTTTGCAATTTAGCCACATTTAAACCAACAAAAAAAGGCTATTAAAATACAGAGTTTGCCAGATCTAGAGCTGGAAGCAGCTCATGTGGTAAATGAGTCATCTGAACAAATCAGTTCAATTTTGCCTTCCAATTCTATCATTTCTTTATTAAAAAAAAATAAAGTCTTTCTCCAATCACGACAGCCGCAGTCCTAGTTAATGCACGTTTCCTAACTTATTACAGCATCTGAGACAAATACAAACAGCTGCAGCTTGCTCTTTTGGGGAGGCACAATGCATGTTGCGGTTATCTTTTGCCTAGAGATAGGACCTCTGTGTGGCTGCTTCCATGTCCAGGATGCAGAAGGATACAGACAGATGAGTTCAGTGAACTCATGTGCGTGAGCCAGGCCTGCAAAGCTCTAAGTCCTCTCCTTACTGGGACTGGAACTTAGGGCAGTAACTTACTGGTTCATGCCTCTGATACTGTGGTCAATTACTGATTTAAGTGGAAAAGGCAAAATGAATCATCTCTGTCACAATACCCCATCATTAGAACCCTTCCTGATCACCCTTCAGCCAGCAAAGGTCTTGGGTTTTTATTTATTACTACTCTAAAAAGTGAAGCACACTCATAAGCAATGTCTCTTCCCATTGATGTATCAGACTAAGCAAAGGCAAAACCTCTCAAATTCTACACAAAGAAGTTACAATGGCATTTTGGTCATCAAAAATGACAACAGCAAAGTAGAAATAACCTGCCAAACCTTCCCACATACACACTTGGGTTTTAGCATTAGCTTTAAACTGGGGGAAACAGAGGGAGAAAGGCGTCCCCTTGGGCACCTTAAAAAGGGCCAAATCATGCATACTTTACACCAGGAATTCAAACAGATGTGTTCCGTTCTGAGGTGCTGTTCTTAAATCTCAGGGGGAATTAGCACATGGCTACATGAAGATTTTTTGCCTCTGTTCAGTGCAAAGCTCGGCCCAGTTTGTTGCCCTCATGGTTTTCTCTCACCAGCACATGGCACCTATAGACACTGTCCTACCATTGAGAATTCCCATGGATGGAGCAGCCAAGAGAAGACACAGGCAGATTCACAAGGTGTCAGTTGGTCCACACCACATGCATCTTCATGTAATTCAGTTTGGACACACATTTTTTAAATATCAGCATGAGAGATTTTATCTGCTTCCTCTACATATTCCAGAAAGTCTACTAAAATCCTAAAAGAGATCCCAGAACTGGTGACTCAGTTTAATCTGTACTCCTTCATCCATGAGAGAGATTTGTGGTTCTCAGGGTTGAGCCCTGAGGCCTTGTTTGTGTATGTGGAGAGATAATAAACAGCTCCTAGAAGACCAACACACTACCTACAGGAACATTAACAAAGCTAAGGACAGGAGAAGCCTCCAGTACTCAGCTTTGTCAGAGAAGTCATATTTGTCCCCTCTTGCTGATCTATTGAGTGCCTGAGCCTTGCTGCGGGGATTCTCAGAAATGAGAAGCAAAGCCTAGAGGAAAAGCCAACAGGTTATTATTTGACTTCAAGTCTACTATATGTCAGCGTCTTAAAGAAACTGAAAATGTGCACAGATGGCTACCAGGAAAAACCAATCTGGCTTGTCTGTGCCTCTGTACAAAGTTTGCCATTCTAGCTAACATTTTTAATGCAAGGTAGAGGAATCTGCAGAACATGAGTGACTTTCTCAGAATCCTCTTTCTAAATGTTGTTTCAAGAAGGGATATTAATTTTATGTTATGATGCAGGCTATAAAGGACATATACAATTCAAACCACATTCAAACAGCTTGGGAGAATTTTCTTTGTTCCCAGTTCATTTATAAAGATCAATTAGTCATTCCTTCTGTACACTTGTGAGACTGTAACATCCCTGGTCTATCTTGCCAAAGCATTTCACTGTTTGTGTAAAATAGATGTTCTAAGTGTGAACTGCACCATGCACGATGGCTGCCTAATCTCTGTCAAGACCTTCCCATGTTACCATGGGCACACTGTGATTCCTTCTTGATATTGAGCATTGGGTATTGACATTTTTCTCTTTCGTTCTCCCTACAGCACTTTTTACAATGGGCGGCAATGGTGACGGGCAGCCATGCAAATTCCCCTTTAAATTTCAAGGCCAATCCTATGACCAGTGCACAACAGAAGGCAGGACAGATGGATACCGATGGTGTGGAACCACCGAAGACTACGACAGAGATAAGAAATATGGATTCTGTCCAGAGACCGGTACGAGGAATGTTCCTTGCATAACACAGTCTAATTTGTCATTGTTTTAAATAACAATAGTCTCCTTTTTTAAACCTTCACCAGAGCACACAAAAGTTGATGAGTTCGGCACAATTTCAGCACAGGTGGCCAAGGAAGGGAGCGATCTATGTAAACAATACGGTGTGCCACAGCACACCAAGTTTATCAGGGATACACCAATGTCATTGAACCATAGGACCAAATGTCTACCACTGCAGGATAATTACCAGTAGATTACAATTTGTTAACGGTCCTGGAAGAGAAGTCTCATGTGATAGAAGAAAGCATGAATAATATTTTAGCTTAATACTTACCATTTACAGTTGAAAAAAGAAATCCTGTTTAGTATGTTAAGCTTGAGTTAATGGATCTTTTCAGCAATTCAAAAGAACTAAGTGAAATGGTTTAGCCAGAAAAATAGATTTCTGCTTTCTTCACATTTTTTTATACTTTTTAACTTGAGTTTTACTAATAAAAGGAACAAAAATTAATTTATAGCCTTGTATAGCTTGGCAGGTGTTCAATTTCAGGAGCCATAAGTATTTAGACTGTATAAGTTAGCTATGGCAGTTCTAAAAGCTCAAGCTTTTACCAGAATCAAGGGGAAGCCACATTCACCCTGTTGCACCCTGCAGCGACATTCAAACCTATCTGAGTCTTTTGAAAATGGCCTAACCATTTGCAGCAGGAATTTGATGTATTGGTATTTGGCTTTCTCTTACTTTTGATAACCAGGTGTAGCCCCTCAATTTTACCTTATTGATGTTTAAAAAAAATTAAAACAAAGGAACAAATTCATTATAACTTGCTACACAGTCAGGAAGAGAAAAATCTAAAGGATAGTTTAACAAACAAAGAACCAATATATGTAGAATCAATATATCCGAAGTCTTAGGCAACATAGTCTTTATCACTGGAACCAAGAAATACACTTAGTTTAAGCTTTTTTTCAGCATAAAAGGTTATCGCTTGCAGTAGCTGTGATTTTTTTTTTGTTTGTTTCTCGCTAATTAATTAATAATAATGAATGAGAAATAAATAATATTAGGGACACAACCAGCTTTGCCTCTGTGTTGCTCTCCTGTACCTTCCCAGAAGATAGACCATAATTTGAAAGGAACTTAAGGAATTTAGGAATTTACATTCATTTGTAAATGAATTTAAATGATTTTTATATTCTTTTCCTGCTCTGTTTATGATACCTACTCTAAACTGTAAGTTTAAATCATTACATCCTCTTCTCTCTAGAAAATACTTGTACACACATATACAAGTGTTATTTCTTATATATTACTGCTGTATACTACATAGATAAGAACACAGGAGAAAAAATTACAAGTTTTTGCAAAAATACAGGTTTTTAAAAAAAAAAAAGTCATCCACATTAGATATCCTTTTGTTTAGAAAAATGTTTAAAACTATATGCTTTTAAACTGTACCCTGCTGACAGCATAAAACAATTCCTCAATTAACTTGATACGACTCCTCTTCTGGACATTTTGGACTTGTTTTTTCCTACTTCAAAGCTTATACTTCAGTGGGACACCTCCTAACCAGGTGCATACTCAATAGCCTTTAACCTTTCTGCCACTAAACCTACCTTCAACCTATTTGAGACACACTGTAAAACATCACCAGGAAAGACCATCAAAAGGTACTTGCTATGCAATCACCTTCCACAAAACACTGTTACCTGCTCCTTTCTCAGAGCTGTGAACATGAGTCTGGGGCTCATTCTTACTCCCACCAAAACTATTGGCAAGTTCATTGCAATGGCAATGCCTAGACTTGTTCCTTTTTTCCTGTGTCAGACAATTTTCTTTTCAAATACTACTTTTTATCTTATTCCTCATGTTTGTAAAAAGATTGCAGATTTTCTGCTTGCTTTTTGGTTTTAATGTGTAGTTTAGGAGAAGATGCATCAGCTTAATCTCACAAAAGGGATTCCCTTCTCACTGTGTTTTTCTGTCCTTTTCCACAGCCATGTCAACAGTTGGTGGCAATTCAGAGGGAGCCCCTTGTGTATTCCCCTTCATCTTCCTTGGGAATAAATACGAGTCCTGTACAAGTGCGGGTCGCAATGACGGCAAGCTGTGGTGCGCTTCTACCAGTAGCTATGATGATGACCGCAAGTGGGGGTTTTGTCCAGATCAAGGTAACAGTTTGTGTCAGAGTAATACAATGAGACCAGCATATTGACCACACCGATGACATCACACTTACGATGATTTCATTTTCATACTTATCACTCCTGTCTGGTTACAGTATTTCTCCCCAGCCCAAAATCGGAGCAAACCCCCTACATTTAAATGTGAGGCTATTGTTAGAGAGTCAGCCCCACAGCTCTTCCGCCTGAAACATTCAGATTTTCTAAAATTATAATGATGACGTATCTTGCCAAAAATACAAACCCCAAAACCATTCAACAAATAAATAAATAAATAAATAAATAAATAAATAAATAAATAAATAAATAAATTATTTTTCTCATCACAAGTTTTTCCTTCCAAGGCTAAAAGCCACAAGTACCACAGTATTTCATTAGTATGTCATACTTACACTCTGATATTGGCCAAATTAGGAAGAAATGCTAAATGTAAAAAATTAATACATTTGTGACTGATACTGCCGAAGATGAAAAACATGTTTAAAAACTGAGAAAGACAATATAACGTTTGTATGGTGAATATCTGTATTTAAGATTATTTTGGTTAAGCTTTGTCCTTATTTGTAACATGGGTAAAATTAAATATAGCAAAAGGCTTTTTGCACATTTACAAATTCTAGATTCAGGTTTTTCTTTTAAGAAGAAAATAACTGCTAAATTTCAGAGACTATTTGGCCATAATTGATAAAATGTCATCTGATGATAAAAGATTTTCTTTTTTAACCTAACAATACTTGATACAACAGTACTGATTCAGGCTCTGTTCACAAATGCACAGATATACACACCTGTTTATCATTTGCGTGACATTTCCTGATTAAAAGTATGATTTGAGGTCTAGATTGCAAGCTTAATTCTTCTGTGCTTAAAAAAAGCCTGATTTTATTTGCTACACTTTCTTTTCTCACAGAGGTATTAAGACTGTGGTCAAAGTCGCTAGCATGTGAGATAGCACCAAACATCAGCTACAGAAGAGGTTTTAGAATCTCTCTAATAAAATGTCATTTCTGGCAATATGTATGACATTCACCATTGCCGGCTGTAAATAATAATTATGATATTCATTATAGGGAGAATTTGATGGGTAGCAAGGAAAATAAAATGAGAAGACTATGAATAACTTGGGTAGTACACTTCTATTTAGACATAAGTGGCTAATACTATCTTGCTGTGTTATTTAGGGTACAGTCTCTTCTTGGTTGCTGCTCATGAATTTGGCCATGCTATGGGATTAGAGCACTCTGAGGATCCAGGAGCTCTCATGGCCCCTATCTACACCTACACCAAGAACTTTCGGCTTTCTCAGGATGACATTAAAGGGATCCAGGAGCTATATGGTAAAGTCCTCCCTCATCAGCAGAACTCATCAGAAAAGCATGCAGCACAGGTTGAAATTTATGGCTCAGAACTTGCAGTAAATTACATACCACACAATACCACCAATGCCAGAAACATCCTCTGTTCCTTTCTCCCTCCTTTCTTCATGTTATTACCAGGGCTCCTACTTTAATCAAATATCACAATTTAAGGACGAGGGATCACTAAATTTACTGATCTAACAGGAGCCCCAAAACTCCCCAAAACCAAACCTTTAGACGAAAATTTCTAATGCCTTTACTGGGACAATGAAATGCCATGCTTTGGTCTAGCTTGAAATACCTGATGCGTGTGGGTTTGGGTGTTACTGTCTACAACGCTCTAAGTATTCCAGATTGCAGCTCCCTGTAAGAGGGAAAGGATGTCAGTTCCTGTCCGACCTTGGCAACAGTTCTCATTGCCTTCCCACAACGATTCAAGCTGTACCATCACAATAACATTTGCAGGGAGTGTGCAGGAGCTGGTTCTTCGATGTAAATGTTTTTGGCAAGCTCCTGGAGAAAAAGTGGATTTAAGTATTTTTATGTTGGTACATTTTTAAAATTTATTATTTTCTCGACAGATACTCTCAGTAAAATGCATAAGTAGTATTATGATTGAAGTTCCTTCCATGTATACATTTTCTACCATGTAGAGGCACAATGTAAATTAAGCAGTCGAAGAAAGTCTATGCCATTTCTCTCTGTGCTTTTCACTTTTCTAGTGAGATATCTTCCTAATTGTAAATGACTATATTCTACAGTACTCAACACTTTAGAAATTACAATAAGAATATACCAAAATTATTACCACATGAGACACCTTTTTATCAAAAATCGGATTGGAATCTTCATTTTCTCCTTGTTCTTTACTGCTTTAATTAAGACTGGGAATTGAGACATGGGCAAAGTTAAGTGAATTTTCTAAGCTCGCACAGCATAACTTTGCTAGAAGTCAGAATTTAACCCAGTTCTCTCAAGGCGCACTTCAAAACCTGAGACAAAACTATCTTTTTTGCCTCTCTATAATTGATAGAACCCTTTACAAACTGCTTTCTATATAAAACAAATATTCAAAAAAAACCTTTCTTTTTTTACACTATTATTATCTCAAATCACCTACACTCTACTTTGTTTTATACAGTAGTAAATCAACCTGATCTCGAAGAAAAAAGGCAAATGTCTCATAAGGCAATACAGCAGCCAAATGATAAAACAAAATAAAAGAAACCAGATGGCAAAGTGCATGTTCTGAAGAGCATGTTTTGATTATTGATGACGGCAGAAAGATCATACCAATGGCTCAAAAGGCATCTTTGTAACTTGCAAACTATCGGCACTTCTAGAAAGAAGAGAAATACACTTTGACATCTCTCTCAGTGGAGTTGCGGATAATTCTGAATAGAAGGACTTGGAAATGCATTTCTCTTCTTTTTAGAAGCCAGTAAAATAAAAATTGTAATGTTAACATTTGAACCCAGTCTAATCACGTCTGAATGTCTTTCAAGTTAAATAGGCAGCTCAACATGGATGGACACTCACATAGGCACGCTGTCTTGATGAGGCCACACAGCAGACTAAGGCAGGACTGGAAGCTAAGGCCTTCTCAGCTGTACTTGACCACCCTTCTTCTGAGAAGATTTTATTATAAGGTTTTTTTTCCCCCTTCAAGCACTGCCTCCAAATTATTCCCCTTCTATGAATTATGATAGTTCAGGTTCCCTGTGTTACCTTTGCAGCACCGTATTTCAGTGTAACAGAATATTTCTGTTCCCCGTTACAGAAGTATCGACTGATGTCGAACCCGGACCAGGGCCAGGACCAGGCCCACGTCCAACCCTTGGACCTGTCACTCCAGAGCTCTGCAAGAACGACATTGTATTTGATGGAGTTGCACAAATTAGAGGAGAAATATTTTTCTTCAAAGATAGGTAAGAGATAAATTCCTTACCAATGGGGCCTCAAGTGGAGGAATCTGTCAGACCTATTGTTCGAAATTTAGAAATTTATTATCTGGTACAATCTTTGCCCTTTCTTTTGTGTGTTCAGAGATAGCAAAGAATCCTAATCAACTCCTAGGGGAAAGAGATGTCAAATTCTGGTTTTATGGTTAAATAATATGGTCGCCTTTGCCACAAGGCTACACTGCTGGCTCATGGTCAACTTCTTTCCACCAGGGCCCCTGCATCCTTTTTCAGAAAGCTGCTTCCCAGCCTGTTGGCCCCCAGTATGTACTGGTGTTTGGGGTTGTTCCTCCCCAGGTGCAGGACCTTGAACTGGCCTTTGCTGAACTGCGTGAGGTTCCTGTCAGCCCATTTCTCCAGGGATCAAGGTCCCTCTGGATGGCAGCACAACTCTCTGCTGTATCAGCCACTCCTCACAGTTCTGGGTCATCAGCAAACTTGCTGAGGGTGTGCTCTGCCCCATCATCCAGACCATTACTGAAGATGGTAAACAGTCTTCTAACCAGTTCTGACACCTGCGGTACACCACTAGTTACTGGCCTCCAGCTAGATTTCATACCACTGACCACATCCTCTAAGACCTGGTCAGTCATCCAATTTTCTGTCCACCTCACTGTCTGCTTACCTCACCCATACTTCAACAGCGTCTCTATGAGAATCTTACTGGAAACAGGGTCAAAAACTTTTCTCATCTGCTCTCCCCCCATCTACCAAGCCAGTCACTTCATCATAGACGGTTATCAGGTTGGTCAAGCATGACTTGCCATTTGAGAATCCATGCTAACTACTCCCAACTGCCTTCATGTCCAAAAGATTGTCTGTAACTACAGGTGAGATGATTATACCATAAATTCACCTTTCCTTAGAGCTACTCTCAAACATCTTTGAGAGTCTGGAATTTTCACCTTCAGTCATTATTTTAGGCAGTTTTGTGGTGGTTTTTAGTTTCTGCCCTACACTGGGATTGTGCATGACAAGATGCTATGACAGACTGGGCTGGTGGTAGTTCTAGCTAAAATCAGGACAAGGAAATGCCACAAACCTCACAAAAAAAGCCTGTTCTCATGATATTTTACACCCAATTTTAGAGATTGGAGAGTAAAAATTAACCATGGTGTCAGCCCTGCTGGCTTCTGTAGCATCACAACAGCGTTGCTCAAAGGGTGAAGTGGGAGACGCATCCAAAGTTCTAAATGCTTATGCAAACCAGATATGACCCCCAAAAATCTGTAGAGACTGACCCATCTGTAACGTTAATCACAAAATTAGCAATGGAAGAGATGCATTAGGCATTCTATTGCCTGCCAAAGAAGGATTCATTCCCTATAAAATATTTCCGGATGCCTTTTGCAGCAAAACCTACATGGGTTTCAGCAACCTACAAGTAATTCAGCAATGGAAATCCCATCACTTTCAGTGGAGTCTGGAGGCACTGTCCTTCCTGATTTCATTTCATATAGTCTGCACTACGAGGTAAAACTTCAAACCTGATTGCAGGAAAATTTCCAAACAGCTTCTAAAAACACCCCTCCAAAAAAGTTGTTCATCCAAAGTTAGTGGCAATAATCTCAAATGCCTCTTCCACCATGGAGGCACTGTTTTAGCAAATCTTCAGTTTTAGCACAGCTTTCATTATGATCGCTTGATCCAAAGAGGATCGGCTCCCTTCCCATGTTCATACAGATACAATTATGGAAATCTCTGAGCAAAATCTTGTGATTAAACCCTGAGTGGTTTAATCCAGGTTGAGTCCAAAGTCATTAAATAACAGTATTATGTGACTTGTGGCTGCTGTAATAACACATCAAGGACACTGGTGATTGGGATAGGCTCCATGTGTGCAAGGGCTCCACGGCAGAAGACACAAAAGGCATTTTTGATGCAAAAGCAGAGACATTCCTGGTAAAATGAGATGGCTGCACAGCTGCAGCTCCCACTGTCTTTGCCAGGGCCTGTATTACCCAGCTGCTCAGCAATGAAGAGCATCTCCTAAGGAGTACGGGACTTGGCAGCACCATGGTGAGAGACACTAAAGCTCCTTTTCTCTGCCGTAAATCAGTGCCCAATTTGAAATCATTTATCCTCAGTTACCCTGAGCATTCTCCCAAAGCCGTTGAAGATCTGGGTCCACATAAGTTCACTGCATGTGCTCAAATCAAACACTGTCTCCTATCAGATAGGAACACACACAAGCATCTAAAGCTGACAGAAATATTACAACATGCCTGTTCATTGCTCCAGATGTCAGAGCTGAAATTTAAGAGGGAGCAAGAACCAGCAAACAAGATCTCCCTCAAAAACCACCAATTTAAAACTTGTCTGTATCTGCTGGTGGTGTGAAGTCCAGACATCACATACAGATTTAAATTTTCAGGGAGAATATGTGAAGGGTTTATTACTGTGCTGCACGGTTTAACTCTACTCAACAGCTTTTCATAACAAAAAAATCATGGGCAACTGGATAATATTACAGTCTATGGTATACAGTAATTCCTTCAGTGCATTTCCTTCCAGTTCCCACCTATGTGACACCCAGATAACACTGATTTGGGTTTGAAGTTTGACTTAATCTTTATCACTAGCTTTATGTTTTAGCACTGTAGAAACTCTGATTAAAAACCCCTGGTTGCAAGAACGTAACATTCCTCATTTCTATTACAGCTGCTATGGGCAAAAAGGGTTCATTCAATATGTCTGTGGGGACACCCGTGATACCTTTTGTACTATTCCTCTTGGCCCCGTTACTGGCAGGCTAAGATTCCTTGCAATCCTAATGGCAAGAAATAGCCCTTTCTTGGCCACAGAATGGCCCCACGGCACCATCACATCAGGCTCACAGAAAGCCAGTATCAGGCCCTCCCAGCAACAAGCTGCCCAGAGCTGGCCCCACTGCCCTGGCCTAACCAGCTTGACAAAACCAGTGCCCACTTTCGCTAGCACAGCCATCAGGGAGCTGAAGTGTTCACCTCAGCTCAGGGCCTCCAAAAGGAAAAAACTTTCTTACAGCAGTAAAAAAAACCTTTCAAGTTCCACAGTATTCGCAGCATACTGATCCTCTTCTGATCACTTGTGGGCCTCGGTTTTCAGCCAGACCTCCACCTTGCTTCTGCTTTTGTAAACTGGCAATCACATGAGGCTTGGTTCAACCAGGAACAATTTAAAATCTATTCCTAAATCAGCAAAGCGATTCAGTATTCTATATAATCCCAACAACACAGAAGTATTTCACATTCAGATACAGTTGGTCAAAGAACTATGCAAATACCAAAACAATCTGTTCAAACTGACTCATGCTTTATCTAACATGCAGCAAAGGCAGACAATTGTTGAATTGTTTTGCTCTGGAATGGCTTCGCCTGTCAGTCTTGCAGCTTTCCAAATATAAGGCAAGCAGCATTATGACTCACTTTAGGAATTCAAAAAACAAATGTCTATCATGTGTCGTGTGACTTTTATGATTCATGAAAATGACCATAGCATCCAACTGTCATATTACACAGGCAAAAGGACTAAATAGCAAAAAGGAGGTCAGATCAGATTAATTCTTTCAAAAAGGTATTTTTCCCTCCCCCCTCAAACCAAGAAAATAAAAGGGAATTAACTGGAGGTGCTGCTGGCCATAGAGAAGAGTTGAGCTTGTCAACTGGGCACAGAATCCTCCAAGCAACAAGTGTGCCTGAGTACAGCGTTTACACAGATGCTTTTGTTCTGAAAGTGAACAAAAATTCAAACTTCTGAAGTTTGCCAACACATTAAAAAAGACCCACTGTTTTGGTCCCTTTACATAACTGCATGTAGCAGTAATGATAACAACAATGGAAAATCTTGATTATGTTAAAATACAATGCAAAATACTTACTGTAACAAAGTATTAAATCTGTCTGTAAATGTAATATTAAAATTTAACCTGAATGAGTTAAAACATTTAAACATGTTCAAAGTGAAATGAAAAAGCCAAAGAACTAATTTCACCATTTCCTCAATGAGTAGAAATAAAAATACCTCTTACCCAGTTCAAAAACAAAAGAAAATACAGCTTTGACAAAGTTTCCCTTTCCACAAGAAAACCTCACCATTTTAACAAGTCCCTTGAAACGTGTGCTTTAATAAAAACCCGGTATTCAAGTCTCCATTGGCTCTGGAAAGTTTGGAATTCATGCAGATAGCAATTATTAGTGCTGACTCAGCCATAAATCAGGTCCAAATTTGATTGAGAATTCTGTAACTTGGATTTTTAAAGGAGCTACTTTTATGAATGCAGTGTTAGAAAGATTTGTTATATGGATTTCCATTTCATACCATATTGATCTGCTTTTCTGTCTAAATAGAGATGCATGAAATAAATGTTATTACCTTTTACAGTTTCATATGTGTTTAAACACTGTCAAGAGCAAGAGTAATTAGCTAAATACCTTTTAAATGAAAATTATGAGTTATGCCAAGAGATATTTTTGTACATGTTAAAAATACATATATGTATGCAAAATGAAACTAAGTTAAAATATTACTATCTTAATTATTAGTACCACATGCCAGGTTAAATTAATACATATTTTTAATTAAAAAAAACCAATGCACTTGCCAGTTGTACTCTTCCTCATACCAAACACTGTAATTATCATAATTCAGTATGCAGCAACTAATCATACTTGCAAATGCATTTCAAAATGTTTTATTTGTCCTAGCTAGCTCTCTGTGCAGTCAAACTTCTCTTGATAAAAATACAGCAATTTATTAAACGATTTTCGGACTGCTCCTCCAAGTTTTAGGCAAAACCAAAATTCAGTTGCAGATCCTGGTTTTCTCAAAGGTTTAATATTCTAGGTAGGAATGGGTAATGACTGTTTATACTCTGCAAAAAATAAGATGCCAGTAGTACCTTGAGCTTCAGCACCATAATAATGGTAAAAGCTGTTTGATCTGAGAATTTACTAGTTATAGCTTGGTACAAGAGCGATTCCACCAGCCTGCTGATTTTGCATTTGTTCCGTTGGGGAAAAAGTTGTTCATTCTACAGAGGAGGAAATAGCAGTGCCATTTTTAATACCAAAAGCTCTCAGCACAAAGTTCTGCTGTTTAAAGATAATTACAGCTTTTTAAAGCTTAAATCAAATGATGATCCTACTTACACATAAAATAGCCAATAAATTACCCTTTGCATTTCTCTAATGAACATTTTTAGTGCTAGCAGTTTCTTTTACAGCCAAGCTCACTTCCAAGCAGTTTGATATACTGTTATTAAATTTGAACTTTTAGTCACTACAATAGTAATTGCAAGAGCAATTCACGGAATACAAATCTCTGCTTTTGTCAAACGCTCATCCATCTGCTCCATACACAACAGCGGGAGAGCTCTAATAGTTTAAATGCCTTGTAAATGAGTTTATTTGTATACTCATGGCACAGAATACATTTTGCCCTCACGCAAAAAGCAACAGGAACTCCAAAGCAATCAGTGCAAGCAATTTCACCTGCAGTCCAGCATGCAGCTTATTGTGCGACTATTTTAGCAACATGGTCCTAAATGAGTGATTTGGCTTTTCAGTCACTATAGGAAAACAGTTACAAGTGTCTGTTGCAGCTAATGTGTGCGTGTGCATGTGCACATATGCATGCTTATGTGGCCTTTGCCAGAAACAATGAGAAACAGATGTGCTGGTGAATTAGTTCATTGTAAATCTCATACAATTTTCTGTTCTGCTTAGATTCATGTGGAGGACTGTAAATCCCCGAGGAAAACCCACAGGTCCTCTTCTTGTTGCTACATTCTGGCCTGATCTGCCAGAGAAAATTGATGCTGTCTACGAGGCCCCTCAGGATGAGAAGGCTATATTTTTTTCAGGTACTGGTTTTAAGTTTCAAAATATAAGTAGCCATTTGCATAAGTGTTGCATTCAGGCTGGGTTTCCTCTGAGTTGTAAGAGGGCCAGGGAATGGCCCACCTAAGAGCCAGTACAGCCAGTGGGTATGGATGACAGATCTCAAACATCCCATGCTGAGGATTTTAGGATAAAGACAGGATCTATCTGAAAGACTCTGAACAGCCTCCATTACAACAAAGGGGAGCTATAAGCACCTAGAAAGATACATTCAACAATAAGCAAGACTAAACAAGAGTCATTATTTAAAACAAAAAGCAACTACATTGGGAGCTCTTTTTCATCAGTCACTGATGTGTTTTTCTTCCGTTTCCTCTCATTTCAAGCTATTGCCTCTGTACATGTTGCTTGAGAAGATTAGACCTTCTCCCCCCCCACCAGCCCCAAGCTTCTCCTTGTCTCCTCCTCTTTTGCCAAAGACAGACTTCCACACTGCCCTCCAAGTGTCTGCCTTGGTGGCTCATAAGGCAGAGGATACAGGCGGCCATGTGAGCTGCTTCCATGGGAGAGGAGGACAACAGGAAGCCTTCCTCTGTCCCTCCCAAGTCACACATATGGCTCAGCTGTACTCCCCCAATTAGCAGAGCTGGGAGGCTGTTCTCAGCATGAAAAACTGAGCCAGCAAAACTGGGCTCCAATATCTACTAAAAACATGACTAAACATCTCCAATCATGTAAAAACCATATGGCCAATGCCGCTGTACATTTTCTGTACAGCGGGAAAAAGTAATGATAATCTATTCCATATGTCTCAAAGCCCATTTGCTTTAGTTTACATGGAGGGGAAAAATAAAAAAAAAGCTTTAAAAAGTTTATTTTAGCAAAGCCAAAACACTTTAAATATTGCATATACTATATATAATCCTATTGCATCTACAACTCTCTCCCTCTCTTTGTAATTTCCAGAAAAAATGCAACTAACCTGCTTTTTAAATAAATAAATAAATAAAAACTATCAAATAGAGATTCATTTGAAAGTCGCCTGTAACCCAGCTATCTTAAAATACTTAGTACTGAGACCTACACTTTGTTCCTAAAGGGTGAAATAGTAACTTCTCAGGAACTCAAATGCTACACTTTACACTTTTCTCATATTAATATTTGACTTTCTTTCTTTCCCACTAGCACAGAATCAAAGAAATGTCCTTTCATGCATGAATCTTTCCATGGTTTTCAGTGAATCCAGTGTGGGTATTTACTAGGTAAATTATAATTCCATGTAGAGAATGCAGAATACTAGTACATCTTCCACTAGTACAGATTTGGAGAGACATTAGAAAATGTCATATGACAAAAGACAATAGAAACAGGAACTCTGGGCAAAAACTTCCTGTTAATTGCTACCAAAAAAAAAAAAAATAAATAAATCACTCAGCAAAACAAATGGAAGGCGAACATGAGCTTCTGCATTTGACCTCCAGGTGCCCATGCCTGGTTTCAGACCAATTTCATAATACAAAAACTTACCAGTATTAACTACTTGTTTTAACATAGCCCCAACTGTACTAAGACAGAGTCCAGCTCAAAGATGAGACAGCTGAGAACAGAGGAAACAAAAGCATGTTGAGGTGGTGTCTTTTGCCAAGAGACAAGCAACACTTAAGAGGCAAAAGCAGAAACTGTAATAACAGTACAACTGCACTCTCATCTAGTGCTTCACAGATGGTATAATACTAGAAAGACTAGCAGTACAGTTAGGGCAATAAAAAGCTGCGTAACTAAGAATAAAAGAAGAAATACTCCTCTGTATCTGATTAATACATGGTGTTTGTTTGCTTTGTTTTCTCCCCTGCCTAGGAAATGAGTACTGGGTTTATTCAGCCAGTAACTTGGAACGGGGCTATCCAAAGAAACTCACCAACCTGGGACTACCCCCTGACGTGCAACGTGTTGATGCAGCTTTTAACTGGGACAGAAACAAAAGGACATACATTTTTGCTGGAGACAGATACTGGAAGTAAGATGCATTGAAGTGGTGGTGGGATGCTGTTAGCCCAGCTGTGTCTCTAGGGTTGAATGCGCACTGAGTTTCAGGAGGCAGGAACCAAACGCAGGGGTTTCATCCTTTGAGAATACAAAATTCACGCTGACGGCAGTGGTGAGCTGGGATGCTGAACCAGGGATGCGGCTAGGAAAGCGCTTCAGTACAGCAGCAGGAAACTAGCACATATTTGAGAAAACAGCTTGCAAGGGAAGAGGCTATCTGGGAGTCTCTGTCAGGCTGCGCACCGCTAACAACCCATCCCTCAGCCCCTATGTACCAGCAACTGCCCCACATCAGTCTCAGGCTCTTAAGAGGGGCAAGCTGTTCCCACTGTCAGCTCACAACTGCTGGGAAAAAACCCTGAAAGGAACTCCTTAAAAACGGGCTGATCTCCAATCGCCTGAAGCCAAAGACTGAGCAGATTGCCTTTGAAATTCTTTCACTAAGCCATCAGGTTTGGGGGTGCTGGATGTAAAAGAAACAGCAGTATGACTAGCAAAGCACGCTGGGGATGACTGTAAATCCTTTCAGCAGCTGATGTACCAGTCACTAACACATTTGCTCTACTAATAGTGTTGGCACTGGGGAGATCTGAACAGACCATGAGAAGTGTATCTGATAGTACTTTGGGAAAAATCTTAGCTTCAATTCATTTTGACAGTCTCTACAATCCTTTTCATGTTTCCAGTACATGCCCAGAGAAGTTTTTCTTGCAAAGAACACCAACAAATAGAGTATTCCACAAATGCATGTAACTCTGTATTTGCACTGAGGTTCTGTTCAAAAGACTGTATGAGAAGCAAAATAACAATGCAACATAAGCAACCAAACCCAAGTGACCTGCTACCATGCTCTGTCCAGGAAAGATCTTGGGACTCTTAGATTAGGAAGGAATGTCCTTAAAATGTCTCAATTTTCTCAAGACTATTACTGTGGTAGAAACAAATATTGTACCTGATGAAAAGTCTACTACTTGTATTTAATAGAAATTCATTATCATATCTGGCAGGAAGATCTGGCACAAAAGATCATCCTAAAAAGCAGACATGCTTTGGTGCTTTGAGGAACATTGTGAGTTACCTCTGTGCTGCCTATCAGAATGTCATGAGAGCAAACCAGAGACACTGACTCCTGCTTTCACCATCAGAGGTCTCTTCCAGGAACAGGACTTGAAGTCAGGAATGCAGACATTAAACAACAGGCTGAAAGCCGAACCATTCATTAACTGACAGCTTAGAGGAAAGTTAAATGTCAGAAACACCCACCAGAAATCTAAAAGATTCTCCAAGCTATAAGGCTCCCTTCTGAGAGATGCTCTATATAAAATATCAAAGGAGGTGTCAGTATAATTGAGTCCATTTTATGTGAACATTAATTTCATGTTATGATCAAACCAGATGAGTGTCTTTTATATCCTAATGGCTGTGGATTCCTGTAAGTAAATAAAATACCCTTTCACAATTGCCATTTGATCATCACTTTCTTTCAAATTACTTTGAGGACAGTACTCTTCTCCATTATCTGGAGGGGAAAAAGAAAAAGAACTTAAAAGTTAAAGAATGTTATTAATTTTTCAATGTCATTCTGTAGGGACCATCTTAAACATTTGCAAGTAGTTCTAATACAGCCATCTGCAATACTTCAGATTCCTACCAAAACCTATAGACTATGAGTTAGCAAAAAGCTGCTTGTCTCCTCTGTACCAATGATTGTTTTGATTAACTGTACTCCAGGGCCTCCAAGTAATTCATCACTCTAATCACAGACAGTATTTCTATCAAAGTACCTTATCAATTGCAGTCACCGCAGAATGCATAATTTATTGTTAAGAAATCAAAATCAGCTTAAGTGATTTCTATCTGTGTAAAGAAGATAGCAAGCAGTTGACATATTTCAGAAAAAAAGGCATCTCTGTTTAACACAGGTGCTATAACCCTTAAGCATGCAGCTGTTTTATTTTATACAAGGACTCTGCCACACGGAATCGAAATAGTTACATACCATAGTCTTCCCTGTGCCATTATCACACTTACTTTAAATGGATTTTTTGGAAGCCTTCTCCTCTCCCTCCTTCCAGCCCCAAACTATTTTAGTGTTGTTATAACAAGATTGTTAAACAAAGCTAAGTTTTGTGAGGGAGAGGAAGAGGAGCTGGCTCAGATTTCACAGATGAAGTTTTAAAGCTATGCAGCAAGGTACTAGATTTTCTTTAAATATCCAAGGAAAAAAATAAGAAGTAATTTAAATTAATAATTTTAATTTATTTTAACCATTTGTACTGGTGTAACTTGGGATATAATCCAAGTAGTTCCATACAGCAATGAGGGAAAGGTAACCCGAGATGCATACAGATGCGGAGAAATGGAGTCAAGAATATAAATGCTTCCCTCCCTCCAGTACTGGTCAAAGATGACCTGTCTGAAATCCACTGCCAGGGGGACTGAGACTTCATGTGCATCGCAAGCCCACTTCAAACTGTCTCCCATGTCACTGCTCCTCAGGACATCTCCACTCCTCCTGCTCAGCACTGACTCACATTTATAAATCAGAAAAATGGGGAAACCAAGCCATAGTCTTGCTCCTTCCATCTTCACTCACAAGGACCTTGCATCCCTGGGACGTTTATTCCCTATATATGGAAAGGGAGATCCTGGATCACTTGTTTGTGGGAGAGTGAAACTGGCTTTGCACAAATCTGTCTTTGCATACTACAGTGGAAAGCAGACAGAGTAGAAGAGACAACTGATGATCCGCAGATGTGCGTACAGACAGATCCACTCTCATCTGAAGGATGCTGCAAACTACACCTGACTTCCATGGAGTTAGGTGGATTTACATCGGCTTAGTTTTTCCTCTTTAAAGCATAGGCTGTGAAAGCCATTGTAGTTGGGGGTTTGGTCCCCCCACCCCCCAAAGAAAAGCATATATTTTTAACTTGGCATTTATCTGTTGGATCATCACTAAGTTAGAGACAGGACTGTATGAAAATAACAGGGTTTTTAAATGAAATATTAGGGAAAGTAATTAGTCATTTAACAGCAATCCATCAGTTACATGGACTACAAGCATATTTCAAATAAGATTTTTAAAAGATAGCCATTTCACATTAAAATCTGCTATCTTCAGATGCTAGCTGCTGCCTGAAAAAAGTTACCTTTCCTAGAATTATGTTTGGAATTTTAAAGCCACATTTCTGAAAAGGGTTTTGCTTCGAAAGTGTATTTTTAATTCAGCAAGAATTGCATTTCCAAAAGGAAAGACGTAAAATTTCACAGAGTTCTAATGGAGTCGGGGAATAATTATAATGACATAGAGACATTGTTACAATCTCAGTTATTATATTTCTGTTTAGTTGTTTTATATAGTCACATTTGCTGAGGACTCCTTGAAAAATTATATTAAATTTTAACATTAAATACAGCTTTGTAATGCAGGGATATGATTTTCCTCAGGTACAATGAAGAAAAGAAGAAAATGGAGCTTGCATCCCCTAAATTCATTGCTGACTCTTGGAATGGAGTGCCAGATAACCTCGATGCTGTCCTGGGTCTTGCTGACAGTGGTAAGCTGTAATTCTGACCTAAGTCACTCACGAGCTCTCCTTATTTGTCTGCTGTGAAACTTACTGCACTGGAGACTTGAATTTCTTGTGGTCCCTGCGTAGAAGCTGAATTCCCATTCAGCTTTGCAAACTACTGGTTCAAACAAACTTTTTTTGTCTCTCTATTTTCCCACTAAATATCAGTTGCTAAATACCCTACTAATCACAGTTTAAACTTTTTTAAATGAAACATTTAGCCAATATGGCCTCTCATGAATATTTTTATCCAAGTAATAATAATAGTTACGCTAATTTCCATTTTCATGAAGCTCATTTAATTTCAATCTGTTACTACACTTTATCATTTACTTCCTTGGTGCTGAACACTTTGCAAAGCTTAACAAGGCAAGAAACAGCTTTTATTAGCATCTTCCCCCTTTTCTTCCTTGTTTTTTTCTTTTTTTTTTTTTTTTTAAAAAAAAGGCAAAAAAGGCTATATACTGTCTTGTGTAAGTGTCTTGAAGCATCTTATTGCTTTCCGTTGCTATGTTACACAGGTCTATACACATCAGACAGGACTCGGAGGAAAGTAATCCACGAGGCAGTCACTTTTATCTCAAGGTGTCTCTGACGCTCAGATCTGGGTTCATGTTAGTTTTCCAATTTGAGCACAGGGAAAATTAGCTCTGTGGAGAATTGTCTTTCTAGTGTAGTCTGAGACATACTAAAGCAACTCCTGCCACCCAATGTCTGATGCACAGGATGTCCTAACAGCAAAAGGCAGGACTGGGCCAGTCCCTGTGGCCTGGAAATTTCCCAACTTCTTGACAGCTCCATAGGTTCCTCAGTACCAGCATGCAGTCACAGCATCATTTCAGCATCATCCTGCTCTAGCACAGTCAGAACTTGAGTATGATAATCCCCTTGATCACAGGCACAAATAGGTTGTATTTTTCCCTTTTTTTTAACCTCCTATCAACTGCAGCTGAAAGCCTGGCCCATGGTTTTAAGTAGCTTCATATTTTGCAGAGATACGTGTAAATGCCTGGAAGCACCACTGATATCACATGAGTCTCGACTCGATTACATTTTCAACATCTATTTTGCCAGCAAATATTTCTCCCCAGAAAATTCTGGCTCACAAAATGGTAACCTGACTTCAGGCTCCATTTAAGAAGACCTCTCTTCTCCAGGATAGGAATTTTTATGTATTTTTAAAATAAATCTCTTTTTATTGTGTATAAATATTTCAGGAAATGAGTCTTCCAGGTTATTAAGCTTCATAAAATCAAACAGACAAAAAAGCTGCGATCGAGAATTATGTGCTCCATAATCTGAGTATGCTTTTATATTTACCTTCACAGGATACACCTACTTTTTCAAAGATCAGTACTATCTACAAATGGAAGACAAGAGTTTGAAGATTGTTAAAATTGGCAAGATAAATTCTGACTGGTTGGGTTGCTGAACTGTATGAGATATTAATAACCAAATATTTACTTTTTTGTTATATGCCTTTATCTGTAATTAGAAATAGATCTGAATGCTAATTACTGGACCAGTCTGGTACTGGCACCAAAACATTAAGTACCAGTACTGTACACATCAGATAATTTAAGAGTGTTTGCCTCCTCAGTATACAAAAGATGTTTACGTATATATTCTGGTACAATTTTTCAGTTTTCATGCTACTCATAGAATAGAACATCCATCATTCTTTATTCCCCTGGTGCTTAAACAAAGCATCGAAACCATTGGAGACTGGATCATGCCCCCGTGTTATACACACCCCAAACAGGCTCAAATGAGATGTACCAGCAGTGCACTTTGATTTTTTATTTTTTTTTAAATACAACTCTGTTATAAATAGATGGTTTGTCTTGCGTTTTTCACCCTTTTTTGCAAGTTTGATCATTACTTCCATTTATTTACATAATAATACAGAAAGACTGTCAAAGGCACAGGTTGCCTCAGGATTTGATTTGTGTTGATGCATGATGGAATCATGGCAAGAAACTGTGTTAAAGTATTGTTTTAAAGTACTTTTTATTTTAATACCTTAGTTAAATTTAGCAATTTGCTTCATGCACTTTGTTACTACTATATAACTTGTTTATATGGACGGAATGACTCAGATTTTTGAAGTCAATGCGTTATACATAAAAGTCAAGTATTATTGTTTAACTTGTTTTATTTTTCTGTTCTTTATAATATTGGGGTTTTGTTCAGTTAGGTTTTTTGCTTATACAATGGGCAACAGAAAATGTTCTTTTCACAATCTGATGGAATGTTTCTCATTAAAAAAATAAAACAGAAAAGAACATCCCACACATGAAGTGCCAACGACAGAAATAAAATCAAATTACACTGTCAACAGTTCTCATGGCCAGGCTTCCTTCTATCATTTGAAATTAGCAATTCAGTAGCATGTTACAGTGAAATACCTGACAAAGGAAAGACAATATTACCCCAGTATATAACTGCATACCGGATTGATTTAGAAACCTAGATTACTTTCTCTGTTAGGTCTAAGATGTGAGTGCAGCAATTTACATTAAAGAGATTATATGGTCCCACGCCTCTGCAAAACCCACTGCCTTCTCAGAACAGTTTACACACCTGTCTATTACCCACCCTCTTTCTCCTCATCAGCATGTTACTTCATCACAAGCTAGACAGGAAGAGTCAGCACAGACACAGCGGTATATCTATCCTATAGGGAAGGTACACTTGAGAAAGAGATGTAAAACCTTACTCCTGCCCTTGAGATCAGACGCCATTTGGCCAAAGATCTTACCCAGCTTCATGAACATGAAATGCTTTGTGAGACTCAACAGACTGCATCATGCACGTGGTCAACCCAGATCCTTCTCAATACATCTCTCACATTTAGTCCATGATTCTGGCTAGTAGAACTTGCTAGTAACCAACAAATACCTGAACCAACGATCAACTGGTTTCTTCTCACGTCCTCTACAACTTCAAGCACTCAGTGCTTTCCTGTTCTAAGCAGAATTTTTTTACTATGGTATTCTGAAAAGATACTACTTCCAAAGTGGCTGCATTTGCCAACTGACCTTCCCATTGCACACTATCCAGATGTAACTCCCACTTTGGGAAGCTTTTGATTACTACAGATGATTCTCACCTGGAAGAACCAGTATTATTTTCACCTATGCCAAAAGAAAAGATGGCTATCTCCTTCTGAGCATCCTCATTCTCTTCAGAAATCATTAATCACCTTCCCAATCAGTCCTGCACCAGAGTCAACAAAATAAGGCACAAAAAGTAGCTTCAATTGCAAAGTGTTAATGTTCTAGTTTTTACAGACAGCTGACAACCTTCTCAGGATTGCAGGATCTATTGAGCCATGTATGGTCTGTCCTGACCATAAACATCTTCCTATACTAGTGTTGAAAATATTCTAGTTGAAAATATTCTGTAGTTTTAATGACTGCCAGGAGCTCCTTTTGAGTGTTGCAATGATTTCTCCCTGGAGAATTGAAGCTCTTACTGTTTTAAGCATCCACAATAACCATTCCGTCAAGATTTTTATGTTCTCGTGCCAACACTGCCCCAACCTGCACGCTCCAGCATCTGTATTTAATATGAAGAAGGGGTTTGAAACATAGATATACTAGAGGAACATTTGCAGTGTGCCTTTTCAGCTCTGAACTTGCTAAATCGCATTTCTACTGATGACTGAAATAGTTTCCTTTTCGTCTACAACTTACGTATAAGTTTTGCAACACTGGCAAATCTACCAGCTTACCTTCTGTAATAATAACACCATAATCCTACAAAACTCCACACATCTGGTGGGTTTATGGAGTTCTGCTCAGCTTCTTGTTTTGTTCTTGCCTGTGTAAATCCATTCTCCAATGACTATATTACTGGCAGAAAAACAGAAATAAATTTTCTATCCTTAAACCAACTCACACTTCTTTGGGTTCAGTTTCAGACTGGCAACCTTAAACTTATCACAGATCAATTGTAAACACATCTGTTTCTGTTCATGAACTGTACCATTTGCCAGGGTATCACCTACATATATCAGATGAGCTGGAGGAGTATATTGATCCTTCTCATTAACCTTTCACATTTGACCTGTGAAATACCGAAAGTCCTGAAAAGGTTTTTGGGTCTAATTCCACTTGCTGGCAGCCACTTTTAAACCTCACTGTTGGAACCCAGAAACAACCGGCTCTGCCTCCAGGATATCACCTAGTCATGATAACGGAGAGGAAACTTAAAAGTTACTTTCATGCATTTTCTGCAGTTAGGGATGCTTTCCTTTTTCCTATGGCCAAAACTCAAGAAATTGTACATTCCCTCAATGATTTTGTACCTGTGCTTTCCTGTTTGTAATGCATTAACCAGGAGATGGAAAGTCCTCGCCCGAGCAACATTGCGGCTTTGCCATGTCCTGTGCCAATGTGTCCCACTGACTTGCTTCCCTGTTTGACTTAGGATCTGCCCCAACACTGTGGACTTTTCTGGTGAACCGACTGGCTGAACCAGATTACCCTCCCCAGGCCTGATCTTCTCACCTTTCTTGGGCACTGAGAGACTGCCCGTGTCAGTAAAGCCCCTGCCCTTGCCTTTCCTGCCCTCAACACATTTCTCCTAAGACACTTTCAGAACTGAATCAAGATTTTTACCTACCTTCTTTACAGAGGAAGAAACAAAGACCAAAAGCACAAGTATTTATCTCAAAGCCATGTAAAAAAACCCTTACCTAACTTGTTCTACAGTTTTATTAAACTGAAGTCAGGTTCACTTAGGACTTTTTGGTGTCAGGGTACAGTTGCACAAATGCTGCACAGGGGCTTGTCGCAATGTGGATAGAGCTCAGACACTTTTGCTCCTTGAGCTGAAGGGAATTTTCTATCGGTTATGAGCAGGACAGGCTGGATGCACCCAGCAGGGCAGTTCCAGTCCAATGGAGTAAAGGGCAGTGGTTTAGTAACTGCTCTGTCACAATACATAAAAGGCAGCCAAGTTTATAATGAAATGCAACAGTTCAAATACTTAATAGACATAGCAGCCTGAGCTGAGAATCATGCTTAACAGTTTGTGTCTCACTAACACTGTGTATTTGTTAAAAATACATTTTCTTCCTGCTATTTTCTCATGATTTTACAAAACAGCAGCTACCCATAAATTTAAGCAATTAACTGTGACTGTGTTGTTCTTTAAATCAGGAGGAAGAATGTCCTTTGGGCACGTTTTGGAGAAATTATTTCTATTTACAAACCCAGACATGCATGGTTTTAGCAGCATAGACTAGCTGAATGAACATTCTTCTGCTTTTGGAAGAGATGAATCCAACAAATGAGCAGTCATTGGGCTCTGCAGGATCACTGCAAATGCAGAGATTTATACCTGCAAGGGGAAACAGTCTGTTCCAGACTGGTTATGTAAAATGCTCATAAGTACTAAGGTATTTCAGCATAGGGAACTGTAGAAAGGACTAAACCATAAAACTGGAACAAACCACCCAAAACAACAACAAAACCAACAACTCTGAGACTCTTGTCAGAGAAATAGCAGAGTCAGGCAGAACTGGAGGTGTCTCAAAGCTGCCAGCAAGGTTTGTGCACACTGAGCCTGTCAGAGTCACACGCTGTTACTCGAAATACGTCCCCTTCCAGCATTGCCTTTCAAAACAGAAGTGAGAGCAAAACAGCATCTTAGGGTAAATTCTCCAGTTATGAGATTTACACTTGCACACAAACAGCCATGATTTCCCACACAACTCGCCAGGAAGCTGGGTACATGGTTTCCCCTCACTCCGACTGCAATAGCAAATCTTTACCTGCAGAAATAAATGGGCTCAAATTTTCCAGGTGTATGATATTCAGTATGAGCAAGACAATTCAACAACATTCACTCATTCTCATCACTACATTAAAAATGTTTTATTATAAAATCTCCAATTAGTCTTTTCTTAATTGTGAGAAACATCAAGAAACCCTGTTATTATCTCAGAACTTCGTAATCTAATGGAGAAAGAAAAGACATGAACCATTGCCTAGAAAATAACATAATCTGAAAAAATTAGTAATAAAACCAATAAACCTACCTACCAGGCTACCAAAAGAAGTGAGAGGTGCTTTTTTTTTTTCCTGTGGTTTTGTTCGTTTGTTTTGCATTTTTTATGTCTTCAGATCAAGAGTGCCTGCTTTTTTGGAGAATATCTTTCACTCAGACATATTATCTCTGGTGTTAATACAGCATATTTGGGAAAAAAATCCTGACCTGAACCAAGTGAACGAATGAACTCTTCTAGCCTTGGACTGCCTTAGGCTATGAAATGAATTTATATAATTCTAAGAAGTATATACAATAGTTTGTTTGAATTCTGTATTAAATATATCTGCACGTGTACACGCATATACATACACAAAGAAATAGCTTTTGGCTATATTACAATTGCCTGAATGCTAATCAACCTTAATCCGCTTAGGACATCACACCAGTTTTTCCCTTCTCCATAAAATACTCCACATTCTGAGCAAGGGTCAATACAGTAAGATAAAAATACAAGTATTCAGTCTGCACAGGTGTTCTTCATTGGTAGCGCTAGTGGAGGTAACAGTCAAGAATTTCAAAATAATCAGTAGTTTATTGGTTTTGTTGCTCAAACGTAAGTAACTTCTCCATACCTGCTGTAGCTGAATGAGTGACCATTCAACAGGTCATAGCAGGTTTTACCATCACTACCAGGCTGGCCAGCCTAACCAACGCTGGGAGGGCTGTATCCACACTGCCTGCTCATAGAATCTCTGAATCTTTCTTTCACCTCTTTTTGCAAATCCCCATACTCCTAGTATACTTCTAAAGTTCAGCTTCAGCCAGCTTCACCATGTGCATGCTCAGACTCCACCAGACAACCAACAAGCCACTCTGAAAAAGGGTGGTAAGAACAAAAGGCCTCACGTCACTACAGGTCTGCAATTCCATCGCTAACCCTGCTGCAGCCTCTCTGCACAATGAACCAGAGGCTGACAAAACAGAAAACTGCTGAGCTTTCAGCTGTCTGTTACTGCCCAGTGCTTTCCTCTGGGACTTCTCAGAACTTCTCTCCAGTGACTAACTTGCTCTGCTGTTAAGAATTTGCTAGCATTGCCAAAATAAACTTAAAATTGTAAGAGCATAATTGTTTTAATTTACATTATCCTGGAGCTTGGCAGTCTGTCCCTGGAGTTGTTTGGAGGTGGTCTCCCCTTCCTGAAAGACATGAATTCATAATATTAAGCTATCCAAGTGGGCTTCTTTTTTGGGTGTCTAACCACAGCTTTAACCTTGGACAGCTTTATTCTGTCTTCCGTATGCCCATTACAACAGTCATAATACTGCTGCCAAAAGGGCTGAAGCTAGAAAGCAGTTTCTCATTCTCATTTGGGTGCCAGGCAATGACGAAGACCCAGCACCTCCACTGCACGAATTTTCTAATCATCACTAGCCAAGGAATTAGGAAATTCAGCCACAGATCTCCCATCCAGTGTCACATCACACAGTTAGTTAAGCCACGGAGACATTATTTCTTCTGTGGTTGCACTTATAATAGACAATTCTGGACGCCGTCTCTCTCCATTGCTCTCCTTTTCAAGTCCCTTAATCTGACTTCAGCGGAATCCCACCGCAGTGGAGTTCACTGCCACAGGACAGCAGCTGACTATTGCATCAGGCAAACCAAGCTGAACCCAAGAGGCAAGTCTTGCATGCAAAAGGAAGACAATCAGTCTGCTCTCCCTCTGTGGTCAATGCACTAACTGTTGAACCTACTCCTCTAAAGAGAGAGACATTTCTCACCATTTCAAGACTTGGCAAGGCTCATTAAATTCTTGCATTTTCATGCTTTCCTTTTCCATTAGGAAAAATGTACTTTTCAAGGCCACTGACAATTCTCTTGTTCAACAGTTCCAAAGTATGAAGTAGGAGGACCTTTTCTGTTGTTTCCCATGTGGTCAAAGAGGCTTCTATTTACGTCCTTTTAAAATTCTCATTTGTAGGACTTTGTAGGACTCTTTTTTTTTTTTGGTGAATAATACCTTTCATCCATTCTTAAATTTAGACGCCTTCCTATGTAGCACTCAGTCCTTTACCTCTTATCTTATAGCACTAATTATGTGTACAATTATGGCTTGATTCTACACTCAAATAGGTAAATTGCTGTTCCTCTCACTTTCATGTAGTATTTTTGAATCTAGGAACATTCTAAAGCTAAAAGGGAATAAGTTTCCAACCCAAAAGGCAGGGCATCTGCCTAATGGGTCTTCAGCTTTCAGGTTTTGCTTTGGCTTTTGCTTCAAGGAAGTCCTTTGAGGAAATGCAAAATATCTAAAAGTACTCATGGCCTTTACAGATTCTGTTTTGGTTTCACTGCACTTCTATCACTTCTTTACTCTTTTGTTCTTTCAGCTTTGTTTCTTACATAAACAACTAGACACTGGGACCAAAAACCAAAATTGTTACTGAGGAGTCAGCCATTACCTGTAAATCGTCAGCTCAAACCCACTCCAGGAAACAACACAATATCACCTTCACATATTTTTGTCTACATACACTCTTTATTTTTGCATACAAATGCTGTACTAGGGACAGAAAAATTCTGAAATATCAAACAGGAAAAGCTGAAAGCAGATTCTGTGCTTGATTTGCTGTATTAATTTAGTAATACTGTGGGCTTAAATAGAGCTTTCCCATTGAAATCTCAGCGCCCCCTTGGCTGTTAATATGTCTGCTACACAGACACTCCTTTTCTACTTTTGATTTTGAGTTCAGAATAAGGGAGTTTCATCTATACGTGTTCAAACCATAGAGGCCACAGAAGAATTTTAATGCCAACTATTTTATTACGTATTTATCCTAATAAATATGTGTAGGTACTTATGTATATTTATATTTGCATACAATACTGTATGCCTGCATTAAGCAGAAGTTCACAGCTGAGAGTGGATGTTTGGTATGCAATGTACGGCAAACTGACAACAAGACATGTCCCTATGTCAGAGGTCCTAATGCCTAAAATAAGGCAAAAAGTGTGGCAGAAACTGGAGAAATGAGGTAGAATAGGGTGAGATATTTACTTTATCTAGATCTCTCAGAAAATCTGTTACAGACATAAGAAATCAATAGCACATCAGGATTTAGGTCATATTTTCTAAAATATATAGGATCCAAAAAACTGCAGATGAGCCTAATCTAGGCCAAGGTAACCATATCCTGCTTAACCTCATACAGCATTTTTAAGAAGGCTCAGCAGGTGTCTAGCCACATCATTTGGCTGTGTTGTTTTTGTCAAGTTTTTTACATAATCACACACACTGAGGTTGCATTAATCAGAAGACTTCAAAACAAGGTTACTTTACATCCGTTTTAAAACTATTTTCTCTTCAGTGTAAACCGATGCTTATCGCCATAGGGTCATGCTCTCGGCAAGTACTCTTCACTTTCTCTACTTATAAACACAGTCCATCATGCCATGTGGCAAACATGCTTTTCTGAAATATAATCAAGAATTTAATTTAAAAAATTTAGCAAATCTAAACCCTAAAAATTTACAAAATCCTTATATGAAACTGCAAACAAATGACATTTTTAAAGAAGTGACAACTCCAGAGCCTCACATTTCCTGTTCAGGATCTGAATCTGTATTTCTTCTTTACGCAGGAATCCCCACTGACTTTTACAAGTAAGAATGTAGTGAAGAGCTGAATCACCATTCCCAACGTTTTGGATCAAAATGTGCACACTTCCAAACAAAGATGACAACAGTAGGCACAAGCAGATTTTAGCAGGGAAATGAAGAAGAAAATCTCAAATTTAAAGCAGTATAAACATTTCATCATATTCCCTGGTATCTCTTTGTCTGGTATCTCTCCAACCATAGTCAACTATGCACTCACACACCAACCCAATTTGAAAGACACTCACAGATGGCATTCTTACCAAGTTACCTTCAGTACAATAAATACAATTGATTTTTCCACTGTGTTAGCAATTCTTCACATTAAATTATTGAAAGCCATGCTCACCAATACATCTAGAAAGCTATTAAATATCAATTTCTTATAACACTACGATTTCTTTAGCCTCCCATGAAATAAACACTGCAGTGGATTTTAGCCTGTTGAAAGCTTTCAGCATGCTACAGCTACCAATCAAACCGTGCAAAAGCACTTCATCTGTTTTCACAAGATATTACGATAGGAAACGCAACTAGACAGGCAGGGTAAAACTGTGCAGGCAAACTGTTGTCGAGACAAAGCGGGAAGCTTGCCTGGCCAATCTGACATTCCTTTGTAGTCTTGTCTACACCATTATTTTTCCAACTGCTAGCTCCTTACTTGACACCCTTCACTAAAGGCCGCAGTAAGAGAAGTTCTGGGCAGAAGTTTTTACGATCGTGCAGTACTAACCTCCCACAACATAAAATAAACATTGTTTTCCCTCACTGAGGCCAAGTTTTCCATGAAGATAGGTCCCTGCATTTGGGACTGTATGTCAGAAATCTAGTTTTCTGGACAAAAAAAACTAAACCAAAACACAAAACCATTAAAAAAAAAAAAAAAGAAAAGAAAAGCAAAAAGCAACACTGGCTGCAAAGGTGGCTCAGAAAACTGGTCAAGGAAGCCTCCGTAGGCTGATGATCACAAAGGCCTGAGCATTGTGGGCTCCCCAGGCTGCATATAGGGCAAGGATTTAATCCTGATAGCTTTGCCGCTTTCACAGAGAAGAAGGAAACCACCCATTTTTGAGAAAAGGATTCCATACACTTGTTCCTGACTCTCCCTAAGAGAATGATGGCTCTGTGCCACCATCCTTCCAAGCCACGCAGATGCCTGCAAGCAAGCTTAGAGTTACAGTACACCTAGTACCCGAGACTGCCTTACTCCAGCCATGGCCTCCACTAGACTGACCAGGCAGAACCACACAATGGGCAATCCCAAGAAAGAAAAGCTGTGTAACTAATTCTACTGCTGGACCACCATCAGAAAAGCACCTTTAAAACCAGCTGAGCATGACTGCTGACTGGTACTGTGCAATTAACTTTCCCAATGGAGAGCGTTTCTCCTGTGACCTTCTTCAAAAGCTTAGAAATATGAACATCCCAGCATCCTTTGCACAAGTGTGACAAAATACACTGGAGACACAGTGCTACAGACAGCACTAAATAAAAACTATTTGCACCCACTAAATGAGTTCAGAGAACTTATTTGCACTAATTGACAGAATGCGTGACTCCAGCATTTAAGCCTGGATTCAATTAGGGGGAAAATCCCATAACTAGATTCAGGAATGTGAAGAGTTCCTGAAAACATGGGAAAGAATACTGCTAAAATTGAAAGCTGTGTGGATTCTAAAACCTCACAGGGCCTCTGTGTGTGAAAAATGAAAATATTTCTTTTTAAATAATTCTAGTCCTGGAAAAGTTCTGCTCCATAAATCCTAGCCATGCAAAACTGGATGTGGTCTCTGAAAATTAAAACTAACATCATAATAAATATTGCTAAAATATATTATATTTCTTGGGCACACTGGCAGCCTTTAGCATTCCTAAGAAAACTGTCTATTCAAAGGCTGTTAACACACAGGCAGTGAAGTCCTGAATTCCTGGCAAATTTTTCTTTTATGAAGTTGAAGTGGTCTAGAGACAAGGGAACATGTTCTTTCTCACCTTTTAAAACTTTACAGGTAAATACCAAGCCTAATTCACCTTCCTCATGTCTCTTTGGAATATTTTATTCCTTCTCATTAGTATTTTACTCACTGCTGGCAAAGGAACCTGGAGGGCTTAAGAACACACATGTTACAACATCCATTTAGGCGCTCATTTTTGAAATTAACTTCAGCTTTTTTTATGTGTTGAACTGGCCCTGGTTTCTGTACTTAAAAAATTGAAGATAATAATTCACACTTTGTCTGTAAGCGTACCATGAATCCTAACTAAATACTTTGCTATATAAGCGCAAAGATCTCTCAAAGCCATAAAAGAATCCAGACTCCCAGCTCCATATCCCTTCCTCAGCACAATACAGCCCCATAGGAGAACCACCTTCCCACATTTCCTAATCAAAATTTTATGAGAAAAGAGGCCCTCTTGGGTTTCACACTTATTGTGGGAATACAGTCTAGTTTTTCAAAAGAGAAAAATCACCCAAAGTGGACCAATGGGAAATGCATTGTTGTTTTCAAGTATATCTGGAATGCCATGATTAGCAAACTATTCAGAATTTCTATTCCATTTTCTCATTGAGGAGATACGTCAGTAAAATTAACTGCAGCAGGTAAAGAAATAGCTCCTAGAAACAAAAAAGCTGTTTTAATACCTGTTTCTTCACAGAAGAGGTAGCTCCCTTGCTTGCCAATGCTAAAATTCTTAAGAATCATATTTAAATAATGGAGCACGACCTGAATAACTGTGGCATGAGCTGAGCTCCTGTAGACACCAACCACACAGCACACTGTGAAAATGCCAGAAGAGCCTCTGCAGAAATTACAGTGGAAATAATATAACTAAAGTTCACAGGACTTAGACAGTCCTACTTTCTCCTAAGTTTGGAAATAGGCTGCATCCTCACCAGACCCCTACGTACAATCCCAAGGCAGGCAGCTTATTCAGAAGGGCATTTATGAAATGCGGATGTAAACTAGAAGTGTTCCTGAAGTTCAAGGAGAGAAAAGCCTCTGCAGTGCCAAGGAGTGGCTTTACAATAATTGATGGGTTTAGAGCAAACCGAGGGAGAGTTATTGCAGTTGACACAGCATTGCTTCTAGTTTGATTTTATTTCCAGAGTCAGCAAACAGGCTGTCATACACAAACATTTAAAAGGAAAGAGTGATTCTGAAATACTTCACTTTAGGTAGGGTTTTCAGATAAACTAGACTACTGAGTCTGGTAACCGGACAAACAATGCCACTTGCAGGCTAAAATGAATCACTGCACCAGCCACCCTATGGAAATCGCACAGTGAGAATTAATGAAAAGTGCCTTCATCAAACCCAAACCCACTCCTCCCCCACAGCAAAATCATGGCCCCAGGACAAGCCTGTGTACCAAAGGCAGCACGGAAAATAGCTGTATCCCTCAGCCCTCGATGAAGAGTAAGAGACTGCCAAGCAGGAGGCTTGAAGGATTCTGTTCTCTTTGTGTCTGTTATTTTGGGGTAATACCAAGCTATTCAGAAAGATTAAAAGTATTTAAACATCAAAAGGAAAGCATATTTTGTTGGGAATAAGTGTGAAAATGCATTTACAAAGGCATTTCTTTAAAGAGAGGGAGAACCGTTGTACTACCTTCCATGACTGTCATATATACTCTGCTACGTATACTCTATACTTATTTAGGGGAAGCTTTTTGCTTGACTTTGCCTGTCCCTCCCTCCTCCCCATGACCCTCAGGCTCTGCATTTTAGTGACCATCCCTTCCAGCCAACGGAGGAAAGTCATCCAAAGCCGCACAGCTTTCCGCCAGGAGAGGGTGGGGAGCGATTGAGACGGGCTCAAGGCATTTCCTCATTGTAGGAGGTAAGTCCCCCACAGCAATTCCTGCCAGTCTGAAGAGCAAAGATCGTCTTTATAGCAGCACAGTGTGCTGCCAGTAAAGCTCTGCTCTGGCCCACGTCTCAGCAGTATCTCAGCCATGCTCTATTTATATTCCAACCCATTATCTGTATTTTTTTCTAGGCATGCACACTGTTAAATTCTTTGTTCTTTAAACTGATACCACCTGAATGTAATTTTAACTGGTCACCTTACTGCAATTCTCTAGCATAATTCAACACATGAAACTGTTTATTTTACTCCTGAATTCCCTTTGCAAAGTCATTTTTTAGAGATTTTGGCATGTGGCTAGCATGCCAACTTCTTAGTCTGGAGAATGGGAAATTAGGCGGGCCTTGCCTCTACAAATAAAAGGTATGACACAACTATGGCACCACAGTGAAAATATAGTCTGAAATGTCTTGAGAATTGAGTAGATACAGTGAGAAATCCTGCTAATTAGGATTGACGATTGCTGCATTCTCACATCCCTAACACATGTCTTTGGAGAATGACAGAGAAGGAAGGGCAGTGCAATCCAATCTCGGATTAACAATGAAACTACAGAGCTGATGGCAAATAACTTCCCAGGATTAACCAAAACATATAGAGTCCATAAGTGAGGATGATCACAGAAAAAGAGCAAGGCAAGTGGTAGAGTAAATGGATACCTGAGATAAGTAGCCCCGTGGTTCATCTCCACAGAGATTATGGCTCTGTTTCACCCTTGGGAAGCCAGCACTGGTCTCATCTCCCCCATGTCACCCCACCCTGTACATCACTCACTGTCAGATCCTCAGGGGCAGCAACATAAAGCTACACTGTGAGTCTAAAAATTATTCTTCTCGACCAAACAGCTTTCACAGCTGCTGCCACACTTAGGCAGATACCAAACCTTCAAACATCATGGAAATATTAACAAAGTATTGACAGTATCAAGCAGCTCAAAGCTCTGAGATGAACTACCTTGTCATTAGAGGGGCTAAGCAGAGGTCTTCTTTCTGCTATGATTTGCAAGGGGATGGGGGGGATCACCAGAAGAGGAATAATCATAGACAAGGTAGCAGATAAATTATTACTACAGACAGAACTACTGAATTCCATTCCAGCACTCGGGCATGTTTCACGCTACTATGGAGAGTTACCAGGATATAAAATCAATTCAAAACATAGACCATGCTCCTGGCAGGCTCTTTACTGCAGCAGATGTTTGTCAATAAACAGAAATTTAACTGTGCCTTGATGGCATTTCATTATCTGGAGCTGAAGAATACCACTAAATACTTCACATTTATATAGATTAATCTATTCTCCCCTACTGTCTAATATCCATCACAATCTAATCTATATTGGCAAGACCTCCTCATTTCCTTGATGGGATGGGTGCATACTATTAACATGACCAGCTTTTATCTGTAACACAATACTGGTGGCTATTCACAAACACACTTTTAGTTTATCAAAATGCAAGATTCTCTTGTTTATTAGGGGAAAAAACATTGACCTAGAATTAAACACAACAGCATTGCGTTATGAATAAGGTAGAGATGTTCTTTTTTTCCTTCCTATTTGCATGGCACTAAAACAACTTCATGCTGACTTTGGGGTAGGGAGGGTTAAAGTGAAGGCCCCCTCTTCCCCTCCCAAAGTGCTTTAGAACAGTAGATACCCATTTCAACATAGATGTGGTACATAGAATTGTGATTGTGCGTATGCTCAGTATTGCTTTTTTAGCTTTTACTCTTGAAGGAACATTGTGATAATTTAGCCTGATCTCCTTAAATGTCCCCTCGAATTTCAGCCACTGATTACCACATCTATCACAGTCACTTTTAGATAGGCAACAACCCTTGATTTAAAGTCTATAAACAACGAAAAATTTACCACGTCCAATGACTGTCTTTTTAAGTAGTTCTGTTTCCACAATGCCATGAATGACAGTTTATTTTTCATCCAACATGAAGGATATGAGGAAACCACAGGACAAGACTGGGTTCCAAATCATGCTGTTTGCGAACTATGTGCAAACACACAAACCCTGGTAGCTGAGTGTCTATTCAAAGCCCTGTATCAGACCTCCAGAGCCCAAGAATTACGCTGTCTATACATGTGCACAAGAATTTCATATCCAATACAGAATATGCTTTCAACGAATTTGTCCATAATGCTCTTTACTCTTTAAGATTATTGACTGCAGCTGTGTTTCTGAAAATGTGCTTCATGTTAGTTTGTTGATGGCAACTTTGTTTTATAATATTCACTAACTCAGTCTAGCCTCGATGCCTTAAGCAGAAGCCAGAACTACTTGGTTTGGCTAGAACCAAAGCATTCGACAAGATTAACTTCACATTTTCACAAGTTAAATTAGAATAAATTAAATAATGCAACTATTAGTTTTTTGCTTGTTTGGTTGGTTGGTTTTTTTTTAAAAAAAGTGTTTCCACCATAGTACTGTGTCCATCTTTTCAGGCAAAGACACATATGAGGTCTGTACTTGGTCAACATCCAGTGAGATGCAGAGTCAAGGAAATGATTCCTCATCAGAGGAAGAAGTAAAAAGACACTCTTGCTTTCATCAGCTTGCAGTATTGCATGTGATTGACAGGTAGTGGAACAAATAACTTTAAAACAGACGGACTGTAAATTACTCCGTATTAATCCCTGCTCATTTTATCAGTTACATCATTCGCCCGCAGCAAAACCTACTTCTAACCTTTCCAAAGCTTCTGACGCAAAGTAGTACAATGAATGAGAAATAGTACAGCTTACATACAAATTGATTTACACTTTTTCTTCCTTATAATTATTTGAGAAGTCAGCAGCATTTTCCTTCCAAAGTCTCTACACCAGATTTACTCTAAAAAACAATAAAAAACTGTTTTCATTAAGTGCATTATAGCCAAGCAACAGAGACAGACAAGCAATTTCCTGAGGAGCTGAGCACAAATACAAATACAGTCTACTGGCATGAGCTTCATTAGTCTAAATATTTTCAATCAAAGCAGCTCTGTATGCAATTAAAAATAAAATCAGAATAAATCTGAATATTTTAACATCAGGCAACATCCATTCTAAAAAAAAAATATACAAAAATTTTAAAATCACATGTTCTTAAAAGTCAACTAGATGGCAACAGAAAACCACAAAGAAAAACTCACTGGAATTCAGACAACTGGATTGTGTTTCCCAGCATACATATTTTTTGTAATTAAAACCTTTTAGTCTTGAATCTCTATACCAAGGAGTAGCTCAAGAGCTTTAAGTAATAACACCACCACTTTCTACACCAAGGCACATTACAGACATGAACTAATTAATCCATGGGGCATTTCTCGGAACTGGGGAGTCTGAGCTGCCACAGGAAGAGGCATCAGACCCAGAACACCACCTTCTCTGAAGAATTGCAGAGCAACCACAGGCATCTGCTAATCCCTCCCCCTTGAAGACTTGTATGGTGAGCAACAGGCAGGGCGGAGTAGAAGAAAGCATGACTGTACTCCTCATAATTATGGAGCTTCTTCATTTTGGTGCAATTATGGGCAGCTAGTGGTAGACTACTAGTGCTAGCTCAAAAGCCAGCAGCTTTCCAATCCAGCAGCACTAAAGAATGTAACTGGTGTCATGGCTCTGCCGTTGCAGAACACCTAGAAACAACAGAATATAGTCTGCCTTTCAGAAAGACAAGGTCAGAGTGCTCAGCATTCAGAGTTATTGATAGAAATTGTGCAATTATTTATTGGACTTCTCTCCAGAAAACACGATAGGAACTTCTGCACCTGCAGCAGTATGTTCTAGCTTATTGCATAAGACATTCCCAAATGGCTAAGGCAATCAACCCAGCATGCAACAGTGTGTCCCTTTTTCTTTATTTCAGTATGGCTTCAACCCATGATGTATTGAGGATCTGCTCAGTGGCATTGATTAGACCACTGCGTCACAGGACATCAGTAATTCTTCACATTGCTTTTTCTCTTTAATGAAGCACAACAAGATTAAATGCTGTTGCACACCTGTGCATGCTAAAATCCCTGGCCTTTTATCTTGAAGTTCCTTAAACATGTTTATTCTCCCCTCAGAAGCATTTAAACTCAGCCACAGATTTTGTGCTCAACCATGCTATGACACAGCCTCTTCATTTTAAGCTATCCAAGCATATTCAGCAGTGTTGACATAAAACTCAACTTATTCATGCAAAGACAGAATGTTTACTTTGAGATGGAGAACAGGAAGACAAAATCTCACATGCAACCAAAGAATTCTCCAATGTTTCCATTCTTCCTTCATTAAACTACTTTCTTCTATGACATTATCTCCAAGGGAGACTGCCAGTTCTAGCCACAGTGAAACAGATCTCCTAAACCAGCTTAAGAACCTACCCAACCTCACCGAATAAATCACCAGCAGATTTAAGAACAGTACAACTCTAGCCACTTTCTAGTCTGTGCTAAACTAAGCAATCATCACAACACTCAATATAATACAGGTAGCAATATTATTATCTTACTACTCCCTTACAATGTTCCTCTTTGGAAAGAAGGAGAAGAAGAGAAAAGCTCTACATGACAGATAACAGTTGTCTCACCTGAGCACCTGAGAAACTACACAAAAGCTCTCAGATGTTATGTGGAGGAGTAGTAAAAAAGCATAAGCAGAATATAAAAGTGAAGTGGAGGCTCTGCCTTTCATTCTGAAAATATTATTCAAGTGATATTTCTGCAAAGGATGGAGTCACAAACTGGGGCTGTTACACTCTATCCTTTTTAGTTGTCCTTCCGCTTGGTTCCTCAGTTGTCCCTCAAGAGATGCAAATGAAACATGTTGAAATGACGACCAATGAAAAACAGTTATATTTGCAAACATTTGTAAAAACAATTACAGATATATTTCCAAACTTTCCAGGCTCTAAGACTGATTTCTTAGAAAACTAAAGAGGCGACTGGGAGAGTTAGCAAAGTTACTGAGGAAGACTTCAGACAAGGACAATGCTGACCTTGCATTTAGGAAAGGAAGTCCTTTGACACCAGAGACAGCTAGCACTGAAACACAACTGGCAGCAAAGCATTAACACCTCCAGCATCCAATTTTAATGCATTAATGGTTACAGTAACCCTTGCCAACCTCTGAGCAGTGTTCTAAGTGATACTTCAGGGTAAAGTGGATAAAAATGCTATCAAGGAAGCATAGAAAAACTTAAATGCTTTCTACTAAGGAGTGATAAGCACTCGGAAATAAATCTTGTGCCATACCCTATCTGCTAAGAGTGAAGCTATAAAATCTGGAGCAAGACATAAAACAAGGAAGACACAAAATGAGCTTATTAGCACCCTTTTGAGGGTTTGGGCTTCCTCACTTCTCTAGTATATTTTAAACTTGAACATACATAAAAACATTGTGCAAATTAGTTCTCTACGGTATTCTTGCTCTATGTCCACAACTGGCAATCCAACAAGAACAGAGAGAGGTTTCAGAGATTTTATTCCATATCTCGCAGCTTAAACTGTGTTTTAGCCTGTTTGTAGGATTTACCACTGTGGTGAGAATACATTTTTTTAAAGAAAAGGCAAACACTGCTATTTACATAGAAAACACATTTCCCTGCCTACTGAAACACAAGCTCTTAAGAAAAGTGTTTATTGAAATTTAAGTGTAATAAAGCAGTGGTTCAGTAGATTTCAGATATTCATGGCAGCACATTTTCCTTCAGAGGTTCTTTGCTTTGCTTTATCATTCTTGACATTTCATATAGCACGTTATGAGCTTTTGCAGAGGAACAGCACTTTTACTAGAGCAGCAAATTGCAGGGGTGGGAGAGGTTGATGCTAAACATTATTAAAAGATCTTCCTTTCCAAAATAAGAAATGGATGCAAAGGCATAAAGTCATCTGGAAGCACAAATCATTTAGAAAAACATCAGAAATAAATGAGGGATATTCTGATTTTTAATAAGAAAGTCACCTGTGCACCTGTCTGTTAGCTCTACTTACTATATGGGTCTTCAATGGTCAGATGAAACACTGCATGGTGATTTAACAAGACAGTACATACAGTTTAGAAAACTTTCCAGATTTATGTCATTTACGTCAAAAGACTCCAGCTGACATGGCTACAGGACGGTTTTCCAAGACCAATTCTAAGGAGTTCCAAACCCCCATACCAAAATCAAAATCGGATTTTATTTAAAATACAGACATTAATATCCACTTTTGTAGCAACACTGAGATTAACATTACTTTTAAATCCTGATAATGGCAGCTGCTGGAAATGATTTGTTGCTCTGCCTCTCTGGCCCATTTGGTGACTGCTTTGATATATAAATGGTTAGCAGATCTATACACTTTGAAATTCTTTAGAGCAAAAGCTATGCTTCTTGTTTGGCTTCAAAACTGTCAGAGGCATCTCCCAAATATCAGTACATTTTAAACTAGATTTATATTGGGGTAAATCTCCACAAGGTCTTTTCTGGTTTGTTTTTGTGCTGGTTTTTTTTTATCTTTCTTTCTTTCTACTGGTTTCTCCCCATCTATTGTCACTTTTCAATTTTCACAACAGTGGCACACTGTATTTATTTGTAATTTCTTTCATGGATCATATGATCCATTTTAATGGAACACATCCTTTCAAATTACCTTCCTTTGTTCAATTAACATACTTTATCTTATGTCCGCTTTCTGCCAAAATCCCTAGCCTATTCAAACGTTCTTCACTCTGCATGTTTTTTTTGTAGACAGCAATGAAGCTAGGAATTTCCTTAAAAATTCAAGCTAATAAATCCCCGAGTAATTAATCGACATTAAAAGTCTATACTGAACCATTGGACTGCCAGGGTGAGGACTGGCACCAAGTAATTTAACCTTCCAAAAATCCCAGATCCTTAAGTTTTGGAAACTCTAGTATTTACCTGATAAAGTGGCCTGATCCTTTTCCTGCTGAAATCAGTGACAGAATTGCCACTGACCTCAACAAGGTTCCAACACCACTAACCCAAGGCTTTATTATTTCTGATTGTTTCAGTACAAATCACAGGCATTAAAAAATGTGTCTCCACCTTAAAATTAAATCCTTTGGGTGTGCAGCAGTAGATAAAACCACTTTGCACTGAGATAGCACTTTCTGTTTCAGTGCATTTTACAATTGATTATGCCTTTCAATCCCTTCAGTAAGATAACCACATCGTACTACAGACTGGAAAACCAGCACAGAGTTGCTGTCATTTGCCCAGTGAAGCATGGGTGAAATTCCAACACCCGGCCCCTGTGGCTCCATGCCCCTCTGCTGTTGGGAAGGAGTAAGCTCACAAGTCTCTGTAACTAATCACCATTTCTGTTTACGAGAACTGAGCTACAGCTCCATAATCCTTTGTTAACATCTGCATCTGTGATCTGATTCCACAGAAGAAAAAGAGGTTATTGTTTTACTGTTCAAGGCCCAATCCCAGTCTGTTGAACTTGCCTCATGTATCCAAAAACTTCTCCAAGCCAGCTGGGTAGAGCTTAGGCAGCATTTCTAATCCTAAAGCACATTTCCAGGCTCAAACCTTCTTTGAAATAAGGAGTTCCAATGCTTGGGCAAAGCACCTGTAATCAGCATCTGAAATTTCCCTGTTACACGCATGCTCCTCCTCAGACCTTCCTCTGCCTTTTGGCTTGCCACCAACTTGGCTACAGTCAGCAGAAAAAGCAGATTGTTTATTCTTAATGCACAACTAGCAGCAGGCCCCTGAAAACAACAAGTTCTATCAAGCTTTTTCCCTATAGCATTTACTCCTTTTTTGCAAGACTATCATTGTTTCTGCTTTTCCTCCCCTTTTCTTCTAAAACAATATTTCTTTCAATCCGTACTCCAATACTCACAATACAGCTTTGTTATGTGCTTCATAGCAAAATCCTAGGCTGGTCCCTATGTCATATCAACCTTCTATGTGAGTACCTGCGTAGAAGGGAAACTGCCATGTCTCTTCATGGGTCCTGACTACCAAACAGTACAAGTACCAGGTCTTGCTTTAAATTACCTAGCTTTCTCACCATCAGCAACAAACCTGCAGCATTTGAAAAGACGGCGTGGTTCAGGGCACATTACATTAGCATTAACTGAGCTCACACACCTGAATTTTGCTGCTCTTCTTACGACCTTGCAGCCACACCTGTGTTATTAATGGCATTAGGATGGCTTCAGTGTTAGCACTTAAAAATGCATCCAGAAACTTGTCTGAGCAAAGCAGCTATCCGTTAGCAATCTTTGCTTCTGTCCAGACTTACATCAACACACAAGGTATGATGGACTTCATGGTTTGACACAACCTACGCTGTGTCCTGGGCTTCCTGCTGTTTTTGTTCAGTCAGTGATACCACTGAATCTTCAGCTTTCTACTGCTAAAGCAAGTTCTTCATGATTTTCTCATCCTACCCATGGTAAGAAGCCCATAGACTTCAACAAAATTATCTACAGTTGGAGGACATCTTCCTACAGTTGATAGATAAAAAAGGTTTATTGCATGCCTTCCGTTCCCCCCTTAATTATAGTTACCAACGTCTTACTTTCCTCAGATCTAAGCTGAATCACAGTTAGTGAGCTGGTTGGAAATGCCTTACTTGCTCTTGCTTTGTGCTCTCAACTCCTCTTTATTTCTAGCAGATATATAAAAAGAATTGGCCCGTCTGCATACTTGCTCTCCTACTATTGTGGTGTACTTAAAACTTTAAATAAGACGACAAAAATATGACCTAGAGTATCATTTTGACATATGGATGGAGTTCTGGAGGGCGCATAGTTGTGGTAAGAAGGGTTTGTTTTCCTTAGCTGGATACACATGAGTTATACATTACAGTTAGGCATATCGTATTTACAATTGAATTTGCCCTATTAAGACTTTCATACCCTCGGATGCATTGCAGAACTGGGGCTGCATCTGCCAAATAAGTTAGGAGCTGTTAATGAAGCACACAGAACTCTGCTGCTGTCCGGAGGAAAGCCGATGGTAAATCAACAGACACACTCACATGGTTTTAACTACAATTTTGGTCTTAACTACAATAGCCCAAATGTCTGACTGTACTCAGAGAATCTCTGTGAAGGAGCTTGTGTTTAAAGTGGAGCTCCCAAACTAGGAACTGCTGACTGGCAAGACACCCATTAAAACCCTTTGGCTTTGGAGTTCAGAAAAAACAGTGAAGAGGCCATAGACCTTGTCTAGTGATTATGAAAGGAACGGGACAGACGCTAATTTCACTTCAACAAAGTAGGTAAGATAAAGCTTTTCTCCCCAAAAACTCCAATCAGCCTCTCTTCCAAGCTCTGCTGGTTGCCCAGTCACGCTCCTGTTTGCATTACAGCTGCCAGCAGCGCTATGCTGAAGGACAACTCTGCCCTTGCAGTGGTGAGGAGGGGGTGGGGGTGAATTGTGAAGGTTGTTACAGGCAAGGTAATATCAAAAGAAATAAGCTAAGGGTAGCCCTGCTTTCTAGCAGCTCCCTCCTACCACAGGCCTCGGGTAATCAGAGATTGGGCAAGGGGCCAGGCAAGACTCTCCATCTCTGCAACCAAAGTTTGCTGAAGTTGTTGAAAGACAATATAAGGGTGATTTTTGTCTCAGTCATCTGAGACAGCCCCACAACTCCATTCAGATTGTAGAAAGAGCCTCAAGAATCATGGACCTGTCTTATTATTTAAGGGATATATTGGAAGTGACATCATTTGAGGCTCTTAAACTCAGCTGAACGCTGTACTAACACCCTGAATGAATGCCTCAGTGCGTTGCTAGACACTTTGGGCATTTATTTATTTTTCATATTAAGACACAGAGTGAAAACATTCTTCAGAGGCCATAATACACCGTAAATTATTAAGAATATGTTCTAATACTGACAGCTTAAAAATTGCATGGGCTGGATCGTGGAACTTTAGCACTGGAAAGAATCCAGCTCCTTCAAACACAGGAGCTGGAATGAACTCAGGTAACATCAACAGAGACATAAAATAATTTATTATGCTGAACCAGGTTTTTTTTTCCCTTATTCCTTATTCCATGTAAAACTCCTGAAGTTATTCTTACTATACAGCGTAAACCAGAAACTATGTAAGAGAGACAATGGATGTGAAAGTAAATAAAACTAAATATTTAAAAATATAATCATGTACCAATAAATTACAAAGTTATCTACACAAATAGAGAAATCACTGTGCTAATGGGAGCTTCCCATACTGATATTATCAACATAAAAAAGCTTAAAGTTGTGGTCTGTTTTTTTAAATTAAATAAAAGGAGAGATACTTTAACTGAAGCACAGGATTAAAGTTAAGAAATGGAAAATTCCGATTACAAAGAAACAGTTTCACTAAGAGCAATAAATAAACATACACAACAGCCTTTAGGCTATAGGAGATTCTTCGAAAGAGTATGCAGAAAATCACATTATTTCAGGCACTTGGCACTTGACATTCATCTGAAGTTAATACTTGTAAGTGTACAGTAAAGAAAACACTGCCACGTGTAGTGGGGGGAATATTATAAATAACTTTTCCATACCTACTTTCTATTGACAAGAAGATCTACAGTGGCATGAAATGAACGGAGCCTGGCCTAAACTTCCCATAAAACAAAAGAAAAGGAGTCATGATATTTTATACAGATCAGTATATTTTTATATATATACACCAGTTATCTGACAGCAAGTTGCTTTTTATGACATTTTGCAGTAATATACTGATCACTTAATAGAAGTTGGATAAAGATGACTAGGGATTTATCGCCCTCTTGTGAACTGGAAAAAAGTTGCAATCTTTTGGAAAATTAACAGGCAATTCTTGCTGCTACTAAAGAATCCTGTAGTAAGACGTTTCTGTACAATTAATAAACATAAATTCAGATTACTAAAGGTAGAGCCACTGGTTAATGGTAATAATCTATATGAATTTTATCAGAAAAGGATAAATTGCAAAATTAAAATTCATATCGGACCAAACAAGATATTTTTTCCATTTAAGTAGGAAGACAACAATCTAACTTCCATGAAATCACTGCCTACAGCACTGATTTCAAAAGGCACAGACAAGCGCAAAGGTGTGCTAATCCTCCCTGACTACAGTCCCAAAATATCCTTCAATTTCAAAGGGAGAAGGACGATGAAAACATCTGGTTTTGCCATACAGGAGAAGAAGTGGCCTTTAAGCTGCAATGAATACTCATGGATCTAAATCCAACTTTGTCTGCAGACCCCAGTGAAGTTCCCAGAGTCAGGACTAGGTGTGTTTTGGTCCAGGACTCCAAAGCAGCTCCAGAAGAAAACAGGCAAACTCAACGCTGGGAATCCATCAGACCTCTACGGAGTTAACTTTAAGCATCTTCCTCTTTGTGACACTTATTTCTTCCCTGCTACTCTGCACCCGCTCAGGGTATTGTTGCTCCTTTCCCTCTCCCTCTACTGCCCCTCTCCTTTCCCAAGAGACTATTGAAATCATGGTAAAAGCCATAAAATGTTCAGGCAAAGCCACCAGCCCTCATCTCATAAAACTCCAAAGATGAGAGAAAGCAAGGGTCAGTACCAGCTGTTGGACACCAGGGTTTTTATTTCACGCCTTGCCTTAAGTCTCTGGCCAGCTACATCATCCCTTCCCTCTGTTGTGCCCTTCTTCATGCACCCTTTACTAACATTTGGGGGGGCTGGACTAAACGATCTTAAGAGAACCCTTCCAACCTAAACAATTCTGTGATTTCTTACTCCCTCACACTTCTCTATGTCCCCTCATGAGATGAAGTGGTTGCTATCTGTTACCAGCTTCCTGTTAGACGCAGTCTATCACATAACTGTAGACTTTCCCAGGCAGACATAGGCCCTTCCTGGGTGCATGCACAGCACATCCACTGTGTTAATACAAATTAATTCTGTTCCTGCATCACCACATCTAATAACAAGATGGCGTCCTCCTGTACCTCTTCAGCAAAGAAACTTTACCAAAACTCTCTCCTCAGATTACTGTCAAGCCATAATACCAAGAAGCCAAGTGCCATTTGATCATGAACAACAGAGGACTCTCACTATGAGAAGCAAGAATAACACACTCTCACAGTAATCTGAGAGCTTCTGTCTTGGTTATGCTGCCTTCCCTAATTTATAATAAACAAAGCATAAATCCTATCCAAATGAAGGCATCACCAAGTCCTACTAGCACAACATAATAACCATTTCCATGAAAAGCTATGTATTAATACCACTTAGCATAATAAATATTTAAAATGATACTGCAGTAAAGAATACAAATTCACCTATGCCTTTCTCATTCTTAGTAGTGACACTTAATAAACACAGCTTTATAGCTACTATATTTAAATGCAATTAGTTCCATACATTTCCAGCTTAATAAGAAATAATACATATTCATTTCTGCTCGTTAACAGTCAGTATATAACTCTTAGCTAATGAACATTCAATTATGTTCCCTGAATACATTGTGGGATAAATTCTCTTTTTGTCGCTTGTATCAGTTCACTTCAATTCAGTTGCTTCTAATTAAAATTCTTTTGCCTCATGTAGACAAAACTGGGTTTTTTGGAGTCCCTGGAGACTTCTTTAAGAGTTCTGTTTTATCTTTATGTACAGTCAGCTCCCTAATTAATGCTTTAAATAGGGTAAACTTTACTGAGGCTCCTGGGTTCAGTTCAAAGGAAAAAAAAAAAAAAAAAAACAACCAGTTAATTTTATCTCATTCTCACACAATTCACTGGAGTCTCTCTTTTTCTTGTAAATCTACTTTTTTCTATTGTTTTCAAGTGAATTCAATAATCAGGGAAAGTGCCAGTTTGAGAGCACTGGGAGTTGGAGATCCCCCATCATCAGTCTAGAGCTTTCCTTACACAGAGAAACAGAGAGAAGTTCTTGTCAAGTTGTCCAGTTCTGCAGCCAGCTCAGGTGAGGAACTGAGGAACTTTTAGAGGAGGATTCTCCAAGGGGACATACCCAGTGGATTCCTTGAGATAATACTACCTTTATCTTCACTCAGCATCAGCAAGACCCAATGCTATTTTTTTCCTAATTTGTAACAGGGCTAGCTCAGCAATCTATCTGCCTGTCTAGGACCAAAATCTAAAGCAAGTCCTACTTATTCCACTGGGACTAGCAACACACAAGCTCATCATTTACTTAAGTGCCTCCTTTTGTGGAGGTCATTATCAGGTATGACTTGCCAACTGAAGTGACTAGGTTCTTGCCTCTGATTTTATTTGCCTTCTGTCCATTATGCAGTGCAAAGAGAAAGGAATTCAGCAGAAGCAGCTTCAGGGAACTCTTAGCATGAGGTTTCACTCTCTGGTGCACCTAGGACATACTCCTGGACTATTTTACCTATACCTATGGGCCAGATTCTCACACTTAACAGGCTGGGGACAGCAACTTCCCTCTGATGAAAACAGCTAGAAACAGCTCGCTGTGGAGCAAATCATTTGGAAACTTACCAGGCAAACACTGAATGAACACTATGTGCACCAATATAAAGGATATAACACAGCACAGGAAGTCTAACATTTAGGGAAGAAAGGAAAGAGGAAGAGAAAGGAATTTCTGTAAGAGGAAAGAAACATCTAGGAATACCCAAGAGGAAGTTTAGCTTTAGGGGTGTTTCAGTTCTATTTAACATTAAATGAAAACTCCAAGATACACATATCTCTGCAACTGCCTTAGAGAAAGTGTGTCTGGGTTTGTGTATACATGCATGAGGCACACAGGTGTGCTTGCCTGCATGGATACATGTATGCCTTTCAGCACATCTCCCAGTCCACAAGTACCTGAGCACTGTGAAATGAACACTCCAGAACTGCTTTTGTTGTCTGAAGTCACACTAAAGCAATAAATTCTCCTGAGGGATGTGCAGAGCTAGATTCCCAGCAGACTGAAACTGATTGATGGAGCCCTAACAAATTACACCATGTGTTATCCAGCCCATTGAACATTCCCATGGATGGCATTGTTTATGCAATCCTAAAATGATATTAGTTCTAAAGACTGTTAAGTGAAGTGTGTTTTAGTTCCTTCCTATAATCAAAACTTTTTTTTTCCCACAAGGTCTGCCATTTAATTTGTCCTTTATCAGTACAGATCTTGAAACAGTACAGGGCGATTCTACTGTATTCTCTTCCACTGTAAGTATTCTGTTTACTATTGCAGCTGATACTTTCTGCACAATAGACATCATCAAGGAGACAAGTATGTCCACACTGTTAAGTGCTACACCTGTATCTCCTTGGATCCTCACACAATGCTCTGATTCTCTCTGATTCTCCTCTGATTCTGAGATACAACTATCAAAAATGTTTGTGGGATTTTAGTTCAAAATACCTGTGACAGCCTGCCACAGAGCTGTTAACATAGCATGATATGGAGGTTGTATGTCACATGGCCAAGGCACCAAGACCTTTGGAGGAATATGGCTTACCAGGATAACACTGGAAGACCATCCCAGATGGAGAAGGACAAACTTGATGTGACTTGCATTGGTCTGCAAGATGGCTGCACTGGTCCCTGGAGAGAACTGTCAGCTGTGCCCAGATTCCCTCTTCCAAGGCATTAGTTGGCATTGTTCCAGGAGAGAAGCAGGGACTGAACCGGCATTAGGGCACCATGGCCAGGAAAGAAAGAAAGAAGTTAAATCGACAATGGAAACACATTGGGAATCTACTACTCATACCCATTTTGCACAAGTAGTTCACATTTAATATCACAGAAAGAAAGAAGAAAATCAGAATGGTGCTTTGCATGAAGAAGTTTTGTAGCTAGTCCTTGGGACAAGGTTGTTTTTCTTAGAAGCAGTTAACAGATGCTGCCCTGACTTTTCTGTGCATTACATTACATTTTCTGTGTATTACACGACTGTGGCCACGAGATGGCGGATTTTTGTCAAATACAAGCAGGGAGCAATTCAAACACAATGCAGGTTTTCAATTTCTGTATCAAAAAATGCCTTTGTGAGCGTGTTTTATAAAGGTAAGAAAACAACCCTAATCAGAAGAATTAAATAGGGAAATGCTAAGAAGGGCAACTTCTTTTAGCTTCTGGTTCAGATTACGAATTACTGATGGAAGATTTTTTTAAATAGTTTGCAAGGATATGGTATTCTTCAGTACATGACTTGGTCTACCCCACACTTTATAGAATTGATATATATTGTAATTACTTTGAAATTACTACAGCTTTATTAAAATCATTATGATAAGAAGATATGTTGGAGTATATTCTTACAAATGCCAGGGAAAATAAACTGTCCCAAAGGGAGCTCTGATGAGGCAAAGATCTTAGCCCAATTTAAACTGTATATATAATTTATATTAAAAGCTATAAACCTCCACAAACTTTAAAAAAGTTGTGTCTGTTTATATGAGAGAAGAATCCCTGTCTTACATTACAGAAAAGTTTACTGGGTTTTCATGTACCACTAATATGATTCACTTGGATTGTATACGAAAGCTCCAGAGCCAATTTTCTTAGCTTCTAGGCAGAATCAATGTAATATAGGGTAAAGCTCTTCAGGGAAGGCATACATCTTCCTAGCCAACTGCAGAACTAAAGCTGTAGCCTCACCCTAGAAGAAGAATTAGTAGCAAGCTAATGCTAGCGTGTTCCCTCAGTGCCCATCTCTAGCACCATAGGCATCTTCTGGTGAAGGAAAGATACTGAAGTGGTACCAGACATCAGTTTCACAAAAGCTTGGTGGTGCTTTGTGTTGGTGGACCATTGATCAATATTCATTTTACCATAGGTTCACAGATTAAAAAGGAATTACTATTCAAAAGAGATGCTGACATCAATTTAGACAAAGGAATTACATGTGATTGCACCTTCTCATGTGTTCTGAACATTAAAACTTTTTTTGCACTGCATTTGTATTTTGGTGCCTGCGATGTTAAGCCTTTTTGATGGTGCTATGGCTAATCAGCCTTAGTAGAATAAAATATTTATAATCAATATCATTTTTAACAAACATATATACAAGTCACCAGAAACATTCTTCTACATAATAAAAGCATCATGTCTGTAAAGCCAGATGGATGTCTTAGTATTTCCCATTTCTAGAGGTAAGATCACTATCACTGTTTGGTAAGGACAAATACAGTGTTTCTTAGAACTCTGCATTGTAGATGACAAGTAATTGTTCTGAAATGGATCTAAGTGTTACCATGTACCACAGTGTGAATCCCAGGGTCAGGCTATCAACAAAAAAGCAGACACTATATAGTGATATATAAATATTATGCGTTAGACACAAAATATTTTTTCCTGACCACTTAGTAGCCCTGGTCAGTCCTCCTAGGGAGTAGTATTTCCAGTTTGGGTACTTCAAGAAAGGTGTGGACTCACTGGAAAAAGGCCAGAGGAAAGCATTAAGAATGTTCAGATATCTAGAAACTATGACCTGGACAACAAAACCTGAAAACACTGGATTGTTCAGTCTAGTGAATCATAGAATCACAGATTGGTTTTGGTTGGAAGGGACCTTAAAGACCATCTATTTACAACCCCCTGCCATGGGCAGGGACACCTCCCACTCGACCAGGTTGCTCAAAGCCCTGTCTAGCCTGGCCTTGAATATCTCCAGGGATGGGGCAGCCACAGCAGCTCTGTGCAACCTGTTCCAGTGCCTCACCATCCTCCTAGTGAAAAATTTCTTCCTGATATCTAATCTAAATCTGCCCTCTTCCAGTTTGAAGCCATTACTCCTCATCCTATCACTACATGCCCTTGTGAAAAGTCCCTCCCCAGCTTTCTTGTAGGCCCCCCTTCGGATATTGGAAGGCCGCTATAAGGTCTCCTCAGAACCTTCTCTTCTCCAGGCTGAACAACCCAACTCTCCCAGCATGTCTTCATAGGAGAGGTGCTCCAGCCCTCTGATCATCTTCATGGCCTCCTCTGGACCCACTCCGACAGGTCGACGTCCTTCTTGTGTTGAGGACTCCAAAGCTGGACACAATACTCCAGGTGGGGTCTCCCCAGAGCAGAGGGGCAGAATCACCTCCCTCGACCTGCTGGCCATGCTTCTTTTGATGCAGCCCAGGATACAGTTGAAAGCTTGAGGGAACCACAACACTACACAAGCATGCAAAAAATAGCTGCAAAGAGGAAAGCAAAGAGTTCTCATGTGCACCAAGAATGGATATAAATTGCAATGAGAAAGACTCCGCTCAGATACAGAAAAAATCATTTCGAGATATTGCCAGAGAAGTGCTGGAACGGATCAGCTAGGGAAGTCATAGAGTTTTAAGAAAAGCTTGTACAATCATCTGTCAAGAATGATGGACGTAGAACTGATGTTTCTCCTCCGGCATTCCCCCCAGCCTTACTTTCTATGACAATCGTACTGATCTGGTTTGTACGGAGCTCTCAGGTTTTTCAGAGCACAGTGCTACTTGCAAGTACTGGCAATCACAGGGAGACCCTGGAAACCAGCCAAGGGAAATCCTACACTCCTCAAGCTTCCATTACACACAGGCTCCAGTTAGTCCAAATATATCATTATGACTACTCCTTAAGCACCTGTGGTTGCAAAACACAAATAAATATTAATTTTATAATAATTAAGTTTTATTAATTCTGATTATATCTTTGTGGAAGTACGTCAAACTGGCAACTAAACTATGAGACATTTATTTTTGTTACACCAATACAAACAGTGCAGCAACATAAAGACTAATGTTGTGTTAGAAAGTACCAATATTTTTGTGTGAAGGACAGATAGGAGAAAGGGAAAAGCACCGTAACAAAACAAAGTGTCCTAACCAACGTCATGGAAGAGGTCAGGAGCTAGCGCTCTTGGACCAGCACTCTCTGTGCAGAGACTGGTAGCTCACCCCCATCATTGTAGCGGATTACCTTGAGAACCTAAAAGCATGTTTTCCTAAATATGGTCAGGCTGCAACTTCTTTTTGTGTTGAAACCAGAAGCACCAGCATTGCATTTGAAGGTGTGTGACTGGCAGAAGGCAGTGAGAAATGGAGTGTTCTAGAGGACTCCTGACCTGCCCCTGTCTGGCCTTTGGCCTGCTTGCCTGAGGTAGCCGTGGGGCAGCAGCTGTCATAGAATTATAGAATGGTTTAGGTTGGAAGGGACCTTAAAGATCATCTAGTTCCAAGCCCCCTGCCCTGGGCAGGGACACCTCCCACCAGACCAGGTTGCTCCAAGCCCCGTCCAGCCTGGCCTTGAACACCTCCAGGGATGGGGCAGCCACAGCTGCTCTGGGCAACCTGGGCCAGGGGCTCACCACCCTCAGAGTGAAAAATGTCCTCCTGATATGCCCCTGCAGAGGCAGCTCAGGGCACATCCCTACAGGGCCGGTGTGCAGGAAGAGACCCTGTGTGAACCCAGCAGGTGTGGAAGGCCTGTGGCGGATCTCTACACTTCACCTACTCAAGACCAGAAACTCCATATCGGTCTTCTGCAGTGGTGGAAATGCCTCCTGCTCCTAGAAAGGAATTTGGTTGTGTGCTGTGACCATGCTTGCCTCTTTTTTCTCTCAGATAACAGGCCACGTTGATCCTGAGTAGCCAGCATGTATAAACAACACAACTGCGGTATCACACAGTAAACATGGCTTCAGCGACCGGCGTTGCAGCATTTACGGGAGGTGTACATGACTGTAGCCAGCGCAGAGCAGCGCCAAGAGAGCGCGGGCAGGGCTCCGGAGCTGCCGGCCATGGCAGCGGGCAGGGACGCCCCGCACCTCCCTCAGCTTTCCCGCCTCAGCCCCATCGCCTCAGGAGACACGCTGCGAGACCGAGGGCGTCCGAGGGCGGGCTCACGCGCCCTCACCTGCCCTGACGGGGCCTGCCTCGAGGCGGGGCTCCCCGCGGTGGGCCGGGCCGGGCCCGGCCGGACCGGGGTGCCGCGGCCTCCCCCGCGGCGGCTCATGCGCAATCGCCCGGGGCGACGGTGCGCGGCGGCGGGAGCATGGCGCAGCGGGTGTTGCCGCTGCCCAGGCAGCAGTCCTTCTGCCCGCCCACCGTCCCCAACCCCTTCGTCCACCCGGGGCGTCTCAGCGCCGGGGACAAGCTTCGGGTAAGGATAGCGGCGCGGGGCTGAGGGGGCGCCGGGGCGCGCCCAGCCTTGCCCGGGGGGCCGGGGCCGCCCGGTGTTGGGATGCGCAGCGGTGCGGGCGGGAGCGCAGCCGGCGGCGCGGCGGGGCTGTTACACCCCCCCATCCCTCGCGGGCCGGGCGCGGTTTTCTGCCAACTTGTCTAAAACAGCGGTGTGAAGGTCAATGGCCGTTTTTAAAAAGACCCGCTTCCGCTGGGAGAGGCGAATTGGTGAATAAAGAGTGTTCAAAACTGCCGCTGGCGCCGCCTGACGGGAGCGGGGCGCTGCCGGGGCCGACGCATTCGCGGTTACACCCGGAGCCGAGCAGGGAGGGACAGGAGCAAACCGACACTCAATTAAAAATCTACAGCTCCCATCTTTTGCAGGAAAAGGCATCTAGTAAGAGAACTTCCTTCCCTAGTACGGCATAGCGTGCTTCCTCATCTGATGTAGTGATAGCAGGAAATGAATAGGTTGTGTAAAAGGTCAAAGCAAAGATGCAAAAGGTGTTCAGTGTAAAAAAAGTCCCCTTTTTTAAATGAAGTTTTTCAAGCCATCACTCCTCAGGGGGCACAAACTGCACGGTTGCTCTGCACGCACATACAGGCCTATCAACTTCAAACTTAAACTTCTAACAAGATTTGCAACAAGCTTTTCAGAAGATTTTCATAAATAACACGTTACTCCTAGAGAAAACAGGAGTCCTGTTTGACTCCAGTTCGCTTCCTGTTTGAATCACACAAATGAAGTACTCTCCATCTATCCATCCTGTCAGGTGCCTCAGCTCTAGAGTGAAGATGATGGTAACTTCTCTCTAGTATAAGCTAAAAAAGAAAATAACTTTTTACAGTAATCCTGTTTCAGATGCTTAACTTACTTTAGGCTGGTTTAAGGCTGGGTTGGGGCAGCAGGGGAAGTTAATCTCTTGGTTCCATATTGCAGCGTGACAGCCCAGTTCCACTGGGTTACTGACTGGTGTCACTGAGTGACTTGAATTAGGCTTCTGAGGTGAATGCTGTCCCCATACAGCTTGTGTACAAGTGCACACCAGACTTGGAGGGTACTTTTACAATTAAGAAAGCAGACAGTATTTCTGTCCTTTGATTTTTGAAAACATTCTCTTTAAAAATTGAGCTGATGAACCAAATATGAACTGACATCTCACCGAGGACAATGAGCACGTCACTGTGTAGGTGAACTTACTGTATTTTCTGCTGATTGTTACAAATATCTGAGGCTGATGTGCAACTAAATATTTTATGTTTCATATAGCTCTTCCTCAGGTTATAAACGGTGTTTGCCTGGAAGGTAGTTGGGTGGAGGGAATGTGAGATACCTAGAAAACAATTTCAGATCCTTTTATCCCCTATGTTTTACTAGCAGCCCGAAACACATTTCAAGTGCATCTGAATCAGTAGCTGTAGGCAGAACCCCAAGGAAAAGATTCCAGTTTCTTAATGAGGTTCCAGACATGGACAGCTTTCTGTGCTGTCTGCTTTCCATAGAGGATGCACAGACTACTTTCAAAAGCTGGAATTTTAAGCTACAATTACCATTTTATCGATAACAAAATATATCCTACTTTTTTGCTTCATGAGGAGGAGATGAAAAACATGGTATGTCTTAAAGCAAGAGATGCTCCATACATAACTCCACAACGTGCCTGGAAGGAAAAGCACCCAGCTGGGTCAGGGCCTGGTGTAGTGAGCTTTAAAGAAAAACTGCAGTAGTCACAGGATTTTAAAGCAGAAAGCCACAAGGGAGACTATCTTTTTGTATCATGTGTTGCTCCCTTCTGTTCTTTTTCCCCTACAGTCGTGGAACCTAGGATACTTCCTACTGACTGCTTTATCCTGTAAACGTCTGCTCCTCTCTTGTCCAGCCCTGCCTATCGGACCAGCTGGGAATCAGAGCCTTAACCAGAGGGTGTTACTATAAACTTCAAAAAAGGGAAACATCTCTTCTCCTTCCATTTAAATCAAGTGTAGTGTATCTCCATTCTTGCATGTTAAAGATTGTTTTGCTATATTCCCCCTATTCTATACTATTCCTTTAGTATACACTGATAAAAATAGATACAATTTCAAAACCTTCTCTGGGAGGTCAAAGCTGGATTTTCTTATGGTGGTGAACGCCTTGAATGTAAAGGCTGCTGTGCCCTGATGAATGGAGCTTTAAAGTGAGACAGGCTAGCTGTTTGCGTTTCGTTCAGCTTCAAATATAAAAATAGGCTGCAGCCAGACTGAAAAACAGAGTAGATTTTACAATTTTTTTGCCAGTCCTTCTATTGGTAATAGTTTACCAGCCAATGAGATTTTTTGTCTTTCTTTAGAATGTGCAAAATAACGCTCATTTGTGCTGTGGTAAACATCTGCATGTGCCAAACAAGTTTAAAACAGTTGTTCACATGTTTCTGGTTTCCATCCTCTTGATTGAAGCTGGCTGCAATTCATTATTGGGATTTTTTTCATTGCTTAGTTTCAGTTCTGTTCATCCTGATTGCTCACTTGCCCTCTCAACTTCTGAACTGCACTGCAAAGCACAAATACTAGTTAAGTCATGACTACATTTTCCTTTATTCAGGAGAGATGCTCACTGGATTTATGTAATGGTGAACTACTTAATGGCATAACTAGAATGCGAAAAGCAAGATTGTTTTTAACCCTGTGCATGGAAGTAAACTGCTAGTCTGCCTGGTGGAGAGCTGTAACGTACTTTGGACGCTGATGGAAGACCTATCTTGCTAGGCAGGTACTGCTTTGGGAGACAGTCCATCTGCACAGTTTCAGATGTCAGGGGAGTTCAGTTGGAGTTGGGCTTCATTCTGGTCCCCAGCCTGCTTTTCTGCTGCTTTCTAGATAACTTGTCAGCAGCTGAAGTTGAACAAAATTTTAAACTGGATTCTGTGGCTTTCTGATAGACCTGCTTTTCCCCTTCCCTGGTTCCTGACATCAGTGACAGTGTAATCCCAGGTATTGCTTAAGGGTCAGTCACTGGTCGGAGTGTGACCAGGGCTGCAAGGACTACTGCAGGTGTCTGCCACAACTGCAGTGACAGGCAATGCAGTTGGTGCAGATACCATAAGCAGAAAGTACACAGGTGATTCCAAAAGTGGGGTAAGGTTCTTTGGATGACTCAGAATAATTCTATCTTTGTAATACCTGTATTTTCTTCTGTATACTTTTCTCCTATACTTTCTCTTTTCTAGCATACCTTGACCTTTCTCTTTTCTGTCCTTTTCTTACTCTAGTCTGCAGCTGATGGAGCAGAAATCAACTCTGCCTCATTACACAGTGACCTAGAAAGCCAATAGCTTGCATCAGCAAATCAGTACCACCTGCGTATCTGCCTAAAATAGATTAATGAATTTATTAAAGTTTTTAGGAAGGGATTGTTTTACTTTTTCTATTGCATCCTTTATTTTTCATTGTAGGTCAGTGCATAAATATTCTTTTTTCATAAAAAAAAAAAGAAAGTTATTTTAAGTCAAAACACACTGATTTATGCTTATGCTGCCCATTCTGCATAACTGAATGCAGCTGAAATGTTGAACTGGGATTACAGATCATAGTACAAGAGAACGCCTATGGAGGAAAAAGACACATCTGATTTTGGGAGACAAGTGAGGAGTCTTGGTTGATTTAACTTGCTACCTGACGCTTTCAGATTCGCCACAACTCCCACAAAGAGAGTGGGAGCAATAGATCTCCAGGGCCAAATCTCTCATACCCAACTACTGAATCCATTTCTGTGATCCAGAGCAGTCCTCTTCCTCTTGTCCATGAAGTTATGGTTAAAATTCCTTTTCTAGTTATATACAGCTTTTATATAAAAAAACACTGTATGCTTCAAGAAGGAAACAGTCACACCTAAATGTTCACGTCTGTCCTGGAGACATGTTATGTGGCAGTGCTTACAGAACATAAGCAGCACCACCACGTACCTACTTCTCAGCCTTATCCTAATTTACGCTGTGTATCCACTATCAGGTTTGGCCTGTTGTCACTGTGCCTTTTGTAACAGAGCTGAGTCCTGAAGGCCCAAAATTCCTGTTGATCCTCTTCAGTATCAGAGGGTTTAAAGCCAGATGCCAGAGCCTCTCCTGAATATTGATGAGGACAGTAGGAGGATGTTATGTGAAGGTGGAAGGAACTTGGGGAGGGAAAGGACCATGTTGATGAGAAGATAATTAGAACCAACCTACTATATTAAAGAATTGTATAAATAATACTCAAAGATGCTTATATTCCAAATGTACTACAAACACTTGCTCCTTTTTGAAGAAATGAGATAAAATTAAAATCCATTGTGTTACTTAATAATCATAGCTCAAGTATGTAAGTTGCAAACTGTTTTGTAAAACTTCCTTATTGTTAAAAGCCCTGCTTTTCCTGTACAGTAAGTAGTCATTGCTGAAGAACTGACTAGAAAGGCTGGTTTTGAGAGAAACACTGTTATTGAGCTGTTGCTTTTCTCAAAAAAACTAGTAAGGTATAAAAAATAGTAAGCTCATAAGCATAACTCTCCTTCAGCAACTTCTACCATACTTCTGAACTGGTGGAGCTGTCAGTCTGTGACCACTGATGTACTCTCATGCAAGTTTTAAGGGACTTTTCAAAACATAGCCCAAATTAAAAAAAAAAAAAAAAAATTCACTATTACAATTCTGAGTGTTGTTTTGTGCATATATATGCACACAGAGCTGATCCTCATCAGCAAGTGGCAGCTGAGCTGGATTAGGTGCCAGAAGGAGCTGAACCATTTACTAGCTTACCAGGAATGCCAGGCTATGGCTTCTGTGCGCTGACACAGCTCACCTGCCTCTCAGCCCTGGGCTTGCTCAATCTGCATAGTGCTGTGTTGCGCCATAAAGGCCAACCTTCAGGATATAGTTTCTAACCTAATTTGCTGGCGTAAAACAATTAAGAATTTCTTGCTGCTCTGCCCAGTACTGCAGCTGTCTGTTAACAACCTTGTGCCAATACACCTGCTTCCTGGAGCTGTGCACAAAAAAATGCAAGCTAAAAATTCCTTAGGAGAGGCTGCGGATGATATTTGAGGATTATTTGCAGCCAGGGCGTGTTAGTGTTTCTCCTTCACCTCACTCTGTTTACAAATGCGTATGAAGAACCGAAGCAGCAGTGAACCGCAGTCTTGGCTTGGATCTGTTTTATACCAGTTTTGCTACCTAGCTTGGCTGGCTGTGACTGTAGCAGAACTCTCTCAATAGTTTCTTTTGCTTCAAGTTAAAGCAAGCTAATAACAGTTTCCTGATAGCAGGGAGGAAAGGGAACTAAGCTTTCTCAATTTATTCTGAAAAATTCAAGCACAGAGGTTCATATCTTGATGCTTCAAACAGGAGGCAAGAAATTAATCTTCATAATCAGAAGGGTTCTGCTGTATGTTTACTGCAAGCAGTGAGCAAACCCCTTCCAAAGGCAATGAGCCAAGAGCTGCTACAGCACCTTCAACAGCGCTGTAAAGTCTGAATCTTTGCATTAAACCATAGGTTCAGTTTTACTGACAACTCCATTTTGCTTAAGTCCCAACTAGGGGAAACGAAGCTGTGTTGTCTTTGCACCACTCCAAGCAGTAAAGATCACTTGCAGCAATAGTGTGACTCAACACAAGATTTGTCATTTTGAAAGGGCAAGAGTACATTTTAGTCATTTTAACAATCTCAGCTGGCTTCCAGACAGGTAGCTCAGTGACAGAAGGCTCTGTCGTGGAGATACGTATCAGCTGGGTGGACTCGTGAGCTGGTCGTACACTGCAGACCAAGTCTAAGTATAAACTAAAGGCAGCAGACTCTGTTTACCATCTCTGTCTAACAACATCCAAGCCAAAAACTCAAATATTTATTCCCGTTCTACCTGAAATGGGAATCCAAAAGTGAAAATGAAATGCTGTGAATGACTGACTTCCCTTTTTGAACACTGTAATGCTTTCCTTACTAAATCACATAGCAGTAATGTCAGTATTTTAAAGTCCATGTAAGGTTACTACACAGATAGCAGTGTCATTCCTGTTTATACCATTTCTTAAGGTTTCTCCCCTCTTTTTTTCCAGACTGTTCTTCAGGGAATTATTTTGCTACCCATCCGTGCCATATGCATTGCATTTCTTTTACTGATAGCATGGCTGTTTGCATCAATTGCAACTTTCCGTCACCCTGGCAAAGGATCTGTGCCGCTTAAAGGATGGAGAAGGTAAAAAGTGACCAATATTTGTGAAAACTCTGTGGTTTGATGGGGTTTTTTTTAATAACACAAAACCAGGGTCTAAAGCTTTTTTTTTTCCCTCTTCCTCCTTTCCTCCTTTTGATTAAAGAGCAGTCCTCAGTCAAATCTCAGTTTTACCCATTTAGGTGAAGCAACTTTTTGGTGAGTGTGTTTTACAACAATAGCTTTTTTAATAGGTAGATTTTCAATTGTCTTGAGGCTTAAACAAATCTGTATAAGAATCTTCATAGGCTATTTGTAAGCCAGGACTTATTTTAGTAATAATACTGATAGGAATATTTGAGAAAAAAAACTCATTAAGAAAAGTATTTGGTAACGTTACATAGACTGAGTTTCTGTGTAGCCTTTGCCATTCCTGCTATACTATAATTTGTGACAAAATTAGCTTTAACAGCTCCTCTCTTAGCTATGTTGCCCTTGAAGGAGTATTTTACAGCTGCCTCTGTGGGTTCTGGGTTTCAGTTGCTCATCTTCTGACCTCAGAGTAATGCAGTTCCCTCCTGGTTGCGATGTACTGCAGCTGCACGCAGGAGGGGGAGACACAGGAAGTGAGTTCTAACAAGGCCAAGAGATTACAGGAAGTCCCATGAAGGGAACATGTCCCCTGTTGAGGGAACATGTTCCAGTAAGGGAACGCTGTCATTTAATCTTACTTGTTGAAACTGATAGTAAAAGAACAGTATCAAAAGTTAAGTAAGTTCTTACAAAAAGGACGCTGAATCTGCTAACTACCCACCCTCCCCTTGCAATAGTGTTATAAGATACAGCAAGAGAAATGGTGTACCTGGGAGGAGCGTTTTGTAAAGTGCTGTATATTGCCTTATCTTTAAAATTATAATCTGGTTTCAACATGAAAAGGTGATGTTTCCTTCCCTACTCCTACTTCTTTCCCTTTAGCCCTGCCCTCTCCCAGTGAGTAGTGTTGCTACCCTGTGCCTGGCCCCAGTGCTGGTGAGAACTAGGAAATCTTTCATGGGCTTCTGTTTTGAAGTACAAAAGAAATACTAACTGTAAGATGGATGATATTTTTGTGTTTCTGTTTACAAGGAGGATGATCCAGACAACTCTCTCATGCCTAACTCGTACCTTGTTCTTCGTAATGGGTTTCCAAGTTAAAGTAAAAGGGAAAATAGCGAGTCTGCGAGAAGCCCCAATCTTTGTTGCAGCTCCTCATTCAAGCTTTTTTGATGCCATTATTTGTGCCCCAACTGGAATGCCATCAATAGTGTCTAGAGCAGAGAACCTGTCCACGCCGGTATTTGGCAGTAAGTATTTATGAAAAAATAAAATGTTATAAGTCAGTAATTTGACACGAGGCTAAAAATCTGATCTCCAATAGTGATTTAGGGGCAAACTTCTTTAAATCCTTAGGTTTCAAAGATACTGACAGATTATTTCCAGTGAAATCTCTGGGACAAGTTATCTTTCTGAATTAGTCAAAATGTCTGAAAGTATGCTGTTTCTTTTCAGATATGAAATACAATATCCCTTCAGATTTTCTTTATATGGAAAGCATGTTTTATAATTGCTCAGGCTAGCAGCTCTCTCTTAAAGGTCTCCCAGTAGGAAGCTTGAGAAATCTGTTCGACTGCTGTCTTTTAACAGGGTGGCCCACAAATGTAGAAAACGGATTAGTGAAGGTTGTTTCAAAACAGACCCAAACTACAGCAGTCTGGAAAATACCATATTTGTAAGTTTAAACTTGCAGGCACTGTTACGGATTTTTTTTTTAATGAGAGTCAAACCAGGAAAGAATAAAGAAGTTGTTACTCAAAAAGGAAATGCAGAGAATGGAGAAAATCAGATGACTCATGCTTCTATTATTTTCTCCTCCTTTTGGCAAAAAACAGAATTCCCATTTGCATTATTACTAGAATCAGCTGTAGACTTTCTGCTGGCTGTATGTCTCTTATCTCTATAGGACTCTTAAAAGAATAAGCTAACAGTAACCCAAAACTAAACTCGGCACACAACACAGAGAAGTGCCTTTGTAGGAAATAAACTAACTGATAATTGACCTTGTCTTAAAAGCACAGGAGTGGGACATAGAAGATAATTCTTCCCCAAGTTTCTCATCACATCTCAAAAGGTCTACACATTCTGATGTAGAGTTCTGATGAAATGAGGGTGGGGTTTTTTTCTGTAATTTACACATAAGCTGTGTATTCTTTGTAAGTGAAAAGGGACATCTTACTTGTTCTGGAGAGGCTCAAAGTACTTGTTGATTGCAGTCTGCATGAGTTAGGCCTGAGTGTGGCCCATGAGCAGAGACCTGATCAGGTCTTTTCCTTAGAACTGTGTTGGAATGCTCAGTGAAAGATAACAGCAATATAGCAGAATGTGTTTGGGTGAATTTGGCACATTTATACCTACTGTAAAGCTCCTCAGCTGGCAATGTAGATACATCTTCTGTGTCTTACTTCCCATTTTGTAGAACAAGGACAATAATAATACTCTTCTTATCTATTTAGTCTGAAAGCTGTTTGTGCAGAGTCTGTCTTCTAGTATGAGAATAACAAGATTTTTGCTACAAGGGAGCCTTAAACCCATGTGTTTTCTAAGCACTAGTATAAGAAAAATAAACATTTTTATCTCTTTCACAGCAATTTTAAGTTCCCTTCAGCCTGTATCAGTTTCTCGTCAAGACCCTGATTCACGAAAGAATACGGTCGCTGAGATAACTAAACGAGCATTATCAAGAGGCCAGTGGCCACAGGTAATAAATATTCTACTACTATTCTGTCATGTATTCATATTCCATATTCACTGTGCATCACAATACCACAAGCACCCAGCTGAATAGGATTCTGTTGATGTACAAGGTTGAAATCAACAGTCACGTAATATAACTGGTTTAGGAAAGGAAGACGAGAGGCTGGTGCCTAAAAAGTTCTGTCATGACAAAATCCAGACAGTACTAATTGCTTTTCCAAAATACATATGGCTCCTGGCCTGCTCTTTTCCCTATTTAAGTCTTAACAAGCTGTCATCGGTGTAACAGATGACTTGAATTGGTACATGTGAATCAGTATTCTTAAGCTAACTCATGTGTGAGAAGCTATTGCAGAGCTGTTCTCACAACAGTTTGGGGATGAGCAGTTGATGAGATGAATAACCCGAGCTGTCCAAGCTCCAGCATGAACAGTTCTTAAGCTTAAAACAACAATTTTGCATGTGAAGAACAGCTGAGGTGAAATTCAGTTCAGTCTTTAGGTTAATAATGCAGTAAAACCAAGACTTTTCAATTGGCCTGAATCGTGGTAAGATTTTAATGTGGAAGCAATAGTTACTGACTGTGCACACTGTTTCCCATGGTCATTCCTCAGCAGCAAGCTGCTGTTGCGCTTCTAGGCCTTGAGTGGCTTTCCGTCCTGAAGAGCTAATGGAGCAGGGGTTGCTCTGGAGGGAGAAAAATGTTGAGGCAGCAACTCTGCTGCTTCTGTGACAGGCAGAGGGCTGAGATGGAAATCGCATCCTTTGCAAGAAGAAAAACCTGGAACAAGTCGTGAACCTACTAACATCTCATTTGTCAGTGCCTCTCTGCTTTCTTCCCTTGCATTGACTGTGCTCCAATGTTGCCTTCAGACACCACAAATATAGTATCACTGCCACGCTGCTGGACAATAAAGTCAGTGATATAAGACCTTTCTTCAAAGATACCCGGTGTGAATTTGTGTATAAATTCACACTTTGTGTTTTGGATTAGTTCTTAACTTGTTTTCTTAAGGGTTAATTTGCTTAAAATAAAAAATTAAAAACTCAAAGAAGTGACTGGTTAAGTAGCTAAAGTCACAAGATCTATTTAGTCATAGTTGGCCACCTCCTAAATGATTGAGAAGAGTTACTTTTTCCTTCACTTTTTTTCCAATGAATGGCTCTTGAGGAAAATTTAAGAGGCTAGTGAAAATATGGACTTCAGTAGCAGGTATCCTTATGGCAGCTTGACCTGAATGCACTGCTCTGCTCTGTGAATAGTCTCTAGAAACAGAGAACATTCAAGTGTAACTGCTTCTCATCCTGAGGGAAGACCAACTCTTGCCACTTTTTTTGAAATGTCATTATTTAGAGGTTTCATGCGTCATTTTTATTTAGCAAGCACCTTACAAAAAGCTTTTGAATTAGTGTTTAGGCTGCCTTAATTTAACTCATAAATGCATTTTTCTAAGCTGCGGTAACTATTTTTAGAGCCTCCATTATTCTTTTCACTTTGTCAGTTATATGGAGGATTTTAAACGTGCACATGTCTAAGGTAGGAAGGCTTTTTTTGTAATGCTGTGATTACAAACTACACTGATGCTTGTGATTTGCTAAATTGTTATGGATGAAGTGATTCCAGCAAAGCTCTGGTATACCTAATCTCTGCTGAAAACACCATGGGGAGGAAAGGGGAATTGGCTTTACACCAATTCTGCACTTAGCATCAAAACTAGATCTCTATTATGGCATAAATAGTCTATGAGTCAAGTAATCTGGGAATCTCCAAGACTGAGTCAACAGACTCTACTTGGAGTGTCACTGGGTGATCCCTAATCCTGTGCCCTGGCTACACCTTCCTCATACTCTTTTTTTTTTATTTGAGAAAGTTGACCGTAAGATGATGTCTGTCATATCCTGTTCACAGTGCCTGGGCTGCATTCTCTCAGCACAACAGAAAAGTAGCTGGATTCCCATGCTCTCCACCTAAAACCAAAACACAACAGGCTGGGCAGCACTTGGGCTTGTTAATAGCATGAGGTTCTGATTAGTGCTTCTCCCAACCGTGTACCAAAACAAAAGGGAAGGAGGGACTGATTACTTACTCTTTGGTCAGTCACTAGTATGTTTTCTGAGGCTTATGACATATGCTAAACAGAAACACACCCATTTTTGTGTCCATAGCAACAGCAAATAATTTCTGATTACAGAATGCATAGTCAAAGGCTAAACGTAAATCAGTATGTGCAGCTGTCTCTATCATACTTTGGAACAGCCTGTGTCTCTTTCATATGACCTAATTGATCTAGCCATGACCTGTTCATTCCCACTGAAGTGGGAGCACACCTTGAAGACTCTTTTGATACAGACCAGTTCTTGTGCTGAGGTTTTTTTGGAATGCTGCTTATGATCCTCTAGTGATATGAGAAACATAAAGCTTCCTTGTATTCCATAGGGGGCTGGATTTGGTGTGTCACATTGCAGCTCACTGTGCATCTAATCTAGTATTTTCCAGACACTAATTCAGAAACGTTCTGGATATTTGGTGTGTCTGAGTCATTCAGGTTCAGAGGGTACATAGTGGCGTGTAACGCCTTCAGAGCTCTGCATCACAGATGCACATACTCTCTGCCTTTTGCAGCTACCCCTCCAGCTGTGATCTTCTCATCGCAGCTAGCATCTTGACTCATGCTGATAGCATCTGTGCCTGTAAAGGCTCAAGGACCTTATGCACTTCATGTCAGCCCACACTCTTGATGTTTGTACACCCAGCAGTTCAATAAGGAGCCACCAGCAGAGGAACAATTCTCATATCATTACCAACACTCACCATTTCAAGTGAAACACTTAAGGCCTTTTGTGCCATATTTCTGAACTGATAAAGGCCTTTCCCAAGAACTCCTCTGTTACAAAGCATTTGTTTCCAAATCAAGATGGATCAGGTTAACAGACTAATATTACTGTGAGCATCCTTCACTTATTTTTTCATTTCCTTTTGAAGCAATAATAATATTCTTGTAACGCAGTGTAACATGTCACACAGCTTGCATGAAAAGTCAGCCTGTACATAACTGATGCTGAAGTATAATCTTTTTATGAAATGTGTGTATTTCTTTCTCTTTAAATCCAAGATACTGATTTTCCCAGAAGGCACCTGCACAAACCGATCTTGCCTGATCACATTTAAGCAAGGTGAGAGATTTTGTCTCATCATTGTTGGTAAATAATGCGTGAAATATTAATTTGGTAGGTCTGGTGAGGCCTATACTTCTGCAGATACATCATCCACAACAGCACTGTAGTGGATGTAGTAAAGTTTCAGTGGCACTAAACCCACTATTTTATACTAGTCAGTTTACTCTTCTGATTTTTGGTAATTTGTAGGACGTAGAACACCTATGATGTACACGGTTAGTTGGTTGGGTTTTTTTGTGGGTACAGTTTTCATGTAATTTATTTACCAAGAAACTTGACTGTGATTATTATGAGGTGAACTACCAAAATACATGCTACTTACAAGGTTCTTTTAGCTCAACTTACAGTCGTGCTGTCTTAGATTCCTGTGAATTTTGCCATGCAAGACTTAGCAACCAAATTATGAAATCTTTTTGCGTAGTGCTTAGCAAGGCAGGCCAATAGGTTATTTTTAACCATAAAGGTACTTGATAGCATCACTGATCATTAGATTGTTGTGCTGTGCTTCAGTTAAAGCCATGTTGTGCTCGTTTCTTACTGTTGTACTGTGTCTTGGGTAGCAAAGTTACAAAACCAGTGCTACATGCTCAGATATAAATCACTTAGGAAAGTGATCAAAAAAGAGAAGGGTTCAGGAAATGCTCAACAGCCTTGTGAGCATCTAATCCTTTGAAATGAATGCCAATCAATGGAGAGATAATACACAGAAAATGAGTTTGAACAGTTCAGGAATCTTAGGCAGCTTTCTCCTTGAAATAGAGACTAGCCCTTTTTTGTCCTGACATCTTTCTAGTCATGCTGCTGATTAAAAAAAAAAAAACAAAACCAAAATACCAACCCCCCTGCTCCCCCCAAAAAACCCACACCACAAAGAACACTTCCCATTCTTCTTGCCTTTTTTAACAGTGTCTCCTTCTAGACATGAATCACTTAAAACTCCCAACAGCTGTAATAAGCTTAGTCTTAACAATCAATTCTAATTTTTGGTTGCAGGTGCCTTTGTTCCAAAAGTCCCTGTGCAACCTGTGTTGCTCCGATACCCCAACAAGCTGGTAAGCAGAACATTCTTCTATCACTAACTAGGAATATGGAAGTCAAAATCCCGACTTACATGGTACCTATGATAAATATTTTGCATTGTCACTGAAGAATCGATTGTCCTGAGCTTTAGCATTGGAGAGCTCCTCGAAGCAGCTGGGCTTCCCAAGTGTAGCTGCTATTCTGATTGTGAAAATCTTACTGATGGGCTTCTTAGCTATAGTTAAAGTAAGAGGGAGCGCAGGAAAGTATTGCAGCGGAAGTCAGAAACTTCCTCCAAAGCCACAGAGCCTGTGCTTTGAAGCCTGAAATACACACAACTTCCCTACTAGTCATCATTTTTTCTATAAGCTCAAAATACACTTGCTGCAAAGGGGCTCGCAAAGTTTCTGAGCAAAAGCAAAGCTGAGCCATGCAGTACCTCCAACACCCCCTCCTTCAGGCACCTCGGGGGCAGCTTTGCAGATGGTTTTTTTTATGCAACTTTCCCTTGTTTTGCTGAGTAAAAGCTTCTGCCAGGTATCAGGGTCCAGCCGTATGGCTCCGCTTCACTGACAGGTGTAATGCTGGGACATCAGTCTAGCAACTTGTTAGCTTTTTTTTTTTAATTATCTGGTCATCCAGCAAATCCAGAAAAGACCAAACTTTCCATTCCTAATGGTTTTTAAGGTGAAAAACAAGTGATTATTATTGTTGCTGTTATTTACAAAGGTTCCTTTGTAAAATCCTTTTGCAGATCAATTTCAAAACTGATGTGAACCACTAAAGGGAACTGGTGTGGCGTTTCACTGATAGGATTTAAGGATCTGCAGTATACATTATAAAACTTACATGTAAGAAGTAATAAACATAGAATAAGAAAAAAAAAAAGGCAAAGCAAAAAAAGCATGATAGTTTCCCAATGCATAAATGTCCTTAAAAACAAAACCAAACATACTTATGAGGGCACCTTTCTCAAGGGACTGGTGAAATCCTCTGAAAAAGTCTTACTAGATTATTTCTTTCCTACTTCTGTTATTTGGATCAGAATGAATGATTTAAAATATCTAAGTAACTGTATAAATTTTATTCACAATTGTTGATATTATCAAAATTCTGCCATCCTTATTTCCAGATTTTTAAAGCAAAGAATCCTGGTCGCCGTGACACCTTTATTTATTTTCACTACAGGACTATAAAACCATCATCTGCTTTTACTAAACTTGTGCCTGTTTTATATTGTAACTTATCTCTCTCTAACTTTCATCTGGTTTTATCATACATTTCTGTATTTTATTTTTTTCCTTAGGATACTGTGACCTGGACGTGGCAGGGCTATTCACTGTAAGTTTCTTAATCTTACTGAAAATTACATATAGAATTTTTTTCCCCCATTGCTAAACAGTCTGCCAAACAGATTCAGCTAAGCCAAGACACATGTTCTTCTAGATCTGTTTTTATGAGGGGGAAATACTTGGGAATAATGCTGTCATGCAGTAGATTTCATATCTGAATGGCTAGAGAAAGGGTTTGCAAATGGGGAAGCATTGTTTCCAGCTCTGCCACCATTTTGTTTCATTTTCTCCTATGTTTTGCACATTACACTAGAGCAAAAGAAAGATTTTAAATTCTTTTTCTTTGGGAAACAATCATAGTTATCAAAATCCATAGATGTTTACAGTTTCCCACATGGTATACAAACAAGCAAAAAAAAAAGTTATTTTGCCACCTCTGTTCATTCATTCCTCCATCTCATTTGAAGTCATATGAGAGTAAATGAACATGGGCAAAACAAGTGTTAATTTTCCCCATCTTTCCCCATTCAAACATCTAGGTTTCTTCTTTAGATTTTTATTTTTGCTTTAGTCAACAAAAGGAGTTGTTTTGAGATCCCAGTGAAGAGGCTATATATAGTAACTGACATTGCAATAATGAAAAATATTTCAATAAACCAGTTAGGCAATGGATCTGTGTTTATTTCTCAACACAGGTGGCCTTATAATATGCTAAAATATTCTATTAAAGTATTAAAAAACCTTTACAGCTGCACTGAAAATATGTCTGGAAAATACTTTTTACCTCATAAACATTCATTAAAATGTGGATTTGCAGAATCCCTATACTGCATTTTCATATGGAATATGCAGTGTATCTAAGTACATTAGTGCTGATTTACTAAGGGACTAAAATTTTTAAGGCAACTAATTTTGAAACATGTCTGAACTAGTGGAGCAGACCATAAGCACCTTTTAAGCTATCATTAGTTAATCCTAGCACCTGCACACTCAGAGAATGGACATTAGGAAAGCTGACCTAGATAAAAATGTCCATCTCAGTTTCCAAGAATTTTTTGCTATTATTAATACTGCTGTTACAGTTATCAACATAATGAGAGTAATGAACATTGTAAATGCAATGCCATACGGCCCATTTCCCCTATGAAAGATTTATGCTGGAAGACTGAAAAAGAGCTATGTCTTCAGTTATGAGAGCTGATGTAGGAATAGGTGAAGAAAGAAATTAAATGAGAGGTATTGCTGTGGAAGGGAGGAGGCTGCCCATTCACTAAAAATTGAGAACTGCTCTATGGTGAAGGCTCAAATTGAGACCTGTGAAAAGATGAAAGGAGCAGCCTGGCAAAAGCATGGGAAGAGAAGGGATGGATGGATGGGGTAGAATCTGAGGATTCTTAATAAAAATAACTGGAACAGGAAGAAGAACATCCCACACACAAACCTGCAGATCAGAAAATGCATAACTGTCACACTCTTTGTAAAACTTCCTGGATCTTGCAGCCAGGACGGGACAGTACCAGTCTCCTTCTCAGAAACTTCCTGACACAGTTTCTGCTTTCTCTTACAACTTCTTTCCTACTTTTGTGCCTCACTGGGAGGAAAACCTAATGTTATGTGTTAGAAAATTAAGCGTTAAAAGTAGATTCCTGCAGAAAGTAGAAAGGATCCCTTAGTTCTTCTCCTGCCTTTTCCTTTTCTCTTTTTTATTTTTCTCAAAACAAGAACAGAAGAAAGATTGCTTGAAAGTTTTATATTATAATTTCCCTGATTTAAAGTAAAGAGAAAATGTGCATTTCTGCTTAAAAATCACAGTGAAAAGAACAAGTCAGAAGTGGAAGCGATTATGCTTATCTTCTTTTGCGGTTTCTTCATCCCCTTACATATTGATACTAAAATTTGTGACTTTTCTAAAAGTGCTGAAGGTCCCGAACATACCAACGCTTCATTAAAACACTTATGTAAACACTATTATAATTGCAAAAGGCTAGCAAATACTAACAAATCCTTGCTTCAGTTCTGCAGAAGGTAGTTACTGGTCCCATTTTGCAGATGAGACAATAAGAGATAAAGTAAAGCTAGTTCTCAGAATCAGAGCTCTTAAAGCTTTAAAATACAGTATATATTCACATCTTTAAAAATAAGGTAACATATATACATTTTGCCAGCCAAAGGAACTGTATAGTATTGTTAATATGCATGACAACAGACAGCAAGCCGCCTGCCCGATGAGCAAGCAGCAGGTATATGCAGAAGCCCTGTAGAAAAAATGTCAAAAGCAACATTTCAGGGAACTTCACTGCAAGATACTTAAAAACCTTGCCCAGTATTGGCTGTGGTTTTGTCAATGCTACTGACGTGCAAATACTTTGTTTTTAAATAAGTAAAATGTATTTTTCTTTCTCTTTCTCTTTGCCTGCAGAAAAGAGCTGTGCATAATGACACTCTGTCAGCTCTTCACAAGAGTAGAAGTTGAGGTAAGAATTAGAGATGTTTTTGTACTAAGATTCAGCAACCAAGGAATTTATACTTTGACATAAATGCATTATTTCTTTATTAGTCACTGATAGTGAACAATAAACAAATGTCTCAGAAACAAGAACAGAATCACGGTGAGTAATATATTTAGATTTGTTGTCCGTATCTATGTATCACTTAATCTGATGAATTCCTGAGAGAGAGCTGTCAGGCTGTCAGAAATGCCTTTATTTTTAAAGCATTGTAAAATCATTGCTAATTATCACCACATGCATTTTACAGATGTTAAAACTAAGAATTATAGATAATACATTCTGTTAAAGATAACAGCTTCTCTCTTTTCTCATTTCCCTGCTCCCTCCAAAGTATCCTTGTCTTCCTCACCATCTCCCCAGGCTGAACTATAAAAGGTTTCTGCAACTAAGAGCTTCCTTAAGGACTCCAGTACTTGTCCTGAGCCTTGTATAATCAACCAGTTCCCTTGATCATTAAAATCAGCTGCACAGCACAGAGACAGGTCAATGACAACTGAAACAACACGCACATTTTCTAGTAGCACTGCTTATACTCTAACTGCTCCCTGTCAGAGAGTCAACATTCAAAACACCGTAGCGAGGAGCTAGATAACTGAGGTGTGATCAGTTTAAGTGTTGTACTTCACATTCCTTACCCGACCACAGAGGATTGTCGGTGTGGACCACATATGTTTAGGGACATGAGGAATGGGAGAATTTCAGATAGGTTTTGCTGTTCATTTGCAAAACACAGAATTCAGCAAAGTTGTGCAAAGCTTTACGAATACAAGCAGTGTTGCTACTACTAACAATCAGCAATATTGTCTTTGTTGTGAAACAATTAAATTAATTCTAAAGGAGCACTTTGTTACTGTTTCGTACATACAGTAGACACATATTTGTAGAAGGTGTACTAAAGAGCCGGTTCTCCTAATGATTTTATACAGGACATATCTATGCCATTTATATACGTAGGAGCAAGAAATAGTTAACATAGCCCTTCCAGTAGAAGGTTTATTTTCCCCTGCTTCTGAACAAACTCAAACGTGCCTGTTAGAAAATAAATCTCATGTTCCAAAAGATGAAACTGAAACATGAAAAAATATGCAGCTTTCACAGTAGCACGTCCCCAAAACGGAACTAATTTCTTAGCATCAATGGAAAAGTCCTTCCATTTCTAAAAAGAGAAGGGGCAGATTTGCCTGGGGAAGGAGGGAATCAGACTACTCCTTTTAGGAGTGGGCATTTCTGGTGCTATACTGTACTGTGAGCAGGTGGCCTCTCCACTCCTGCTCTGCATGAACAGTGCCCTACTCCTGTAGTCCAAGGAATACACGCATGCATGTCTAGTCAGATTCTAACAAACTGTGGATATTGAAGATTAAACAGTGAACCTGGCAGTGAGTTCTAGGACTAGAAAAGATACAGCATTTGGCAAATTCTGTATGAAGAGAGACTAGGTCAAAAGCAGATCAGAGAAGTATTTTTGCTACTGAAAGAGCTGCAAAGAATTTTTCTTAGAGGGCTACAATTTGACAGGGAAGGTATACTTACTAGTCTTCACCAGATAAGCATCTGGGTGTGTTTGCGATTATGTGTGCCACCTCAGGAGGTCAAGAAACCAAATTCTTCATTCCCAGCTGTGGTTTCTGGCAAACTGGTTCTATGAATAATTGTAGGTGAGTTTTTTTGAAGGGGATGGAGCTGTTGTTTAACCTACCAGAAATTTAGATTGCTGCCTAAGCAAGATCTCAGCCTCAAATGATGTAATGACCACTTTCAAGACTACAACCCGTGTTTGCGTAGATAAACTTCTCAGAGTTACGACTTCATCTTACCCAGTGATGACACAGTTCTCTGTGTCTGTACAGTGTGCCTGTGCTTCCTCAATTTAAGAGTTACCTGACTTCTGAAGGGGAGTTGTAATAAGCAGGGACATACGTCAGATTTGAACAGAGCTGGCACCTGCTTATAGAAGGAATGAAATCTCAAACCTTCGTGTGAACAGCTGGACCCCTGCTGCCTGACAGGGGAGACAACTTTTAACTATAAACAGAAAATTGTTATGGCTATTTGACAGATAACCAGTTCCATAAACTTACTGGTTTTAATCATAAAGAGGCAACATTCTTTAAAAACAAACATAAAAAGGCTGTTCAGGATGGACTGCATTTATATGGGACAGTTACCGCTGTATTAGTGCATTGTATTAGTGCATCACCGGCAACTGCAATATAACTGTATAACTGAAGAAACATATTGGCACATAATTAGCAACTGTGTCTTCCAGTGAACCATGAGAAACACCTTATACTTATTCTAGAATTGCTGTATTCTAGGATTTAAGGGCAAGATGGCAGGGTGGGGAGTAGCAGAACCAAGATAAATGATAACCATAAGTGAGAAAAGGCATGGTACGCAGAGCTGCAAGTGAGCACTGTAGACTGAAGTAGAAAGAACAGAACACTCCTCCACACACACTACTTTGCAAACAAACAGATGTTGATTCATGCTATGATAGATAATAATTCATCTATAGCACATTTTTAGTGAAATGCTACTTCAACTTCTTACATATTAACACTGATTAAATCCTCAACAGTAAATGTGTTGCCATTTAGATTTCTAGGGTGTTTTCTAGCTTTGGGAGGAGAGGGGGTTGTTTTGTTGGGGTTTCTTACTCTCTGCTTGGAGTTTCAAAATTTTAAAGTATTTGTATCTGGTTAGTGCTCTATTTGCAGTTCAGAACTAAGATTCCTTAATGTTTTTATCAGGGAGGAAAAACTTACAGGAAACTTATCAGTCACATGCTGGCAGATACAATTAACAGGTACAAGGTGGGACTGCAGTGCGTGTTTAAAAACGTTATAAATTTTTCATACACTATTCCAATATATAACATCACTTATAAAGCATCTTTGAAAAGGAGCAATGTAGCATTTAATTTTCTAACTAAGTATGCATTTATTATACTTGCCTTCTTTGGGGGGTTGATTTTTCATATTAAAGCAGCTTCTACCAATCTTTAAGAGGCAGGTTTGGACTAAACCTATTTGTTTGGCTGGGGCAGAAGAGCCCGAGTGGTTTCTAAGGCAGTTGAGACCTCTAGTGTCCAGTTCCTTCATTGCATGGCTGTTTTTTTTTCTCCTGTTTTTACCCCATTCCAAACAATAACAAGAAATTGTCCATGTTGTTAATAAAGTGGTGACTGTTGAATTGATTGGATAACTCATCTCTTTCAGTTTCTGCCTGTTCACGTTCCTACCGAAGAAGAAAAGAATGATCCCATTCTTTTTGCCAACAGAGTCCGGCAAACCATGGCAACGTATGTAATCAGGCACGAAGAAAATCTCTGAGAACTTTTCTTTTATATCTAGCAATTCCATATAGGTCCTAGACATAAAATACAATTTAGTCAAGTCCCAGGTACCATATATAGGAATTGCTCTAGATTTACACTAAAAGTTGTCAAATTGCTGTACTAGAACACCCTGATGGTTTTTACATGGAGCATAAAGAAGGTTGTCTTACAGTGGAAAATAGTACGTTCAGTTCATGCAAAGCTGGAATAAATTGGGAGCAAATAAATTCCCTTATTTGCTTGGCAAGAAGAAGTGGGTCGTTTGTCCTCCAAGGTTACTGGTCTGCATTTACAAGACTGTAAATCTTAAAACATCATGACACTGCCATAATATAGTTTCACAGTATGGTTTCATAATTACACAAAATCGTTTGTATTGCTTTATTCTACTTTGCAGCAGTGCAAGAATGAATTATCATTTGTTCTGTATATTAGCATTAAAGCCAAACTGAGACAGAGAAGGGAAACAGTCAACTAAAAGTAATTTTAACATAAGAAATTGATTTTTCTGTTTCCTTAATTTTGTTTCAGTGCTTTGAATGTGCCAGTCACCGATCACACTTTTGAAGATTGCAGACTGATGATTTCAGCAGGACAGCTGACTTTACCCATGGAAGCTGGGCTGGTGGAGTTCACCAAAATTAGCAAGAAACTCAAGTAAGGGAAGTTTAGCTGTCGGTAACATAATTACTGCAGTGCTGCACGTGTTGATGGCCATCTACAAAAGGATAAATTACCTGACAACTGACTCGGCCATGTGTAACATACTGTACTTATGTATACAATTTACATACATAAACTATATGGAAATGAGAGGTGAGGAAAATCCCAGTAAGAACTAATCCCAAGTAATTTTTGTGGGCAGTGGTACAAGGGGAAAAAATGCATTTTTTCTAATCTCTTATGGATTTATCTCACCAAAAGATGAGGAAGATAAAGCAGTACGTATTTTAGGCACTTGATGGTAATCTTGGTACCCAATTTAAATTGCTTTTGTTGAGATACACAGGCAGTGTACGGTATAGGAAGTAAAACACCTTCTTTCCAGTCTGAGACCAGCCAGCGGCTTACTGTTTGTTCTTAGTTGTACTGTGCAGCCATGTTTCCCTAGCGGTGTTGAGTTTTTCTGTCTAGATATAGTGAAATTTGAGGACAGAACCACTTAATCATACAGTAACTCCATCAAATAATCTGGCGTGGCTGTGGTCAGATCTGAAGTATGTGCTCAGTGAATTGTGACTTATTACATATTTGCTATATATCCATTTATAGAACTCTGTCTGGAACAGTCTTCGATAGTTACATGGCAGCCCTAATTATTCTTACTGAGGTGCAGTGGTGTATTTCTGCAGCGGTATCAGGTATTTCTCAGGCTGTAGCAATGATAGCATTTGGGTAGACAGCTAACAGAGCTGAGATCTGTTCCCTTCTGTTAAGGAGATATTCACCTTAGAGCATGATGTGAATTTATGGTGATGAAAAACTCTCTGCTAGACTAACCTAGTAGCTGGACTGATGATTCTAAGGTTTGGGAAGTTATTCTAAGGAAGTCTGATATACGCAAGCATAAAACTACCTGCTTTTAATATTAATAACGGGGGGAGCAGTCCTTAATTGCCGATTTCATATAAAATATCAGGTTGGAAGTACAGCATGTCTAATGCTGTACACACATGCTCTGTCTGGCTATTTTTCATCTTTGAACACTGTAATAACTCCTACTGAAATTCCATCTGTCCAAGATCTCCTGTATAGAAATATCTCCTCTCCCTCATGTTTGCATAGCCTAAAATGGAATCATGTCAGAGAGCAGTTGGATACCTTTGCTGCTATTGCAAGTGCTTCCAAAGGGGGAAGAATTGGAATCGAGGAGTTTGCGGAGTACTTGAAGCTGCCTATTTCAGATGTCCTCAAAGAGCTGTTTCTACTCTTTGACAGGGTGAGTAGTTGGTTAACTGACTTGTTGACAATGTTTTCTTAAAATTCACATCCCAAAAGGATATTTAATTCATTATGTCCAGCTTAGTAAATGCTTTCTCGGTAGCAATTCCTGTAGGCAAGATAGGTGACTCTTACAGTTTCCCTCTTAAGTTTCAGTGGGAAAAGGTTGGTCAGTTTATAGCTTGTGAGATGACAGCCATGTCTTGGACAAAGTTGCTGCACCACCATCAGATAATAATCTTCCTGCTGAAGATGGCTGAGTATTTCCTTCTGCCTACCCCAGATTTTGAGCTTACATACACTCTGACAACTTAATTAACTGATGTAGTTGTAAGTAGATAATTTAGGGTAGATTGAGGCTGACTAGAGTGCATGTTCCTGCTTTGTTTGTGAAGGGTGCTATTAGACACTGTAAGGACTCTTCTTGCCTGTCTCCAGCTGTAAAGGAGGCTATGTGTTAATCCGATCATTAGACTTCCCTCCATAGTCAGTGGTGATCTCTCCAATTCTCTGCTTCTCTCTGAAGATGAGAAAAATTGCCCCTCCGACTATACCAGAAGTGTCAGTGACTAGAGCGTAGCATAGAATCACCTTCTAGGCATACAATATGTGCTACAGTGCACCCGGAGTAGTGGGCTACAAATGCTTACAAACTGGAGTTTGTTTCTTGTCTGAGGGGCTGTCCCAACTCAGCGTCACTCTTTCTGATCAAGTTAGCTTTAGAAGCACACGTGTCCTTGGGAGGTCATTGCGTTGTTTATGCTGATTAAAACTGTTTCAGGACTTTTCCAGATAAAAAGGCTTTACAAGCTCTAAAATAGAGGAGTCAAATGTATTTCCTTAATTGCTGACTGCATTGAAACTCTAGCAGAGTTAGATACTTTCTTCATTCTTGCCTCCCCACCTTGGATCACTGGCTCCTATGAACATGTAGTCTGAGTCCTGAAGCACAGTACATACAATATGGAAATAGAAATGGCGTGGCAACAAAAATAATTAAGGGCAATCAAGATTCCTTTCACTTTCCCTATCTGGCACAACAGCATCAGTGGCTAGAATTAGCGATGTAATGCTCAATTCACTAAAAAGTTGAAGGCATAAAAGATGCAAGAACAGACAAGACTCTAGTAAGCTTTCACTGCATTCATCTTTAAGGATCATCCTTAACTGAGGAACAGTCACAGTAATATGGCAGGATTCTGTTCAAATTGCTTCAGTTATGAGCACAGGTATTATGAGACTTCTGCTCTGTGGCTTTCAGCCTCATCTTTTTTTTTTTTTTCCTAAGAAGATTCCTCCAATCACATAAAGCTCACTATGCAGAGAAGAAAGAAAGAAAGAGAGGCGTATCAACAATTGACAGAAACTAGTGAGATGTGAGATAACTCTGGTAGCTGGAGACATGCACAGACGGGGCAAGTCTAAGCACGCAGATAAACTGTGTTTTGCCCACGCCCAGCTCAGAGACCATAAGACTTCGGAGAGTTACAGAAGCACTGGATCTCTGAGCAACTACCTTCAAAAAACCTTCACGATGTTCCTTGTTAAAGCTTTGCTGAGTGGAGCAAGTGGAAGTGGTCACGGAGGGAGCCTTGCACGTGGTCTTGGAGGTCTCCTAACAGGAGGTGGACATGGAGGGAATCTTGGAGGACTTGTTGGAGGTCTTGTCAATCTTATAAGTGAAGCAGCAGCTCAGTATAATCCAGAGCCACCTCCACCTCCTCGCAATCATTTTATGAATGTGGAAGCTCATGAGAGTGAGGAGATCAGACAGTTTCGTCGCCTTTTTGCCCAGCTGGCTGGAGATGATATGGAAGTGTGTGCCACGGAGTTAAGGGACATCCTGAACAAAGTGGTTTCCAGACATCAAGACTTGAAGACAGATGGCTTCAGCTTAGACACATGCCGTAGCATGGTAGCCGTCATGGACAGTGATACAAACGGCAGACTGGGCTTTGAAGAGTTTAAGTATCTGTGGAACAACATCAAGAAATGGCAATATGTATACAAGCAGTATGATGCCGATCAGTCAGGCACTGTTGGGAGAGCTCAGCTGCCAGGTGCCTTGAAGGCTGCAGGGTTCCATCTGAACGAACAACTCTGCCAGGTAATTGTGCGCAGGTATGCCGATGAGCACGGTAGCATGGATTTCAACAACTTCATTAGCTGCTTGGTACGACTGGACAGCATGTTCCGGGCCTTCAAGTCTCTGGACCAAGATGGAGATGGACAGATCAAAATGACCATTGAAGACTGGCTGCAGCTGACCGTGTACTCGTGAAGGCAGAGCAGAGAAGAATAAGCTTCATCTGGAAGATATACGTGGAAGACTACACTCCTGTACTATAGAACTGTAGTCTCTTCCTTCTTCTAAGGCAGATGTAGCTAGTGGTAAATAGCTCAGCTTAAAGTGCTGTGATTCCTCTTGTGCATGCATTAGTCTGCTTTTCTGAAGGGTTTGTGTAAGTTGTCAGTTGGACAGTCTGTCTCAGTCTCAGCAACTATCTCTAGACTCTGAAGTGAGGGAGTATGTTGAAGGATCAAAGCTTAGTTATTTCTTCACGTAAAGTGGCTTGTATATGAGTATAACTATTATATAAAAAGCTCGTAAGTTTGGTGTCGCTTTGTGATGTTACTGTTCTGATTTGTCAGCATTCACTAAGCTGGAATAAAGCTCTGCTCACCTGAAGGTAATCACTAGTAAAGAGAGTTGTGCAGTTATTTCTAACAAGGGGAAAAACATGAGAGTTGCAATAACTATAATGATCAGTGAATTTACATTATCATATTTAATTTCCTTCCTACGTCTGCTTCTTCATGCTTGTCTGCTGAAGCAAAACCTGAGTGGTATTGTCAGTTTTATCTGCTGGCCAGGACAAAATTGAAGACTTACATAAGGCTACTTTTACAACCTTTTTCTTCTTCCTACAATTCTGTTAACTAGTCTTGTCTCTCTTTCCTTGAAGCCTTATTATAGTTATAATGAAAACAACTTAAAATGCTACATTTATATTTAGAGAAGCTTGCTGTTATAATGCAGTCACATAGCAGACAGACAGCCAAAATCAACCTCTGGCTATTTGAGCTAAATTTTGTTTAGGGCACAAGCATCCCACTCAAGCTAGTTATGCAGTTCTATCGAAGAAGTCAATTTTTGAGTAAAAGAAAAAGGAATAATATGAACTGTCAAAGGTACATTTCTTTGAATTAAGGATTACGTAGTTGATGAAAACAGCTCTGACACTGCAGCGTACCAAGGCAGATTTCTCAGAAGGGCTCTGCTCCTTTAAGAGCAAATTGTTTAGGGTGTGTGCTAGCTGACTGGAATGTGAGAGAGCAGCACAGCCTGCCACTACACACTACATGCCATCTCCAGCTGTAAGAGTCCACGTGCCCCTGCTCCTCCCCAGGGAGACAGCGGTGACTAATTGTGTAGTACCACACAAGACCTGCCGGGCATCTGAATACTAATGGGGTACAGTGGTTTGGGTTGCTTCTAAATTTCCATAGCTTTGATTTCTAAATCTTGCAGCTACACTTGGCAAACAGTATTTTCCAAACTGATGACATCTCCTCCCTGGTATACTTGCAGAAGCCTTTTACTTGTAACTTAGGAAAAAGTAACTTAAAACTTTTGCCAAGACTTTTATCCTTCTGTACTTTGTTTAATACCAAACTGGGTGAGAGAAACAGTAAAAATATTCATATTGGCTCGAACTGTGATGAAAGAGGTCAGTTCCTTCCTAATGGCATTTACACACACACCCACACACACACACCCACCCAGTTATTCAATGGAAAAGCCCAAAGTTATCCACAGTGGCATTTGGACTCTTGAGTAGTAGAAAACTGAGCATGAGGGAAAGTGCGGTATCTCTAGGTGAGCACCATCCTGCCAGGTTTGTTTCAGAATTTCCCTTTCTGACTAGTTGGAACTTGCGTGTAGAATAGGCAGTGGCAATTTTGGAGTAACAATAGTGTCTTAGATGATTGAGCCTGGATATGAACACAAGAGGTACATCTGCAATTCCTCCCTAAATGGTCCAATTGTAGTTTCTCTGTGGTAGCCCTGTGACTCAGGGTTTACTTAGCTACTACATGCACACACACACACTTGATTTTTCCTGTTGCTTTACAGGGAGAAAAAAGTTTTGGGGCAATAGTACTTTAAACTTTATTGACTGCATCTGTCTTGCACAGAACTTTGCCAACTGGATAAAGCTAATTGATTATCTAGCTCTAATCTCTTTGTGCAACTCTAAATGAGACTGTTCCTGATGATGCAAACTTTCTTGTTTCCCAAAGTGTAAGATTTACTGTATTATATTAAAAAAACCAACAACAAACCCCTGGTTACCATAGCATGCTATAGTGAAAATAGTAGCAGAAAACTAGTTACTTTAAAGAAAACAAGAGTTGTTGAGGTTACGTATGTTTTGGTTATTTTGTATAACACAAATACATAAATATTGATGTTCTTCTTTGCTATTTAGAGAATTGGAGCTCAGATCACAGGTTGCTTCTTTAAAATATTCTTGGGTGCACAGGCTGCAGACAGAGCTAGATGTGCATAGAAAGACTACTGCAAGTGCTTGTTTGCAGTGGTGCTACACAAGCACTGAAGGTTTTCCTGCATTTTCAGTTTAACTCCCATCTCTTTTTCCAGGCAACAGCCCTGTCATTTCTCCTTAACCAAAATGCCAGCGCATTTGGAAGGTAGCCAGCATCCTAGGGTTTAGTAAAGCTAGTCACAACATGATCTTGCAAGTATAGTAAGTTTATTTCCTACTCAGATGGCTGGAGTTCTGTGTATCAGATTGCAGTGGGTTTTGGTTACTGGGTTTTAGCACTTTAATTAATGTGACCCTTAGTAGCTCTTGTCACTTTTCCATGTGCAGCCAAAGCTGTGTTAGCTGATTTCAGAAGTTGTTTTTTAATGATGCTATTTTATTTAAAGTTTACTTTCCAGTTTTTTTCCTGTGATACTTATTCTTAACTTTAAAAATAAATAAAAAAATATTCTAATGACATCAAACAATCCTTTGCTAACAATACAGTCTATAAAACTGTCCAAAGATAATATTCCATGGAACTTTGAACAATTATTATCTACACTCTTTCTTCAGTTTTTTTAAGAGTTAAGGTTTATAATGATACATTTTAAAGTTAGACCTCTTATTGATGTAGACAAAATATTTTAAGTCAAACTCTGCAGCACAATGAAAGCAAAGATTCATAAATAAAGTAGCATTTATGGGAGAACATTTTCCTTTCCTAATTATTAAAAACTGACAAAAGTTATATCCCTTAGACATGAAAGTATCTTAAAGACTATTCATGTTTTTGCTAAAAAGCTTCCTTAAAATTCACAGGCCTTTAAAATACAAGATGTTCAAAGGTTTCATGTCTTCAAAAAAGATTGGTTAGACCACCAATATAAAGAAAATAACAGTTGTCTGTGCAAAACAGTCCTGAATAGCTAAATAACATCTATCTGAGCAGTTTTAAATCCTGTCAAATATATAGCTTGATAAAGAAAAGTTAGTACTGAATCCATTATTACATGTACTTTTGTTAATCAAAAACTATCTTAAGACCTAAATTCAGTAACAGAAATCCCTATTTCATAGAACTGAAGATTTTCAAAGCTCTATACAGAGCAGCCTTAGCATTTCTCCACTGGCAAGCTCCATGTTTCCTTGTTCAGCAGCAGAAAACCAAAACAGCAAGGTTAAGGTTGGTATGCTCAAGTGAGCATTAGAAGTTGGTAGGAGAGCCAGAAATAGAATCTAGATCTGGCTGTTCACTACAGATTTACCCAGGAGACCACCCCTCTCTCGCTTGGCTGAAAATATTTTGTGCTCTTCTCAGACTTAGAGAGTCTACTTTTTTAAAAATCTATTTCTTCTTGAAACGTACAACACATCTGGGCTAAAGCCCAGATAGAATTAAATCTAGCTAGGGACATCAAGGATAACAAGAAAAACTTCTATAAGTACGTCAGGGATAAAGGCAAGACTAGGGAAGATGTGGGCCCTCTCTGGAAGGAAACAGGAGACCTGGTCACCCAGGATATGGAGAAGGATGAGGTACTGAATGACTTTTTTGCCTCAGTCTTCACCAGCAGGGGCTCCAACCACACCACCCAAGTTGCAGAAGGCAAAGGCAGGGTCTATGAGAATGAAGAACCTCCTCTTGTTCATCCACTAGGATGTTGCATTCACCTCTGAAGTTTAGGAAGTGCCAATGCTACACAAACTGTTATATTTACCTTAAACACATGTATTCCAATGCTTGTTAGAGGCTTCTAGGAGGTCATATACTAAAGAAAAACTTGTGAGTTGTTTTAAATCTTTTTTTTGTTTGGGGTGTCTGTAAGATAGAAATTGATACCCAATTTCTAGCTATTGAAAATACGTATATTGCTACTTTAGCCTTAGTATTACATATATTTAGCAAGCTGTTAGTATTTTTTCCAGGAAGAACAAATACCTCTAGTGTTGTAAATTGTCTTAGTGCATGTTGTATAGTTGATGTATACAACAGCTTTTAAAGTGATTTGCAATATGAACTATAACTACTGCCAGGCGTATTTTGGTTACAGAATGGAGATGGCACCATCGACTTCAGAGAATATGTAATTGGTTTGTCTATTCTTTGTAACCCAGCCAACACAGAAGAGACTATTCACATGGCATTTAAGGTAAGTTCAATTTAGTGTAAATCTGCAAACCTGACAAATCAAGACTGACTGTAAATCTGTTAGCTTTCAAATCATAAGTTTATAGCTTCAAATCTGTTATGCAAATGTGAATAATACTCTTAAACCAATTGACATTTAGAGTGTGAAGGGAAGGGGGAGAATTGCAGGCATCAGCTTCATAGAAAAGGGTTTCAAAAGCCATGTGAAGGCACTAATGAATATGTAACTTGGCAGGCTAACTCCAAATATGATTCAGCAGCACTTGCAGTTTTTTTGCCTGAGGTTTTTTTTGCTGCGATTCTTCAATGTCAAAAGTAGACAATAGATGGAGCAATATCCTCTTTTGGGTCAAGCACTCAGTAAAGTCACTGTGGTTAACAAAGAGGGGAAAAAATTCAAGAGGGGCTGTTCAGGACTGGCACATCCAAAATCGGGCTGCATCTAAGATCATCCATTGGCTTGTACTATGGTGTCCTGATAGTACCAGCAGTCAAGCAGCAGTAGCTCCTTTCAGAACTCAGGTACAAGCAGGCAATAGGTGACATGAGCTGCCCAGGCTGTGAATCCCTGAATAGGAAAATGCTCGAGTAGTTTTTTTTTCAGTAGGTCTTTGACACAGATTCAGTTATTTCACCCACTAATCTGTTCTTACGAACTATACTGAGATATGGATAATGTTCATCTTAAACTGGATACTTTTCAGTACTGATGCATACTCAAGAAGTACCAGAATTTTTCTGGCAATCCATTCTATCCACTGCCTGCTTTACAGATAAGCACTAGAGCTGTTCAAAGTGATTTGTGCTTTTTCAGGGATGTTGTATCACCACAGATTCCTGTGAAGAAGCAAGCCTAGCAGCTATTGATGCTATTTCATTGTTTTGTTTTCTAGACTATACTCTTCAGTATCTTAAAACAGTTGAGCTGATTATAAAACTAGTAATTTGTTTTAATTCCTAATTTCAGTGGGAAATGGCTGGTTCAGCTGGTAAAAGCCTGTTTCAGTCTGAAATGGAACTATGGGGTTTCTTTTGCTACTTTTCTTCTCTGCCACTGAATGTACTTTCCTTCGCAACGGGAAAGTTTGCCTGTAGCAAGTAGTTAAGGCTTACAGCCAGCCAGCCCTTGTATTTCTCAAGGGGTTGATTCATAGCAGATGCTTATTGTCACTGCACTGGGAAGGATGGGATGATCAGTGCCTGCATTCCAGTCACCAAAATTCTGTGTTAATTACAATAATTCCTTAGTGGGTAACAGATCACATATACTAAAATTTAGGTATTTTATGGCAAGAGCATAAACTATGGCAATTTTAATTTGATAGCAGATGTGCCATAACTTAATGAAAATGAAGACTAAAACCTAAGATGTTCCAGTATACAGTGGCTGAATCCAGTAGACTTTAACATAGCTTATGGTGACAATTAACATAAATCTTCCCTTATGTTTTATCAGTTTTCTATGAGTTTTATTACTGAACTAAATGCTGTGAGGTTTGTTTTTTGTTTGTTGTTGCAGGTTTGCTACATACTTTTCCTATTAGAGACTTCTAATCCCAACTATAGCACATGCATTGCTTTGCTAAGTGTCTTATTCCAGAGAAAATACGTAAAATCTTTTGCAAGAGACAGTATGTGGATGCAACCAGTCTTTTCAAATCCCAGGCATTGTTTGCAGATCACCTCTTGAATACTAGAAACCTAATACGGGTGGCTGATGTGTGCAGAAGGTCCATAGACAAACTGATGGTAAAGTACTTCTATATGTAATGTCTTTTCCAGCTCTTTGACATGGATGAGGACGGCACTATAACAGAAGATGAGTTTGCTTCTATCATACAGTCGGCTCTGGGGGTGCCTGAGCTTGACGTTTCTATGCTCTTTAAAGAAATAGATGCAGGTGAAACTGGGAAGCTGTCCTATGGTAAGTTACATCCTTTTGTAACAGAGAGCACTCTGATAATATTGACAGTGAGTTTCCTCTTTTTTCTCCCTGAAATTATCTGATGGTCCTCATACCCTGTTTCTAGGGAAAACTGTTGAAGGACAGCCCTAGATACTTTGTGTGATTTGTCTGAGATGCTTCAGAGGAAAGTAACTGGAGGTCAGCTTCAGTAAAAGGAGCAGGCACGGAAACTTTCTTTGATTCTGTTGCTGCACTACAGTATCTGTATTTTTTATATTTTTCAGATGAGTTCAAGCACTTTGCACTGAAGCATCCAGAATATGCCAAGTTGTTTACTACATACCTAGAGCTACAGAGATACCAGTTAGATATGTTGGAGGAGGATGACATTGAGTCACCTGAAGTCAAACACAGTCCAGTTAGAAAGACTACAGTCCCAGTCTCAGAAACAACACCGATTGCAAGAAATAAAGTTTGTCCTGAAGGCAATGAAGAGGATAACTCAAGTACCTCTGACAAAAAGGATGACTGAGATGAGTTAAAGAATTTAGGTCTTGAATTCTACAGGATTTTTTCCCAAGCTATTCATAAGCACAATTGATATAAAATGGAGATGGAAGTTACAATTAAAAAAAAAAGTTTCTTTTTTTTTTTACTTTCTTACCAGGAGGAGTTATTCCTGTTCGAATGTAGGGAGAAAACCACTGTAACTGTTCTGTCCTTGATCTCAGTATCACAATACTGGGAATGTTGTTCACTGTCTTCTAAGTTCATGCTTCCACAGAAGTAACAGCTGTGCTAAGAGGGATAAGAAGCTCCAGCACTGCGGTGACCTCTCAGAAGGGAGACTGAGTCGTCCACTTGTGTAAAAACAAGTGCAATTTTTGGTGCTGCTCAATTCCTCTACATCCCAAACATGTCTTAAGGGGAAAAAATGATGCCAGAGTGTTTTAATTTGCCTTTCTCAAGTTTCTGAGAGACACAAATAAGTTACAATAAGTGAGAGTTGAGGCTGGTGTTTTCTTTTAGCTGTCCCTTAACTGCTTGTGAACTATAAAGCCTAAGCTTCTGAACAAGACATACTGATTCACTGATGTTAAGGCTTAAAGGCTAGTTAAAGATGGGAATGGCTGCACTTCTAACAACAAAAAACTAATTGGAATTCCAAGACAGCAGCTAACAATCTACAGGAAAATGCAGACAATAAGACCTAAGAATTAATGGACTACTTCAAAATACATAGAATGTTGTTTACAGTAACAACTGTTCAGGATCACATTAGGAGGAACATTTCAAACTTCAGCATATTTTTATTCTAGTAATTATCAACAGAGGAATGTGACCTTGCTCTGCAACACTTACAAGGCAAATATGCTGTCAAGTCATAGTTCTAGTAGTTACTATCTACTCTAAAGTTGTCTCCTAGAAACCATGTTTGCATTACTGTGCCAATACTCAATATGTTCTTAGAGACTGATTCAAAACCAAGCTCTTTCTAGTCAATGATTTGAGTATGTTTTCCTGTCCCCTCTAGTGCACTGGAAATTGGGCCTTTTTCTGTCCTTCATCTGAATGCACTTTATACAATATTTAAAATATATATGTATTTATGCAAGTAACTTCTAAACAAAAACTTGGAAGGGGTGGAATGACAGGATATTTTCAAATTAAAACTGAGATGAGCAGTGTCTAGAATGTCTAGTACCAAAAATAACCAATTTTCAGCAGGTTTCGTATGTGAAATGGTAACCTCTGCCTCTAAGTTATTGCTTGTGTTGTCTGGCTGCAAGTTCATGGCCATGTTTAATCTTTCTGAGTTTAGAATTGTGCCTATCCTGATGTTTCACATGCTTAAAATAAATCTGTATTTTTAAAAGACCTTACTTGTACAGCTGTCTTTTTAGTACAGTGGGAAGTGTCTCTCTTAAGGGGCTGGGGGAAATTCCAGGAAATCATCCTTACGATGTCTTACCTTGATAAACACAAAGCAACCTGAAGTTGGCCTGTTTAGTTCTGAGTGTGAATGCACTTCTCTCTATGGTAAGGGCAGAAAAGTAGAAAGGGACTGATGTTCTTCCAAAGAAAATTGCTTCTGACGCCTATTTCAGCAAGAGGCGATATGATACAAAGGTTCGTGAAGGGATACCACTATTTTCTGATGGAAAATAAAGCATTGCCATTTACAGGTACAATGAGTGACCTCTACCATAGCTGAGAAGTAACAACCATGGCTTTGTGTAGTCTGAACATTAGGAGAGGATTTTCTTTCACTTTAGAGGAGAAGCCGGAGTTACCCTAACCTGGCTGTACAGTTAGCTGGAAGACATGCTAATTCCTTGGCAAGGATGCTTTTGCCTAGCATGTTAACTGAAGTCCTCAGCTTTTCAACCAGCAGTAACCTTTTCAAAGACGACTTCTATTCCAACCCATAACAAAAAGACAGACGGGCAAAGGTGACGAAGACAACCACTTCAAGGTCTCAGAATGCCAAGGGTGCCTTATGCAAACCCCAAACCAGGACGATGCTCCTGTTGAATCCAGCCACATTCAACAGCTGGAGCACTACACTGCCCATCAGTGTAGCATATTTAGGACTAGTGATTTTTATAAAAACCTGCAAGTCACACAAGCACTTTGCAATTACAGCTAAAAAATGTGCATATAAATCTACATATCCCAGTAGTTTAAGGAGGAAAGGCCGCAAATGGGTTTGGTATGTAGCAGTGATTCAACTATGCTCTGAAAAGAAATCAGCTAAATGTTAGAGACACTAACTCAATAGACACACATCTGCTTGATGTGCGGGAAGGGAATACATTAATTTCTAGGCATCATTGTGCCTCAGGGAGCTTTTAAAAGGACCAAACTAAAAGCAGTCTGCAATAAACGGGCATTACATTAAGTGGCAGAGCAGGAACTAAACAGAAGGAGAAGGTTAAAAATACTAAACAGAAAATGGTTCTCAATCAGGCAGTGAGGGATGACACCTTTCTGCCTGAGACTTCCTGAGCTGCAAATTCTTAATTCTACCAGGTGCTTAAGGATCATTGGAGTCCTGCGCAGTAGAGCTAGAAAGGTATATTTGGCCCCATGTCACCACAGGAAACATCATTTATTTACTCAGCACTCCTCTGTCATGCTGTAACATGGATTTTATGATAAATCCTTCACAGATACTAAAATAAGACACTGTAAAGTATATAGAAACTCTAGCAATCTTAACTGAACAAGGGTGAGAATCAGACGAGGACAAGTCTATTACAAAAGGAAAACACAACTAATTCTCAAGAACAGAGGTCATATTTTCTTATAACTATGTACATACACTATGAATAAATCTCATCTATATTTTTTAAAAGCTAGGCTCCTGTTTCTGAACACACGAAAGGCAGTGGTGGGTCACCTAGAAAAGCGGATCTTCCTTATTCATCCTGGAACAAGGAAGATATTAATACTGTAGATCCTGATCAATTTAAGGAAGGTGAATCAACAGAATCTCCACTGGCCACACCAGAGATTGATTTCTGAGGGAAAGATCTTCTGATCCAAGAAAATTAAAACCATGTTTGTACTTCCTTTGCTGTATTAGTGACACTGCCTAAATAAATGCAGAAATAAGAGATAACACCTCCAAGTTTCATGTCAGATCATACTGCTAGGAGATCAAATCCTAAGCTGCCAAAACCACATAGCTCCTGGCTGGTTGCTGTCCATCAGTAGAAGTATGAGGAGCAGTTACACTTGGATGGAAAGCATCTGAAAAAGGATCTCCTATTTTCACAGTCAATAGCTGTGCAGCGTCAGTCAGGGGTACCAAGCCAGACTGTGGCAGCTGCTTCTGAGCTTTTGTACTCAGCTACATCAGAACAGGTTAGGTGCCAAATCATATTCCCACAATGTCCTTATGGGTGTTATCTCCTTCTTCCTCATCAGTTTGCTCCGTATCTTGCAGGGGGTGGGGAATGTTCAGTGATTCTCAAATGGTTTGCAAGGGAAATTATGAAAGATGGTAAGAGCCCTGGGAGTCCAGAGAAGGGTCGTGTTGTGTGACAGGTCTAATGACCGTTCACAGCACTGCTCGGCCACATCTGTCATCTGCCTAGCAATTCCCACCTAAAATGAAGTGTTCCCTGAGTATCAGAACTCTGAGAAACATTTCCTGAGATCTCTTTTTCTAGGGTGGTCAGCACACCAGGGCCCTAATTCCTGGGTAATTCCTCAGGCACTATGCCAGCGCAAATAAATACAGCATTCTGCCTGAGCAGGCTTCTGGTGGTGTTTGCATAGGTGCCAAGGGCTACTTGGAATTGAATGGATGTGGAAAAGCAGGGCCTGAAGCTTAGAAACTAAATGTAAAAAATGTAGTTTACATACACAAACTCAGGCTCTTCGGACAGTCTGCCTGTCAACTGCTTGACCACAGCCTTCAACAAGGAAAGCAGCCTGAGATTTCATGCTGAGAATTACATAGCTCTCACTTTGAGAATGCCACAGGAAAAAACTAAAATAGATTTTTAAGAAAGTCTTGAGAAGTTTGTAGTTACACACTGTATGATTTGCTAGGAAGGCTGGACTTTGTTCAGTGGCCTTCGGCTTCCATTTTTCCTATCAGTTTTGCATCCCTTGGAACAGCTTACCTTTCTCTCTACTTTCTCTCTCCATGTTTCCACCTAAAATGCAGCCACTACCATCAAAAGCTGTATTCCGCAACGATTAAAGTTGAGAAATTATAAGATTAAAATGTAAAAATTACTAAATTGGGTGGTATTCAGGGGGCACATACAGTATTCAGGTAACTACTTTCACTGGCCTACAGTAAGAGCAAACTTGTCAAAGGTTGCAAGGGATTTTAATGACATTTAATTAATTAATTTTAAATCTTTACTCAATGAAATAACATTTATTAGAATGACTAGCGGTTGGGAGCCGTTTGTCAGCAGTGCTTAAGTTGGCAGACTCTCTGTTACTATACATAGCCAGAGAGGCAGAAAGTAAACATCTTATAGGATTAGCAGCTATGTTCATAGCTGAGATGAAATTTGGACATTTCATTAGTATAAGATTGATTCTGACATTTCATAAAGCCGAAATGCAAACAAAAAAAATGTGTCTGATATAAATACAGTATGCGGCACTTACTCAGATAAAGTTCAAGAAGCGCAGCAGGTTTAGTGCCATGACAAAGGAAATAGAGAAGGGTCATTTAAGGACCCTTAAGCACCTAAGTGTATGCTTAATCCTGTGGGCATCAATTGGATACTTTGTACTTATTAAAAGCACACTATAATACTAATAATTAGAAAACATGAAAAATTTCCATGGCTAGTTATTGTTAATGGTGGCAAGAATTACACCACTCTCACCAAGGAAAACAATATCACAATTGATTAAATTTTATGAAAGTTTTCATTTATTGTGCCATCCTCTCAGTTTAAGATATTCTCTAACAACCACAGCTTGACTGCTGAGACTTTAAAGACACATGACAATGTTATAATAGGAAATACTTCATTACCTTAATGAGGCACTACTTACTATTGTCTTTTTTTTAAGCCCCTCGCACCACAACAGGTTGAAAGGAAATATATGCCCCTCCTGTACTCTCACATCACGATTATTCTACATTTTCATGCTGTTACATGCTTTCATGTGCTAAAAGTAAATCAATTAACTTTTTTTCAGCAGCTAGTTTTTCTTAGACTGTCTAGAAAATATGTTGTTGAAAATCTTCTTTTGCATGTTAAAAAGAGGTTATAGGAGGCTCACCTTTAAAGCTACACCTCCATGCTCATTGCTTTGTTCCAAACTGGGCATAGGTACGAGTGAGAATGTTTCCCTAGTTTCTAAAAGTCTCTTCGAGTGTGTTATCTCTTGAGGTTATACAATGGCTGCATGAGACTCAATTTAGCAGTGTAACAGTACTACAACAGGAATCATTCAAACCAGTCATGGGCTTTATATAGGAGATTGGGGATTTGTATTTTTGAACTGCTAGCAAAATTGAGGCATTTTGAGAATGGTACTTCGCTTATTTTTCATTGAGAATTTACCATTATCAAGAATACCCAATAAACACATACAAAAAATTATTCCCATCCTATAAACCCAGCAAATAGAATTTGTTTGCAGAAGTGAGAATTCATTAGATTAAACCTGGCTTCCACAGAGGAAGACCGCTCAGCCTTGCCATACAAACTAGTCCATTGCTTAACAATTTCTACTGTTAGAAAAGTTCTTCTCGTGGTCTAACCGGAATACTTCTGCTGCTGAAGTCTCTAGTCTTGTGTTCACCTTGCCCAAGGAGAATTGATTCATTTCTACTTCTCTGCAGGGTAGCTATTTATATCTGTACATACATCTATCCAGAGCTTATCATCACGCCTGTTTCACTCTTGCATCTCCCAGCCAAAAAGCTTTCTTAAGCCAAAACGCAAAACCTCTTAGATTTTTTCCTCGCAGGTTGCACTTTCTAAACTTCTGTTTATTTTCATTTAAGTTCTCTGGAGATCACACTTCGGCTCCAGCCTCACCATTCCTCAGTAGGCTAGAAGGCTTTCTTTATACAGTTTGCCGTCACTATTCCTGCTCATACACATCCAGCATAAGGCTTGGCTTTTCTACAACAAGACAGCGGTGCCCACTCATACACAGCCATCGCTGATCCTTAAGCCCTACATCCTCTTCTGAAGAACTGCTCCTTAACCAGCTTCCCCCTTTCTCTCTTCCTACAACTGCTCATTCCTGCCTGCTGTGGTATCTTAGCTTTATCTGTACTGAATTTAAAAGATCAGTTTATCAAGAACATTTTGATCATCTCAGATTATTGTTAGAAGGAGCTTTCTTCTAAAAAAAACCAAAAACCCAACAATTACTGCCCTTTTGTTAAGGACATTATCTTCCTAAAACTTCACTAAGCATCTGACAGTGCAATAGAAGCAAAACACTGCAAATTAGAAAGACATGATGAAAGCTTAGAGGCTATAATTGTTCAAAAAGAATAATTTCCTTTTCAAAGGTAAACATCAGCCTTGCAGACAAAGATAAGGCCAAGTGCACAATTAGATACGCAAGTCTGTGCTTCTGCTCATATCTCCTGATATCAAAGATTGCAGGAAAATTCAAAATGTTTTCTTAAAACGTAAAAAAGAAATGAACAGGAAAAAGTGTAGGAGACTAGAAGGAGTCATACCAGAATTGCCAGCAGCTCTTAGGAAAGCTGTTTTCCTCAATGCCGGAAGTCTTTGAAACTGAAGATAACCAGCCATGAACTACAGCAGCCATTCAAAGCAGAAATTATTTAAAATGTTTAGATTTTGTACGCTGGTCTTTTGAATGAAAGCATGCCAACCTCCATAATGTTATTTAATTACATGCCTTTGACAGCCTGCCTCTTGTAAGCAGAAAAGTGTATTGTCAATATATACTGGGGAGAAACAGCAGCATTTTCACTGATGCAGTTTGAATGCAGGTTTGAACTATTACTAACTCAAAGCTATGCTAAACCTAAACAAACCTTTGAAATAAATATGAGCAGGAGCCATTCTTTCTACCTTTGCTGTTGCCGATTTTAAAGGCAAAAGTCTATGCTTTTTATAGTGGAAACTTCTCTTTTAGTAGAAAAGATCCTCTGTGGGCCAAAGAGAACCAGCCCTTCTGACAATGCCAAGTAATAGGAGACATCTTTGACAAAACTCACCATTATTATTCATTTTATTACAACGGATTGTGCAGCTGTAACAGAAGAAACAGCCATTGAACTAAGTATTGTATAAAGGACATAATAAGGCTTTCTACCTTTCCTGGATATTTAACAGTTTATAAATAGACAAGGCAAAAGGAAAGCAACTACCCTGCCAGAAGTTACACAGGAGGGTACCAGCAGAGCAGAGAGAGAAACACAAGAATTCTGACTCCTGAATTACCCATGGGTGCTCGTGGTGTCCCAAACCTCCTAATCAAATTTGACATTCTTTGCTTTAACATCCCCACTTATTTTATTTTTTTTTTCAGATAAGAAAAGGCAAACTCAGCATCAGATCGTGAAAAGCACAGATTGAACAGATTTTATCATTTATGGCAAGATGGTGCATTTAGACTTCTAGGATCTTTTTCCCTATCAAAATACTTGTACTTCTTACCTGCAGCTACCTCTGACTTGCTTGCTGTCACTAGGCATTTTCAGTGATACCAAGCCTGATTCTTTCCACCATGATTTGGTGCATGCTAAGGTGCGAAAGAAAGAGATCCCAGGTCTCCATACAGTTACACAGGGGTACGCAGGCAAGCTCTGCCCTAGCAGACACTGGCCTGCCACCGGTCACTGTCTGACCTTCTGCTGGAGTCAGTCAGTCTCAATTTACTCTTCTTCCAGCCTAATGTGAACAATTTCACAGTAGACAAAAAAACCCTCCCCTCCACCTAACCTCTTATTATTTTCCCAAGTGGAGTCCATCTAGCTTACATCAAAGAATTGGTCTCGTTAAGCCATTGTTTTATAAGTCTGCTAATATTTTTCCTGCCCATAATACATAAGACACTGCTGATAGAAATATGTCAACAGGAAAACAAACAGGCAGCATTTGACATGCTATTAGTCCAAGTCTGGGTGGATAAATAAATCATAGATCAAATATTCATAAGGGGGAAAACACTGTTTACTTCCAATGGATTCATTACGCACACATCTCCCATACAGCACGGCGACAAACACATCTCACAAAAAGGATGTCACAATGTACCCAAGAAAGGACTGTTGATGCAACGAGGACAATGTATTCCCTCCTTAGAAAGCGATTCTCTCTCTTGGGAATATATCATGCTGCTCATACAAAATGAAGGCAGCTAGAAGTCTCCTTTAGCTGTATCACTGCATAAGGCAGTGTAACTCATCAGGACTGAATCATTCCTAATCACTGGACGTTTCTCTGAGAGTGATTTGTGCTGTAAGTGCAATAAATATTAAGTATTTCAGCCCTTTCTTTAAAATATTGAAACTCCCACACTATTCTTAGATGAAAAATATATTCTAATCCTACTCACCAGGATATCCCACCATCTTCTAACTGAGAAAATATAAAATAACTTAATGACATTAAGTTGTTAGCCATCTACATATATTTCAGCTCACAACGCTCTCCATAATAAATAATACTGATGTAGCAAAACTGAACCCAATTTATTTTGGTGATGCTTCCTAATGAAAAATATCAGCAAAGAAACCACCTTGGCAATTGTTTCAGATGCAACCTTAACTACAACAAAGCCAGGATGATAAGGTTAGCATCTCTTCTCTCCTAAAAACAGTGCTATTGCAATCAGGCCACCCAAACTCTAAGAATAAAACACATACAGCTGTGGAGTCTTCAGTTACTAGAACTCTAGCTCATGTCTTTAGTGGTGAGATGAGCCATCAAACAAGAATATTCATTTTGGATTAGAAGTTTGCCACTAGACAGATGCCTGTGACCCACTGGTGGCACCCACTTTCAGACAGTGGGGAATGATTAAAAAAAAAAATCAAGAGCTTTTTTCTATTTCTTCAGATGCAGTTACTTCAGAGGAAGCACCTCAGGTAAAAATTTACCTTGATCTCTAGATAAATGCTGTGTGGAAGCACAGAGACAGAAGGTCACGTTGTTCAAAGGTACCTCTGTGCCTAAAGTACCATTTTCCAAAAGCCACCTATAGTTTAGAGGACCAAGTATCATTAAAATACATTTTCAGTCTGTTTCTTCAGAAAAAACAGCCCAACCAAGCACAGGGCACAAAGAGGGTGTGACAGAAGAGAAGAAAATCCCTGTTAACTGCATTTCAATTGTGAAAATCAGCTGTCTGGAGGAGCTAAGCACAGGACTGGTAAAAAAGCACAAGCTGGTCTTCCCCCACTGCTTTCTCAGAGCAAAGCCAGAGAGACAAGAAGGCAGGCAGCATCACAGCTCTGGCGGAAGAACAACTCTCATCCAGGAAACGAGGCAACTGCAACTAGAGTCCGAGCAGCAACATGACACTGCCCTTTTGGCTTACAGGTGTGTGTCCCTCTTGCCAAACGCCAAGTCATTTTCAGTCAGCACTGCTATGGGGATAAGGGAAGATATTCGCCACCCAGTGCAACAACCCCCGTGTATTTTCTTTGCTGAAAGCCTCATTTATGCACAAGAAAGCTCATCTCATTTATCTGGCACAGTAGCTCATTGACTTATTGTTACAGAAGGTCAATGCGGGCTCCCAGGGCAGGTCTGTGCATGTAGGCTTTCTTCCAACAAAGGCAACTCCTATTCAGTTCTTTCATTACTCAGGGCTGGGTGATGGACCATTGCCACGGTGCCGTGTTTTGCTCTGGCCTCTTCTTACTTATGAGCTTCTACTATAAGTTGTCAATGTCCATCAGCATACTCATTACAACTGTGGTTTCTCATTAATTGATAAATGGTTCAAAAGCCAGTGCTGATTTTCTCTGAATCTCGCATGATCACGAGAGCGCATTTAATGAATAGTTTTAATTGAACACATTCAGCCCCAGGTTACACTGCAGACCTTCCACAGCTTTAGGCTTACTTACTACTCCTGCTATATGGTTGCAATCACATGGTGTGTCCCCTACTCCATGATTGGATAAAAATATTTTTTAGAAGTCCAAACCATCCCAAAAAAGGAGGGAATACAAACCACTAACCTAAACCGCAGTCTTCCAGGAAATATTAATACTCTTCCAGGCAATATTAATGTTAAAATCAAGGTAACTTTGGTTGCATAACTGTTTCAATGACCGTGGCAACTAGCAATCTGAATTTCATTTGTTCCTACAGAATATAATAAACTGAACTTAGTTCTTTTAATTGCTGAAACACTTCCCAAAAGGGCGCTTATTCCTCCCAGATTTAGTCAGCACTCAGTCTTAAGCCACAAAATTATTTAGATGGTATCGCTTCTCCTTTACCTTCACTGTCTCCATTTCTGTCTCTTCTCTGTACAGAACATTAAACACTGGAAGTTACACAGATACGTTTGCATTTCAAATAACTACACTCACTAACTGGAGGCAAAGAGACTGTATAGTCTCGACAAAAAGAACTGTATTCAAATCACATCTGTGCACATCACAGAAGTGTGTGAAAAACAAAAAGTCAATGAATCAAGAAATGCCTAATGTTAAACAAATGAAAATACCCTATTACCCCTTCCTTGGACCTTACTAAATAATTTTCTGGGAGAAGCTGAACAGCTGAGACTTTCTCAGAGACAGATGAAATGAGATCTCCTCGCTCCAGGAACAGGTCTCCCTCATTTGGTTGTTTTAAAAATCATTAAACAATCCTGAAACTCAACTGCATCCCTCTAGAGACACGTTAAGGGCCATTTTTTTTTTTTACATATTACAGGCAAATGCTTACCATTTAAAACAAATGTGTGCTTTTTTCCTAAGAAACTCCAAATAAAGTCATACATTAAGGTCATTCCCTTGCTGCAATTCAGAAAAGGATGCATTCCCAACAGGACATAACATAGCAGATTTTAACAAATTCATCAAACTTCAAGGGAGATTCAAAGAATGGCTACTTCATTCCTGCAAAAGGAACCAATTAAAGACCCAGTGCTAAAAGGAATTTTGAATGTCTTGCTCTTGAATGAAACAATGTTTGAAGAAGGAAATGAATTTGTTTATGAGACACATTGTTGGCTTTGCTGAGTTTTACCACCAGAGTTTTCCTCCAAGAGGAAATACATTATTAAACAAGAAGGAAGAAAGCCTCTATCAATCTCACTAAGGCAGCCTAACGTTAATGTCAGCAACAACATGGTAAGGCTCCTACCAGAGTTTTATTTGGCATTTTTAATTATAAACCCTCTAGAACTGCCAAGTTCTAATTTACATCCAAACTCCTTCTGAAAGGTTGGGATTTTGACTCGAGTCTATTACATATTCTATCTGGGTGGGTTTTTTTAAACTTGGATTCATTAGGGTTTGAACTGGCCTTATGTTAGACATTTTACAGACCCTATCATAAGAGGGCCCCAGACCCCACCAAAATACAAATCATAATTTATTCAGCACAGCAATCTGACCTTTCAATGTACATTTTTGGAAGCTGCATTATCAGGTATATCTGCCAAGAAACAGGCCCCAGAAAACAGGTCCTACAAACTACACCAGAATCAGATAATTATATTGTATGATAATGAACTAGCACAGTTAAGGAAGCATCAATACTGCCTTAGTGGTTCCTAAAAGTAAAAAAACTGAATTAGTGTGCCATCAAAGCTGTGTTATTATACCACAGAAACACAGCATGAAGCTTCCAGCACTTCTCTGTCCTGGCTTCATACTCATTCCAGTAAGACGACCGTGCCCTGCTGCTGCCTCCATAGCTCCGACTCATTTTCTTCTTCTCCCTGCTGCAGAGACTTACCCCGCAGCAGGGACTGAAACCAAGTTTTGCTGAAATCAACTTATAAGAGGGGAAAAAAGGATGAGGGTAAGAGAAGATAGGGAAAAGTATAAGAAAAATAACATGGGAGTCAGTGGCCAATGTTCATGATTAATTTATTGAGAACGGGGATACTGAAGTGCTGTTACCGCACTAAACCCTGCTTTTGCCTCCTTACAGACACACAGATGGAGAATTGCGGGGGCTGAAGCCCTTAGGAAAGGGAGATGTTGGAGACGACTGCAGCAATCCTAGAACCAAAACAAGCAGGCAAAATAGTAACTGACCTAGACGTAGTAAAATATAGGTAGTTTGGCCTTCAGTAGCTCTCTCCCTGATGAAGTTATTGACCACACCAACTTAGTTTGCTTCTATCTTCTTACTTTCTCTCTTCTAGTCTTGTTAAGTCAGCATATAATGACATCACTAAATACACAATATTCCTTTAAAGTAGAGTGTGCCTTCCAAATTTTACCTAGGGTCTCCTAGAGCACAGCCCTGATGAAAAAAAGATGCAGGGCGTTTCAGAGAAGCCCTACACCCAAACAACTCATCCTCTCATCCTGAAACTCCCCTGTGATTTCCTCTGTCCTTGTTAATTTGTTGAAATGGCTCCTGTGCGAAGCAGAGATCAGAGTCCAGCAAATACATTGGCCTATTACTTCTTGCAAGCTAAACACAGCAGCTCTCAGCTGCCAGCACATCCAAGTTCTAACCAAGCAATACCTATACCTCCTTTTTTCTTTTTTTCTCTTTCATGAAGAAAAAATAAAAGAAAAAAGGGGAAATCACATTTTCCAACTTCCTCTGAAAGTTTTGAGTCTAACTCAACTCATCTGCATCAGCCTGCTTTAGCTCAGAGCCCTCGCTGGAAGGACTCCGAACCCCTGGCTGGAGTTGATGAACTCAAGGCAAACCACACTGCTGTGTGGCCCAGCAGGAGATGGAGCCCCTCATAAAGAGGTATTGAATATATTGAATATATTCCACACTCCCTCCCCCAGAAAATCTGCAAAATGCTAATGAGATGCAGAAGCCAGGGATGAGACTGGCCCTTATATTTCCTTATGCAGTATGTATGGAAGCTCAGGCAGATCCTTGTCCAAACATCAGAAATTAAAAACAAACAAACAAACAGAAAACACTGGGATCACAAAAATGTATCAAGAAATAGCACTGCCTATGTTAATAATATGCAGACTAATAATTAACAACAGCCTGCCATTAACAGCAAAAGCTTCTTTGAGGAATTAGGAGAGAGCATGTACAACCCGTTGTTCTATGCTGCTCATTAGCTCACAGGTGCATGCTGGTATATCTTGATTTTCTGCTATAATGTGCTAGTTTGCTTTTGGTTTGACATCCTTTCACATACATTCAGCTTACTCTCCCCACTCCCCTTTTTAAAATTTTTTTTATTTTAAAAATTTCATTGTGCTCCTTTCTGCAGGAAATTTCTGCAGGACAGCACAACTGAGTGGAACATTACTTAATAGAGCCTGATCCCATTTGCTTCCCCACCTCTACCTCCCTACCACGACAGACCTGCAGAATGTGAGGTATCTTAGAAAGGTTCTGAGATGTTTCCGTGAACGCACAGAAAGAGACTCAAGTGGTTTCCCTCTCCTGAAGGCATTCTAAACAACACTGAAACCCCCCTTAAATTCAGCTTTGTTTTTCTTCCAAAAAACAATAAGGCATATATTTTTATTACCTTTCCATTTTTGAGAACTCATGGTTCACATTTTCAAGCTTATGAGCTAGAAATGTAACTTTTTCTTCTTGAATGGAAGCTAGGTTTCTAATAGAATCACATGAATTCAGAAGGTGGGACTTTATGAAAATACCCTAAATACTCTGAGGCTTGGGCAAGCTGGCAGCGTTGGGCCCACCCACAAAGACGGAGGATCCCTGGGGAGCTGCAGTACAGCAGCCCATCTGCACCAGGCCACACCACCCACCAGCCCTCCCCAGTTCCAACTCGGTCTCGCTGCCAGGCACCCCGTGGGGCTGGCACTCTCTCAGATTCTCCTTTAAAAGAGATTCCCGTCTGCGGGAGATCCTCTCAGAGCACACACTGCTGTTCCACCCTGAGCTCATTTGTCTGGGTTCCTCTCCATGGCCAGAAGAGCAACTATATTTGTATCGTCCCAGTTCTTCCCCCTTGCACAGCAAAGGCAGGCCCAGGTCCCATCCCATGTATGAATGTTGCCACTTAAAACAGGAGTGAATGGTGTCATTTGGGTTCTCATTCTGTATCTGAATCCTAAAAGAACAGTGGCCACAGTTCACCAGAAGCAAAAGCACAGATGAAGGGTAGGCGGTGCATAGCACAATGTTCTGCCATGCTTGGAGATAAGCTGTGTAGCAACTTTGCCTTTCCAGTGCACAGTCATATTCTCTCTGCCTAAATTTGAGCAACCCAAACTGCAGACATAGGGAAGGTAGGCAGAATAACTCTTCTAAAGAAGATTACATGGACTTATCAGTTAATAATGATGATCTGCGCAGGGATATGGAAGACCACCAGTGGGATAGAGAATGGGGAGACTGCAGATGCTGGTGTTCACCGAGAAAGAAAAGGAGCACGGCTGTCAGCTCTTCTGAACAGGGGAAGTTCTCCTTATACCTCAGGAAGTGCAATGGGACTCCAGTCACCGACATGGAATCCCAGTGTTACCATACTTGCCACCGTGATCCCTCCTGGGAATGCTTAAAACTTTGTACTCTAATGCGTATCAGAAGAGCAATTATCATGATATTAAGCTACCCAGGAGATGGATTGCGAGTAGAAAAGAGACTGTATAGTCTGCAGATGTATCCTCAGTCTACAGCAAAGGTAAGAATTAATATTCAGAGAATCTGATTCTGTCTGTGGACTTGCAGATGACCTCTGCCATAGCATAATGTAAGCCACTGTTCATGTATCTCTTCTCCTTTCCCTCTAAACTGTTGTCACCCTAATCTTCTGGCCTTGTCTCTAACTGTGCGTGAGCACAGGATGAAGTCCACTGTAGATTTGCTATTACAACAGGGTTCTAGACTCTGCTATCAAAAAAAGTCACAGATTTCTCTCAGAAACAGCACAGAAATTTTTAATGACAGTATAGAGGTGAGTATATTCAACTTCTCCATCATACTTTCCCAATGAATGATAATTTTTGACCTTGACCACATCTCTCATCATAACTTGGACACCAAGAAAATGCAACATGCAAATCTTCAGAAAGCAAAAGAGATTTTTTAACGTTGAAGATACCTCTGAACACCTCATCTTTCCTTCAGAGTATAATGTCTCACAAAGAATCTCTCATGCTGATTAATCTTCTGGTATCACTATTCTTTCAGTACACAAACAACAGCTGAAGAGCTGGCTGGGCAAAGTATCATCTTATTTTTTAATTACATAATTTTATGTTTAGCCATTTCTATGCTTATGTTTTACTGAGATGCAAGCAATGTACTTTGATTAAGAACAGTTTGAAAATTAAATAATGGCAGCAAGGAGGGATGACTGTATGTTTAGCTGCTGGTTACATCTCTGCTCAATTATTTTATATGAACAAAGAAATAACTAATTCTCCAAATCTGCACCTAACTTCAAAATCAGCATTTTCAATTTCCCTTCGTCTTACGTCAAAGATTCTTGTCTGCTCAGGACAAGGAGCAATCAGGCAAAATTCGGCATTAGCTTTAGGAAACCTACATGAAATTAGTAGGTCACAAAAGTTTCAATTCCTGGAAATGGCAGAGAGACAGAAGACATCTGGTGTGCGAGAGGGCTGGCTGGCAGAGGAACATCAGAGGCACTGCCATGTTCTAGGATCTAACATCAGCTCTTCCATTCGCTTGTGCCACAGTAAAATCTTAACTAAAACATTATCTTGGCAACATTTCCTAAACTTTGATTGCTTGACTTTGCAGTCGGGACTGGATTTTAACATTGCCATTCGTAGGTCTCAAATATATGCTTTATATTTGCTGTATCGTTAAGGAAGTTTGTGTCTTCCCTACTCTCAAAGCAAGTGTCTTTCACTTCTGTAGAAAACCACTGAGTTCTAGTCTCTTTAGAGGTCTACAATATTTGACAGGAGTAAGGGAGCAGGCACCCAAGGCAAGACCCAGCCTCCCTTAAAAGATTTTTTATGAAGGTTCGTGTTCAGCAGTACCAGAAATCCCAGCTGCCGGGTATGCTGTCGCCTTCCCGCGAGTCCCTGAGGCTGGAGGGAAGGACAACCAGCAGGTGGAGCTTTAGGGCAATCCAAAAAGACATTTTTTGCCTTTCCTTCCACACCGTTTACTTGAAAAGTTGCTCTTAACTGTATCCCCAGAGCCAGCCACACAAGGCTTCCCGCCAAAAACGCAGAGCCCTTCAGAAACCAGAAGCCAAACCATCGTAATCATTATTTCTCTAGACACTTTCTCCATAACCCCAATCTGGAAAAACGCAACCCCATCCTGGCACCTGCTTTAGCTGCTCTGTGGGACATACGGCAACCGAACTTGCCACAACATCCTCACCGAGGCAATATTGGCTCTGCCAATTCGTGTGCCTCCTTTTCTCGGTTTCAATAGTCATGCAAGTATATGTTCGTTTTAATATATGTACACCCAAAGCAATGAGTCATGCAAGTGTAAGTTCACTTTAATATATTTACACTCAAAGCAATAATGCAAGTACTTTTTTCTATATCTTTTAATTCTTTGCAAAACAAGTTTAATGCCTATGAAACCATTTGTGCTTAGTCTGGAAATACAGAGAAGGAATTAGAAGTTAAGTGAGTAACAAAAGGGAAATCCTGTCTTCTACTACCCGTCAGTATTTCCACCTACATTAAATACAAACAGAAGTTTATTCAAAGTTGCTCTCACTGTGTAAAGCTTGTCTCTGACTTTTCAAAGAACAGATATAGCTAGAAAAATATTTTTTTCTTCACCCCATTCTATAGCCTTCCACTCCAGTACTGCTCCATTTGTGGTTCAGCTCAGGCACTGGGTGTCTCCAGAAGGAATTTACTGTATCCTACATTACTGGCCAACATTTTGGATTTACCTGCTTTTTTAACACACACACACACGCTGCACTCCTAAAACATCAACTTCTCTGCGTGATGTGGTTGTCACAGTGCAGCTTTCCCTTTTAATCCTTGAGCTGAAATGCAGCCATACATACAGGTACACACCTGTGTGAGACAGTGAGGACTGTGGGTCACCTATGGGTTTCAGTAACGAATGATTTTAGATGCACCAATTAACATAGAGATGGCTAATTATAATTTTTTTTTCCTCACTTAGAAAACATGTCCCTTCTGCACAGATGTGGGATTTGATATCACCTTCACCGCTCTCTGCCAGCACTCCCCAACGTTCCTGCTGCTTTGGGAACTCGTAGCCGCTGTACTTACAGAGCTCAAGTGTCCACAGTCCCTACCACATTTAGGACCTAAAAGTTAACTTGTTTTACCTAGACTTGCTTTTTCCCAGGTCCACCTTCCTTCAATTCAGCTTCTTGCTTCTAACCTCTCAGCTTATCAGCATTGATTTATTTAATATAAAGTAGTGAGGTTACCTTAGATCAATTATACCTTTTTTTCTGTGCAATTTCCAATCCTTAATACATCTGTTACTGCTCAGCCGCAGGGACAACTTGTCCAGCTGGATCCTAAATTATTTCAATCCTTAATTCAATTGTATTTTTGCCACAGCCCAGCCAATGAGCATAATTCTTTTATGGCTAAGAAGCCTCTTTAGAAATAATCCAATAGCCCATATTAAAATATAGGTCATTGTGAAAACTGCCAAGTGCCTGACTTGTCATAACTTTGAAGACAGGCCCTGAGTCTCCTTCGGCATTGCTGATCCTTTCGGTGCTTGGAGGCTTAATTTTAAAACAATCAGCTCAACAAAAACAATTTACTTATAACTGTCCAAACTAGTCAATGTTAGCTGGGAAGCTAATTTGCTACTTGATGCTGCACTTGGATAAATGCTACAACTGAGGGCAACTGGAGGTTTCCAAGTACTAAATCAGTTCACAACTTGATGGACCTGTTGCTATAGAACTGCAAAGGCTTTGGACAGTAAAAATAAGTAAAACCCATTCAAACCTATACATGAGGCAACCATGTGAAAACACCTGTAAGACAAATGTGTAATTTTACATAAGGCAAAACATACACAAAAGTTCTTAAACTTTGAGAAGAAATTATTTTTGGCTCTTCAACTAATACTTCAACTTCAAATGGGACTCGGATCCTTTTGCATGTTTATATTTTTACAGATTCACTTTGTTTTTAAAAGAAACAAAGAACTGTCCTTGTTCAGTGTTTTGGAGGAGACTATTTTCAATTAGGTACTGTTTGGGTTTTTTCTCAAAGAGATGGAATAATAATATCAGAAGCATAAGGAAATCAGTTGCCTTACGTCCGCTAACAGACACAGTGGTCCTTTCTCTTGAGGCACCAGCAATGGAAAACTAATTGCTTCTAGGTAAATAAGATGAATCTGACTTTTTTCTGTGCTTGTGCCTGTTCAGCTTCTAGCACAAGAGAACTCTGATTCGGCTATAACTGCAGTGTAAGCCTTGGACAAAGGTAGGGTGAGCTGCTACTTGCACAACTTCCCTTATTGAAAGGGCAACTTTATCAAGCATAATACAGTTGTTTCAGAGTACTCCTAAAAAAGCAAAAAATGACAAACAGAATTTAGATAAGTGAGGCTTTCATTTCCACATCTCCTCTCCAGATCTCTGAGTACCATTCTCACTGGCCACAAAGGGAGTTCTGTTTCTATACCAAAGGAAATAATTTGGTACCAAATGTTAGTATTAGGCCTAGTAGAAAGCACCAACAGTGAATAATTTAAATGTTCTTACTGTTTGTTTGGGTTTTAGTGTAATCAGTGAAATCAGTTGTTTTGCATTTGGAAAAAGAATCAGTCCTATTGTGTCCTCAGATATAGGTGCGTGATGCCTCTTAAAATGAATGAGGCTACATAAAGATTGGTTTTGAATATGTTCAATGATCAGTGTAGTACACAATAAACTTAAGATCAGAAGCCCGTGTTAAGGTGCCTATTTCTAATTAAGCAAGATATCAGTGCTCATTCTCAGTCTTTTTTCTCAGCCTGCACAATTGGACATATTTTACTTGCTGTACAAGCAGAGATACCACCAAGAGACTGGCACCAAGAGAAAGGGCAGGTCCTCCCAGCAAGCAAGGACAGATTGCTTCTGGTTTCTTGTTTAGTCTTTTCAATAGGAGGAAAATAATATCCAGCACCTTGCCAGCAGCAGTGCAGTAAAAAATCTAATCTTAGGAACATCTGAAATTCAATGTGTTTTCATATCATGATACATTTTGGGTCATCTCTCAGTCTAGCTTTGGACATTGAGCAAGGTGTCTTGTTCAGGGTCTGCAGACGACAGAGATTACGAAGTATCTTCCAAAAGCCTTGATTTAGGGAGATGCATATAATCCTAAGACCACATGGAGTTCCCAAGTTAAAACCCTTTTCACGAATTCTACCCATAGGCATATAAGCACAGAAGACTGCTACATGCAAAACGAGCTTCCCAAAGGAAGACAAATTAATCTGGTACTTATTCTGATAACTGCCTTTTATAAAAGCAAGAAAAATGTGGTAGATATTAATCTATCACAACTTCACAAAAGCAGCTGCTACAATGACACTTGTAATTGTTAGTCTGAGCAGAAGAGATGAAGATAAATAGAATTGTTAAGACAGAAAAGGAACTGACTAAAGAGAATATAATACTATGTTGCGCTATAAGGATAATTAGAAGCTTGGAGTAAGATTACTCATCCTGAAAGATCTGTTATTGGGAATGAGCTTATTAAATATTTGCATTAATATTAGGCACCCAAAAGTTTGTGTTTGCTAATGAAATTTGGAGATGATGAAGTTGGCAGGCAACATTAAATCAGTGAAGAATGGGACTCACACAGGAAAAAAAGGAATCCTACAGTAACAGAAATGGGATGGAAACAAACAGAATAAAATGTTAAACCTGGCATTTAAGGATTAGAGAAATGACAGAGAAGAATGACTTGGGTGTTTATAACCTGTATGTGGACAAACATTTAATATAGGCATGAAAAAGGCAAGTGAGATCCCCTTCGCATTAAAGTCTTGGCTGATAATCCTGGGAATTATTACTGTTTCACTAAATGCTGGTAAGACTTCATCTGAAATCTAGGCCATTTTTGCTTATAAAAGGTTTATTCCAACTAGAAAAGAGAAAGATTACATGGAGACACAAAATGATGAACCCAGAGGATGGCCTACAGTGGACCCAAGTGTTCTCCTTCTGTTACTGGTCAAATAGGGACTAGGTCAGTGTGTGCCCTTGCTCCCTTCTGGACCCTGCACAGCCAAGATGAAGGGAGGAGGATGGGGTGCACCTCATGCACAGTCAGGCTGAAATCGGGAGTGCTCCCAGTTTCACCCCCCTTAACACGCAGCTTTGCAAATTGCTCTCATGCAACTATCTCTGAGACAGAATAAACCTGATGCTAAAGCAGCAGCAAAAGCTAGCGATTCAAAACAGGTAGTGAGAAAGAACATTGTTGAAGTTGCAACTTAACTACTTCTGGTGTGAAATGTTCCAAAGTAGATTTATAATCTTTAAAAGATAGTAAATGCTCGTAAGCTGGAGAGAGGCCAAAGTGAAGTGAAGAGGGTGTGCCTATAGAGAGAGGACAGTGGTGAAAATTGTGAGGAGTAAACCCCCTAGACTTCAACATCATCCTCTACACGCACACACACACACATATTCTATATGTGATAAAATGATAAAGATGCCATGGGATAGCTTGCTTCAGTGACACTGATGACTCCCTTGAAGAAGGTCACCTGATGCCAGGGGTAGCAGATCCCAGGTAAAATGAGCCTGGGAGGCGTGTATTTGTGACAATCTCAATCAACTTGATAAGGAAGATACAAGTGCTACCATCGTAAGAAACAGGGAGAGGCCCTGTCATCCCCTAGAACATTCTTCCATAAATGCAATACCAAAACATTGTGGGGCACTTTTGGAATATTTATTTGCAGTCTGAAGACAGTTTGTAGCATGACAGACACTGACTGTCAAAATGCCGGGTTGGACCAACCCAAATGGGCCCTCTCAGTGAAAGAGATGCATTTCTTTGGCTCTAGGGAAGAGATACTATGACAACAGCCTGCTAACAACACAACACAAAGCTTTTAAATACCAAGTAAACACTACGTTTGGAATGGCAATATGATTTCAGAGATACTATGAAGCAAAACTGCCCAACCCACTTTTAGCAGTCCAAGAAGCTGGAGCTGATATATATCTACTGTCATCAAAAGGCGTCTGCTACAGTCTACAGAGTGGTATCCTTCACCTGCTAACCTAGAAAGATGGACACCCCTGTCACTGCCATGTTCCTATCACTGTGAAATTGTTTTAACATTGATTCAGTCAGAAGGCTGTTGTCTACTTTGTTCCCAATTCCTGCAGCAACTGGCTATTCCCCGAGTTTCTTCTGTCACAGAATAACCAAACCTAACTTCATTCAGCTTATGCACTTCATTTGAAAAATGTTTAGTCTTTCAGTGCCGGGGAGCCCCAAGGCCAGAATGAGCTCAGAGCTGCTGTAGATGTACCAGGACATGAAATTAAATAGTTGGTGTGTATATCCCCTGCTCTTTTTACTCTTCTCATTATACCTTGGATTATAATAAAGAAGTGATGTCCTGTGTCTTCAAGTCAAAATCACAGCTCTCACAAGCAACATCATTATACAACCCTGCTCATAAAACAATATCCTAAAACCCAGGTCTTCAGCTCCCACTGCATTCACTGCTTTGATAGCTAGAACTCTTCTCATTTTCCAAATAAATTTATCATTAATCTTCTTTCCTTTGGTTTAAGTGGTGGTGGGGTTCTTGCTGATATTTACCTCAATTTTTAAAGCAATGATATCCCCCCCGCTCAGTCACTGTTTGGCTTAATTGCCAAGCTCTTTCATCAAGTGTATCAGACATTACATGAAGCAAGACTCTTTCAGATGCACCAACTGTAAAGAGTGAGTTCCAGTATATTTGAACACTGTTTGATACAGCCCTTCTCAAAAGCTGGTTCCTAAGAAGGACAGTAGCCAGCTCCTGTAGCTCTCTAACACCAGTGGCAGAGGGCCGTGCTGCCAAAGGTGGAGAATTCAAACCCTGCTGCCAAGAAGCACAGTGAGCCTTGACACCAGCAGCAAATGCAGATCTGGAAGCACACGCTAAATTGTTGTTCTTTGGGGTGTTTTTTTCGTCATAGACGCTAATGTATGAGAGTGACAATCCCAGCTTACTGTTACAGCATACAGTATATTCTCCTATATGTTGCAAAGAGAATGATAGACAAGAATTTGAATAATTGATGACTAACCTAGCAACACCTGACTATTTTCTAAAGTAAATTATAGCCTATTTTCCAGTCAACAGTGGAATATCGCGAACAGCCTGCCATCTTGCCAGCTCCATTGAGGTTTCTAAACACAATATTCCCTTTTCTGACTTCAACTCTACCCGCTGTCAGGCTCTATTAGGCATAACAAGATCCAGACAGATTCAAGATTAAGCAACTTTTTTATAAAATCCAATTGAGGACTTTCTTACCTTGAGGGTGCAGCAGATATTACATTAACCAGATTGTGCACACTTTCCATGCAAGAACTAAAGACATATATATATATATATATATGCAGAGTGACTTAATTCTCTTAGGAAATAAGCGGGGGCTTTCTAGATTCCTCCCACCATAGACATCATGATCAAGCTCAGCTAATTGAGACCTTGCGGGGGAAAGGGTGTTCCTTAGCAAGGCCTTACTTTTCCAGAAGCAATATGTGAGCGCTGTTGTCTAGCGTAGGAAGTCTGTGCAGATTATTAAGGCAGCAACAGTCACGTGGAGAGAGGGGAACCAGGTTTAAAAAGCTCCTTACTGGCTGGGGTACAGCTTCAGCTCCCAGACAGACTGCAGTCCCAGAGTGGTGGAACCAAGAAGAAAGAATCCACCTTCAGCCATCTTCCCCCTCCCCATAGGTACCAGGGAATGGGACAGAGACATCCCCAGTGCTGTCTGGTGAGTCTGTCAGCAAGATGGCTTCAGGGCTCTGCAGCTGGGAGCAGAGGCTCTCCTTACGCCCAGAGCAGGGCTTGTCCTTCATTTGCCGTGGGAGAAGAGGCGTGCAGGCTCAACAAAATGCAGGGGAGTGGGGGCATGTTTGGGGGCACTGCATATAACATGGGTGTGTTTTTGATGCATTTGTTGGCAGTGACGGATGATGATATGAGGAATAGGCAGCAGTGTAGCTGCGCGTGAGTGTAAAAACGTGGGTTGTACTGCATGGGCAAACAGCGTGTGTTTACAGGGTACTATGTAATGACCGCACAGGGGAAGTACTTGCAGCAGGTATGGCATAAAGGATCAAAAAGAATAGAGAAAATAGTTTTATGTGGTGTGTTCAGAGAAGATGAGAGCAGGAAACCATAGCATAACAGAAAGAATATATGAGCTGCATGTTTTAAGCATGCAATTGCTCTGAAACAGTATAGCCACTGCTCAAATACTTCACCCAGATGAGGGCTTTAGGATCCAAGTTGCAATTTGGATTTTGGAGTTTGAAGCAAGGGCTTTTTGCAAAGGCAGAAAGTCTGCAAATTGTCAATAGCTGTCTTGCTAGCATCTTTGTAGTCTGTGGACTAAAGAGAGGAGGGGAAGATGCCCATATGCAAGCTTTAACTCTGAGCTGGGATTCTTTTTCACATTCCAAGTTTGCAGAGGAACCTGGTACTGCTTGTGAACTCTGACTAGCACCTCTTCATATATTGCAATTACAATACCGTATTATCAGTCCTAGCAGAGCAAATAAGAACAGTAGGCTGTAACACCACTGAGAATCCTCTGCAATCTGACCTATTCTCATTGATGCCAGGCAGAAGGGAAGCTATTTAACACTGAGGGGGGGACAGGGGGATGGGACAGTTTCTGCCTTTTGTGTTCAAATTTTATTCCCTAAACAGACACAACATACAGTTACTACTCACAGCTGTAACGGGAAGAGCCCTTGAAAACCCCTTTCTTGCAGCAGTGTTTATCCAACTTCTGGCACCAATCACTGTTGTTCTGCCAGCTAAATCTTTGCTCGTTTTACACCTAAAAGACCCAGTTCCCATTTGGAATAGCAGTAAATAGTTAATGTCCTGCAAATACTTCAACCTGACAATGGAATCCTACCAGCCCCATGCTTTCTAGGAAAGGAAAAGACAGGCATCCATCAATCCTGTCATGGGAGCATTAGTAGCATCTATCTCTGCCATTCAACCTGCACCCCACCAGGTTCTAATATCAAAAGCCAAATTCTACAGTTTAACTAAAGCCACACTAGCAGACAGGGGGAAAGCTCAGCCGGGACAGAGGGGAAGTGGACAATCCAAATTAGCTCTACCTGTTGCCAGCTAACGGCACTTGCAGCTTGCTTGACCGGGGATGCGGATTCTGCCTGGCGGGCAGGAGCGGCTCAGAGCGCCCCGTAGCCTGCAGCAGGACAAGCCCCAATTGTCTAACTTTAAGGTGAAACCGCCGCTGGTGGACAAGGGGCAGCGCGGGGCTGCGTCCGGCTCCCGGGGCGGGTCGGGAGGCTGCAGCTGGGTCTCCGCCGGCGTCCCCTAGGTGCGCCGGCGGCTCGGCAGACTGTGGGCAGCGGCGGCGCGCCCGGTGCCGGCCGCTCCCCCGCGGAGGAAGGGCGCGGGCAGCCCCGCTCCCCGGGGGCACCCCGGCGGGCGCGGGCAGCCGCGGTCCCCCCTCTCCCGCCTCATTTGCATGGCTCTTATTACGGCCGTGCCTCGCTCCTGCCGCGCTGACACCGGCGGGTTGGAGCGCGGAGTCGCCTCCAGCGGGAAGCGCGCTTCCGTTATCCGCGCTCCCACACCCCCGCCTCGCCCGCTCCCCCTCCTCAGCTCCCTCTCCTCTGGATGTTTAAGGCAAGGATGAACAAACAGATCCAGCCCGACCGCAAAGTGTCGGTGGTGGCCCCCTTGCCGGAGCGCCCGGGGCCGCCGCCCCCGAGGAAGGACGTGGAGCTGATCCTGGTGAAGGAGCACAACGGGGTGCAGTACACCGCCAGCAGCCTCCTGCCCGCCGCCCCCGCCCCGCGCTACGGCGCCCAGGACAGGGAGACCTGGGGCAAGAAGATCGACTTCCTCCTCTCCGTCATCGGCTTCGCCGTGGACCTGGCCAACGTCTGGCGATTTCCCTACCTCTGCTACAAAAATGGAGGGGGTAAGCGCACCGCTTGCGAGGTCCTTCTGCCGGGCCCCACACCCGCACCGCCGCAAGGGCGGCATCCCCTCCTTTCCCGGAGTTTCAGGGGGAAAGGCAAGAGCTGAGGCTCTCCCCGCGGTGCCGGCCGGCGAAGGCAGGAGCGGCGACACCGCCGCGCTGCCCCGTTTTCCCCCTTCGCCCCCCGGCACGGCGCATCCCGCCGAGCCCCGGGCCCTCGCAGCGCACGGGTCGCCGCTCCCGCCGTGCGGCTCCCGTCCTTCGGGGTAAGGGCTGCTCGCACACCCCTCCGAGTTGAACTTAGTTGGGAGCACAGGCGTATCTGCCTTCTGCTGCCACTTCAGCCTGCATAACGCTTTTTTTCGTTCGTAAAAAATAGCAGCAAGAGGGGAAGAAAAAAACTAACCAAAAACACTTGAGCAGAAACACGGCATCTAGAAAAGTTAGCGCCGGAGCACTGAAAGGTTTCTTGGGGAGAGTTTTAACGTGGGGTCAGGATTTCTGTCCTCCCTTCTGCAATTTGGGGGTTCTACACTCCTCCAAAGTAGGTAGGAGACTGGGTATAAACAAAACCTCACCTCCTGCACAGTTTGGCAATGACAGCAACAACAAAAAAAAATTACACACAATAACTACAGATAGCTCAGATTGTCTGGCACATCTTCAGTAAGATCTTAACTCCATCATCCCCTTTCATCTCCCTGAAATACGCTGTGCTGTCAGTGATGACTCCACTCGGTGATGGAGTAACACCATCTGCAAGCCGGGCAGGTGCCTGGGGTGCTTTCAAATCACCATCGGGAGAACAGACCCTGCCTAGCAGATGGAGGACTGCTTGTGTGAATGGTGAATGATACAGAGAACCACCGCTAGATAGAAAGCGTGTTCTGTAAGATAGTTATGTATGTCTTGATAATGTGGTTGCCTGGCACCACATAATGTGGATAAAGGCTAATGGTTCACACTTGTAGCATAAAATACTTGCTTCCTGTGAAAAGACGAACACAGATGGGAAAATCCCTATCAATTAACATGGAATTACACCCATCCTTGGAACTTAATAGGATACTAGAAAGGGCTGGTACTGAAACACTTGGTCTGGTTTGGTACCTCCAAAACTTCTGAGGGGAGTCAGAAAATCTCTCTGCTCACCACCCAGACATGCTGAAGAAAGTAGTTAGTACTGAAAATAACCTCCATCCTTATTTCATTATGTCCAGAAATAATCTAGCAATTCACACTACAGCAGCACAATGCATCATGAACTCAGCAGGCTTCCACGGTGTCAGGTGCGGGTGTATCAGCAGAATCATGCGTGCCACTCAGCACATATGTGCCATTGCCAGATCTCCGGGTTATCCGGCAATTTTTAGGGAAAGAGATGTATTCCCCCTATTTCACATTGCACAAGGTGACACCCAGAGTGTTTGAACTAATTTCTATCGTATTTTGGGTCACTTAATTTCCTAACCTGCTTCCTTTAGAATTTGCTGCTAGCTCAGGCATAAGAGGTAACTGTCTGCAGCTCTCTTGCATTTTGTTTAGTCTCCATGTATTATCTTATGTCAGTTCAGCAAACCTGGGTCTTCATCAGCATCTTTTAATTCAAGTACTTCCAAATTGCAGTGGAGAGTCAGCTAACTACTTCACAGCTACAAGAGCCACCTTTCAGTGAAAAGTTTGCACCAATTCTTCCATACCACCAAAGTGGAATCAGAGATTTACAAGCAAAGGTAGAGAGTCCCTGTGCTATCAAAGTCTATAGAATGACTCAGAACTGCGTACTGATATGGATTATAAATACTTGTTTATTCTGCTCTTCAATAGAAAACAAACTGCAGTATGAAGCATCACAAATCAACACCTCGGATGTCATTCCTGAATGACATACATAATATCACAACATCCTTTACTGGCACTTAACAGACTTATTTTACCATAAAATGAAAGACGCAATAATCCCAATGGTCAAAAACCATCAACAATGGGCTTTTCCTAAGGAGGTGTTCTCATGGAGGACATGAGCCAGCTGAGCTGGACAGACACATCAGCTGTGGCTAATAGGGGGACAAACTAATTTTTACAACTTGATTGTGTTTGGCTTAATGAAGTTTAATCATATCTAGATATTGAGATTATTTTTCTTTTTCTATGCTGTTTGATAGAGTGTGGCCATCAGCATATCAGTCATGACAGAATTTCCAGGATAGAGCCTGCGCTGAGAAGCGGGGAATGGAAACACAGCCAGGGACTGGTTAACAGCTCTCTTCCTTCTCTTTACAACAATTGTCCCTATGTTATCTTAAAAAATTTCCATCCATTGCCTCCCATGTTGGACATGTATCAGTTTCAGTTAGTAGAAACTCCTGTAACTGATTCAGGCTCCAAAGTACTTGACTGAGTTTCAAGCCAGGTCAGTCCCTTCTCTCTGTCAAACTGGGTTTGGGAGCTTGTTTGCTCTATGGGTAAATTCTTCTACAAGAGCAAACATGAGACAACAGGCAGAGCTATAGGATATTGTTAGATTTGTTGCTATCTTTCCAGTTCTAAATCACTGATATTCTGAAACATCTTCCTCCCCACCCCCAGCTACTGCAGGAGGGAACCTTTTTAGCACTACAGCAAGTTTTGCTATCTCAAAAGAATAATCCAATGGGTTTCATGTAAGTGCTGGCTTATGTATCTCCATACAGAAGATATAATAAAAATAAAGTACTAATAGATACGGAGAAAATTTCATTTCATTATCTTAGTAGTTTTGTTGGACTGCTGAGCAAACTAAAGAGACAAAATCAGGTGGCATTTCTGTACCTGTATAGCATGCTCAAAAGTTTTACAAGAAGCTCATAACAGAGTTATAGTTTGCTTTTTGATATTTAAACTCGTAGATAAAGGAAAAAAAAAACGAAACAGATAAAACTTGCATTGGATGGCATGTATAAAGTAAATCAGTGGAAGGGAAAAGGTTTCCTTTCTTCCTCCCTCATTTTCTCTTTATTCTAAAAGCCTCAGCAATTCTCAGCCTCAGCAATTTAACTAGAACTGACTTTAGACAAATAGTCAAATGTAGGTTACAAACTTGTATATCTTCAACAGACATACAAAATAGACAGTAATGCCATAAGTACTGAGCCACTAAGGTATTTTAACGCTTGTTTTCAGTATAGCTTGTGCTATCTAGCAAAAAGAAATTCAGTTATCCTTCCAAAATCTACAGCCACGAAGGTTCTACAAATGCTCTTAGATGTTGAAAAACAGCATCAAGGACATGGAAGTGGTAGAAAATGGCAACCCCCTTTACATCTGAAAAAAGTGATGTGGGTGACGTGTACTGTTATGTTCCTAAGACTGGCTATGATTAATTTAAGATGCCAGCAGACACACTAAGGGCCTTTCCATGCTTGTAAAAATAGGTGGTTCTCAATAAAGCGTGAGAACTTAAAGGAACTCAGAAAGAAAGTATAAATACACACTGTATTCCCTCATTCACAGTTGAATTTTACAAGGACATGGATGCATATACAACCCCTCATTACTAGCCAAATCCTCGAGTTTCTTTCTTTGATAAACCCAAGGAAATTTCCTGATTAAAAACTAAATATACAGGCTTTTGGGTTAGGTCTTGAAGTTCCATGCATACAAAGCTCCGACAGTTTACTTCAGTGAGTTTTACTTAACGCGAGGCATACACCACCCAGTGGTAGTTATATAGACTTTTTTATGTTAGGTAACTTTAGAGACAGTACTGGTGGTGTTAACAAAAAATTGTACTTTAACAAGCTCCCAGTAACAAAAAGCTAGAGAGTAAGAAGCATCCAGCAGCACTAAAATGCTGAATGAATAGCCAGAAACATCTGTGTTTTGGGAGTAGCCTGCTGAGAGACCCCAATGGGACTTCTGTACAAAGATAGATGGCAGAATGTAACCCTTCTGTGAATAACTGTGATTTTTGGAAACATTCTTCTGCTATAAAAAAAAAAATAATCCCCAATCTCTAGTAAGATCTAAAAACCTAGAGCATTTATTTTTTGTATCAGTTACCTACTTCCATAGGACTTGCCTGCCTTACAAGGGCAAGGAGAGATCCAGTGGCTGTGTGATAATATGAAATGGGCCACAGAAAACTTTGAGGACAGTTTAGTATGAAATGTCTGGATGAGATCTTGCCCTCACTGACTTCTTGGAAGCAGGATATGCCTACTGTGTGCTCTAGACTACTTTTTAAGATGATCGGGAGGCTCTGTACAGATGGTAAAATTCTGCAAGCTCTCACCAAGCAGATAAGGCAACGCTCCAGAAGGGGGAATTCTCAAACATTGCCTTGTCAGCTTGGCTGATCAATAAACACCACAACTTACATGTATTTGACTGCTGCTCACAGCACAAAGGAAAAGCACTGTTTGCAGCAAATCAAATACTTTTTGTGCAGTCCATTTATGAGAGTTTCAAGGAGTAGGGTATGTCACTGGAGAAATCATCAACTATGGTCATTTCTACCGGCTATTCTCACAAGTGCTATATCCTCATTATAACTCATTTCTGGCAAAAGCCCATTTTTTTCTATTTTTAAAAAGAGACTCCCTAGCTGTATGACTCTGTAAGTGGTCAGCATCAATGTACTCGAGTCTTTATAACACATTCAACCTTTTAAGTGCTCCCCAGTTCTGTAAGAGGCTACACGGAATTAAAGAAGATTATTAGACTCTCATCAACTTAGGGAAAGATTTACCCTGATATTTGGATTACATCTAAAATTTTACTGATGCCAAATGAAGTTGAGTAATGCCTAGTATGATTAACTGATGTGCTCACAGTGGGGGAGGATGATGCTCAGTCGTAGTTAGCAAAGCTATTGTAGTTTTTGCACAAGATACTTTTAATGTTAATGTTCATTTTTGTTCCGTTTTCCTGCATAGTCGTAGGCAAAATTAGTATTTCCCATTGAACTTTGTGGAAAAAGAATTTACCAGCATAAAGTACTTTTTTTGTGACCCAAAGTATTTGCAAGGTCAGTCATGTTCAGACTCCTCATTAGGAAGCATGTAATTGTCGGATTAGTCGCTGGAGACTTATTGTATCATAAGAATCAGATTAAGCTTTTCATGAATTTACGAATAGCTGGAGATAAATATTTTAACAGTTCTCTAGCTATCATAATATACACTTTTAATCTCCTCTGAAGCATTATTTTTTAAAGTACTTTTAGACCACAGCATTTCTAGAAGAAATTGTTTGCTTCAAAGAACAGTTCGCCAGCAATCAATACACTTTAGAACAGAATTGTCTTACAATTTATCCTAACGCTTCGTTTCCTATTCATACTTCCATACACTGTAACACAGCACTGAGCAATCCACAGCACAGGTACCAAAGACAGCACACAACCAAATCCGAATATCCCCAAACAGGGCCAGCCCAAAGGCAGGAGGAAGAACTGTCACACGCTGAGAATGACACCTGTGAAAGTATCCCCTGCCACAGAGCTGTGAGCCTGGCTGTGCACCGCTTCCTCAAAAGCAAGCTGTGATGCTGACCAGCAGCACCTTGCCTTTCTACTAGGCTCTGCCCCTTGTGTTTTGCCAAGTGCCTGACAGCAAATTTCATCATTATTTTGAGAAATAATATAATCTGGCGCTTTACACTTCAAAGGTGGATGACCTTTGCCTTGTAATATCAGGGTTTACATTCCAAAATAGCATTGATAATGATAAGAATAAATCAACTTTGAAGTAATGTCACTGTAAAGCCTACGCCAAGAGTTTGACTCATCATTCAATCACAGCTCAGATGCAAATCTAGTCATTTTGGTTTCCTAATAATGGGGTTTCAATTCCTGTTCACACATTGAATCAGTAACCTCCAATAGGCTGTGCTGCTCCCCACACTGTGGGCATTAGCTTTGAGCTCCTGGACATTGTGTGACATTGGGGACAACGTTCAGTTGCGTTGTGTGACAGTACCTCCTTCCCCAGAGCTGGATTCAGTGGCCAGCTCACAGTTGCTCTCTTCCCTTTCCCACATGACTTCATCACTTCCCTGTCCTTTCCTTGATCAGCCAGTAATCATCCACAGAGGACAGATTCACCTAGGCTCACCAGATTGTAGCTCACATGCCAGTTGCCAGCTGCTTCTCTGAAATTCCCTTTCCTCCTCTACCTGTCTCATTGGCTCTGCAAAATAAACCTTCAGAACTGTAATGTCTGCAGGGTTATAAGCTACTATGTCATACACCTACTTCATATGAAGCATTATGAATAGTTGAAAAGGAAGAACTCAGTCTTTGTCACCCAAATCTTTCATCAATTCTAAAATTCTTGTTTCTGACTCTGGCTTCTGGTAAGATACCATGAAATGGTGTATAAGTGGTACACTGTATGGAGTATCAGCTAAATACCTGCCTGAGTGGAGGTATTTGTCCCTGTCTTACCTGTCCCTGAACAATTCTAGCAACCCATAGATTGACAATTTTACAAAGGTTCTAGAGATATACAGACATAGAAAGGTTCTAGACAAGGTTCATAGTATTCAGCTTCACATTATACCTTAGAGGACTATCCTGTGATTAATGCAGGGCAAGCATTCAGAACTGATCCAATGGGTGCTCCAATCAATCACCAAAACTGATTTTCCACTTTTGCTTCTCCACATTACCAAGACAATAAAAAAGGTGGAGTGAACCAAATGAGCTGTTCTGACAAAAGCAAAGATACCTCTTTCTAAGCACACTGAATGAACACATTTTGATTACCGCTCAGAAGCACTTTATTCTAAAGAAAGAGGCAGAAAAGACATCAAGCAGTAAACTTAGTTCCGTTGTTTGGAAATTTAAAATCTCTGCTGAAGGTCTCCCCGACACCTCAAATTCATTCCTGTATGCTCTTCTCAATTCATTCAAGAAATGAAAGTACTGAAATATCCCTAGAAAGCCATTCCAAGAGGATATATATCCCTCCTGGACAAGTAAATTCTGAAAGTCGCATTAGGAAGCCTTCTACGTTCATATTAGCACCTGTTAAAACATATACAGGAGTTTCTTATAGTTTGGCTAGAGATCTCAGGTTTCAGATACTCATTCAAGCTGAAATAGCAGGCTCTTAAGCTTCATCTATTCCTAGTCTGTTTTCTCACTAACATCTTTTTAAGCTCTTTATTAAATTCACTGGGAGCAATGGAGAACAGAAAGGCCATATTAGGAGTGTAGCCAACAGCCCTTCTTTACTGAAGAAACCAAAATATCTCTAAGGAGACTGAGACATGGTCTACATGGTTTTGGGGCAGAATTTCTCTTTCATTCTATGGCAAAATATCACAAACCTGTCTGTCAGTTCAGTGAATATGTGACTACAGCTCCAGAGGTCTAAAGAAGTTAGTTCAAGACACATACTTTCCTCCCCATACTTACACCGATATGAAACAGAATGCTAATACAACTACTTACACATGAGATCAGAGGGAACACACAGCTTTAATGAGTGTTTAGATATGCTGTGAGGGAAATTATGATTAAAATCAGTCCACAAATTACTCAACCTCTTGCTGTGAATTAAAATGCAGATAAATGGTTTAAAGAATTTTGAGCAGTTCTGAGGAGCAACATCAAATAGAGCATGCCTTCATTTTTGCTACGTCTAATGGGAAGCACATCAGTTCTAAAGCCTTTGTCCCAGGTTAACCAATTGATTAAATAGTTAAGAGCCATGCTGGCTCTCTAATATCAGTATGCACTGCAAACTCCATAGCATTTACATACATTGTAATTATTTGATTATGTTGGACCTAACTGCTCTCAGCACTATTATAAAATAATAAACCATAACCAAATCAATTCTATACTTAGAGATATATTTATATTAAAATATTGTAATTTAGGAGGCATGAGACAAATTCAAATGAACTGTCTTTGTAATACAGTTCTAGATCTTTCAGTACCACTTTGCTGTTAGTACTTTCCATTCTCTCTGTATATATCCTTCATATAGAATATAAAAAAACATGATAATGGATTTGGGGGAATCTTGCAACTGACTCTTGACTTGAAATGTGACAATGAAAAATTATTATTATTATTATTACTGAAGTTGAAATACATTCTATTCAGGACAACTCCACTGCCCCAATCCAGTTTCAATGAAAAGTACATAAAGATTCCAGGAATATCACACTGATTATAAACCTTCAGTTTCCCTTCCTCAGGCCATCTGGAGACAAAGGATTCATGTAGTCTGTTACCCATGTCTTGACAGCCTCTAATTCCTTCCTCCAACTACAACTCCTTAGTCTTCCCCTTTCCTTCTCCCTGCCTCCAAGTTAAGCCTTGAACCTTTCATGGCAAGATTTCATCCTAACTGTGTAGATCTTATGCACTGGTGCCAGGTCAGAACAGTTTCAAATGAAATGCTTTACTGACACTCCAGACTTTACTTCGTAAAGCTGGATAGCCGAGTCCTTCAGGAAATCAGCACCAAAAGTGCCTAGACCCCCAGTAATGCTGAATAATCCCTGTTCTCATGGAAATTCTGGAGAGAGAACTGTAGTATAATTCATCATCATAACTTCTTTATAGATTCAACATACTTAATTTATCCATACAGATTTTGACATCTTCAATCCATAAAGAAGGGGGAAAGAGGTGGGCAAAATGGAAGGGAAAGAGTTAAGTTCCTTGCCTTATGACATATTATTCTTCACAAAGACGATAGGAAAGAACCTCTAAACTACTTGTCAAGGCTATCCTTTGTTTTATTTTCACTCTTCCTCCTCCTTTCCCCTATTCTCTATTTAAACAAGTTTTGCAATCTCTCTCCTGAAGCATGACAAAGGTGACAGCACAGAACTTCACTTTGAGAACTAGGGTCTACCATTCAGAAACAGAAACTATCAGCAGGGAGGTCTGTCTACGTAAGCCACATTCTTCTTTACACTCATATTCATCCAAAGCACACTACCAACTCTCCAGTGCACAGAATTTCATGATAACACATTACTAAACAAAGCTCGGATAGGATTGGGCAAGCAGTTGTCTTTTGTCAGTCCATAAATGTTTTTTATGACTAGCGTTCTGATTGCTGGTATGCAGTAAGACAAGCTGCCCTTATTATACAATAAGCCTTTTTATAGAAGATGGTAATTTTTCCAGTGCTCCTACTCTTCAGAGCTTTATGAGCACAACCACTCACTTCCAAAAGCACAAGTGATTGCAGAAGCTGTGCTCTTAATGTAGGTATTACCTGGTTGCTATTGCTTGGCTGTTACTATTGTTGAAGAATATACACTTATTTAAGTGTGCAAATCAGGATCCAACGTTCCCAGACCAGTGCTGTTAGACTACACAAATATAAAGCCTTTCTTGGACTGCTTTAGTATAAACTGCTTGCCTAGAACAAACCCAACACCAGAAGAGCAGTACTGGTTTGATCCCGCCCCACTGAAGTACACAGGATTTGTGATTTCAACATCAGAAGAATATTACTCCTTTACAGTCTTTATTTCAGAGCTGGAGAAAAATATTGCATGATTTCCAAGCACTGCAATTAGTGACAGAGTGAGTTAAAAACCATGTCTTGCTATAGCACTCTTGTTAGTTTGAAAAACAGCTTTTGCGGCATTGATGTACAGGAAGGACTGTGGACGGGTAATTGCACAGCATTCATCTTTACTGAAGTCTGCAGAACTGTGGGAAGCCGCTGATTTTCTGGCCCATGGACTGCATGGAAGAATACATCCTATCTGATTGCCTCACTGACCATACAAACAAGCTGTTACCATGGGCCTAGCATATGTACTGAAAAAAGCAGCCAAGTATTGTGTATCTTATTTTTTGCTAGCTATTTATAATTTATTCTGCACCTTCTGAACTATGCGTACTGAACAGCACTCTTCACTGATTTGACTTTTATTTCTTTTTCTCTCTTTCTCTTTTCTGTAATCAAACACCTCTTGCAATGTCTATCCTGAAGCATGCCAAAGGTGACAACACATTACTTGCCCTTAAGATCTGTATTTCAAGGAAAAGTATGATACTGATTCCAGCCAAATTCCAGCTTAATAAAAAAAGAGGGAGAGGCTGGACTTTTTCTGACACCACTCTACAGAGTAGAATAACGGAAAACTTTTTTCAGACCACAAGGTGGAGCAGTAGATCCTTATAGATCTTATTAGATCCTAACCTGATAATTAATGTAACAGCAACATACTGAGTTTCTAGGAAAAAAAAAAATAAAATTATTGGAGGACCTAACAGGGTGGCTCATGAGTTACAAATACAGAGCTGACCAGTAATAGCAATGATTGTTCCTAAGCAGACCCTTCTTGGATTTCCTGATTAATTTCATTTATTAGGACATTATAGGAGTGGCAGCTATATTGATGCCTAATTCACATCAAGGAGCTCGCTTGTCAGCATGGCCACAATGACAGCAAGGAGACAATCCATTGATAACAAGATGTTATTCCCTGAACGCACCATTTTTTAAATGAGTGCAACATTAAAATGGAGATATAGCCTCTTCCCCCCCAAGGAATGATACAGGAGGAAAGAATTTCTCAAATACTAAGTTTAGGAGGTTGTTCTCTGCAGTGCCCTCAAAAGATTTACCTTTGGAAAACAAAAAAGCTCCACACAGACTTTCACTATCATTCTACAATACAGAATGTTAATTCCGTATTGTAAAACTATGAAGAATGTTTCTTCGTCAATGTAACCCACTTTCCAGCAGGTCTCAGCACCTTGCCTTCTTGGCAGAAGCATCGTTATTTCAAAACACCAGTAACAGAAAGCTAAGAGTTTTAGTGACAAAGAACAGTTACATATATTGGACTAACTATGGTATTAGAAAATTCAAGGCCAAGTGTTATCAAAACATGAAGTTCACAGCTTAGAAGTTACTCAAAAGTATCCTTGCTACATAAGTCTTCGTTGGCGTGCAGCACTGTTATCTGTCTGCTGATGTCCAATGAGACTGATGCTAGAAGAAAGCTCAAAAGCTCGTGCCCCCAACCGAGGGGTGATTATAGCTGTACGTAGGCATCTTATTTATAAGATTTATCACAAAACTAGGGAAAAGCTTGTACTGTGCAGTGCTTTTGTCTCCTCTCTAAAGAGAAATGCAGATGTGTCAATGAGATCACGAGGCAGGTGTTGGTGAGACTGGAGACACTCCAGGATATTGTTTTGAGGAAGAGTTTGATCATTTGCTCTTTTTCTGCAGTTTGTTTCTCATTTATGTATGGCTCTACGGTCTTAGTTAAAATCAATAGATTCATAAACCACAAGGGAGAAATCCTGACCCAGCTGAAGTCAATGGGTGGTTTTTTTCCATTGACGTCACCAGAGCCAGGATTTCAACCCAAATAACAGACGTCTCTCTCTTAAGGACTCCTAAGTAGACAGAATTTCCAGACTAAGAATTATGTGAGAAGAAAAACAGAGTTAAGTAATAAAAAACTATTCAGACTAAACTGATATAGAAGACTTCCACTGATCTTCACTCAGTGCAATAACTCAGTACTTCACCTAATACGCAAAATGTCAGGGCTTACATAGATGATGGTCATTATTACACAAAATGAATTTGCTGTGTGAGAGTTAGGCTATGACCTCGGCATTCTCCTATGTAGGGCTCAAGCAATAAAAAAAAGTACTATTTTAAGAAGTGGTTCCACTCTCTCAGTTTCAGAGAGACAAATGATTAGGCAAGAATCTCTTTCTAGCTCTCAAGGCTAAAGAGAAAAGCAAAACAGAAAAATACAAAGCAAGTACAAGACTAAAAGCCAGCAGGCAAATAAAGAGATTACACCAGAAGATCTACATTTTAAGACATTTTAAATTATTCTGGGGTCTAACCCATGGGTTTTGAACTTTTTAAATTGGTGGTTGTAGGAATATAGCTGGCATCAGTCAGTTACTCTCTGTCCTTTGACTCTTCCCTAAAAGAAAGTGACTAGGAACAGTTACCAGGCTATCCCTAAATTGCAGGTTAACCCTTCATTGACACATACAGAGGCTGAGGACAAAATCACTGTCTCTAACCCGAAATGAAGAGATTTGGAGATCTTCAAGATCACCTACACTTTTCCCTTCTAAATACTGTTTTACAGTCTTGAGGTATTGTGTGTTTAAAAGCTATTTAGAAATATGAAAAAAAAAATATATAGCTGTGTGATAAGCTGAAAACACCAAGCTCAGCCACACTGATTTGTCATAAAGTCTGAGTAATGAGTGAACAAAATTGTCCCCCAATCTGCCCTAGCAAAAGTTTGCACTGTGATGAAACAAGAAGGATTTTGCTTCAAACTGTTAATAGGCCTCTGCTTCATCTTGGCAGTGAGCTATGATGGGCCCTGAGGTCATTTGCACATTCTTCTATGGCATTTCAAGCTAGGAGGCCCTGTGCAGAATGGCAGTGACAAAGTACGTACTGGACAGCTCGGACTGAGGGGAAAATTTACTTCATTGCTTGAAGCCTATTAGGAAAATAGTCCACTAAATAAGAACAGAAATACAGCTCAGGTTTCAAACATAAATAAAAACTTTTGTCTGATTAATTCCCACAGAAAAGGGAGAGTAGTTGCACAGAAAAGGAAGGGAGGGTGTTGCTAGCCAGTACAGCTAGGCTGATGCAGTGCTGTTGTGGTTTCATACTGGTCTAGGTGAGACTTAGTTTACCCTTGGGAGTGAGGGAACATCAAGGGAAATAGTTCTTACAGTCCTCCTGTTGCAGGGATGCTACTGAAAAGTTTTGCTTTGTACCCACAGTGCCCAGATTCTCAGAGACCCCACCTGATGGCTCTGCGTTGCATCCAGAATATTTCCAGCACTACCCTAGGCCAAATACAGATTTTTTTCCAAATTGAAAGGTTTTCTATAAAGAATGTGTGACAGTTTTTGTGAAATTCTTGTGTTCAGTGCTAATAGAAAGGTACAAAGTAAAGAAGCCACAGCCATTTGGAAGCTACCTTCACCCAGACCTTCCACAATTTTAACACTATCCAATAGCAACTATAATCTTTGATAAGAGTACAGGGGTTTGCATTGTTCTAGGCAATTATGCAGTAGTAGCCATCGCTGTAATGGTAAATTTGCCAAAGTCGTTGGTAGCAGCATCACACACAGTCATTATGTTTACATATAATTTAAATTGATGCAACATTTGTCTTATATAAGAAAATATTATTTATGACTAGATAGAATACTATCCATTTCAAAATACGTGTGAAGACTGTACTTTGCAGTTTACATAGCATGTCTAAGAAATATAGACATGCCAGAAAACTGTACATAAAGAATAATTCCTGGCAGTGTTGACAGAAAACATAGGTGGGTTTTAATAAAACATGGAGAATGGCTTTATAGTGTATGTAACTCTTCGCCTTCTACTTTAAAGCCCTGTATAAACATGCATTGTATGTACTTTACAGTATATTTTACTTCCTTTAGTGGCATCAGAAAGAACATTCATCCTGAAGGCTTCATTTATAATGACCGAGAGTAAAAGTTAGATTTACTAGAATTCTTACAGATAGGAATGTATAACTGTCTCATACTTCTGTGATAGAACATAACCCTTTATTAATAGGAAGAATTTAGAGGATTCTGTTGTGCAAGAGTTTGTAAAGATTAAGATAGTACAGAAAGTATTACATTATTGCAAATAAATCTCTAATAAATCCTGGAAGGAAAAGGAATGTTTTGCTTCGGTCCTTGAGTCCAAAAATTGGGAGTTACAACTTAAAAATGGATTAATCACGAAATGGTAAGGCAAGTTCTAAGTGTGCCTCAGAGTGTTTATACTTGATTCTTCTCTAGCAGAATTTCAAGGCATTTACCTCCTATTGGTTTGTACATTAATCCTCCTGAAAGCTGCCTGGCACTTGTCTACAGCTGATTTAAGATGTCTTAAGCACTTTGTTTTACCCTGGCACAGTTATGAATCTCATGCTGCCTAAAATGGGTACTGTGTCCTCTCCAGAGGGTGCTTAACTCTGGAGCTGTTTTTTATTTTGACAACCTGCAAAAGAAAAATCAGTCTTTAAGAGACACATCCTCCATCTGAGGTTGTGTTGTGAACCAGAAATCGCACTGTTACATGTACAGAACAAAGCATGTTTAAAATGCCTTGTCTCACTATGTACACTAGCTACTACTGTGGCTCTAATTAGCTCTGCCAGGGCAGTCGTATCACCTCGTATTAGGCATCCAAGGCAGGTGGCATAACTAGGGCATGGGTCTCCCCGTGTATACCCTGTACAACATACACAGGACAGCAAGCAGCTCCCACAAGGGCAATCCTGAGAATGTTAGAAAGAGTAGAAAGATCAAATCAAATCACTGCCTTAATGAGGGGCTGAAATCCCAGGCTCTTTTCTAGTAAGGTGGAGGAACATCTCCAGGATATAAACTTGGCATTCCCGAAGCATCAAATGTACAGCTTAGGAAGTGGGTACCATAGCTTAATGTGCGTACAAAAAGTGCCCACATAACTCTTCAGCCTGACAATATACAAACCTGCTGCACCAAGAAATACTTGTAAGGTGGGAATTTTAGATAGGAAAGCAGGAATCACACTGTAATTCATTAGTCTAGTTCACTCAGTAGCTTCAGATTATTAAAAGAAGGCTGAAACACTTGATTGCAGCACTTAAGCATCTTCACAGGAAGGAAATAGGAAGTATTGCAGGGTATTTTAATTTATCAGGGAAAGCACTGCCACAATCAAATGTCAGATATATTCAAATTAGAAATCATGATGTTTTTAAAAAAATATTTTTTATAACAAAGTTATTAACCTATGAAATAAGCTACCAAAAAAAGCAAGGGATCTGGCTGGTATCTTCAAATCATGATTGTATGTTTTTCTTCTGAAACATTGGTTTATGTTAGACAGGAAGTTAGATCAAAGCATCTAGCAATCCATTCTGGCATCAAAATCAGATGGAGATCCATGAATTTTTAAAACATTCACTTTAGTTTACAGCTGACTGAAACAAAACAAACACAAATGAACATGCAAGTTCTCCGAGAAGGGAGAGAAAACCATGACTAACAGTCTGTATCTGAACCAAAGTAAAACTGTAGTTGCCAAAATCTCCCTGGCACCAAGCAAGGACTTCCCTACACTTAAGAGACAGCTAAAGCTGATGAAGTAGTGTTTCCTTTCATGTACATGACTATATTATGTACATCACAGAAAACAGTTTTTCAGTACACACCCTTCAAGGAAAACTTATCACATGAGGTTACATTATTACAGATTTTCTAGTGCTGGAATCCAGCAAAACCTGCTTATCTTGATCCACAAGCTCACAGCAAATTTCTTCTGTCGTCTTCATTGAAAAAATATTTTTAGCCATAGATGTTCTGCCACCAATAAATCAGGGTACATTTTGACAGACACTTGGTTTTGTACATCTCAAGCACAGCCTACACCTTACATGGGTGGTTTTGTTGATATGCAACCGCAGGTGAATATATCCTTGTGTCACCCCTAATAATTGCAAGGTTGGGGAAAAACATGAATAGAACACTGCTATTAATAAAATGATAGACTAGTATTTTTTCTTCTTAATTTAGCATCTCTTAAGCTTCCAGTCATGTCTGTTGAGAAGCAGCAGTGTTCTCCAGCTAGGCATCTGGTCACTGACCCGGCAGTCCAGTACTATGCACTTCCTCTGACCAGCACTCGCCGAAGAGTTTGTGAACTAGAAAGTTTGCTGGTTTGCTCCCAACAGCGTTAGCTGTTCCAGGAAAGGATACTACCACTCCTACAAACCCTGTCCTAATGAACATTAGTAATAGGGATTTCATAAATCATATAACAAAACAGTCTACAAGCTGGTTCCACATTCCAGCTCACTCTCCCATTTCTTGTTTAAACCAGCCAGGTAATTAAAAAAGAAAAAGGCACAAAATCAACAGGATGCATTTGGGCAGGAATGTTTGTAGCTAGACCTTCACATTGTTACAGACTTCAGGTTATTTACTTACCCAGCTACTGCCAAAACTCACTTGATGCTGATTCATTTATTTAGAAACAAAGGGGCCAGCTCCAATAGCACCTCTGCCATAAGGAGGTGTAAAAAAAAAAAAAAAAAAAAAAAAAAAAAAAAAGCTATCACTGCAACCTTATAAAGCAGATTTTTGGACTCTCTAGGGTCACACAGCAGAAAATGGGAACGGCTTAATTTCCTAAACTAGCAGCAGTGAGAGCGTTGTGAAGGTCAGCAGCAGGAACCCCCTGCAAAGCTCCAGAGCTCACACTACCCCATGGGCCATCTTGGACCAACCTGATTTATATTCTCTCAAACTCATGATGTCTCTTTATTTATTCTTTAATTTCCTATCAAACAACATAAGCCAGGGTTCTGTTCTTGTATGTTCCTGTGATTATCTTTAAACTACGCACTGTTGTAAATGTGATCATTTCATTAATTTATGTAAATAGGACCTTAGCCAATGACTTGGGTGCTATTTATGAATGAATCATGCTGCTCTGAGTGGCTGGGTATATTTAACTCTCATTAATTTGTTCAAAATAGCTACTAATGGGTTTCTTTAGCTCATTACTCTTGTAACAAAAAGCCAAAGAGATGACTGGGTTTGCATGGAAGGGCTTGAGTAACCCTTTCTGTTACATCCCGGTGACCAGCTTATAAATACACTGCACTTCAAGTGATTTCAAGGCAGTAACAGCTCAAGACAAAAAATGCAGGCTTCAGTTGGCATCAGCCCATGAACAGCATTGAACCATTTCTGGTAACTATTTGTTTTCACTTTCTTTTGAGTAAAAGGAACACTATTAAAATTGGAATTCTGGAAAAACTGAAGGCTCTGAGCCCAAATTGAGAGTAGAAATATAAACAGGTTCAAATCTAGCAACAGTTTGTTAGAGGGAGTAGCTAAATATAAGGGCTCCAAAAGAAACATGTCGCTCACCATGGTATAGCTTTCACTGGTTTTATGATACAGAAATACTTTCCATGAAAAAGTTTGCATACTTGGAAGATTTTATTGCGGACTTGGAGGATTTTACATGTGCAAAGTGCTGCTGAAGTTTTTATAGTATGTCATGCAATCTGTTTTGCAGAAAAATGTTATTTTTGACTACTATAATCTATTGCTGTCTGGTCTCAACATCATCATACAGCTGCTGTTAAAATCATCATCTTGGCTTTGGCACTGAGGTTACATCATGCTCCTTTGTATCTCTGACTTCTCTTTGCTGTGCCACGCAAACCCTTATTGCTTTTAATCTCAGGTCAGTAAAAGTCTACCTTTCCACTCCCTCTTCCCAGGAGTCAGCACCAGGCTCAAGCTCACCTGCTCCAGAGGTACCCTCAGTGGCTGTACAAGCCAGCTGGTAGCCAGTCTGCTCAAGAGCCAGAACTAACATTCACATACTAAGAAATACCTGCCTTTCCAATTACCTCATTTTTCTACCTATGGTGATCTTGTACAGTCTAGATTTCAAGATTTCTGCATGGGGGACTTCCTTTCCATTCGCAAGAGTTTGCACAGAGTAGAGGTTCCACCCATTTTCCTCATTGCCTAAGCAAACGTACTGCATTCTATCAAATGTTCGCTGATATTGTGCAAAATACTATTCTGTATGAAAAAAACAAGCAGCGTTGATCAGATACAGAGATTAGCTTGTATTTCAATTCACCAATTGGGACATCTTTGTTTTTAGACTCTTTTACTGCACAAATACTGGAAACACTCCTATCAGAAAATATACTGCAATATTTGCTCAAAGTTTGTTGTTTTAGCAGAGATCCCCGCCAGTTAACATTTTGACTAGAATAACCATGGCAACAAACGCAGAAGGCTAATGAGCACAAACAGTTCAAAGTTGTTTCAACTACCCCTGGCCTGGCCTGCTTCTTGTATGTGCATCAACAAATCCTTTTAGGATACCAGCAGCTGTTTAAATGATCTTTTTTCAGTCATTAGTAAATTAATGCTTCTTTCTGGTATTTAAAAGCAAGATGGGACCTCCTTGTAGGACTGAGAGGAATATTTAGAGCTGCATTCCTCTTTGCTTCCCACTCCTTATAAGATGCTGCGAATGCTGAAGAACAGAGGGAGCAGACGCTGTTTGCAAGGATTCTGTTACACCAAAATTAAGAAGTTGTTTCGGCACTGAACACAGGAATGCAAAGCCTGTCTTGTATTTTGTCCTTCATTAATTAAATGCAATAGGTTTGTTGGGGTTTTTGGTTTGTTTTTTTTGGTTTTTTTTTTTTTTTTACAAAACTTCTATGTAAGTTTCCACTTAGTTTCACACAGATGGTTCTTGTAGAAGCTGGGGGTTTGATCTAATCTAGTTCTGCGTAAAACACAAGGCTGTCTTAACTCCATGTATACACTGGTACCTTAAGGGATGCATATGGATCTCATGAAATCAGTTAACAAAGAGACAGAGCAACTCACGACAGTCTAAGGCCAACCTGCAGCTTTTTTGCTGCACATGACTCAGTAGCAAGTCAAGTATGGCTCTTATGCCAGGGCTGTATTACAGATGTTAATTACTTCAGATTTTTAGCTCTTAAGGGAAATTAGTAACCATTAGGGATTGCTGAGACCAGTATTGCCTTGTGGGATGCAGCTGTGTGCTCAGCCTCATCCCATCACACAGTGGGGGAGTGGAAACCCCTTGAGTGCCATCAGTGTGTTGCTGCCAGTGCAGCAATCCCACAGATTGCATTCCCTTGGCTCTCTGAGGTAGGTAGGTCTTGGCAAGCCAGTCTGAAGTGTTAGCCAAACCGTGTGCTCCCTAGGAGTTCAGCTGGCTGGGCTAGCCAAATCTGACTGGCCCCATGTATTCGTGCAATTAAAGTGCAGCAGTTTCTGTGGCCAGTGGCACAGGCAGGAGTGACATGGCTGGCACTCTTCCTAACACATTTTGACCCCACAGACCAGGAAGGCATTAACAGCGAGGCTGCTCCTTCAGAGAAGTCTAGTAGGATGCTCAACTTCACACCAGTGGACCTAAAGCAAGAGGCCCACCAGGAAGCTGGTTTGCCTCCTCCCTGACCCACAGGATGTTCAAACACGCAGGACGGTACAAAGTCTCCTTCCCAACAACACCTCTTGCTCGTAAGATACTGTACACAAACCAGCCCTGTGATGGACCCCCTGTGCAATCAGAGCGAGGGTGGTCATATATCACACACATGCTGTTTATAAGCATTTGCATACCATTCTAGTTTGCAGCAATTTGCATGACACTTTGACCATCTTTTTTTTTTTTTCCCCCCTTTGAAGTACCCATGATATCAGAAAGTGTTCAGTGAATACCATGAAGTTTGATTCTGGATACTGGCTAGGAAGAGAAGAGCAAATATCAAGATATTTACAAAATACCTGCCTTTTGGGTATTTTTTACCTAATCAGAAGCTGCTAAACAAGAAGTTTCCAGAAGTCTCCAAAACATTAAGTCAGCTTAATGTGACTAAGCACCCTTACTTTGATATTTATCTCAATTTCAAAATACTTCAATCATTTAATTACCTGAAAAGTAATCCAGCTATGAAACCCTGCCATACTGTGTAACTGCTCTTTGCTGAAAATGACACCACGCCTTATTAATCCCTTGCGGGGGCAGGGTGGGGGAAGAAAAAAAAAAAGATAGAAACCTCCTTTAACTAAAACCTGGAATGACTCGCAGCCAAATAGATGACGCTTAAGCAAGTATGCCCAAGTACAGTACACTTCACAGTTCATTATGGCATTAGTCATACTTAAAAACCACGTATTTTAAACTAGCACTTAATACGTACGTCCACTACACATCTCCAGGATCAATTTTCTCAAACACAAATTTCCCTGTGCAATTTGTGGCATCGTGTTTTCCACAGTCTCTTGACATTAACGTTAATCAAACAGCACTCTGTGCAAACTCCATACCTGCCAAATGCAAGTGGGGTTTGTGAGTCAGCTCCACACACTGTAATACTATCAAAGCAAGACAAGTATGACACTTCAAAGACTGTCACTTACAAGAAATCTGACAGTAGTATTGCCTAAAATAATTTTTCTAGATATAGTGAAAGCAATACATAGTATCCCAGATTGATTTAGCTGAGTATGTTTCAACACTGAGCAGAGCTCAGAACTGCAAGGTATTAAGTATTTGTTGAATACAAATATTTTTTTTCTCTACAATATTCAAACATACAACAGTTCAACATGACAGGCATAGAAAGCAGCTTACGAACAACACTGAAATATTACTAAAACATGTATCACTGGTACTGAAGGTAGGTTGCATTCATACTGCACTCCATATAAACATCATGAAGAAGAAGATTCTTGCCCCCAAAGTGATACAACCAATATATTTCAGCTTTTAGGATACATTCTCAAAGCTTCAAGCTATTCTTTGTTTCTGTTGATAGACCTTGTCTCTGTTTCATTGCAAGACTTCAGCTTTCAAATACATAAATTTACAACTGAATGCTGAATACGTTGTCCTTACCAGTATGTTACAGCATGTTACTTTTAGAAATAGATTTGTGGTGTGACTAAGAGAACAGTTCACTTTTCTGTTCTTATTCTCCAGTGTATTTGGGATTCAAGAGTTCCTCTCTGAACAGTCATGCTAGGCAGCTTACATGAGTAATATCTGTGAAAAGCAAACATGAAAGGTAAAGGAGCAATTAGACTTTTAAAAGCACGACAGTAGTTTCAGAAATACTTTTTAAATATGCAATTCATTCTGCTTACCGGCATGTTCTAGATAGCTACAGTCATGCTTTTAGCTTTTATACTTTTATAGACTACACAAATCTTCTATAAGTTTATACATTTAGAAGAAATGCAAACTTGCTTCCTTTTGCAAGGGAAGTTTTCAAATTACTAACCCAGTGCAGCAGATTTTAAGGGCTTGCAAAAGTTCCTACTACTTGCTGTTGGGAGAAACAAGACAGCGGCTGCTGTTTTTCTTTTTTATTTTGCTGAACAATGTAACTGTAACTGTGATTTTCACAATCTAGTTTCTTTTTCATAAGTAACTCCTAAGGACAGCAGTCAGTTATCAGAATATGTAGTTACTCTGTCCGGTCCTTATTTATCAAAACAATCTAATCACTTTTTATACAGACAAATTTTACATGAATTGAACTATCCTGGACCAAGTAAGTGATGCAATAAAACAAAAGCTACACTTTACAGGTACCACAAAGCAGAGGACTGACACAGCATCCAGTTATTAAACATGACACCAACTATAACTGTTTCATAGTATTGTATGTAGCCATGCACGGGGGAGTCTTTCTGTGACCTGGATCATATAAAATTGCTAAGCAATTTTCAGATAGTTTCTAACATTGATGATCCTTTTGTATTTCAGTTGGCAATACTTTCTTGGCATGTTAGTAGCACTGACACATCAGGATTCTGCCACAGGTGACAGTTTCTGTGGTATGAACTCACAGGAGAATCCTCAATCAAGTAAAGTTGTGTATTCCAGGAAGGCGCAAGCAGCGCCGGCACTGCCCTCCTGCAATGTAAAGATGCTGTACTTGGGGCTAGCAGTGAAACCTAGTACGTACTCCACATTAATGGTGATGAGTATCACTAGGTTGGAAAGGGGTGTGATGTCTAACACATTTCATAAGAATAAGGGAATTTATTATAGCAAAACCCGAAATATGCCATGGAAGCCCAAATTCCATACGACTGACTGGTAGTGATTCATTTTCAAGCCAGAGGTTCATTTACATGGTATGATTTAAACCACATTTACAGGAACTCACACAATGCTTTTTCCTTTGTTGCTGGCCTCCATGCTCCCTTTTGAACATGTTACACTAAAAAAAAAATTGACAAAATTTTTCAGAGTCCCTTCCCCTTTTAGGTCTGCAAGTGTGTTCAGCATCAGTTCTTGTTCAATTAGAGATTCATTTCCAGGGACATGTTTTTTTTCCCTTTGAATTCAAAAGCAGAGGGGAAACAGGAGCCATGGTCTACGGCTTTCTTCAGGGGTTTTGTCTCCAAGACCTTAAAAAAATACAGGAAAGGGACAAGAGAAGATGGGTTCTTCCTTCCTGAAATTTCCTTTCTAGTTCCCAAAGGCTTTGTCTTTAGCCAGTAGAAGTAAGCATTAGGAAAAGCAAAATGTAACCAAAACATAGACTACGACGTCTAATTGTTCTCTTTACAGGTGCTTTTCTTATTCCCTATATCCTCTTCTTAATCATTGCTGGAATGCCCCTGTTCTATATGGAATTAGCACTGGGACAGTATAACCGAGAAGGGGCTGCCACTGTGTGGAAAATCTGCCCAGTTTTCAAAGGTAAGTGTCCTTCTGCTCACTTGAATAGCACCTTGAGGGTGCTACCCACTTGTAATCACAAACAAAGTAAAGGTCTCACATCTTTGCACAGACAGCGTATTTGCTGACCTTTCCCCAACCCTTGAAGTCAGAAGTCTTTTTGTTACCACAGGTGGAGCACAAAATGGGAAAAGCCAAAGAAATCATCTTCAGGGTGATTGCTGAGGAGTGGAACAGAGAGCAATGAGCAGGAGCAGTTCAGCCCCATCCCCCTTTCCTGTGGGGGGAACTGGGTATCCTCAGGTGGAGGGAGGCATTGGCAATGCGAACATGTGGAAATACCAAATGCCATCTAGGTCAGTTCAGGCCTGTCTCCCCCAGCGACTAAAATAACCACTGACACTATTCAGTTCATTGTGTGGAGCTTTCTCTGCCGAAGTCAGGGTACCACAGTGGCTAGAACACCAAAATGGAGTTGTGAAGACCACTAGACTTACATCTAAGTTATCTTACAGCAACATCGCATGAGTTATCTGTGGCTTTGTACCTCAGTCTTCCTGCCTATGAAATAGGAGCAATGATTCTGACAGACTTTGTAAAGTGCTTTTCAAATCTACCAATGAAAAGCCCTTACTTAAACCTGAACATTAGTATTACTATTGAGTGTGCTCCACTAGGGTTAGCTCTCCAGCATCACTGAATAAAAGGCTGTGGAATGTTGTCCTGCGCACTGAGTTGCAATCATTCTGCAAGGGAGAAATAGCCCAGGTTAGGTGTCTGGATACTGATTGGGGTGTTTGGCATTGATCAGGGATAAAGGGATCTCCCTGGGTGAAAGAAGCCATATGCTCTCTGTACATGAGAAAAATACTTGTTAAGGATCCTCAAGAATTTTCTTAAGTATTGCTTACCAGCAAAAATGCTAGCTCTCTTATATCTATACCAGATTGTATCTCATATCTTATGTAAAAGCCTTTTCAACACAGAGCTATTTGAAATGAAACCAGTTAAGCTCAGCTGATCTTAGAAGCTTAAAATTCAGATCGTGTTCATCCCGTTACTGACAAAAGCTGAGGAGCTTAACAATCGCAATCCAAACTTGGCGGATCCAGTGCTTGGATATAGGTTACACTGAGTAAATGTTAGTCGTCTTTCTCAAAATACAGCTTTCCTCTTCAAGGACTCTAGTGCTGCAGCATAGGAAAACTGCAGGGTTTTTTTTCTTATCAGTCAAACCCAAAACTCACATCAAAATTAGAGATATAATAAAAATTAAATAAGCAAGCTAATAACATATGTGCCCCAAAATTTTAAAATGAATTCATATATATTTACCTAGCCCTACTAAAATCCCTTCATGGGAGACAAAATTCATCCCAGCACCCTGGAACTTGGAGACCCTTGCTCAATCAAAATTCCTGCCAGTATCAGTTAATGCCTTTGGATGGCAATGAGGATTTTGAAAACCTAACTGCAAAAATTAGACCTTAAGGATCTCAAAATGTTCAAGCCAAATACCACTGTGCTCAGAGGTACCGTATCTGTTGACTTCAGGATTGAAAAGATGATGAGAAAGGAAAATAGAATTTATTTCATGTATAGTCCTGTTGACATTCCAGCTGTGTTTTTAAGCTGACATTTTCAAGGTGGACTAAACATACATTACTGTTGATTTTTAAGTGTTATTATTACTAGGATATAGAATAGCATAAGTTATTTGATTCTCAAAAAGTAATAAGCATTGAGTTGTTTTTGCACCTCAGCACTAGTATAAACTCAGCACTTCTAAAGTTTTGACCAAATCTTCTGATAACATACAAACACATTCTACTGCTAATGCTTTTGAGTTGTTTCTGAGATAACTCAAATCTCTCACTTAAATAAAAAGTACACAGTCTACACAAATTTATAACAGCTGCTCTAAATGAACAGCACTATAGTACTAATTTTAGCTATGAATATTATTGCTATGAACTCTAAGGACTCTACTTCTAATGAGATGCTCTCATAATGCATGCAATTAAAAATATACCCTGTAACCTTTGCAACACAGCAACACAGTTGTTTCATCTCTGCATTTCCAGGGTCTATTTTAAGGTGTGGGTTGTGCGACATTACTTTTAAGAAAAGCTAGACCTAGAAACAGGAGAGCAAATTCATTCCTCAACATTCGTGTGACTTCAGAGGAGTGACATTTAAGATACATTTGATCCAGTATTTTTTAACTTAATATTAATTATCTATCATTGTCCTCCTGAATTTTGGGAAATCATCCAATTACAGGCCAACATATATTATTCATACTTAGTATTTTAACATTCACATTAACATTTAAGAATTACCCCCTTGGGTGATTCCCCCCTCCACTCCATTCTAGTGATCATAATGTATCAGTAGAGTTTGAGTGTTAACGTACCGGATTCATTTAAGCATGAAGGATTTGAAGATAGTTTCATCTTTACTTTCACAATCTTTTCCCCAGTGTTAGGGATGAGCAAACTGGTCTATGTATTAAAAGTCTCCTGGAGAGGCAAGTTGGTATATGCAGCAGTCTTTGAACTGCCAGCTCCTTCAGGGTCAGCATCTGTTCCTTATGCAAATTTTAAACCAAGGATTAATACTCCAAGTGTGTGCTACTTCCTTGCTTTATCAAGAAACATGAAAGCCTAATAATCTCCAACTGCTGGGCCCCCATGCAGTATATCCAAAAAAACTAAACTGAAGAAAATGAGAAGTAAAGGTTTACACTTAGGTGCTGTGACAGTACAGCGATGACAGTCATAAAACAGCTGATAGTCTGTAGCTGTAGTCTCTACCTGTTATATGTAATACATACAACTTTGGGGTAGGATTCAGAGAACAATGCTGCTCACAAAGTAAAGGAAGAATAATATAGGCCAAAGTAAAGCAAACTTCCTGAACAATTCTGGCATCGCTTCCGTTCTGCTCTAGTCCTCCCAAACCATTGGAAAAAGTCCATTTTCAAGAGGAGAACATGCACTCTCTGGGGCTCTCTCGCTAAAGGGACCCTCCAAGCACACTTCCCAGCATGCAAAAAATACAAAGCAAATGTTCAAAGTCAAAAGAGAATGCTTACAGGGGGGATTCTGTAATCCTAGGGAGCTAATAAATGGTTTGAAGGTCCACACACAGTTTAGCCCTAAGCTTGACATTCACCAAGATTTACTGGCATGCGCAAGAACCACTTGGAGCACCTCAGTGAAAAAGCACAGATTGTTTCAAGCATGTTTTGGACCTAGTTACACACTGACGGAAGCCAATCTGGAGAGTAACAATGGGAAAGAAACAGGAGACGGAGTGGTGTCTGTTCCAAACTAGCTCAGGGTGGGAACATGAGGCACAGAGAAGTTTCACTTAAGTCTCGAGCCTTACTTTTCCAAGAAAAGTTGCCAAGGACTCTGACATTAAGAAGATGAAGTGAGTTTCACTCCTAACATGGGCTTGCAATCTTCTGCATTGGAAGCAAATCAGCAACAGAGTTGTACAAAGGAAATTTTGACATTGCACTGCTTAATTTCTTCTTCTGGCAAACAACTGGATTTCCTAAAAGCCAGTCATTTTCCAAAATCATTAATTTAATTGTTTGTTTTAAGGTCAGTGACACTGTGTCCACATGTGTGTATCTAAATGTCAAATAATTCCTTTTATTGGTCTGAAGATCTGAAATGAATTTGCAATCACATATGTCTCAGTTTAACTACAGTGTTTGCATATACTGTTGCATGTAAAACGCAATGTATAATCTAGTTTTCCTTTGTCTTCAGGTGTAGGCTATGCAGTGATACTCATAGCTCTTTACGTGGGTTTCTACTACAACGTTATCATAGCTTGGTCTCTGTATTATCTATTTTCATCATTCACATTTGAGCTCCCCTGGACAAACTGCGACAACAGTTGGAACAGCCCAAACTGTACAGATCCCAAACTCTTCAATGCATCAGTGCTTGGCAATGGTACCAAATACTCAAAGTACAAGCTCACTCCTGCAGCTGAATTTTATGAGTAAGTGTTGACTTGACTTTGCTATTTATTTAAAATTCTATGTCTAAGAGTGTTTCCTCTGGAAGGTAAAACAGCTTAGCATCCAGCCTCTAGAATAATCATCAGAGGGCTAAGGTTAAAATTCAGTTGTAATGTTGATCCGTATTCCTGTGTGATTAAGACTCTTGACTCTGTGAGCTTTGGTTTCTTTTGTACAAATGCAATACTTGCCACTGAGCAAAATGGAATTGGACAAAAGACAGAAATCTTTCCCGATGCACCACTTTTCCTTGCACCAACTTTGCCAGGGCAAGGAAACACAGCAATATTCTGACAAAAATGACTACATGCCAAACTGAGCTGACTCTTAAGGCTTTAAAATAATCATTTGTTCAACAGACTTGGCCTGTTTCTCTACTTGCAAAATATCTCAGAGCAGACCTCTGTTTGCTCAGCTGCTTCAATAGTTCAATGAAGTGAGAGGAAGTACTGAGCAGGAGGAGAGCACCACAGTTGTAGAAAGACGGGCTTTTTCTAATTCCTAAGCAAAAGAGCATTCTGCAACATGGGCCAAGACAGACAAAGGCACACTCAAACCAAACACTCAGAATCAAAACCAAAAAGGTCTATAAATTAACAACTGAACTATGAAACAGATATCAATCTGTGTATAAATAATTGCATTATGGACCTCCAGGGAAAATGGGATTTGATTAGGATAAAGAAAGAAGGATGGGCATCAGGCTAATTGAATCAGCTGTTGAATTAATCTGGATGCTCAATTAATATTTCTGTGTTGGGAATAGAAGGATATCAGGGCACACACCTGCTAAGCAGCAAGTCCAGCCCTGTAGAAACAAAGGGACACGACTCTCACCATAAATAACCTCGTGTGTGTTACAGCATGCCTGGCGACAGTGGGGATCCTGAGGTCTGTGTTTATAGCTCCAGAACATTTGTGTCTGCTATTTCTGCTCTGAGGCAGCACAGTGAAAGATCAGTGGTGATACACAAACTGTTGGCAGGGGCTTGGGTAAACTAAACTCAATGCTTTGAAAACAATAAGGGGGGCTGAGTTCAAAGGAACTCACTACAATGGCAAATAATGACAGCTAGGAAATTTACTGCCCTTACAAAGACAATATATGATGTGTTCATAACTCAAACGTAAAGATAGATCATGTATAGCAAAAGGCTATACAAGCATGTAGTCAGTTAAAGAACTTGACTTTGAAGTGAACTGTAAGAAATCATACTTTCAGCATCTTCAAAGAACTGCATTATTACAGAATTTTCATTTGAACAGCATTTTAAAAAAAGGTTTTCTTTACAATTTTCTTGTGCTTAAGCCTTTGTAAAGCAAAATGCTATCCCTATGTTCTTGCTTTGCTCCTTTAAAGTGGTTCTGTGCATTTTCTGTTATCACATCATGCTTGGGGTATGATTTTGACTTTGTAGTGGGTGAGGTTGTAGAATCTGTTCACAACGTTTTGTTTTACTAATCTGGGGAACAGCTCAATTTGTGATTCTGTCTATACATTGGAATTTGAAATATTAGGATTCCTCACCATGAAATAGATTCAAGGAACAGTTTTCAGAAGGTAAGAATAAAAAGGGGATTTGACATTTCATTATGCTTTGATCCCTGAATTTTGGAGCCATAATTAAGTCCCTAGGCTCTGTACTTATTAGCAACTAGATTATATTACAAAAATGAGAATAACCACTCAAGTAACACAATCTGTAGCATCTGCTTCCCCAGCTGTAAAAACAGGGAATCACAAGGGGCATTATGTTCACTTATCCAGTATTTGGATTAGCTCATCAAGTCCAGCTGTACAGCTCAGGTGTGGACCCAAACTTGTGCAAAGTTTTAGTGTATTCAGACCCAACCTAATAAAGACAGCCTAATTCATTCCCGTGGTCTTTTTACAACAGGGAGAGCTGAATCTTCTGATTTTAAAGTTTCACATTATGTGCAACAGGGTCAGGAAATAGAAGTGATGATGTAATATTAAATTTGCATGAGTATAGTGGGTTTACAAAATGATGCACCATTTTTGGATGCAGTATGTTAAATAATAGTTCAAGTAAGGATCTTGACTGGCTACGTTCCCTCTGAAAACCCCTTCAAGTAAAGGCTGAATAGTCCTTTAAGAATATTGGGTGTCGTTACACCATATTGCACTACTGCTTGAACGATTGCTGAACTTGACCCAAGTGTTTGTATAGGAGATAGCCATTAGTCACTTCCTAATCAATAAATCTTTGCCAGAGGAGAACTACAGTTCCTGACGGAATAGTTTGTGTCAGGTCAGCTATTCCTTACAGCCAGAAATCCTAAATTATCAACTGGATAGCTAATTTATCCATCCTCAGTAATACCATATGTATTAATAAGAATTTTTAAGTAACAGCATCACGAAGATACTGGCTTCCAAATTCTATGATCATGTTTCTTAAGGTTTGTAGTGCTATCCAGCGGTGCAAGATATTAGCAATATTAGCTGTTATTAGCAACAACAGAAACAATTACTTTCTGGGCCATAGATTTAATATGACAGATTTCAGATTTTGAGTTTTGATCAGTTATATAGAGAAACAAGGAAACAGAGCAGCTACTTTATACCAGAGGGAAATCAAACTATGCCACTCAAACTTCAGCAGGATACATATGTAAGCCCAGCCTCTACGCTACCACAACAAGGTATGATAATTAGCATTATTAAAACAGGGATTGAAAACAGCAATAGCACTGATGCCCACTGTAAAGCTATCAAAGAAAGGGAGTGATTTTGTCAGTGGAGGTGAAAATAAGTTCCACTATTCTCCTCAGTACTACCAAGGTTTACGGGAGACCATCCAATTTGGAGTATTTGGGGCCATGCTTTCAACCACAGTTAACTAACGTAACAAGAACTTGCTCCTCTGTGTTACTGGGCTGCACTGCAGCTTATGGAAAACTTGTTAAGGATGGTAAATGAGCCCAAGCACTTAGTTTTCAGCCTCAAGAGTACACGGGAAGTGGTACAGCTTGAACCAACAGCTTGGTTCTCTAGGATGTATACTTACATCAAGAGCACAGGCAAACTTTTGCCTTGTGGTGGGCAGGCTGAACTGGAAGCAGGGGGACCAGAAACACCAAACATCTGTTTTGCAGTTGGAGAATAACTGAAGAGAGGTACTTCCGAAACAGGTCACAAGCAGAAAGCTAGTGTGGTTACCTTTAAGAGAAACAGACACTTTTTCTCTTTGGGACACAATTCCTTCACACAAAGATGGCCTGACCATGAATTTAGTGTAGATTATTTCCTAAAACCGTGCAGCTGCCAAAGCTGAATGTCTCTATCTCCACCAGCACAGGAATAAACTGTAGGAAGAGGTGTGAGTACTGCCATGTGATAGTTCATCTAATACTTCAAGAAAGGTACCTCTAAGTTTAAAAGAAATATGCTGATTCTCACCACTTACATTGAGTGAGATAAGGGAAAACTTGCTGAGAATCTAGGCCAAGTCTTTCAGCTGTCCAGTATTTGGTGGGGAGGAAAAAGCATGGAGAAACCTCTAAGCCTTAGACTTGGAAGAAGTCACTTCAAATTGCAATTTCCATGACAAGGCAGAAACAGGTGGACTTTAACAAAACGTATTTGGCTTTTGTTTTCAAGCCTTAAAAGTTGGACAGTAATTCAGGTTGAAGTGGTTCTACACTGAGGCTTCCTAGAATGTTTCATTTTACTAAGTCTGGTTTCAGTCGTTCAGGCTTAATTCAGGCCAGGGTACCACTGACATCAATGGGACAGTTGCATAAAACAGGAAGGAATGGGACCTCTACAGTACTTCATTAGAGATGGTTAAAATCAATTATAAAATAATTGTACACTGCAAACCTAGCAAAGCAAGCACTTCAAAATCTAATAACAACTAATGCCCTTCTGCTAGTTATAGTCAGTCATAAGAGAAATCCAGTTAAAAATAAAATGTAAATTCCATGTTTCTTTGGAGACACACATTACTTTAATTACTTCCCTCTTCAGTGGTTTGGAATTAAACACACAAAATGCAAAGGACCTTCTATCCTTTCAACATATGTTAAAACAATTCATTATAAACATTTTTTGGAAGAACATAAGTGCATCACTGCAAAAAAAGTTCCCCTATCTCCTCCATATCACTCCTATTCAAATACTTTATCTGCATACACGCATACTTTATACTTGTTCTCTCCATTCTTGTGTCAGGGAAAAGTCTGTTACCATCTTACTTTCATTTATGCTGACAATTAAAAAAATACCAGTTTGAAGGAACAAAAGCACTGTTCTCACCAGGTACTGTGCCTGTAAAAAAATCACGATCTGTTGTAGGAACAAATCCTGGCAATTTTTTAAACAAAACAGTGAAATTGACAACAGATGTATTGAGCTATGGCTATTTTCCTCTGACAGTAGTTTTTCTCAGGGCTGTAAGCCATTCTTTCTGCATAAGAAATAAAACACATTTTTACAGGGAAATTTTCGCGCCAGATTCAGTAAAGGAAATTCACAGAATTCACAAGTTTGCCCAGCTGTGAGTAATTGCAAAAAGCTACCTAAGAACAAGGAATAAAGACAACATTCTGTCACAGTAGTCTACATCTGTCATACTTAAGAACATAAATTTATGAGGTGTGTGTAAACCAAGAATATCCTAAAAAACCCTCACCCTATACAGCAAAGGTTACTTTTATAGACCAATAGGTTTGTGCTTTGGGTATTCACCAGAAATACCAACACAGACCAAAGTGTCCACATAGTTCAGTATTGGGTCAAATGGAGTGATCAACACTATGAGCTCCAAAGGAAGATGGAGGAGCTTATTCCCGTAAAACAATTGTGAAGCAACCTCTCCCGAAGAGAAAGCACCACTTCAGAAGTAAGCATAAGCAATTCTGCATATAAATGCTTGTAAAAACTGAATCAGACAATAAGAACTAATGAGAGTGGATAGCCCTATATTCTGCTAATCCCATTAGGTAAGAAAAGACTCTGAGCTCATGCTAAATACGAACAGCAGTTCTCAATGATATATCACTTTCCTGGACAACAAATCTCTATCAAATACATCTGAAGCTTCTTTAAGAAATTTCTTCACGCAACATCAATACCCTATAAACTAATTAGAAAGTTCATAAGCAGAGAAATTAAGAACCTCTCTAGACACCTAGACTTACTCATCTTTTGCATCTTAATTGAAAGGAAAGCTGACAGATGTTTCTGACAGACTTGAAGTTGGGTAGCAATCATCTGCTTACCTTCATAGACATGACAGAATCAAAGACTTAACAATAATTCTAGCCAGATTCTATACCTTCACCCCTAGAAACCCCCCTGAAAGCAACAGAACTCCTCCTCTGATTTCAGTGGGCTTAGAATCAGGTACATTATTAAATACTTTATGTGAGAAATTTATGGCCACATTGCTGAAATAGCAATAAGCCAGCTGCTTTAGAGATCAATTCTATATTAACTGCCCAGGCATATTTAGGAAGTGTTTGGGTGCACTGTTTATTCATCCGTAGTCTCACACTAACATATTTACATCCCTACATATTGTATATTTACTTTTTAACTGTGTTGACTTTTTTGGACTCAACTAAGTAACTCAGTCTTTCTCTTTTTGACTCAGTGCACAGAAAATTCTGGTACAAGTATTAATGTGCATAAAATAAAAACAGCTATCCACAAATATTTACATGAACAGCTTTGAAATTTACTTTTAACATATGTTCACATCTCCACATTTGTTCACCATTTACGTACACAAAGAGAAAAGAAATTAAATGCGAGTACAGTGGAAGTCAATCCATGTAAGTGTGTACACACGTTCTTAAGTTTGGACAGCTTTATGGAAATTATTCCTAAACTACAACACGTCCTTGTGTAGCAAGTCCAGAAGACTGGAAGAATCACAACTTTGCCAACTTAAATTTGCGGGGTGGGGGGGGGGTGTATTATGAGATACTGAAAATGTCAGGAGCTGCACATTATGCTGCATGCAACTGGCTTGCTTTATACTAACTTGTAGGAATTCTAACTGTTTATCTTTACGTACAGAATCCTACGTAGTCTGGTAGTGGTACCAGGCTTTGAGCAATAACTACAGCAGCTGAGGTCAGTGCTGCAGCACCTCTGATGCGTTACCTTGCATTTGAAATTCTGGCAGCAGCAGCAGAGCCTTTTTCTGTGGAACTTCTCCACCTGCACGTATGGCTCAAGGCAAAGCCAATAAAGGTGTCTCACACAAGTAAACACCCATTTATTTGTATTCACCTGTTTCTCATCAAATGTACTCTACAACACAGTACTGACATAAAATTACTGCTAGTGTTTTACGTGTTGCTTCCTACAGGGGAAATGTTTGCTCATCCAAAACTATCCCATCTAAGTATTAATCCATGAAAAGGTTACAAATTTAACCTAACTGTGTAAAAAACCCAACATTACAACAAATGTCAAACCATAAAGTGAGCATTCATTTCTTTAAATGTATCAGCAGTCCTCAGTTTGTGGCACATGGGCCTATTCCTATGGTTGACTGTCTTCTGGCAGCTTTGTGTCTTTCCATGCAGCTTTTCTGAAATCAGTAAAGCTTCATGAGAGCTCAACAGCTGCTTCAGAGAGCCCAGGGCTCTTCTTTTATGACTCTCCTGCCTCGGGCAGTGCATGGCCCATTGAGAACGCTGACTGAAGCACCATCTCACTTACTGACCAAGGGCTGGGGCAGCTGGGTGCACAGGTGCTCTAACTGCTTTCCATGTATCTTAAAACAGACTTTTTGCAGGAGTTCAGTATTCATTAGATCTACAGAGGGGTGAAATTCAAGCATTTCCATTCTATCTGCAAATCTCAATATAATGGATTTAAAAGCAGATTTTGAAAATCTCTTTTTTCAGAGTGCTGTGCAGACTTGAATGTGCTGAAATGTGGCACAAATAGCAGGGGAGGTCAGAATTATTTAGTTAATGGGAGAATTAAGCTGGGTAAAGACCTCAGTGAGTTGAGATCAACATTCTCAGTGACTTAAGAGTTTAGTCCTAGTAGCCACATATAATTTCAGGATTATCATGATTCAAAAAGAAATACCATTTCATTCAGTACAAATAATAATTTTTATATGCCAGCCAGGGTGACACTGGTACATTATCTTTCTGCAAGTGATTCCCAAAATCTAGCTTGAAGTCCATCACACAGGTCCATTCTCCAACACAAGGGGGAGCTGAAATATCTTGAGAAACAGAAAAACCCAGGCAACTAAGATGTTGGCAAAGGACAATGCAGTGTCCGAGAGAGCTGGAGTGAGTACGTCCAGCTGAAGCCATATGCTGGCTACTGCAGAGCCCCTGGCATGCCTCTGCAGCATGCCCTCCGCTCCAGGGGCAGGGAGAGGTATGTCCTGCACACGTAGCACTGCACAATAGATGGCTCTGTACCGCTGTGTGAAAGCAGTCTCCCATAGCCAGGCTATCCTTCTGCTTTGCAGTGATGCCATACTCAGAGATCTTTATGAAGCACCCAGAGGCACACAAGCAGCTCAGCCAGCAGCTGTACGTGTGGCAGACCTGGGTCAGAGCCAGGCCAACCCAGTTACACTTTGCTGACTTCATGTGGAGCCACTCTGCTATCTCTGCAGTGCAGCCCTAGCCCCAGAATTGCAGTGAGGAGACGCCGGTGTTTAACCTGCATGGAGCCAGCTCAGGTCTGCAGGGTTTGTACCACAAGCTCTGCCCCACACAGCTGTGGATACACACATTGTGGACACAAACTGCCATGGAAACACTACAGCTGAGTGTAAGCACTGCTGTATCTGAAGTAAAAATACCTGGAGCCTGGCAAACTCTATGCGAAAAGAACTCTATCCACATCTGCTTAATGCAGATAGCCTAACCTTCCACAGATAAAAGAACCAACCGTATTTTATACTCTGAAGGTAACTGGCAGCAATGACAACTATGGTTGCCCAAATATATAACACAAGAGATGCATGTAGGAGAGCCTTCTAACTGAGCACAATTATCATGCTTCAAATTGCCTTCTAATTTGAGTGTGTAATTTAATTTCTATAGATTGCACACTGTATACACTAAGAGTCCTTTTAGCATCTTAAATCTACAATTTGCATTAAGCTTTAAATCACAAAAAAATAGTCTAACTACCAGAATAGGGCATACAGCTCAGAGACCAGGACTGTATCTATTTATATCTTAGACAATTTGCTAATACTTACTCTATGCAAGCCATTTGGGTTTGATCCTATAAAAGTAAATACTAACTTTTAGAAGTACTTGGAAGTTCTTAGAAGTACTTAATATGTTAATTAACAAATATATTTATTAGTTAACATACTAATTTGCTGACAATCTGATAACATTTTTGCAATCTGAACAAAGCTGATACAACACATCTAAAAATTGGCTAGATGAATGACACCCTTCTATTGATCACATCAAATTAGGCAAATTAACTTTTTTAAGAAAAAGAGAAAGAATGAGCCTATAATAGCTGTGTGATCATGTTCGGATTGAAACCTAAAATGATAATTGATTTGGGATTGGAAAAACGAGGCCTACTCCAAGACCTTTAATTTATCTGTTTGTACAAAACCTTCTACATTTCCAAAATACAATCATGTAAATCTCCCTACGGATGAATAATACAAAAGGCTCCTTAGAAAGGCCTTAGAAAGGCCTCAGAAAGAGCCAGTCTGATAAAAAATGTCTAGGAGAATTCTACACCTAAAACTCTTACCTCCTGTTTTCTGGCTATGGATTAAATGTTTTAGAGTGAATAAAACACAGAGTAATTTTCAGATCACGACCCTTGGCATTTCTTCTTCCTTTGGTTTGGTTCCCTGTTTATACTCATATACTCACCACTTCCATAAAGAGTACGTTCTGAATTGCTCAGAGTGGAAACAAAGCAAAGGTTTATGATAATCTTTATTTTACAGATGGGAACACTAAGACACAGAGAAGAATTCATTCATTCCAACATTACCGATTATTAGAACTATGACGGGATCCTTCATTTACTGAGTCCTACTGAGCAGCTGCCCCCCTGCCTCCTCAATGATTTGTCTTTAGTAGGGTTTATGTGTGAATACCAAGCAGCTGGGCTTCCTGTTGGCTCTTCACAATCTGACACCAAATTAAAGAGGACCCAAGTGCCATGCAAAGACAGAACAAAAGACAGCGGTACCAGCAAGCAAACTGCTGTTTGCTGATTTCAACGAAGGTGATTTCCCTTTAGCTGAGCGCAGTGTGGAAGTACAGCAAGAACTGGTGCCAGAGTTAGTGGGTGACTAGGGGAGTCTTCCCAACAGAGAGCACAGGGAAGGAGAGGACCAGAAGAAATCCCCCAATGAGAGAAACCAGAATGTCCGAATGAGGCTTCAATCTGAAATGCTTTCACATTCCTTATCTTGCAGATAAGCAGAAAGACTCTTGGGATCCATATTTACAGAGATGTAGTCTCAAATTCATTGCAAATATAATTTATACTCCCTTACATGGAAAGCAGTCTTAGCATAAATCACGCTCCTTTGCGCAAATCCCTGATTAAAAAAATAGTTATTTTCTTATCTGTAGTGCACATTCTTTGATTCTTGGTGCTGTATTAACTAAATATTGCTAGAGGTCTGACTAGAAAATTAGAAATCTTAAACAATTTATTACCTACTCTTATATTTTGCCCAGTAAAATATAATAGGTCCCTGTTCTACTTTGTCAGTTCCATCTGTTAATGTTTATTCTCAACCTTTCCCCCATAACATTTTCTGCTCCTTTTTGCAGGTATTTCTCATCTACTTTCATTCTGTTCTCAATAACAACAATCTGCAGGCAAAATACTAATTCTAGTTGTCTTACAGCATCTGATTTTTCCTTCCTTTTTGACTCAGACTTGCAAATTATGAAATTTTGTTAGCAGAATTAGGCAAATATCTCCATACTTATGAAACAACAATCACTTTCAGAAGCTTTTACTTAAGACATTCTCAGTAGCTTTGGACATAATTCAAAGAAGTTGACAGACAACAGAGGCTGATACTAATTGGTGCTGTATTTCCTCTGGTTCCCTGGCTTAGGGATTTGAGAGAGATCAGTTTATGCCATTTTGTTTGACTTATACATGTCCTTATAGTACTGGGAAAACAGACAATCCTGCAGCTAGTGCAGGCAACCTCAATTTAGGAATGCATGTTGGCCACATTTCAGCCTTTTGATATTACAGTGGAGTAATGGAAATTCAGGTGTTTTGACCTTAGAGCTTCTTGAGTGGGGAATCTTGCAGTATCTCTTACTTCAAATTTTCTTTGTGGCCAGTATGAGGGAAGTGACTGAGTATAATCTAAAGAAGCCAGTCAGGGATTTATTACTCAACTTGCCTTAACAGAGACAGGCTAAAAACAGCCTCAGCTGCTCCTGAAATAAGTACTCCTTGATGTGAGATAAGAATAATTGTAGCATAATTGAGCTAACTGGATTTTCTATAGCATCACTGATGTACGCTAACTCGGATGAACATGAAAACTTCAAGTTTGCCCTTCTCCAAAAAATTACTGTTTTTCCAAAGAACACTAAAGAGCTATATCCTTCAAACCAAGAAGGTCTGGTCTATATATTACTTTGGCTGCTGCTTCTCTCCTCCATCTCTTCAGATGTCAGCACATTTTAACCTAAATCGCTGTTTAGCACTAGATATTTTAAACTTTATGGTGCTGCTGGAAAAGAAATGTAGCTTCTAGTAGGTAAATGTTCATGAAGTACTTCCTAGTAACCCCCAAAAAGGCCATCTTTTGGAAAGCTTCTATGACTTATCTTCAGAGGTCACAAAGAAAAACAAAAAAGAAAAAAGGAAAAGGAAGTAAAACCCACCAGAATTATAGCTCAGAAACAGCAGCTGTCTACGAAGATTTCCTTGCTTTGCTGCCCAGTTACATAGCTGTTTGACTGGTTACAAAAGTATTTTTCTCTTCCTATTTTATGATCTCTTACCCTGATTCAGGGAGCAGAACTCTTGGAATGGAGATTCTCCTGAAAATCCTGGGAATCCCACATTTGAAATGGAAGTTCTGGCAAGTGTTCCAAACAGTAAGACATGCTGCTTCTTGGAAAGCAAACACACAAAGAAGCAGGCTTCTTTACAAATCCAGCAAACATTTGGGCAAGAAGAATAAAAAGTTAAAGGGGCACAAAGAACGCAAGTTCAGATTCAGTTTTTCTGAGTAGCCATCTACGTGTCATAATCCAAACAACTTTCTTTCCAACATCCAGCTCTGATAGCGATAGCAGTGTAACTGTGATAGCACAGATTGCCAAAACCCTCCCAAAATCCTGGACAAATGTTCTGATCAGAAGCCTATGAAGCTTTTCCCAGCTACACTTACCACTGCCCAAGCTGGTAAGTTTAGAATGCAATCAGGAATCCCTGCCCAGGATTCACTTACACCTGTGTATCGTCTGGCAAATTATACTTTATTAGCAGAAATACAAGTAGCTTTCATTCACACTCTAAGCAAAAGCTGAATGAGAACTACCTATTTATTTACATTTAAATAAAGATAATAGGGTTTTAGATGAGATACCAGGAAGTCTGCCTCTATGTTTGACTGTTTCCACAGGTAACAGCTATATTGTTAAATAATAAGAGTTATACTTTCTAAATAGGAACATTCTTGAATATATGCCACAAACACATGGTCGCTAGCTTTTTAATGCTTCACCTGTTATTAGCCTTACAATGCAACAGAAACAGATCAGATGCTTAATTTAGGAGGATGTTTTCTACAAGTATCTTTTATCCAACCTGGAATAAATCATTGAAACAGTTAAAAGATACAGCATTTCTTATTAAACATGAGAAACTCCAGAAGCAGAACTGTTAGAATTCTTAGCTGATCATATCTTTAGGGATCAAAAAGGAATTGTATACAACTATCACTAGATGGATCGTTCTAATGGGCCTTAATTTTCCCAGCATGTTTCTACAGTTTTAGTACATACACATTTTTTGGTTTTCCCCATTTAAGTTGACACAGGTTTGCCCTATCATGGAACTTATTCAGCTATCTCACTCATCTCTGACTTGATAAGACAAGTGTGTAAATTAATTCTGAAGTGCCATCTATCTAGTAAGAGATTGTATGCAGACAGCCAATAAGGCTGGAATTATACTCCTCAGGCTTTAGTTTCTACACGTCTGCAGTCACGCAGGGCAAATCACTCAGTGTTTCAGCTTCTTTAAAATGCAGTTATCTTCATAAAACAGATGAAGGTCCTCCAGTGAAAAGGGTTTCTTTGATTTGATTTGTTTGTACTATCATGGTGCTAAGAGAAGCCAAAAGAGATCAACTTTTTATTTTACCCAAGCAGTGCATAGCAAATAAAAGGGGATAGGGAAAGAGAGGAGACAAGGAAGGTTGTGACTATTTTATCTGGATGGGCATTGAAACACTAAGAAATTGAATCCCTGAGCCACCATCCTGTAGATCTGTGTCAGACCCAGGAGTCAGCTCTGCAGTTCTCCTCTAGTGCAGGGCTCCAGCCGCAATGCCATTCCTCTCTGCAAATACAGCTTTCAGTAAAGCAAAATATTTCTGCATAAACAGATTTGAAAAAGCAGCAAGAGACACTTCAATAGCATAGAACTGAATTAAAGCAAGGGAGATCCACTATAAAAATCTCTCCCATATCCCTGTGTCTGTAGCACACAATGTGTTTTGACAACCCTAATTGTAGATATCACCACCCATGGGGGCAAACACTCTTCTACACTTCAATCCATTTCATTGTGTACATCTCAAAAGAATTAGCCTGCCCTGGTAAGCAACAGAATTTTCTCTGCTATCACTCCACTACCTCAATGATCAACACAGAGCACTATATCCAATTTAAATTTACCAACTGTTGCTTTTCCTATCCAGCTAATTTTTTGCAGCTTCACAATAGCCTATTCAAAAAGAAACTGAAAGTAACTTTGGAACTGCCCAAGTTGCAGGAAGTCACCTGTTTGCTTACCTAGAATCACAAAATAATTTAGGCCAAAAGAGAACTCTGAAGGTCATCTGATACAACTCCTTACCCAAAGCAAGGCTAACTTCAAAAGTAAATCAGTCTGCTCAAGGCCTTTACTGGCCAAGTTTTTAAATCTGCAGGGATGGAGACTCTCTGGGCATCTGTTCAGTATGCAAGCAAGAATCAATGAACAACACTTCCAAAATCCCCAAACACTTCCAGTGAAGGAGAGAAGAGAGTGCCATCATTATGCCACTACAGTGTTAAACAGACACTGATGGGACAGTGAAAACATAAAGGCATGGTGGGAAGAAGCACAATACATGGCTTCGCTAGCAATGTCAGTAGGGCAGCTATTATTGCAGTGCAGCATCCATTCCTGCTGCCCACAGGATGAGATATGTAAAAACCTTTTTCCCCCTAGTGACTTTGCTTTGTTTCTGTGTATCTGGTATGTAGGCGAGGAGTTCTGCACCTGCATGAAAGCCGTGGAATCCATGACCTTGGCTTGCCTCGCTGGCAACTTTCCCTCTGCCTCTTGGTGGTGGTAATCATTCTTTTCTTTAGTCTGTGGAAAGGCGTGAAGACTTCAGGAAAGGTAGAGCTAATATTATCCTTCTATCTTAACTACTTTCTTTGTCTCCTTTAAGAAGTCTCCTAATTTTAGAAAGCAAGAGGCTAAATCACTGCTTCTGAGTGATCCTCAAGGACCAAACCATGTGAGAGGCCTTCATATGTATACAGTGGAAATACACAATCCAGATTCAGCCTTTATTTTATTTACAAGTTTTGCTTGTGTGATGTTCCACACATGGAAATTTTATTAGCATATTATTTTCAATTCAACATTAGCGGTCTCATGAAGAAAATATTTTGAAAGACTTTGAATTGTCTTAAATGTGCCTCCTATTCTTAGACAAATGTACTAATGTTTCAATGGTTTAAGATGCTTTGGTTTTATTACATAAAATGCCATGATAAGAGAAATAGCTGATGAAAGTAATTTGAAATTACTCTTTCACATACTTTAGAAAATACTTAACAAAAATTCTAGGGTTGGATACCTCTGAAAGCTTTTTGTACAATTCCATGAAAGCATCACCTAAGATCAGGCAATGACTGCACTTGTTCAGTAAATGAATATATAGCTAATCAAAAGTCTAACACACACCGGTAATGTATAAGCACTCCAAGTCTTTGTCAAAACTGTCTCCTACTAGTATCTGTAAACATACATATGTAAAGAGTCATGATACATAACAGTATTTTCCCCTGAGATGTCCTAGAAAGTGCTTCTCCACCAAACTGAATGGACAAAACCAAGGTGCCCACTGTATTTTTCACGCATTCTTCAATCTTCTGTAACAGCTGATTAACCTTTGGGATTTCTATTGTTTGCAGGTTGTTTGGATAACAGCCACTTTGCCTTATGTTGTATTATTTGTCTTGTTAATACATGGAATAACCCTGCCTGGTGCATACAATGGAATAAATGCATACCTGCACATAGATTTCAGAAGATTAAAAGAAGCCACAGTAAGTGTATTCGTCCGCTTTCTTTCCCTTTTTATTATTAAACCTGTTGCCCCTGTTATTTAAACTGAAAATACTACAGATAATTTCTGAAATTATATAGCAACACTTGTGCTTTTGCATAAGCACTAGTCCATTGTCCCTGATAGTCTAACTTCCCAACAGTCTCCACAACAGGACTATCTCAGCCCGAACTCAAACTGTTCTGATCACAAAAAAAATGAGGGCAGATTCAGATGTAGCAGTCCCTTAAAGTCCACGCTTTGACTGTGCACCCTGTAAATGGCGGTATCCTTTATACATTAAAATTGAATCGTGCAAAAATTTAGTTCTCAAAACGCTAAGAATTCCCTCAATAAAATTTTGCTTTTTGAATCACTAGGTTAAACATTAACCTGGTGAACACAAATCCCAGCCTATGAAAACCTTGCTAAACATGCTAAGTCAGGACTAACTCACCTAATCGTAGTCCTTCATACAAATGAGATTTTCTATAGTATGATGTTCTTATCTTACTATTGAAAGTAATGTACATTTGCCTGTATCATTTAACCACGTTGCAAGACATTCTCATTAAATATATCCAAACCAACTCAATTTGTGGCGTACCTTGGAACTAAGAATTGTTTCGTCCATTGTAAAGCAAGATCTACAAGTATTGTCACTAACTCATGAAATCACCAGCATTTCAGACCTGTGAAGAACAATGATCTGGTGACCACAGATAGATCTTACCACTGTGCTATTCTAAAAATATCATAAATCATTTATAAGACAGTGGTCTCTCTGCAGATGAGGCCACTCAAACGGTTACAAAACAGAAAAGTGAGGACACAGGTTTACTAGAAGGCAATGAACTGTCTTGAAAATTTGCAACTTTCAGAGATGTCAGTAGTTTGTACATAGTTGCATTGTACATTTCCTATCTTGATTTTTCCTGCATGATTAAATAGGCAGACAAAGACTTTAAATGTTAGAATACAGACCTATTTTATATACTCTTAGCAAAACAATACTTCCTCGGTTTTGTAATAATAAATTTGGAAACTGGCATTTCTTCAAAAACAGAAAAAAAAAACGAAATTCAAGTATGTTACTTGCAGCCACCTTTGTCACCAAGGCAGTAGCCACCTCAGTAGTTCACATTTATGCATAAACATAAATACACAGATGCAAGGATGAAGAAAGGAGGTGCTTAAATTTTTCTTATATATTTTAAGTTCTGTTTGGAAAAAAAATATCACAAGACTACACGCCTATGGAGCTGGGCCAGCTTGCATCAGTTCAGAAGCTAGGCCATTATAATCATAGCTGCCTTCTGCTTTTGGAAGATATTCTTTGCACTGCTCTTTCTTGGCTTAATATTTTTTCAGCTGCTATTTGGATGACCCCGAAGTTATTTGTTTCAAAGACTAAATTTTTCAGAAAACAACAACAACAAAAAAGTTGCTTTAGAATAATAAAAGGCTAAAGATCATTTATAAGGAAAAGTTTCATGAATTGCTTTGTCATGTCAGCCTTTCTCCTGGTCGGAGACTGGGATACCTGCTGCTGCAATAGGCTTGTGTGTTTAATCTTTGTCCTGAGGCTCCAAAGAATAGACTCCTGCTTCAGTTCTATGTCAGTGTGTCCCGACTCTTTCTGATTTATTATTTTTTTTTCCTCCCAAATGAAGAATCTAAGAAAGAAACATCATAAGTCACAAGCAGTAATGACCTAGAGGGCTCTGCCAACACTCTTCTAAAAGATCTTAAGAGCATCCTCATCAGTGTCAAGGTCTGTCTCATTTTATAGGACCACATACTGCACAGCACTGAGCAAGCCCTCAGACACCTCATTTTTAGGGATATTGAATCCACAAAGGATATCTCTATAAAAAGGAGAGAAAGGAGAGAACCTCTTGACTAGACCAATGCCTAGCTATGTTCCTTGCTGAAAGTCCACAAGCTACAAAGCCATAATACTCATCTCCATTGCACAAATGGATATATTAAACATCTGTGTAAAACTGCAGATACACTGGAATCTGTGTTAAATACAGAGTTAAATCAGACATGAGAAGACACTCGTGCTTTCAAACACCTTAACAAATTTCCTGAAGATTATAACATCTAGGGGTGCACACAGGGTTTCCTCTCCACACAGCACAGTAATTATGTAAATCCACATACACAAGAAAGAATATGCACAAAAGTTATAATAGCATAAACAACCATAAAGAAAGCTGGAAAGATTGATGACTGCCTCTTATAAAATGTTTATGTTTTTTAATTTTTAATACATATAAAAACAATACCCTACCATAAAAATATGTTCGACTATGCATCAATCAGAAGTCATTCAGCTGAAGTGAACAGAGAACAACGAGCGTAAACTGCAGAAGAACTAGCCCCACTGTCTGTTTCATATTCTGCTTTGTTATAACAAAGGGAATGTTTTGCATTTAATCTTAGTTCTAAAGGAATTTCTGGTTTCTTCTCTTTTTTCCTTTCACCTTGATCTTCTCAATTTGTTTCCTAATCAACTTCTATGAGCCAAGACTCTTACTCCATGGACACTTGAGCCAAAACTCTTACTCCATGGATACTTAAGCATATGTATAACTCCCTCCGTAGGCAGCAGGTGCTAACCTCTTATCTGAATCAGCAGGACTTATGCAGATACTTAACAGTGCTTGAATTGTACAAAAGGGGAAGTATCATGAGTACAACTCCACTGGCAAGACACAAAAGAGCTAGAAAACCACTAAAAACAAGTGCCTTATGGTGGCAGCATGCAGATGTAGTTATAGTTCAAGCAAAATTTATTTTAAAAAAATGTCAGGAACTTCATTAACAACACAAGTTGTGAGAAGTTTTAAAAAACAAGAATAATTACAGGAGGCTTTGCATCCCTCCTTCTGCACTCTGATCCACATAACCGCTCCTCAGAGAGTACCACCCTATTTGATCTCAATCTTTTGTGTAGAGATAGAACACTAAGATGTAACTAGGTATATAAAAGGAATGAGCAAGGAATTAATTTTACAGGATTGTTTTGCTGTTTAGTAAAAGAAATCATGATACCTAAAAGCCCTATATGAACTGAGATTTGGCAAAAATCATATCCACCTATCCACTGGTGTGCAATAAACACATCATAGATTGTTCTACATATTATCTTTCAAGTAATTAATTCTCAACAGTTCATAAAATTAAGTTTCTGTACAAGTCCAGAATTCAATAAATGGTTTGCAGTCTTCAGCAGGCAGTAGCTGAAAGTGTCTATCATCTATGTTGAGAAAAAAATAGATCACTAGCATAAGTGCTTTCGTATATCATGTTAGGATGGGATAAGGCACTCTCTTTCTTTCCGTTGGGCCAAATGTGAAAGCTTAGCATTAAAATCCCAATGCAGAAGGAGCACATAAGCTGCCTAGGTCTGTTAGAAAGCTGAATAGACACATCAGATCTGATTTTGTAGAGATGGACAGAGATGAAATCCAGTGTTTGTGGTAGTCCTGAGCACTTGGCAGATTCAATCAAACACTGAAGATCTCATTTTGAGAAATGTTGAGTATTATTCACTCCATTGACTTTGTTACCCTTGTGGAAGATGCTTGTTTAAATATTTCTGTGTAATAACTGAATAAGTGAAACCCTCATTAACCAGGGTAGACTATTTGCAGGCTTCTGATTCAGGAGACCAGCTCTGTGGCATTGTTCCTGACTGCTGTCTGCACATCTTGAGTGAATGTTGGGTTGGAGGCTCACCTTAGAAAATGTTATAGCATTAAAAACAATTCTTAAAGTCACCAAGCTGCATCTAAACTGAAATTTAATGACTACCACAGGAATAACTCCCATCTCTAACTAAGTGGGAAAGGTGACAGATAACCTGCATGGTTCTGTTCACAGCACGTCAGTCGAGTTTCAGCTTCTGAAACAAGAAAGCATTGTATAAAGTGTACTAACAGTCCCATGAAGAAAGCTCTCTTATGGGAAAGAAAGTGTCCTGTAGCTCTTGACCCATTAACTATTTTTAGTTTTCTCATTGTACATTCCAAACTAACTTGGAACAAGAACTATTGGAAGTGTATTTGTGTCACCCGGGAGAAAAAGCATGTAATCATTTTAGTCCTCAGTAAAAGGTCAGAAGTAGAATCCAAGTGGTACACCCCATTGTGGTAGCAGTGTGCATGCACTGAGAACTTGCCCACTGCTTTGGCCCTTACCATTTCGGGTTAAGCCATTCCAGACCATGACTGTGCTCCATGAGACATCTCATGGGGGCTGAAAATCATTTAAACTCCCATAAGCGTGAATGCTGATCATTTTTCAAAAGCCAGTTTCTTGTACACTCTTGCATTTTCCTGATGTATCTTTTGGACTGAACTGACAGACAATGTTGGTGTCATTATGCAGGTATGGATTGATGCAGCTACTCAGATATTTTACTCCTTAGGAGCCGGGTTTGGCGTTTTAATTGCATTTGCCAGTTACAATAAGTTTGATAACAACTGTTACAGGTAAGACAGCCTATTCTTTCATTACTCCTTCAGAATGTTACTATTTTACTCTAACTGTAGCTGGCCTAAGTACTAAACTATCTTTTTATCTTCAGTCATTTATTAATGATGGTCAGTCCTGTGTGCACATAGCAACCAACCCAAATCTTGAAACACTGTCTTCCTTTCTGAAATTTTAGCAACAGGAACTGCCAAGATATCTGCTGTACAGCAAAACAGAATGGGATTAGGTTTGGACTTTAGACAGCTGTGTAAACTGTGCTTGTGTTTGCCTTTCAAAAGTACCATTAAAAAGCAACAGTGCACACAGGATGAAACCTTATTGGTCCAGGAACTAAAAGGAGAAGGATTCTGGTTTCCAGAAGTGTTTCTATACTTTGGGATTATATTTCTGATATTTTATGTTGCACTTGATTTAGGATACGCACTTTAAATCAAGTTGGTTTGTAAGTGTTTTGCTGAATCACCACCATGGCAATTCAACCAGAACTGCTCTGCACCTTTCGAGAACTTCCAACGTTTAGAAGTTTTATTAACATTCCATTGTGGAAAGAAAACAAGCATCGCTTTAAAATTTCCCCTGAAATACAAATTCAGAAATTACATGTATGTATTATAAATACATTGTGAAATGAAGGATGGCAAAAAATGTTAAAGTGAAAAGGGATAAGAAAATAAATAGATTTGAGCTGCCTTAAACAGCCTGAAAGCCAAAATCATGGAATACTTCCACTGACTTCAGAGAGCTTTGTACTTAGCCCAGAGTGGCTTTAAGTTGCCAGCTGATTATTTGCAGTAGGAAATATTACCGGGTTTGAGAACACTTCAGTTCGAATGCTAGCCATAACAGTCTTCCAAAGTAACATTTACCACCTTCTGCAAATAATTTTGCATTAATCTCATAGCAGCACTGTTTTCCTTCTGTATTCTAGTCTGCTCCGAAATGGAAGAAATACACTTGAAACTACGAAAACACCACAGACTATATGTGAAATCATATTATTTAGCTCCTAGCTTACTATATTTGTTCAATGTTGCTTCACAAGCCTTGCCTTCCCTGTAAGAGTAATCTGTAGTTTCATTGAATACTGTGGTTTAGTTCTGACTATAAAAACAAGCTTTAATTCAGTAGCATTTTGCAACACTTACAAATATCCTTCTTTTGGTCAACTAACTCCATAATATGCTGATATATTTTGTTCAAAAAGCTTTCTTGAAACAGAACAAATTGAAAATAGTACTGTTTCCAAATGAAGGCCATGACTCAGAACTATACTGACCCATCCATGTGTCAACACAGCTCCTGTGAGAGGAACAGTGTCAGTAATGTAAGGCAGAGTAACAATACTGAAAATCAGGGACAGAAAATATGGGAATCTGTACTTAAATAATGATCTAGTTTTACATGCAAAATACTGTGAGCTAGCTCAGCTCCGTTTGTAAGCAGATAAGCATCATGTAATCCAGCTATTGACTAAGCAAAACAACACATTATTCACTTGCATAAGAATATTTTAGCATTGTGGGAAACAAGAAATACTGTTGTCATCTTGGCAATGACAAATACCTAGCAATTTTTCTCTTTAATGACCAAAAAGAGTTTGAGTTTATGGGTCCAATCTTGTGTCTCTTGATCCTGCTGCCTTCCGCCAGGAAAACATTTTAAGAATTGCAGGACATAAATTCTTCAATGTTATCAAAATAAAGTAATATAAGGAAGATTATAAAGTTTGGTGTATAGCACCTATGTTTTTGAGTAGTGTAACTGATGAAAGGAAATCATATTTACTTTCTGCTTATTAAAGCACTGTTTGGCATTACTGATGTTCACAGAGCCACATCCTCTGCTCTAAAGGTCATATGCAGCAAAAGCTTACAAGACACAGTGCAGATTAGGCAGACATCTAAAGACATACGGTCTACTTATCTTCAAGCTAGGTTTAGCAACAGTGGTTATTAAAACCCAGGAAAACTCATACATCTATCATAATACCATGGCAGATTGAGTAAAAAACACAAATTTGTACAATCATTACTATATGATGCACACTGTATAATATTTAACCTTTAAACTAAATTCACTTTTGTAACAACCTGATAAACATGAGTTGTATTTTTTTCAGAAAAGCCTAGCTGACTTCATAGATGAAGGGGCCCCATTACAGATTAAGGATGTTATCCAGTGCCATCTGAATGGCAGCACAGTTTGCTAAAAATGCACTCCTGGAGTTGTCTGAAAATACTCTTGAATATCTGCTCATGTGAATTGATAAATAGTAAGGCTCTTTCACTTCAGGGCACTCTCTTGCTATGCTTTGGCTACCAGCTAGGATGATGACATTACTCTAGTATCTTAACATTTAATATAGCTTTCCTGATTTTTTTGAACAGAACTCAGTTTTAAATCAAAATAGTAATTGAAGGCAGGTCATTTGCTAGCATAGTATGCTGATATGAGCTTTTGGATCATCAGGATAATTGCACAATTAGCATTTTCACAAGAATCTGCCTATCGCTGTAAGACAATCCCATCTAGTTCTTAAAGTGCTTTTTTTTCACTGGGCTGTTCTTCTCTCCATCACTAGGGATGCTTTGCTGACTAGTACCATTAACTGTGTCACAAGCTTCATCTCAGGATTCGCAATTTTCTCCATATTGGGCTACATGGCTCATGAGCACAAAGTTAAAATTGAGGATGTAGCCACTGAAGGTAGGAAGTTAATTCTATATTAGTTTTACCACTTTTTGTCCACCGTTTCTTTGCAAATGTGTTTATATTTCTTTCAAGTCAGTGTGTGAAAATCTCATGGAAGTGACCTGAATTAAAATTACTTAGTATACATACCTTGCTGAAATGTGCACTCTGAATGGTATTGATTGATCTCACCTCTACTGAATTGAGGTTTCCCAACATCTTGCCCCTCACAAGTTCAGCCTGTGCAACAAAATGGCATTTATCATTGCACAGTATCTTGTGAAAGTATTGCTGTTCAATGCCGTAGGTTACTGTTTTGGATGGTTCTGGTAGGCTTAATTGTGGAGTCCTTTCACTGGTAACAGGTCATCCATGATTTCAGTTCCTGTATCTCTCATGACATATGGGAGCTCTCCTGCCAAACACGGGAGTCCACATCCACACAGTTCATTCTCTACTACATAGTTGAAAAGTAGCTAGCAAGGTTGTGAATCCCAGAGAAGATTACTACAAGTGGAAAAGAATGGGATAGATTTTTTTTTTTTTTTTAATACAAAGCTGTCATGAGTACGTTATTAAAGTATTTTGGATATAGTTTTTGTATAAAGCAAATTTTGTTTTGACAGCTACTCAGAGTGTGATGTGGACTGCTGTAAAAGTCAACTTAGACAGAATTTATCTTATTAAAATGAACACTTTCGTGAAGCTAATATCATTTAGTAATACTTTTTTTCTTCTATTTCTTTGTTATTTCAGGAGCTGGTTTAGTTTTCATTCTGTATCCAGAGGCAATTTCAACTCTTTCAGGATCTACATTTTGGGCTGTGGTATTCTTCATCATGCTTCTTACTCTTGGCATCGACAGTTCTGTGAGTATTTTTTCCTTCTTGCCTCGACATTTTTCCTTTACTGTTATATTCTGTAACTGGAGAGGTATCAACCTTAAACAGGGGCTTTATTACATTTCAAATAACACTCTGTACATTCTCTGAATCTGTTTTCACAGTCACAGCCAACATACCAATAGTATTGCTCCTGGCAGTATATTTAAAGACTCACAGTATTTAAGAGGTTTAGAAAAAGATCAAATCTTTTACAAGCCAGCAAACAATTACTCACTGCTGCTTTTTTATGACCTTACAGAGAGGCTATTCATCAACAATTATTACTATTTAAAGGTATGACCCAACATCACTGCTATGAACTATTACTACTACGAACCTGCAATGAGGTTTTGGAACGCTACTTGCAAAATACAAGCCACAGTAAGACATTGAGTAGAGTGGTTTCTAGAAGAGATTTTTACATGTGCTGAAATTCATTAATCTGCTCAAGGTAGACAATGTCTGAAGGTAGTCAGGATCACAGAAACTTCAGCCCAGAAAATATCCCAATACCCCTAACAACTTTTGTGCTGCTTTGTTCTTGACAAACAGGCATCAAGACACCCTGTTATATTTAGCTTAAAGGTTGATTAATCTCTGGGAAAAACAAAGAGGGTCTTTAAGGAATAGTGAACCATGAACAAACATTTATCATTTTTAGTAGGGTAGGGTTTTTTTACTACTCTAAAGCATTGAATTCTCTTCTGTAGTTCCAGATATACAGAGCTGATCTAGGAATTTCTTGCTGAAAATGGCAAAAAACAGTGTTTCCATTGCTTACAACTTCAGAAAACTTCATTCATTTTCAAAGACAAGAAAGGGAAAGAATGAACTAACTTGGAAGAGAGCAAAACTAAGAAAAATTAGGTTGCAGCAGGAAGCTTTTATAATCATTGGCAAACAGCTGAATGAGAGGAGCGAGGTCTGAGCTGTAAAGGTCAGATTCAGGTCTAAATGTTCCTGAGGTGTTTGGATTTTTGGATTCAATCTCAGGTTCAATTAAGTTTGTCTTTATACACTAAGATCCAGATCCTCATTCAAAAGTCTGAGGCAAGATTATATCTGGATTTGGCCATTTTCCAACTGTAAACAAACATGAAAGATGGAAAGAAAGGGTTTAGCACAGTGTCAGGGCATGAATGACCAGTAGGAACAGGGCAGAATTTAGAAGAAAATACACACTCAGAAGTGTTAACTTTGCAACAGCAGTAAATTTAAGGCAATGTAAAGAAACATTTGAGTGACAAAGACACAGGGCTTTAGATTGCAGAACACAGTTTTCCTACAAATGGAGAAAGCTCTTTCTTATGGAGTTCATGAAAATAGTGTGAACTGATAAACTGTGGACAAGTTTAGCTGTTTCTTTCTAAAAGGGGAGGGATCTGCTTGTTCATGTTTTGTTCAGGATTTTTCATCATTTACCTAAGAAAACTCAGGTCATGCAGTATTTTTTTTATGGTGGTATTCTCAACTCTGTCCCTACATTTGACTGATCAAGTCCCTGAAGGGAAAATTAAAATTTTTTAAATTTAGAAAAAAAATAAAATCAAATAACCCCAAAGCTAAAGAGCAAGAATTATATATGACTAATTTTATTCATGCATATAAACCTGCACTGGCATAGAAATGCAGACATCTGCACAAAGATGGAACTGTCAAAATGTTTAAGCAAAAAGAAAACTGATCGTGCAAGTTTAAGCAAGCAACAACAAAAAGGATAGAAAATGGAACAAATGTTTTGCAAACATTTTTTGGAGTCGGTATGTTGCTTGGCATAGGGAATTAACAAGGGGAATCAATTGTGATATATTAAGAAGTGGTCGTTAGCGAAAATAATCCAAGCTGTCTCTTTCCTTTTTCAACTTCTCCAAGACCATTTAAGTGCCAACATGGTAACAACTTCTGAGAACATCAAATATTAACCCATCTTAAATGCAGGGCACTCACTGATGACCCCCCAGACATTAGGAAATACAAGCCTACACTAGGTTTTGGGACATTTTACTTGTGAACATTAGTTACCTTTAAAAAAAAAAAAAAAAAAGAAAAGGCCTACTGCCCCCAGCAATTTTGTTCTAGCCAGGAATCATTCAAATTCTAGAGAGATAATTTGCTGCTACCAATTACAACGAGAGATGTTGGTTTCATCAAATTCTTATAGGAAAGAGACAGGCTACGTCAGCACCTGCTAACCAACTATTGCACCCAGCACTCCAGGTCTTGCCACAATCTTTCAGCATAAGAAAATGCATGGAATCCAACCTTTCCAAAACATTACATAAATTTATTATGACAGGAGACTGGGATTCATTTTCAATTTCTTGGGGGGAGGAGGGGAATGCTTTCATTGGTGAAATTAAAATTCATAACAACCTATGTAACTCAGCAATTTCAACAAAACTTGAAAAGTACCTTTCCTATATCGCAAAACATTAATCATTAACTCCTGGAAAACAAATTAAAATTCTTTCATGTTGTCGGAAAAAAAACAATAAATTACATCAGGCTTCCTATGTAGTGATTCTTCCAGGTCTGTAAAGATTTCTGTCAAACTGGATTTGGTTAATCAATGGCTAAACTCAATCTTTGTTCAGTACATTTCCAGCAGGTGCTTGGTGTGTCTGTCTTCATATTAGAAATCTACTAAGAAATTTGGTTACTTAAGCTGCTGCCTTTTTCCCTAAAGTATACTGAAATGTATATTATTTTTGCCAAAGTACTCTCTACTTACTATCCCAGTGAGTCAGCACAGGGTCCGGAGAGGATACGGCTATGAAGCTACTAACCATGACCCTTGATGTCCAGTTCCCTGACTCAGTTCTCTACCACAAGAAAATAAATTATACCTCAGAATGACAGTAATTTACAGCTGAGATGTCAAAAATCATACAGTGGTTGGGAATTAATTATACCAGCTGCTTTACATTCGTTGATCTGTTTTTAGAACAGTCAGCAGTGTTTAATCAGAGCTCTTGCCTTCCCTTCCTCAGATGGGTGGAATGGAGGCTGTCATCACTGGATTGGCAGATGATTTCCAAATCCTGAAGCAGCACAGAAAGCTCTTCACCTTTGGTGTTTCTTTTGGCACTTTCCTACTTGCTCTTTTTTGCATCACCAATGTAAGTACAACAAAAGTTTCCATCAACAAGCTACCTTAAAAAGGTAGTTAACCTCCTCAGATAGTAATATGAATGGGCTCAGGTGACTACTTTTGTAAAAAAATTTAATTCTTAAACAACTTTATGGTCAGAACATTACTTTTAGTCTTACCTACATGAAGCTTCTCTGCTTTTTTGCACCAGATCATTAGCTATCAACCAAACCTACAAGTCTGTTCCAAAGAACTGTCTGTGCTACTGTTGAATTTGCTTGTTTTTTTTAAAAATCTCATTAAATGGAGCTGTGTTGAGTGCTTATACCTGTGTGAGGAACTAAGAATTTTAAGTGACCAGACCTTTAGTCATCTGGCTATTCTCACCTTGAACCACATAAGCAGCACTCACTTCTTGTGAAAGAAGTTTAGAATAATCATCTCCTCTCCCTGATGTGTTTATGTTCCTTCATGTACCTAGGTCTTATGTGTTACTCTTAACACCATAAAAACCACATCGGTAACTTATCCTGAACATTTAGTAACCTGTATTTATCACTACCATCATCTGAACAATTTGCCTCATCAGGATTTTGGCAATTAATTAAAGGATGAGAATCAGTGTTCTAGGTTGGAGAGAACTTTCAAATTTTTTTGACAAATACCAAAAAGCCCTGTAAGCAAAGATGCCAAAAAGTGTAAAAAACAACTGAAACCTGAGGTAGCAACCATGACAGTAGATACCCTGAACCTCTCTCCTAAATCGCCTACATTTCTGGAAACCTAGAAATGGTTTACAGATCAATTAAGATTACTGAAATGGTGTAAGTTTATCAACACCAAAGCTCTTTTTACACTGAAAGAATACCCCAACATTTTTACTCTAGTTTCCTCAAACTGGAAAACATTTGAGACACTAAAAATCGATACATCATTTACAATACCTACCCTTTAAGACCATGCCATCTCCGCTGTTACCTAAAGAATTGAACATGCTCCTTCCTTATTCAAAGTTTCAATGGGAATAAAATTTCCTGAAGTACAAGATCTGAAGGAACTTGGTGGTGCCAACGGGTGCAATTCCACTGCCTTCGAGTGAGCTAAAGCAGTTCAAGATATCAACTTAGCTCTAGCTTTCAAATAATGGCACCTGTTTAGACTTAAGTTCACTCCACCAGCTGGAATACACAAAACTGCCCAGACTTGTCCAAATGTATTGCTTCACATAACTGAAGAAGAACATTTCTAATGCGTACAAAATACAAAGAAAAACCCTTGTCATACCATCACATTAATCTACTTGATTTTGTCCTCTGAAATTTTAAGGTATTTTCAAAACATGTTTCTTACGAAACCACATTTGTCACTCACTTTACTAAGTTTGATAGCAAAGGCGTTCATTTAGAGCAGGTGTAGAACAAAAACAAGAGGTCAGACTCAAATGTCATTCAATAAGCAACATCATCTTTCTAACACAACAACCAAAGTTCATTCAGTTTCTGGAAAAGTCCCCACAGAATTAAAAACCCAGACAAGGCCTACGTACTGGTCTCTCTGTTTTTGTAAATATGCACAGCTGTTTCATAAAACCATCTTTTTATAAGAAAAAAAAACCTGATTGATTGCAGAGATTAAAATCAGCTAGAGATCTAAGTAGTACAAAGGCTATTTAGACTATTGGTAAAAACTTGGAAAATAATCCCTTTGTTTCTCCCCTACTGAACAGGCATAGTCAGATTAAATTTGGTTGTAAAAAAAGATTTAACAAAAATCTACTACAACTGCAAACATTTCAGTTGTTCACATGTGAAAAACAATGTCCTGAAACACATTATTCAGGTTCATTTTGAAACAAGTAAACATACTACGGTCTTCCATTCTTTGTTAGCCCAAACTAAATAAAATGAGCAGTAATTTACACAAATGCATACCACATTATAAAATGAGGCCAAAAGTAGTCAAATTGCAGCTAAAAAAAGTATCAGGGAAACAAGACTGTAGTAAATGCATTTACAGTTCTCAGTCACAAACTGAAGATGATGTGGTTTCCTCTCTCCACTGAGCAAAGGCTTGCTAATACCACAGCAAAGAAACTACAGAGGACAAAGCAGCTTCCACGCTGGGCTGGTACCAGAGACCCAACATGAAACTGATCCCGTTGCCCAAACACTGGAAAAGAGAGACTCTGAGAAAAGCAGACATCAGTCTAAGACTGCAGATTCACTGGACTACAGAATAATTGGCCTTAGGAACAAACTGAGTGATAATGGCTCGGAGAAACTCTTGAAGCACTCCATTCCTGCCAATAATTTAGGAAGGTCTTCATTAACTGCTGTAGACAGGCCCTGTCCTACCAGCTGCTGAGCATTTCCCTGAACAGCCCGTGCCTTCAACTTCCACTGCACACTGAGTGCCAGGAGCACTCAATCATGCTAAGCTGAGGCTTCTGTTTCCCAGTTCAGTACGGACATTGGTGAAAGGAAGCCTCTTAAAGAGTCGCAAGTCTGATTCCACTGTTTTAAATGCAAATATGAACCCATGTGTGCAGCATCAGCTCCACCTTAAGATACTTGGGTTAAGATAACATTTCAAGTAAAGCAGATTTCTGTTAACTAGATACCAAACTACTGAGATGATCCTATTTGTAACTTTGTTTTGTCGCATCCTTTAACTCCCCAACACTAGGGTGGAATTTATGTGCTCACACTTCTGGACACATTTGCAGCTGGGACTTCGATATTGTTTGCTGTTCTAATGGAGGCAATTGGAGTTTCCTGGTTTTACGGTAAGCACTTCATTTTGCACCTGCAAAATCTTTTCTAAAATTCCAAGTGCTCATGACAGGCTTTCCCATTGTTTTGCGGGAAAACAGCACAGCCTTGTACACATGAAACCGTGACAAGCCAGGCTTCATGCAGCGATTTTCATCTGATTTATGAAGAGTGACAGGAATGCAGACATTCACTAGGCCAAACTTTGAAACCCTGCACAAAGCCAAACAAAACTGCCTTCTGAAGGAGACTGCAGTGGGATGGGAATGTTGCTACTTTTGCCAGTATTTTGCAGCTGTTAACATAGCTGATGACTTGCAGTAGCAGGTTTATACTCAGTCGTTTCAAAGCAAGTAGATTAGCCTAAATACAGGCTCACCCGCTCCTCTTTTCCATGATTTCCCCAGGGCCAACCTCAAGCTCCCCCCATGCAATACAAGTAAAGATAGTTTGTCTTTAGAGAGTTATAATAATTCCTACATTAGTCCCTTTTGTTTGAGACAATATTCTACTGAATTGTAAAAGACTAGTAGTTTAAAATTTATCTTATTTCATAGTATGGTATGGAATACCAAACATCCTAGATACCAGAAATAATAATATTTCTAGTTCTTCATATTAATTTATGCCACAAAAAAGATGCAGTAATTTGCTTTATCCTCAATACGGCAGGCTTTAGGAGTACTCAGTTGATCTCTGGCACTAGGCTGGAATCACTGTGTGCCAACCCGAGTGAAGCGATCTGCTACAGTACCCTGAAAAAAATATGGCTCATAATTTAAGTCAGGTCTCAGAAGATGTGCCCAGCTTATTAAGTAACTTTCCTGGCCTTGTTTGGTCTTTAATATTTTTCTCCTCCCTAAAGTAACATAAATAAAAAGCAAGACACTTGATACACAAGTTTCACAAGAAAGAAGAAAAACATTCTTTTCTTTCCCACTGTATAAATGACCACAGCGATGGCAAACAGCCACATTCACTGCTCTAAATCCCTATGAATGCACTTGGATAACCTTAACTGGGGAAAACGCAACAAATTGAAATTATGCTTTCCAACACAACACTGACTTTGGCGACACAGCAGGACACTGAGTCTGAGCTCAGTCCTTAGCCTAGAGGAACTTCACTGTCTTGTGAAGTGTCCTGTGTTGACTAATTTCACCAAGGAAAAAAAAAAACAACAGTCTTCTGCTGTAAGTGATGAAGTTGACTACTACTCCTCTCAAAGAAGTGAAATAAAAGGGTGAAACTGAATATTGCTTACAGTAGAAACATTTGAATATTTTATTATATATAGCCTGCTAAACCTCCAATTATATGAGAGAGTATCTGGCCTGTGAGTGTTCTCCCCATTCCTAACTCAGCATTTAATAGATGAGGTGTTTTTAAATATCTGAAGTCAGTGTTTCAAACATCTCCATTTTCCCCTACACCCCCAACCTAGAGGAGTACTTTTTATGTTCTAGCACTGACCCAGAGTTCAAAATTTCCCTCATCATAGAGGAAGGTAGGGTAATTCACAGCCTCAAGCTTACTCACTGGAAAAGATGCCACCTCTGGAAGGGCAGAAATTAAAGTGCTGTTAAATCACCAAATCAAGCAGAACAAAACAAGTCATAATTTAATCTGAATTAGGCATATCTTGCTAAAGAAACAGTGAAAGTGATTTTTCCTGTCTTCTAGGGACAATGCTATCAGTTCTTTATCTTTTCACAGACAGGGTTAGTAAAATTCTACAGACACAAAAAATATCTCATTTTCTCCAAGAAAAGCAATAGGATTCTGCATCTTAGGACTTATACAAGTCATCTCACTGCACCAGTCCAAACTATCAGTTACATCTGAAATTGCTTGCTGTTAGATTAATCAAGTTTCTTGAGCTCTTTTTTTTCCTTCGTCATCTCCTCTTAATTTTCACATCATACTTTCTGCTTGGTCACAACTTTTTTCATTATTACGTGGTTTCAATGTCATAGCAGCCTGCAAGTCTCCTTCCCACTAAGGTATGTCTTGAACTAGCTGCCCTGATTCCCAATAAGATTGTTCTTCCCCTGAAAGTCATCTTACTTTCTATTCAGAAATAGTTTTTATAGTTCACATATGATTCAGAAGGTTCTTAGACATTATCATTCTTACTGCCATTTACCTCCCTCAGTTACTTACTTATCTATCCATGCTGTGCCACCATATTCTTCTAGTCAAACAAATTCTCGCAGTTAAAAACTTTTGATGAGGGAATGAGGTCTCAAAGAACGGCATTCATGCATAAAGCTGTTCAATCTACTAAAGAAATAGTTTTTAGCTTTAATGTACTAATTCTGTCACCCAATATCAGCATGGAGCTAGCAGCTCATATGTTCTCCCTTAAAATAGGGGAGGCACTAGATCTCAGAGACAACTGTCTTTAATCTCTGTAAAAGAGCCAAATGCAGAAGAACAGCCATAGCTTACCTTGGAAGCAGAGGCATAAAAATATTCTTGAGTTAGTAAGGGCGAGTTATTATCTGCTGCTATTAAAATAGGATTTACTGCACTTTACAATAGCTAGGCTTTGTATGTGGTTCACAGACCACAGTGTTAGTCAAACTTCATTTGTTGCACCTTCTGTCCTTCATCATTCTTTCCTTTCTCCCTCCTGCCTCCACATATCCGGGAAAATATCTACTCATTTGTCTTAAGCAGCTGTCAGATGTTTTTACCGACACAGCATGACCTGTTGCTTTATAAAGAATGTATTACAGCCCCGGGTGCTATTTAAACTGATTAAATCTGGCATGGTCTTGTCTACCTCTTTTTTCTGACAGACCCCAGTTGCCTTCATGACCCAGCTGAATATTAAGCCAGCCTGAAGGCAACCATTGACATTTTGGCACAGACCAAAAAAGGTGGAAATCTAGTTCAAATTATACCTATGGCCACTTACTGTGAAGTTTATTCTTGCAAAGGCCACTGGTATGTGTAAGAGAAGGGAGAGCTAGTTTGATTTACTGTGCAGATGTATTTTAGTTATGACTGCTAGCTTGGTACCATTTTTCCTCTTGTGCAACCCTGATATCATCCCTCTGATGAATATTCTCAGTAAAGCCAGACACCTCTCCCACTGACACAAAACTGCTCTTCAGTTTCACTCACAGGAAAACCCCCTATGCAGTCAGATTTTAATGTGAACATCTCCCTGCATGACTAGAACAAGCTCAGTATGAGCTAGCAATGATATTCACCCTCATCTGTAATCTCATTGCTTTCATTTACTTAAATCATTTCCAAAAACAATCCCTTAAACTGACATTTCAGACCAACATGTGCATTTATTTGAAAAAAAAATGTAAGGTCAACTGTTTGATTTTGCAAAAGGGAAAGAAATTAACCAAGTACTGACTGCTAGAACTCATCTTTTGCTCACAGATGCTTTTGTATGGATCTGTGCCTGGCATGAGAGACAAAGTAGGAATACACACATTTCCATAGAATGGAAATACAAATGGGGCAAACCAACCTGGAGAGCTTATTGCACTGCCATGGTGGGGAAATGTTTCCTACTGTTCTGCTTGCTTTTACAGTAGCACAGCTGCCCTTCTTTGGGAATGGTACTGGTATGGCTTACTCCCTCACTGCCACCAGGTGAGGGTCACCACCAACAAATATCAGTATTGCTCCCAAGTTAGAAAGGGGACTCAGGAACAAAAAGGGACGGTTGTTGTTACTTCACTCCATGGCTCCCGATGTGAGGAAGGTAACTTGCATTTATAGCCAAATCTACTTTTTACTTTCTTCCTAATCTGTTCCATTTTGCATATTGATTTAATTCCCTTGACAACACAATGTTATGTATGGAGAGCATGGGCCAAATTTTCTGTCCCATTTAATAAACTATTACAGTGGAGACATTCTCAGGTAGCTGCAGTGTTTATAAGTTCAGAAATTACACTGAAATTCTCTTTGGGTTCAAAGTATCTCATCATAAATTCTAAGCATCTCTTACTTCTTTTTCACCAGAAAAGCAAGATTATTTCCATATGCAACACCAGGTCTCCAGCAAGTAATCTGGAGTTTTGTTTGTGGTACACTAGTTCCTTCCTGTAACTAAACAAGTCACCCACAGTTTCAGTTTATCCTACAGAATCGCAAAAAAAAAAGTGTAAATGCTTTCAAGAAGTGGAAAAATCCAAGCCCTATAGGTACCAGCATCTGTAGCTATGGCTATGTTCTACTTTATGGATTGATTCTTAGAACAGTTATTTGAAGACATATAGTGTTGAAAAACCATGCTGTTGAAAAAGCAGTCTGAGAGCATGGACTACTTATCCCCCATTTTCAGTAGAAATTGAACACAAAGCACTATTTGAGCTCTGGGTACGTCTGTCTGGAAACCTATGAATAAAATTTTTGAGATATCTAGTCCTTGTCTTTGACCTTCTGCATAACAATAAATTTCACTCAGTATTCATAGCAGTTGAAATTCAGTCACTTTAAAGTTCACGGAAGGCACTGCAAATAGAATTAGATTAAATTTAAAGAGCATTTGCAGTTCCTTTTGGCTACTTTGCTTTACCTGTACATAATACTGGGGGGTGTGGAAATCAAAGTTTACACTCAAATGTCCAGACCTTGTAAATACGTTACACCCTGGCTGCATGTGAAGGACTAACTCAAACTGTTCTAATTGTTTACATTAAATAAATCCTACTGAACTGATCCACATGAAGAGAAACAATTATTAGGGTAAACTATACATCCTTTCTAATGAACAAACATGCATGGCAAAAAGATGCATTCTGCACTTTACCTAATAGGGTTCAGGATTAAAATAAAGTTCCTAAACATATCAAGCATAATAATTACAGACTAGTAGTCTGACATGACAGATTGCACTAGAGAGAACTACTTCTCTGTGAGCCTGAAGTCAGAGATGGTTTTCTTTAAAGAGAAAACCAAGAAGGACATTTTTTCTCCATTTTTATACCACCGATAATCATCCCATTCTAAAATACAGCATGGAAAATAGCATGGGCTTAGATTAAACTTTTGCAAGATACCTCATTCTGGTAAATCCAACCAGAATAGAATCAATAAGAAAAACTGGGAAGAAGCTACCATTCAAATGGAAATTTTACAGTCACTACAAAATGCATATTTGTATTTACAGTAAATTACTTACTGCAAAAAAGTTTTCCAATAAACACTGAAGATAGAAAACATCCTACTGAAGACTAAAGTATTTATTTCCAGGAAGTCCAAAGCATGCAAGTTAGTAGGAATTAATATTACTAGAGTAAAAAAAAAAAAAAAAAACCAACAACAACAAACCAAAAAACAGCTTAATACTCTTCTAGACTACTCAAACTGTTTAGATGAGGATAGTGCCACTCACAGAAAGCACATTATAGTAGTGCAGTTCTTCCTAAGGCATTCAGACACAGAATTCTCAACACTCACTAAATGTGTAAAACCCATAAGGAATTAAAAGGCACTGACTGAAATGCCATTTCTCATTTATTTGCCGTTACAGAATTCAGTATGTCCTGAGGAATCCAGGACAGCAGATTTTTTTGCTTTCCCCTTGGTCTGCGCAGCATGACCTATTCTGATTTTGAAGTCCCTGTCTAGGTAGTGCTTCTGAAGGGGAGTCAAAAAGGTCAGAGGATCTTCCCTTCTGCATTGGCTGGGGGAAGAGGTTTCTACTGTAACTATTTACTTTGTTTTTATAGCTATTAGTACTTCAACTGACATAAGTACTAAATACACACATGTATCAACACACACATACGAAATCTCAAAGTAGAAGGATTCAAGGAATATTACAGACTGAGAACTGGCTATTTGCAGTCCTTCTTCCCTCTGGACATCATGTCACCTGGTCAACACTTTGTTCTGGTGCCTCCATTTCTCTGCACTGTAGTGAATCCCACTGCAGGTAGCTAATGTTTGAGTGATTTTTAATGGAACACTGTTACACGTTTTTCCTGACAATGGAAATCTTGTACATTACCTTCTTGCATGCTAATATACAAAGTCTTATCCAGAAATATTGTATGTTACTATCAAAGTTTTGATAATAATCAAGCCATCCATGTTTCTAAACACGTATTCTATATTCTTGGCACAATTAGCCACAATTAGCAAGACTTATCTTCCATCAGTGTCTTCATTTAAAGATTTTTCATGTTTTCCTCTGCTGTCTTAATTACTGCAGCAAGTAAATTTCTGACTACTCTTCATTTTTAGTCACATGAACAGATCATGTATCTTCTAAGGTATCTACAAGAGCTACATCACTAGGTATTCAGATGCATACAGAGGTAACAATTTTAGAAAATTCTATTTGGTATTATAATTTTCAAAAACACACAGGATACTCTAAAAATGGCCACCCATTTCTAGCTAATGTATTTTTGTACATACTTATACTGAACTGGAGCATCATCTACCCAGTTCCTTGGAAAACTGATAGAAGATGAAATTACATTTGTCATAGATGTAACAAACATTCTGTGGTACTTAGTGAAACACTGAAAGAGAAGTAAAGTATGTCATTAAGTGGAACAAGTAAGCATCCTTTGATAAATTAAGAATCATATGAATCTATCTAATTATCAGTAAGCAGTGTGTGTGAGTAAGGGTCTGGGTTCCGCTTCAGTGTACTCATAATAGTATTGAGTAATTAGGGCACAGTAGTCCACAACTATTAAAAAAATGTGTCCCCCATTCACAACTTAAATTCTAGATATTTGTGAAATGCCACTTTTCAACAGTAATGCTATTTGCAACAGACTTTAAGTGCTCACAGGCATTTGTCTTGGATACAGTGATGTCAAAGACATATAGTCATTGAAAGGAGATCGGTGGTGTTACACATCTTCTGATTTGAAAGTCACTATTGTCTGCTTTCTGAAAAAGCAGATGGTTTTGGGTATGCCAGCATCACATCAGTTTAGATTTACGCCAGTCTGATGTTCACATCCCTTATAGGCGTGGACAGATTCAGCGAAGATATCCAACAAATGATGGGCTTCAAGCCAGGGCTCTACTGGAGACTGTGCTGGAAATTTGTTAGCCCTGCTTTTTTACTGGTAAGTGTTGATAATTATTTCCTTATGGAAAGAATGCTAGTATGTTGCATCCTGCACTATACAATAGGTACCGAGAGCAAGACACTGCTATGCCTGATGTTGTCAGAGTGAGTAGAAGACACTCCAATTTAATTCTTTTTTCTCCTCAATGGCATTGGTTATATCTTATATAATACATTTCAGTTGTGAAAGAGAAGCTCATTGTGGCTGTGGCCATTTTCAGTTCCTTCACTTTAGCAGGATTTAAAGAAAGCAGCTTTTCTTAGGGAACACTGAACACTTAGGCAGTGTTCTCCCTGTCCCCCCAGCATTCATACGTATTAAACATAACTCATTCTGTTGTGAAAATAAACTAACCAGGGATAAGAGATTGTGTTAGCAAGAATTTATTTTTCATTGGAGGATACCAAGATCCCTGAATTGTGGAATGACACCTCAGAATAGCTAATTCGCAACTACACCCAGTAATTAGCTATATGTGAAACACTGAAGAGATGTGTTAAATATACCTTGTAAGCTGCTTGATGTGAAACACAAGTGCTTAGTTACATTTGGGGGGAAAAAAAAAAATCCCAGAGTATGAATTTGGTTGCATTGTGTAAAGGTTAGATTCAGAACCAAACTACAGTCTTACATTTGGATCTTTTCCTATGCACATTTGTAAATCAAAAGGTCAGGATGAATAATATGGAAATTAGACCTCGCTATGATTTGAGAAGACGATTAATGGCATTAAAGCTGGGCATTCTTAAAGCAGTATGGGTATTCCAAAGACACACTGGGTAGGCTTTTATGACAGCCTTCAGGTCCACTTGGTTTTGATTTATTTTTTTTTTTTAATATAAAAGCTTCTTGCCCCAATTCATCAGTAAGCACCTACCAAGCATGTATTAATTATCCTTTTAAACACTGTTCTATGAAGAAGCTTGTATGAAACTATATCCTGCAGCACTTCAAACAACCTGACTCAAATAGAATGGAAAAATGCTGCACCAAGGATCATTAGGTTTTGCGCATTAGGAAATTGTTGAAAATTTAAATTTTACACAGAGCAGAGTTCTATCAAGCTAGCTAGAGAAAGCTGAAGTGACTATCAGTCTAACCTTCAAGTGACTTAAGATTCTTTGTGAAATTGCCCCAATACCTTCCTACTCAAGCCTATAAACATAAGGGTCGGAATGAATCTGTCGGTAATACATTTTTAAGCCATCACAATGCACAGACTTTTTTTTCCAGCTGGAAGTGCTAAACTTGGATCATATCAATGTAATTACTGGGAAGCAGTATGTTTTGAAATCCATTATGACTGGGCAGTTTTGTTATAGCTGTATATTTTCTCAATTTTCTAAAAGGCAATATGGACATTACAATCTTGATTTATAGGGGAAATTAAATATAATTTACCTTCTTACAGCCTATCTTTTGGGTTTATTGTTCAGTACATTAAGAAAATAAAGCAAATTACATTAAATAAAGCAGGTAGTTTATAAGTGAAAACTGTAAAGATGGTCACTAGTATAAAAAAAGGTAGTCCAGCTACATAATTTAAAACTACAAATTTAGAAATCTGGTCAGTGATCTAAAAAACATCATTTTTATACCACCTGTATGAAGCTGCCTCACCAGAAGAGATTGAGACCACAAGCACAGTAAATACAAATAAAATAAAAAATCAGATATTATTTCTTTGAGAGATATATATAGTTTAGGATAATTTGGAAAAGGCTATACAGTTGTCAGACTTCAGTATAATTCTTGCTCTAACAATCCCACGCATGCTTAGTGCAAGGTGGCCCCTGTTTGGGACTGGTATTGTATTACAGCAGTTCCTAACAATAAATTCTCTATAAGATAAAGGTAATTTGGGGTTGGTCAGTTATCTGGTATTAGGAAATATCTCCTTGAAGCTTCTTCTCCATACTGTCTGCAGCTACGCACATCATGCCAAGAAAAATCTCAAAATGGAATTAATATTTTTCTATCCGGATTTCACACTATCAGCTTCCTCTAACCCACATCATTACTCTCCTTGTGTAGACTTTGAAACCCTAGGCTCAAAATACTCTAATTTGAAATTGCTATATGGAGCAGAACGTATAGGCCCAGGGAACCAAATCAAGGAACTCAGCATATTATACAACCTACATGGATTTAACAGGAGGGAAATAACGTGGTGCCCCACTCTTTCCTTATTGCATCTTGTACTGGACAGGGCAACACCAGCAGGAAAAAAACAAAACAAAAACAGAACAACTTTGTTTTCCAGGTCTTAAGGCTGCTTGACCTTTCCCCAGTAAATGCAGCGTGCCAGAGTTGGCATCATGCCTCTCATTGAAAAATGGGCATAAAACTTCTAAATGAAGCCTAATGCCTCTGGGAAACAAAGAAGGGAAAAGCAATAGATCCTACAGAGGTTTTTCTTGACTACAGAATCTCTTTTTTATATCTATAACATTAGTTTAAATGAGGCAGTAGCAGACAACCACCTGATCTTCCCACCAAAATATCAAATAATCTAAAATGAACTGTTAATACTAGTAAATGTATAAAGAACTTCAACAGTTTAAGCAGTAAGAGACACAAAGTAAACAGGATGAAGGTAAATGGTAAGGCCAGGTTGAAGTATACCTTAGTGTGGCTGCCTAATAAAACACATGAAATTGTTTCTTCATCTTGTAACTGTAGTTCATTTTATTCTTCCCTAGTTTGTCGTGATAGTCAGCATAATAAATTTCAAACCTCTGACCTACGATGACTACACCTTCCCTCTCTGGGCAAATCGCATTGGCTGGGGAATAGCATTATCTTCAATGATACTTGTGCCTGCCTATATTATCTATAAATTTATGAATGTGCGTGGGACCTTTAAAGAAGTAAGTGGAATGCTAACAAAATGTCATGAAACGTTGCTATGAAATGAAATGGCTGGATCTAAGTTGGCAGTTTGTTTCTTTTACTCCTGAAACTTATTACTTATGAATGACCTTTTGGATCCAACTGTCAGATAGACTGGAGTTTTGAGGTAAGATTACTGCATGCTGTTTGAGTTTCTAGATAGAAATGAGCTTTCCAGAAAGCACCGTAATAATTCTGAAAAATTATTTTTGATGCACGTAATTAATCCAATTGATGAGATTCATTTTTCCTGGTTAACAAAAAATATACAAATGATGGTATCTTCATATTCAGCTATGAGGTACAGTCTTCACACAGAGTTCAGTCCAAGGTATGCTTTATCACTTCATAATGGAGTGTTGTAAACTGTTATATGTACAAAGTTAACTCAGACTTCTGCTGCTTTAGCATTGTAAGAGTCTCTAAACACATATTCACATGCTGGGAGGGTGAGATGTGACCGCGAACCAGCCCTGTGTTCAGGGCAGCCTTTGTTCATTTAATAAGCATCCAGAAAGGACAGAAGAAATACTTTACTGGGGCAAAGCAATAGCTCCATTTAGCCCAGTATTCTCTCTTTAACAGCAGCCACTTTGTATTTGATTTTCTCTGTCAAATATGTATCCATATCCTCTAATCACTGGAATTATTTCAACATTCTGACAAGGCTAGAATTAATATAGATCTTTCTGTCATGTTATCACTAATACCAGAATACTTGAAGAAACTTAATACTCAAGGCACCGCTTATAGTCTCATCAAGACTGTTGTTAAGTACTTACTTCAGTAAAAGAACTGGGGTACTAGACAGCAGCATCTTGCACTACATAAACCCACTTCATGCATAATATTCCTAGTCTGTGCACTGAATAAAGCAGAAACTGAGGGAGAAACAATTTGTTACCATATTCTAATGATTTGCCTAACAGCAAGAAGTTTAACATTGCAACATTAATAGTGTTCTTTTAACTTCATTTATATGTTTATCTGTAATATTAGTATATTAGTTCTATTTAAAAGTACCTGTTTCTATGGAAAAAAACAACAGGTATATTTCCTTATAGTTCACCCCCCTGTACTCTTCTTTATTTATCAGTTCAAAATGGCACAGGATTAAAGCTCACTGACCAAGTTAATTTTACGATCATATTAATTTTACCACAACTGTCGTAGTAAATTATCTATAGTCTTAAGACTTATAATGCTGCTCAGAAGTAAGACTCCTCACCACTCTACATCATCAATTTTTGTCCCGTCACATGTCATAATTTTATAACCTCATCTAGACTCTGTTTTATACCTATTTCTATTGGTCTCCTTTCCTACAGCTAGAGTTACACAATGGTGTAGCAAGATATTGACAATCTTCAGCAAATCACCAAACCACCACCTAGAGAATTATGCAGAAAGTAGGATCTCACCCTTTACCTAGATAGGCATCCCCTTCAAGTTGACCCAGCAGGCCCAAAGGGACAAATGCCTTGTTCCTGAAACATTAATGTCACCTCACTTAATGTTCACCTCAAAAAGGCACCCCAAACTGGGTGACAAGAAACCTCTTCACCAGCCCTATTTTCATCAGCTCCAACACCTCAACGTTGCACACAATTTCTAGCTCTTATTTCCAGCAATTCTATAAACCCTTTGTTTTGTTCCATTCCTCGGGGTTTACAAACCCATTTTCTAGTAGCATCTAAGTGTCAAAAAATAGTTTGTAATGGCCCAACAGGCTCTTGCCAGCTTGCACAAGTTTACTTATATTGGGATGCAGAAGCCTTGGGCCAAAAACACTTTTGCTCATTCATTTTGTAGAGTTATCAAGTTCTGGTTTGTCTTTTACAGCTCTGATAGACAGCAACTCTTCAGTCTCCCCATAAGACATATAGCAAAAGGCTAGTATATTACATCCAAATAACTATCCATAAAATATGATGCCCTAAAATGTGGCTCTTAAAAGTATGGGGAGAGATATTCTCTTAGTCTAATGGAAACTCCTTAAATTGGTTGAAAGTTCACGATAAACCAAAATCTACATGAGATTCCAAATGGTAGGGCACAGGGTAGACAGAGGAGATGAGCTGGGAAATAGTCAGTACCTCCTTCCTCTCCCACTGGGACTAGTCAACCTCATTACAGCACTAACAGTAAAGTGTGAATTTAGGGGATGTAAGGCCTGTGATACAACTTGTTCCTGATGTTCTTTTCCATATGCACTTGCTAAATATTTGGATTTAGTTATTTGCACAAACTTTCTACTGTTGCTTCTTATATTAAAGGCTAATATCAAGGGGCTTATAATAAGCTTGTTCTCTCAGTGGCGAAGTTAAAGGCACATGATGCAGTGATATTAAAGATTCAAGTTACTGTTTTAAATAAAGTTCATGCTACTTCCTCATTATAGATTGGGGATTACAGACATAATCCCACTTCATATGGCTGACTTTTTCCTCTTCTTCCCATCTGATTTAGAGACTAGCCTACTGCATCACACCTGAGAATGAGCACCAACTCGTGGCCCAAGGAAATGTCAGGCAATTTAAGGTTTGTACTCCTTTCACCATGCTTCCTGTCCTGATACCAACCCTCTCCTGTCTCTAGCAACAGCTACTGGTTTACATCAATCTCCTCCATAGTGGATACCTTTGGAGGCCTGTGATTCTATTTTTCTGCCAGCATGAAAAGACACAGGAGGCTTGTACCATACTCATCAACTCTGTTGGAAGGCTTTTGACACTATCCTTCCTTGGCTAAGCAGAACCCACAATTTTACAGATCACTTGAATCCAGTATTTTAGGTTGTACCTGAATACAGTGAGCTCTCACCAAGAGATGAAGGTATTTCTGAACTATCATGTGCATTTGAACAACTCATAGCCTCTCCCTCAGTTATTGCATAGCAATCTGAAGTCATGCTTCCTAAACTCAAATTATGTACCACAACACACAGTAAACAGCAAAAGAAATATTCATTCAGTGTCAGAGCTTAAACATAATAGCCGTGATGAAATAATGTGCTAGGTTATGTGGAATAGGCTTTCCCCACAGGCCTACAGTTGATTGAAAACACTGCTGGAGACTTCTTAAGCAGCCATGAAAAATATGCTATAGGTTTCCAAATACTGCTTTCTTTTAGCAAATAAAATGAGCTTATTGAAACAAAGTCCTTTTTATAGAAGATAAAAAGGATGCAAATATGAAGCTTGTTACACTTACCAGCATTCATGATGGAACACTTTCTGTCTTCAAAGTTGAAAGCAACTAGAATTATCCACACCACCTCAAAACATGACCCGGATTTTATAGTGGTGGTTTGTATAATGGTATTGAAAAAAGAAATCCTTTTGCTTACTCAGAAAAATACTGAGAAAAATACTGTTTGAAGTATAATTTTGAATTTTAAAGGAAATAATTCAAGTGTAGATTTATGGGATGCAAAATAAAAGCAGGAAGAAAAAGCTTCCTGTTTTGTGACCACAATTTATTTGATGTGGCCAACAGAATATGTAGTAGCACAGCACCTCTTCCTGCCTTCTCTTTCCCCCATTCCTGCTCTCAGTTGTCTGAAGATTTATGTTCCAGCTGTTAAGTAATAACTTGATTTTTCCAGAGACAGATGTTCCTGTGCTAACGGACTACAAACAGCCATTCCTAGAAAGTACTGGTCTTCTGAACCCAAATCTATAGCAGCAAAAAGGAAGCAAATGAAATTTCATTTAAATTAGAAAAGATCACACTGAGAAGTAAATTCCTAATGATACCTCAAACCACGTTAAATACTAGAGCATAATTATTTGTTGCTGTCTTCAACAAACAGCGAGGAATAGCTTTGTTATTGCTAAAGCATAGTCAGTACTTTGTTCATGATGTTTAAGTTTGTAAACAGAACACTGAGTACCATAGCCAAACAAGTACAACTGTCTTTTCATATGTTTGGCAGCTGTGAATTTTAAAACTGAACTGAGAGCTGACTAAATAGCCATTATATAGAGCACATTTCTCACTACAAACCGGAATCCACAGAAATTAGGTTATAATCTATCCGTTATTTTGAAACCTCTTTGTAACTTCGTATTTGTCAACTAATGTATTTAAAACATCTCTCACTATCATTTGAATCAATAATGTTATTAAACAACTACTTCTGTTCTCTTACAGCTTCAACACTGGCTAACTATATGACAACCAACAGGTTAAGGAAAAAGCCAGTATGTTAAGCTAAACTGGGAATACAGAAAAGTCAAGTTCAAAGTTCCCTCGATTATGCTTGGACCAGGCTGGCTCAGAGCTTACCTGCTGACTCTTTGAGGGAAGACATCTGCTCTCTGTTCTCAATGCCTCCCTTCTATTACTTGGCTTCAAACGATCTTTAAAGACTCCGTTTAATTTTTTCTTATATCCTTTGGTGCCATGAGATCCCTACATGACCAAAACCTGTGAGTTTTGCTATTGGCAGAAGTGGAGGAGGGGGGAGCAGAGAAAAAAAAAAAAAAGCAATCAACATAAGTTAAATGCTCTTTTATCATGAAGAAGTGAATTAAACTTTTCTGACAGTAATAATTACTTCAGATATTCATGCCATGACCTATTTTAAACCAACAACACTTGACCATTTTTAGAGCTAAGGAAAGAATACATCTCAATTATGAGGAAAGAGCAACTTTAACTATGTACTAATGTCATTAGCTTTCTTGCCATACTGTCCTTTGGGATATGTTTGCATCCTTCTGAAGTGAAGACTCAAGTGCTTCATTTTCAGTGGTTTGTTATTAGTTTCTTCTCTTGGTGAAGAAGGTTGTCTTTGCTGTCTGTAGATGTCCATGCCATTTTCTGTACAGATTAATTATAAAAGCTGAAGAGCAGCAGGAACAGAATTCCTGTTACAGCTAAGTACAGAATACAGTTTAATACCACAGTGTACTTAATGAAAAATATATTCCCTTATATCAGCAACTAAAATGGCTTTATCATATGATCCATACTCCACAGACTTTTTCAGCTAAGTATGAAAGTTACATGCAAATAGACAGACTTTCATCTTTTTGTTAGATTTTGTTCCAAATAAAGAATGTAAGACACATAGGAAGAATGATTTTTAGAATTATGTAGTCTACCCAGAGGCACCAAAACACCAAACTTTGGCTTTATTCTCCTGCTGTGAACATGCTTTTATGATAATCTAACCTGGATTCACCTACCAAACCATAGTAAGATTTTGTTGAATACTTTAGAAGGATATTTTAGGCATACTTAGCTCTCTCAGCCTATTCCAACTCTTCTCTCCGGTAGCATTATGCAAGGTAGAAGATACAGAACAAACTCTGCATTTAGGTGCTGTTATTATTCTGTGGTCACCTATCACTGTAGTATCTTCCCGGTGATCACTAGATTCAGTAGCTTTGAGTTATTTCTTGTACTTATTTATCACCAAATCTATAGTAATTTTTAGAGGCAGTAGCTTCTCAGCTGAATCCAGCCCAGAGTTTACCTCTGGACCTTACCTCTGAATTTTTTTTGCCTTTATACGTTCAATTCAGCTTGTCTTTTAAATCTGTGTAGTGCTTCCTCTTTTTAAAAAGACCAATTAAAAGGATGGGGCTTTTTTATTTATAGTACAATTTTTGTTGAGGGTTTTCTTTCCTTTTTTAAAATAGCCCAATTTAAAAGTCCAAAGTTATTTTGGTCTTTTCCATTTAACATTGATTTCTGTTGAAAATAATGGAAGGGAAATTTCTCTCCTAATTTATCTTTTTCCTCCAACATAATCAATACTTCGGAATGTATCAAGTATTGTCCTTTTCTTAAAGAGTCTCTGGGTCAAATATAGCAGTTTTATTTAAACAGGGTTTTAAACCAAAAGGATACTTTCTTCTAATTATAAAGGAAGTCATGTTTTCCGGCCCAGCTGATGGCCAATAGCTGTTTAAGCCCTGTTATTAAATATATTTCAATAATAAAGGAGTTTTAAATGTTGCAGCTCTAGTTCTGTAATTACACGAGGGGCTAAAGAGTGAAAATATGTTGAGGGCTTCATTCACAGTTAATCCTATTTTTATTGTTTCCTAAACTACATGAGAATCTTTCCATTGTTATAAAGTTTACTTTTCAATAACACAGCTGCTTCAGTCACTGGCTTGGCATGGCTCAAAAGCTTCTTAGTGTTGATATAATTATTGAGTTTTGAAAATCTTGGGGGCTTTAATAGCTTGTCACATTATACATTGTTTGGTTTGCTAGTGATTGGAAATGCTAACAACCTGCATCAACGTTCACTTGTGACACACCCCATCACCACCCCCCGTATGGCAAAACCCACATTTCATCACCACTCTGCTCTGAAATAGGAGCAAAGTTATCTTAACGTGGGAGTGAAATTAGCTTTACCCAGCACGTTAGGGTTTGATTATAGTTTTAATACCAACTCCCAAGGCAATTACCTACTACATTATCTTTATTTCTATTAGTGTACAATTTCTTAGGTTTAGCGTAGTATTTATAGCTCAGGACTCCACTGCACTATTGTCATCTTGTTCTGAGGTTTTATAGACAAAGAACTTACAACCTATACAGAAGACAATAGGCAAATCAGAGAAAGTGGGTATCTTATTACCAAGAATAGCCCAAATGAAAAAGAAAGATAATACACATTGCATGCCTGCACAGCTAGGCTTTAAGTTCAAGGTGTTGCCCAAAGGAAGTCTCCCCCAAAATAAAACAACTTCCGTCCCAGACATGAAGAACAATGTCTTCAGTTCTCCACAGAATAAGATGCTCAACTACCTCACGCCTCTTGGACAATAAATGATGCCCTTAGACACAAACTAGCACCCATTTGTGAAGACCAGGTTATATTCTTTTCCTCAACCCAGAGATACGGTACAGACATTTCAATAAATTATTCCTGTCAGTGAAAAATACCTGCCTGTGATCCACGTTGTTTCATTAAGCCACAGAAATTTAGTTAGCACCACGGAAAGAGACCTTCCATTTTCTTTGTACTCCCGCTTTCATTCAGCAGAGTAATTCTTCATATACTTGGTACTGTTCTAAAACTACATTACTAAAACTCCAGAGATTTAGATTTCTGGTAGAAATGGTCGGTCTTGCATAGGCAATAGTCCAAAACCCACTAGTGCTATTCAGTGTTCAGCCCCTCTTTGAACCGTATCTTTTTTGTCAGTCCTTCTTGTGTTCTGTCATGTCCTGAGGCATACACCCTGGCAACACTTGAAAGACATCTTACCATAGTGAGGGATCTTGCAGGAAATCCAGGATCAAACATTGTATTTTAAATATAGAACGTAGGAGAAATACTTGGCTGTTACTATTGTACATGTTCCCTAACTGCACATGCAATATATGTTGTATGTAATTTTCCCAGAGGAAATTCCATATAATTGGTCATTTCTTCTCAGCAAAATACCATTTAAATGCTATTATTTAAAAAGGTCAAGTCCAAACATTTTGTATATACATCCACTTCTTACACTATTGTTTTGACATGAATTAAGTTTATTTTCTACGATTAGGTTGTAGGAGACCATGTAGAAAGTTCTTTTGTTTTTAATGTCTGTTTTGCAGTTCTTCCAATTCATACGGCACTAATTAGCAGATACTTGTTTTTATGGGAGTAGATAGTTTTCATTCATATCCTGGACTGATTGACTAAGTTTCACAAGGCATTGGCAAACTTTTAAGAATTCCTTTTCTAAGAACCAAATTTAAACCGTAGATCAGCAATTTCAAAAGACATGAGACTTAGAAATATTTTACTTGCAGTGCCCCATTGAAACATTTTAAAATGTGCCTGAAGGACTCAGACATAAGACAGTTATCACAGCTCAACAAATGACAGTATATAATGTGCCTGCAGAAATTACGTGTGCACTCTGAGCCTATCAGAGCAGTAAAACAGGATATGTATGTTCTAATACCGCTTATTTTCTCAAGGCTAAGAATATATATTTATGGTCCATCAATCAGCTTACGTGCAAGAACGCCATCTCCTTAAAGGACAACATGATGTTTCAGATTAGACCCCTGAACAAGTTTGAAGCCTTGGTTATAGTACAGGGAGACAGATCTTGTGGAAACACCTCCAGAGAGTCTCCTCCAAATGAAAACACTTTTCCAGTCTACCTTCCTCTGACTCGTACCCACGTTCCTGTTAGTGACTGTGGGCTGACCTAGTGAATCAGTGGAAAGTCAAGTTGTTAGAACATGAAGCTAAAGTGTTTATTATGAAAGTCAGAAACAGGACCTTGAAGTGACCTTACTTGGTTCGTCTCAATATACAAGCTGAAAGTAGAATATGGACTATTTTAAGCAAAGCTGGCCAGAAATCACCATACAGGACTGAATCTGTGAGCTGCTTGGACACATGAATTATTACAGATCTTCACTCAGTAAACTAGTGCTAGCTGGTACTTGAGAAAGCCACATTCTGTCTTCCTTTAGGAAAAAGGTACACTAGTCCAGGATACTGCAAAACAGTCTGAAAAAAATTTAGAACTTAATTTACAGATGTTAAGCCTTCAGTTAAGCCCTGCTACACCTGTGACCTTGCATCACTGAGTTTCAGAGAGGATCATATACAGGGAACAGTTGTATCTCAGACATCCATGTTTGAGTGTTTCTGGCTTGTTCAACCATTTCAGTCTGTTGTAACTCAGACTTTAACTGGAACATTTCACCAAGCACTTGCTCCCCTCTAATCCCTATTCTCAAAGGACAGTTTTTGCTGACCATTAGCCAAGACCACTCAGACTGACCAACAAGGCATGCATGTGTTCCTTAGCTGTGACTAGATGAACAATTACTTGGTTTTGCCTGCTTAAACTTAGCCAGGGAATGACAAGACTTGAAAGCCATGCCACGCACAGAGAAACTTCTCCCAGGCCAAAAAAATTCAGATTTTTGCACATTTTTCCTAATAAAAATTAAATCAACGTAGAACGAAGATCCTCAGCTGATGATTAATTTGTACAGTGGTGCTGCTCCCTGCCTAAGACTGAATTTAGATGCATTCTCTACTATAGAGAGCTAGATGGCCGATAAAGACATTTCAACCAGCAGAAAAACATAACAGTGTAATATATCTGCTTTTAAGTACAGAATTTGATTGGTGTTCTTTCACCATTTAAAAACAGAGTATGTTTAGACAAATTGCAATCACTGTATGACCGACCTAGCACAAGCCCACAGAGAAAGAGAAGACAGCCAGAAGACTATAAGTAACACAGATATCACGATTTTATTCGTGCAAGTCCTCCTCAGAAGAACACATAGGTGTCTACATGCATGTGGTTGGGATGGAGGCAAGAAGGGGAGAAACTGAGAGGCTTAAGTCCAGCAGTGCAGCCTTCATGCAAGTTAACCATTACTGCTGGTAGTTCTCATTTTGAGAACAGTGGGCCTTTTTTGCCTAAGCACTGATGGCAAGACTGGGCCACCTGCGTGCTTTGTTTCTCCTTTCCTTTAGCTGCCCTACTAAGCTAAAGTTGCTTAATTTCTTTAATAAGGGAACAGAATAAATTCAGTGAACTAAGAAAATTACTAAGCCTTAAGCTGGCTCTCTTTTAAAGGTCTCATGTTGTTTCTCGGTCACTGCCAAGAGGCCTCAAACTTGCAGGTGACCTGCATTTGTAATTTATGTTGCACACACTGTGAATCTCTCTGCAAGACTTAGCTTTTGTCTGCTATGGCTAATATCAGTTACAAAGGGAGAATCTCCAAATAGTACATTTTGAAAATAACTTCTAATAGGTCTGATAAAGATTTGCCTTACAAATAAAAGCTTTATAGTGAGCGTTTACTTGGTTTACACCAGTGTTTTACTTAATTACTTAATTTTTAATGCCTTTTTATAGCAATGACTAGACTTTACCTTAGATAAGGGTACCTCTGTATAGGAAATATTTTCATATTTTTACCAGTTTTTTTAATTTTCATAGAATATAAATGTATATTGTAAGGCGAGAAATTCAACTGTGATGTAACAAGGTTATCACACAAGACCTATTTCTCCATTATAAGATTTTGTAGTCAGCCAGTGTAGTTCAATAATATGTTGGCCTTTGATTATAAACGTAAAAATGTGATAAAGGAGAATAGAACATTATCTACAGCTAATGCACATTGTAGCACAATATTCTCCATTGCTGCCTTAATCTCATAAAAGGAAGTCATGTGTTTTTAATTTATATTCTAAAAAGACCAAAAAAATCCAGAGCATCTTTTGGCTGCAATTTTGTGTTGTTAGATGACTTAACATTAAACTAAATGTATTGGTGTCCAGTAGGTCTACTTCCAAAGCAAAAGATCACATTGCAGTTTTCAGGAGTAAGTTTTCATAGGAGTTCAAAACTTGCCACTAGTAAAAATACTCTCCAAAGTGCCCCAGTGACCAAAAGTGTCCAAACACAGCCACCACATTTCCATGCCCAATTCCATTAATTATGCAATCTGCAGGTCCATTTGCCTTTTTTTGTTGTTTAAAATCTTTGGTTATCTGGGGGAAATGGCATTTCAATTTATTATTTTTTTTTTAATTTTTTGAAAAGGGAGACACCTACATGCCCATGTGTGTAATTAGAAACAAATACATTTCTTATAAATATGGATATGGATGTGTGTGATGTGTGCTGGTTAACTATACTTAAAATGCTGATAAAGATGGTGAATGTAAAGTATTTGTCCTCATTCCTCTGTCTTTCTGTGATCAGTGTAAATAAGATCTGTTTTAAGCTGTGCATTACTGTAACAGATTATTCCAATATTGTGTATAAAATTATTTAAATAAAAATCTGACAAATATGCACATAAGAGTATAAAGAAAAGTCCTATGTACCAAGAATTTACTTATGACAGTCAATTAAAAGCTGAAATGAAAATTTTGCTTGTTGTCAATACTGTTTGCAACTAAAGCTTCACAGCGACAGCCAGTCCTTGGTTCTGCAGCAATCTCTCCAGCTGTAGCACATGTGCCTCCCAGGGACAGGCATTTCTGGAGCAAGACTGCCTGGCAGCCCTGTCGAAAGAGCCTCTAGAAGTCAGTCTTGAGCCAACTCTAAAGACTAGCAGACAACTGAAAACAAAAGCCCAAAAGCATGAACCCAATGTCGCGCTCCACCTTCGTGAGTTAGTTCACATCCTTTCAGTGTCCAGTGGATGTAGCGAACAGATTAATTTCTACATTTAAACTCCTTTCAGGAATGTAATTACTGTAATGCAATGAAGCTTTCACAACCATACATTGAAAGCAAATAATCAAAGAACTTTTAGGAACATGAATCAAAATGCATAGCACAAAAGCTGTAATTCCCCAAAGCTACACCGTTTTCCTTTCTACAAGCAATTCCTTTTGTCTTGTTAACTTTGCCATAAGTAGCAATAGCCATAAGAGCATTATTCTTACTCTATGTACCAGACAGGAAAATGCTACTCTTATCTAACATGAAGGAAGAATAGACAACAATGATTTTTTTTTTTTTTTTAACTAAAACTTAAACATATTTCCACATGAAACATCACAAAATGATGAGAACACTATTTCCAAAGTATATTTTATTAGGCAATCTCAATTATCTCCATATAAATTTCACACTTGGCACATACAGAGACTAATCTACTTCCCTGAGCATATTATTAAGGTACGGCCTTCAATTGTTTATATTCCTCTACTACCTTCAAACAAGTAAGAAAAGCATGGTTTAAATTATTTTTAATACATCTGAAAAAATGAATAATGAAATTTTTGTATGTCAGTTTTAATTAATGTAAAACACCTAGAACCAAAAATTAGTACTGAAATAATTCAAAGTTTCACACTTTCAAAATACTTTAAGCATTTCACAGAAGTTTCTTTTAATCTGTTTTGCTGTTCAACAAAAGCCTGTTTACAAAAATTTTGTTTTCCAGTACTCTTCATTCTCCCATTTACAATTTTCACCAAGCTTCAATCAATTGGTAAGTCTTTTAGATTCAGCATTAGTATAGTATTATGAAAGTAAAACTAGGCAGGGTTTACCTAACCTAACAGAGGAATTTTGTCCTCCTTGAAGTATTATAGGACCCAAGTTTCCTGTCTGCTTTTGAGTAACTATATCATCTCTTCTGATATTCCCCTAATTTACTCTAAAAGCAGGAACTTCAGTTACATCTTTTTTCAACAACCAAACCAGAAGAGACAGATTAGGAACTGATGCTACTAGTAGTAAAGACAACTGCTTCAGCATCTCTCATTCTTCAGCATCTCAGATTCATACACGTAAACTTGAAATTGCAATTTGCCCTCTTACCTAAGCTAATATTTATAACCTAAGTTAATTTAAAATGCAGAAGCACAACAAAAATTATATTTGAAAAGAAAATCAGGGGAAAGTCAGAGTACATCTGATTGTGTTTTCATTATAACACACATCAACAATGCTCCCAAGAAGTTAAGTGATTACACTCTTGTAAATGCAAAGAGAATGAAGAGAGAAAAACAGACATGATGTGCTTAGAAGTTGTAACAATTAACAAGCACTTATTAAAAAACTTCAAAGAGAAACCATTTTAGCCTTTTTTAAACTAAAAACGTACTGCTATAATTGAGAGAACCAGAAATGCTCGCTTGCATAATCCAGTAATGTGTAATTCCAACAATAAATCAAAAGTAATTCCTAGAAAACAGAAAGTGCTCTGCTTCCTCCACTGCAAAAACAGTGATGCTACTGCATACCTCCACAAAGTTTTGCAAAATCTTGGACAGACCAGAGCAATGGCATATACAAACCAAATATTAGAAACCTTCACTCTTACAGTTATTAAAACTTACTACAGCACCAAAAAAAACCCAGAATGTTGTACTCTCCTATAAACTCTCCTACATTTTGGAAAGAAATTTGCCTTACATTTCTTTCACTTCTGTGACATTTTCAGTTAAGGACTTTAAATCATTCAAGTGGCAAAAGCACTTTGCCTTTGAAAGGCTCTGCATTTTACAAGGTTCTGAAAGTAATTTCAACGTTTTCCAACGAAACTATCTGATGCTGCCTGCTCCCAATCCAGCCATATGCCTGCTTCTCTTACTCCTATTTTCTTCAGCGCTATTTTCAAAGTCACCCATACATTTTGTGGGGTTTTTAGTACCCTCAGGAAAGCAACCAAGTAGCCTCTTTGTGCCTTGATCTTCTTAATATCCTCATAAGAGCATGTCCCAGGCAGACAGAGGTCTAGATCCACAAGAGACACCTTGGCCATGCCTTGGCCTACAATCTCAGAAGTCCATTATCTCCTCCCAGAGACCTTCCTCTCTGAGGTTTACACACACACACACACACACACATACAGGAACTTATTGCCTAACTCAGTACTGTGGGTTCCAGTCCAAGAGTCAAGACCTGAAGAAATAACACCTTGGGATGCCAAGCCCCCTCATGGGTCCTACCCTCAAAGTTGGTCAAAGTTGCAAAAGAGATAATTTCTCTCACAAGGCCAGTGACAGTCTTGCAAAATCACTATGTAACACAGACTAGGAAAAGAATAGCCAGTCACAACCCTTCAGCTACTGCACCACTGCAGCTGTCAAGTTATATTTTGTTGTTTCTCAATATGCTTCTAGATTCAAGTTAAAAGATATGAAAAATTGGATCAGGTATCCACCTCGGTATTTAAAGTGCTGTGAATATAAAACATGAAATTGAATTTAAAGAGTCACATTTAGAGTGACTACTACAGCTTTCTTCTTACATCAATGCAATCTTTCCCTATCCTATCACAATTTATTGTCTAACCACTTCCCATAAAATCATCTTCATACTCTTGCTATCAGATTAATAATTCTTTGGCATGGCAGAATAGGTCAGTGCCCACTGTGTTCCTTCGGAATGCAGGAATAGCAACATACCATACGTTTATAGGGCCAGGCAGCACATGCATCCAAATATTGAGTATTTTCCACTGAATTATTCTAGATATCAGATTATGTTTAACATTAGCATTCTGAAGCACAGTTCTCTCAAACGTCATAGCAACAGGACAAGAAATCAATCTTCTGGTCTTATAAGCAGCTCACTAGATTCAACTTTCCACCTCAGCCAGCAATGAAAGTCTGGATCAAGCATGGACCCAGTTAAAGGGGCAATATCATTTACATAAACATACACAAACGACTTGCTGAAGGGAATAGCCATCATCATATCTTCCACTTGCACATTCAAAATAAATTGACACATTCTAGAGCTGCATAAAGTTGATATCTACCCTAAAAACCCTGTTATGGCAAATCCAAGCATAATCTGCACGGCTGCTTTTACTTCAGATTGGAAAACATCAGTTGTGGGCAGAGGTACAAACAGAATGTGATGACATGTGACAGAAACATACACAGATGATGCCACGACTAAATAAACTATTGTGCTAGATTATTTTCAGAATTACTCTTGCAGGAAAATCGAGCTAGAGAATTCATTTTCTTCTGACTTAAACACTAAGTTTTATATGTCTTTAAAATACAGAGAAAATCTCAAATCCAGGCATTACCATTCTAAAGGCTTGAAATACATAAGAAAAGAAAGCTGAGGTTTAAAAATATGGAAGTGTTCCATCCCAGAGGAACAGAATTGTGTATTTATAACACTGAAGACAAAGCAGAAAATATAGAAAGTGAAAGTTAAAACCAATCATTTCTATAGGAAAGTGAACATTTTTCAAAACCAATAATAAATATACAATAAAATAAACAGAATCTTCAGCTTGATTGTCTTGCATCCCAAGCAGAGGTAAGAGAACAAAACAGAAAAGAACAAAACCAAAATATTCAGCTTTTAAGAATTAAAAGGGTTTTCCTTTTATTTAGTCAGATTAAAAATAGATGAAGGCAAAAATAAACCAGGTTTGAAGTCTACCCATCAAACAACTTTTGACCAGTCCATAGATGCTAGTCGCTTTGAAAATCAGTTTCAGCCTTTACAAGGCTGAAGACATATGCTGCTCTGCCCTCTCCTCATTTATGGGAGCAAAATACTTGAAAAGCAGAGGAAAAAGCTATTGGCCAGTGGAAGATAGGTAAAGTATATACATCTTTTGTCTTCAAGAATTCCTGCTTTTTTTTTTTTGACAAAAATTAATGATGTTTGTAATTCTTTGCAGATACACTGTTCTTCTTCTTTGTTTTTTTATTGTTATGGAAGAAAAATATTCCAATAATTACACTTGGAATACTTAATAAAACAGTAATTTATTCAGTGTATTTGAAGTTAGATGATCTTTATGGATACGCAACTGCATTTCCCATTGGAGTACAGAAGAGCTCGGTGCTTCAAATTTCAATCATCTAACTGCCAGATTTTCTAGAGGAACTAGTGGAATCTATTGTTCACAACCCTTTTTCTAGTACAGAGGATTAGTCAAACTCTAACCATAGATACTAAAACAGCTAGCAAACATTTTCTCATATATACTGACTTCTGTGTAAACTTAATTTCCTACCTGTTCTAACTACAGCAGTGAAGAATTTTAATTCACACAGGCATCACTTTGGGTCCATTCTCGAAAAGCAAAACCCCAAGGCACCAAACGAGTATGCCATGCTGCAGAAACGCTGGCTATTGTGTTTACGTCTGATGATGCTGTCAGCTCCAAGTGGTTGCTTAATTCATTCTAATGTGGATTTCTGCTATTCTGATGCAGTAATCTTAAAACCAAACATAAACCGAATTTCCTTCTTCCTCCTACAGAGAGTTACCCTAAAGAAAAGTAACCTGCTGCTCTTATGCTCAAATCACAGTCAGATGAGGTTTGTGACTTCTTGTGATGACCTGGGTTACTCACACAAGCAAGCACTGCTATTTGGTGCTCATCACACTTTTGCTGACTTCACTAAGAAACACGAAAGGAAATTATCTGAAAAATATATGTTGAATAGTTTACTTCTTTAACACACACCTACCACTTATCATTTCCTTCAAGCTTTCACAGTAACATCACCTCCAAACGACAACTAAGGCAACTTACTACAAAATCAACTGCAGAACTACCCCCCCAAAAAACATGAAAAGTTTAAATAAGCAAACACTTCCTCAAAATTACATTTAAGAATACAACTTGAGTGACTGGAAAGATGTCAGGCGTTAATTTGATGTAGATCTAGAAAACTAGTTGAAGAACTTATAAATCACCCTGCTCTTATAAATCACTATGGAGTAAGTAGTACCTGTGATAAGGAAGACCCAACTTTAATCCTCCCCTTCTCATGGTTTGCAATAAAAAGCAGAAAAAAGGCAATCATTTTCTTCTTAGATGTCTACACAGTGTCTGGGGAAACATTAACACATTTTAATGAACAGTTATTCCACATTACGCAAATCACCATCACTGAACCAAACTGGAAAGCTAAACACCAGTTCTCCTTATACACATAAGCAGACTAAAAATTCAGCCATTCATTAATTCATCTCTCTTCAGAGTCTTGTTAGAAGCAAATTGTAAAGTTTACTGCCATTTCAGGCAAAAAAATGTATGGTCAAGCCATTGATTTCCATTTCAGTAAAGATTTAGTTCTCAAACTACACAGAAAGAAATCAATTTTGACCAAAATATATGACACTGCGTACATCTTCAGAAGGCATCAATATTGATGTTTTATTACTTGTAGTCACTGAGACTCAGAAAAAAAAAAAAAAAAACCACAAAACGTAATTTAAGATACCTACATAACAGTGAAACACTTTAAAATTAAAATCCATTCTTTGTAATGACTTTTCTTTCTGCCAAAGTCAGAAAACAATCAAGTAGGGCATACTGTTGGTCAATAATGTTTTTCTAAATTCCTTATCACAAGTTTTCCACAGACTGGCTTGTAAAACAACACTTCAAGTTCAAGTTGTCTTCACTAGTTCACACACAATACGAGTCCTGAAAAATTCATGAGATTAATGCTCAGATTAGTTTTTCAGTTTTACCCAAAACAGTGCTTGTTTTTCACAAATACTAAATATGAAAATTATTGCTTCTACAGATATTGCTGCAAGCAACTATTTGCAACAATATTAACAAAATGTGAACACAACAGTTTACAAACAGAGAACAAAACTGACATTTTGGTCTAAGTGGTTATTCATTAAGACTTTTGGGAAATAATTCCTCAGCTGTGCCTTTGCAATTCAGACAGCTTAGAGTACAACACTAAACTATTCAGTTTCACAGGTTGATTTTTGGTCCATGTGACTATTTGCATGGCTGATGTTGCATTTCCAGTGCTGTAGAGGAGTGATCTAGTCCCTTGGGAAACTTCCACATTGCATACATCTGCACTTAAAAAACCACTCTCGAAATCAGATTTCATCACATACTTCTTTATTCTAACACATGGAATACCTTTTATTATTAAATGACTTTGTGCCCTTCTCCTGCCAAACCAAATATGCAGAACTTGACCATTTCTGCTGTAAAGCCACTTTTGCAAGTCACTGATTCTGGGCAATGGAGCAACACATCAGGATCACGGATGAATCCAGAGTACCTTCATATGGAATCTTAATTGTGTGAATTCAAGCAGGGACTAGGATTTTGATGGGCACTACCATTATTGACATGTGACCGACCTTTTATTTTCCAGCCTTGTTATGCTGTGGATGGTGAAGGAACAGCTACACTGGCCTAATTCACACAAAGCGTCATTAGAGTCCTTGGAGACTGATTACACCTTTTACTCTAGATTGGCCAGCCTCAGTGAACATAAGGCAGGTAGAATTAAAGCCCCATTTGACCTATTAGCTCTCAATTCTTCAACGTGAAAGATTAAGAACAGAGTGACATGTTTAAACAGGTTGTCTTTTTAGTTTAGTGTAATTATTTCTGTACAGAGAAAAAAAATAATATGTGGCTGAGTTTAAAAATCAGAAGGAAGAAATACTCCCAGCCTGAATGCTTCAACTTAGTAATTCCAACTGAGTTCATGCAAGTATTTGTTCTTGTAATATTTGTACTTACAAAAGAAAGCTTGTGAAAGAACCTGGCTCACTACTTGACTTTTAAGGAAAAAAATCCAATTCTTCTCACCACTCTATTTATTGTATAAACTGGACAAATCGAAAAGAAGCAGATCTAAAGAAGGGTTCATAATAGCTTATTCTGTGTTACTTTCAAAGGATGATTATTCAGACATCCATGATCTACACAAAACATTCCCTTAAAAAATGCATGTGACATCTACATATTCACTCCAATGACCAACTATACCATTGTTACAGAAATAAGAAAATCACACATTTTTCTCAGACATGCATAATAGTTCATCATATAGATGCAATGAGTGGCTTTTAATCAAGCTACTCTCTGAAGACTTAATAACCAATTTTGAGATTCTATTAGATATAAACCGCATGCAATAATCTGACTGCAACAGATTGCTTCTAAATCTAATAGCTGTATTATGCCGCAGCAGATGTTTTAGGAAAACAAAACATAAAAATCTAAAAAGCCACAATCCTACTTGCCAAATGAGGAATTAAGTTTTAGACTGGTGGTTTAATTTCAAGAGCAAAATCGTCACCTACACAAAGTTAGTAAGGTTCTTCCCACTGACCTTTCCAAATACCGTAAAACTTAGATCAGGGGACATGAGAGTAACACATATTTAAGGGAACACTGAGAACACAGGGAAACTGGTGTTAGTCATTATCTGGATATTGAGCATTTTCTGTACATTACAGAATAGGGCTCAAGGAAAAGCCAGAAAGCTTTTTTGAAAATGTCTTCCTTTCAATTTTTCATGCATGTACATACTCTCAACACACCAAGAAAGAAGTTGCTGTATCCCTCACTCCCCATATCCAATTGATAGGTAGGTACTTGTATAGAACGCAAGCGATCTAGGCCCAAATTATATTCTAATTCAGGCAGACCTGTTTTTAAAAGTCACTCTTAAGTGGTTTGTCTATCTACAGAACTTTATTCATTATGAGTCAGTGCCACAGGTTGGTTTTTCAGCTCAGATATTACAGTGAGCTGCTCCTGATCCTGTTCTGAATCTGGCAGTGACTATGTAATTGGAGTTTTTTGTTACCTGTTACTGACACCTGCCTATAACTTTGACTGGAAATTCCATTCCCTTTGAAACTTTCACTTGCATCAATACAGTGCCATTACATTTTGCTTTTCATGGCTCATTACCTTTTACCTAAACCTTCCCAGACTGCCACAGTAGAGATAAAGCATGTGTAGATACTACTACCTTTCAAAGAAGAGATGCCTGACACTTCAATTCTGTGGTGCCAATGAAAGCAAGTCTTTTGAGACATTTGTGTATTTTGACATTGGGTCATTGGGTCAATGACTGGAAAGGGTCACAATCCCAGCTCTTCAACTGCAACATTAAAAGCTTCGTAACTGATACTGCGTATTTTCAGTCAATTTTTTTTAATTTCAAAAAGTGAGAAAAAGTCATAGACAGGAAAAACTTCACAAACCAAAGAAGGTGTTTCTGTTACAATCTCTGCCCCTGCAATAGCAGAATTCTCTGATCGTACTGATTCCCTTAGTGAGAGCTGCGCTGAAAACCTCTGCAGAGAGGTTCGGATACCTTCATTCAACATGGAGCAAGCTTCCCAAGGATTCCCAAGGATTCAAAAGATATAGGACATAAAATGTGGGACAAAATTTAACTCTGTCTCCATAGTTCCCTCTCTTCTCTCATGCAGCCTTAAGAAAAAACTCTACATCTACCCTAACTTTACTTTGATATCTTATGGTTTGAAGAACCCTTAAAAATTACAATGAGAGATCATTTAAAAGTAATATTCCATACAATAAGAACTTTACACCTAAGAAAATCACATACTATTATTCTTTCCAACATTAATTAACATATTAAAAGAGAAGAAGCCACACACTCCTGTGCTAGTACTGTCATAATTCTCCTTTCTGTTCTGATGGAAGCATAACAGATGCCCCACTAACATTACAGCCAGACAAGACGATTTTGGGAAATAACACAAGCCACGTGGTGTTACTTGCCCTTAATATAATCTTAATCAGCAGTAACCCACATACTATTATTACACATAGTAAGCCTATTCAAAGAATGGGAATGTCAAGCAAGTTTTAATAATTTAAAAAAAAAAAAAACCACAACCAACCAACAACCAAATCCACACATGTTGGCACAACCTTTTAAAAGGCCTGGAGCAGCATACCTCCACAGGCAAAGCTGTGGCTACTGCTGACCATACTCAATATAAATTACCTATTACTCATAGTTTATCTGCATATAAAACCTCTGCTAATCTGCAGATTGATGTATGTGCCAACAACATACTTTTTCATTGCCAAGTACCTACCTTTTGTCATTAGTGCTTGCAGCAGAGCAACTGTGCTTATGAACAATAGGCCACGTTAAAAATATGAACACATCTGTCTTTAAACAAATGAAATTTTGTAACTAGGAAAGATATCCTACACATCTTCTCACCTTGACTATAACAACTCTGGGTATTTTACTTCTGATCTTTTGCCACAAAAGTTCTAATAGGCAGCACCTAGGTGGAAATACAGTAGAGTTTAAGGATAATTTTTTCTTTCTGAAGATCAGCGGGTTCTCCTGCAAATAACAATTTTCTTCTTTGGTAGATGAAAAAAATGACAACAAAACATGCATTTTGCAAAAGATGTTTCAAGTCAGTAAGATAAAGTGGAAGCTACTGACAAAGTCTTCCAAGAGGGCATATCAACACATACTGGTGTACAGAAAGAACAGAAAGGCAAAAAAAATCTCTGCAAGACCAAAAGGTCCAGGGATGTCATTATGACCATTAATCACTTCCAAGTCAATTGTTAACTAAGGAGCTCAACAAAAAACAAAAAACTGGCATTTCACCCCAAGAGCAGGCAAGAGACAGCGAAATAAGGCTACAGTTTTGGCAAAGTAGCCAAATAAGAGTCCATGAACTGGAACACAGCAGGCACCTGACTGGATATCAGCTTCCTCGTGAAGAAAGTTTGTGACAAATCCAGCCCATAACAGAGCAAGCCTTACTCTCCACTGTTTTTGCTATCACACATGCAGACAGTGACCATAATCACAAACCTACCAAGGGTACCCAGTGTTCCACGAAGTGACAAATGCAAGTGAAAAATCACTTTAACAAAAGTCCTACAAAAGAGTGGTGTTTCATTCTTATATTTATATGGGGAAAACCAGAAAATCTAAAATAAAAGATCAAAGATTGCATTATGGCTATTAACCATTATGTATCAGTCCTGGAATACTGATGGGAAATGTTCAGCAGGAAAGACCTATGCTGTTTATGGTACAAGAGTCACCAAAACAGAGACAGAATTGCAGTGGCCCTCTAGGAACACCTGACTTACAGGCAATTCTGAGTGCAGGTGGCCCAATTATACAGACAACTTATGCTCTTTCTCCACATGCAATAAAAGGAACAAAAAAAAAAAAAAGTAGATCTGTTCAGTATATACTTAACAGAGGCTAATTCCTCCCTTCCCAAAAAGGGAAGCTTATCTTGAATCAAGACTTCAAGTAAATATGGGCGATTTGCTTGCAACCAAATAAAATGTATCTAAGTTTCCTGACTTCTTTCCAGAACACACATTAAAAGAACCACAGAGCAGAATTTTTGAGCCTGAGGTGAAACAGACACTGACTGCAAGATAATGGATCTTGTCCTGGTTTTAGTTCCTAGAACTGATTGATTTTTCTGCCACCTACTGTCTTCATTAGAACTTTGGTCCTGAGCGCTGAACAACATTAAGTCTTCCATGTTCTGCTAAGAGGCCACTGACAGCTTCCCTTAAGCGTCTGCTTTCAAACCTTAAAGTTAATTAAACCTGATTGTAAAGAGTGTATTGATTTAACTTTACAGCGAATTTTTAATTCTGCTGCCAGTAAGCTTTCACCATCAGTAATGAAAATTCTGAAGGGGACAAAGGCATTGTAGGGCTGCATGGTGAGAAACACAGATCACCAGAAGTTTCACATAGAAAAAGGAGAGCCCTCTAAACAAACATACAGCATTAATGAAGTAAAGCCATGGCACACATTATCTGGCATCAGCTCTACCAGCTGACACTAATACTGTCCCCTACCTGCACCATGCTACAGGTACTGCCTTGCCTTTGCTGTCACCTCAGGTTTGCCAGCTATGCAACCTGTCTACGTGTTTCCTAATCCTCTCTACTTACAGGGATTCAAGTCAGCTATGCTATGTAAGTCCTTTGTAGCTCATTTGGCCTAGGACAAGTAACAGAGCAGTTGTACAATAGAAAAGTAACCTGCCATCCCTTTGAAACAGAATGAAACAGTAAGTTTTCTGTAAAACATTCCATAATTTAAGGGTCTGCATTTGAAAAATATGAAATTTGAATATTAGAGCGAGCTACATTTATTTATTGTGTAAATACTAAATTTGGCTTCCTGTTTCAGTGGGCTTCAATGACCCCATTCCCATTGGGATAGCAAATAAGGCTAAGAATTGACTGTGTAAGAATGTTTTTTCCAAAAATGAGAAATCAATGAACTGTTTTTCAATTTCTAGTTGTCTCATCCAAAAGAATGGCAAGAAAAGCTTGGTTGCTGATTGAGTGCCAGTGCACCTACCTAGAAAGGTCAGAAGCCCTCATCAGCCTTGCTCTAGCCTAGGAATTTGAAACTCTATCTTTAAATCACTATTTTGCTCTTTTGCTTTTGCTTAAATACGTTGCAAAGCAAATAACTGAATGCACCTACTGAACTGACCCCAATTCCCTTGAACTATTTTGCTCTTTGTTTTCAAATCTATTTTATTTAAAAATTAAACCTGAAATATTAATGTCCCCCCTAGGCATGCAGAATATTCTTTGGTATCCAAGAACAGTGAGCTGTTTTCTACTCATCTGATTTGATGTTTTTGTCCTTGCAATATGCCAGTTCAGTAGTTCACATTTTCTACTGACTTTTCAATGCTTTTTGAGGCCCAAATGACATTACCCTTTAAGTACATGAGGCTGCTGTCAGCAAGAAAGAGGTAGCACAGAAAAGTCACTGGGTACAATGATGAGATACAGTTAAGCAACTAAAGCTTAGATACAATTAAGCAACTAAAAAGAAAAGGAAAAAAAATCTTGATCAACCACTTCTGCTCCCATTCACCCCTTCCGTGCAGAGCCCTGTTGGAGATAAATCGGCTCTGACATTCCTCACAATACAAATGAGGATAGCAGGCAAGTTCAGGTCAGAAAGAGTTCAGTTCAGGCTCAGTTCCGTGGGTTGGGTTTTTTCCCCAGGTATAGGGATCCCACGTATGATAAAACTTCCAAGATAACTTACCACCTCTTCTACATGTTTGGCTTTAAGTAAAAGCCCTTGGAACACCTTTTTAGGCACGATATAGGGCCTGTTCCAAAGACTTCTGAGATAGTTCAGTTTCATATTTTAAAGAGACTTATTTCATTTTTCCCTGGATTTTGAATTCTAGTCCATGACAAATGAGTTATCATTGCTATTTTTCATTAGCTATCATTAGCACCTATCTATCAGCAATACCAGCTCAATTTCCAGGAATATCTTCAACCCAGCTACATGTCCTGTAGCTATACTAGAACATTTTTTTTTTTTTATTATTTTCTTGTTAGCAACCTCAGTGTCCATAAGATTAAAATCAGAATTGACCAAATGAACGCTTCAGTTACAAAAATGACTTATGAGCTAAGTATTTTGTGAACTATAGACTGTATTTTCAGGCAATAAGTTAAAACTTCTGTCAAGAAAACTAAGCTAGCCCTCCCAAAATTTTGTTTCAGAAATTTTTTCTTTACAAAGCAGGGGAGAGATTATTTACTGCTATGTTCTATATAACTTTTTGCTACAATTTCAGCAAAAATAGTCCTTTTATGTATATTGAATAGCTAACAGTTGATCATGTATCTAGTAAGACCAGAATATGTAATACAGAATGAGTACATATGATAGAGAAAGTTAAATGACTTTGAGTGGAACATGAGTTCCCTCATATTGCATTCCTATTTCTGGGCCAGAAATGAAGTGACAGCCTATAAGGATGTTCATTAGACTGCACGTACAAAAAAGTGTTCCATACAGAGTTTGATCCTGTACACACAAAATGGGTAGAAATTTATTGCTATTAACTTCACTGATTTTTCCTCTACTTGTATTGGGTTTGAAAAATCTCTGTACTCACAATTTGGGTTCGCATAATCCTTAATTAAATCTCTACATGCCATATTTTATTTTGAGTCAAAATGATAAATGAGAGTTACACAAAGATTGTCAGATATTCCCAGGGATTTTCTTCCTTTATTTCTGGAGGATGTTATTTAACAGTTTTTGTATAGCAGAATAAGTAGTTGTTACCTAGCTAGAACAAATACATCAGGAGAGTATCAAAGTATTTGGAATAGCAGCTACCACCAATTCTTAATTTTCAGGGCTTCATTTACAACGTAGCAATAAAGACAAACTGCTGTGAACTAAACACTAAAAATGAGAAAAATATCCCTTAGAATTATTTGAGAGGTTTCAAAGATCTTCTGCAGTTTTAATACAATCCATCTTCAATACTGAATATATGCTTGAGAAAATCTGGCATTTCAACAGTTCTTTAGCCAGTTGGTTTCCTTCCAAACTCCTGCTGCTATCTGATGTTATAAAAGGTCAAACTTACAAAATTCCTTAAAATTTATTTAAATACTAAAAGTCAGTAAACTGCCCACAAACCACAGCATAATTGCTGTGAATACAAGAGTTTAATCCAATTCAAGAGGAAAAAAAATTTTGGTTAGCTGTCTGGTATCAAACTCGTTCAGACAATTTCAACTCTAATCTAATTCACAAAACATTAATCTGTCTGGTTCCTGATCTAAAAGCTACCATTCTTAAAAACTTGCACTTGATCTTATTTGAATGTTTTCAAGCTGTATAAAGACTTGTCTAACATCTTCCAGCAGGAAAATTTTGATTTTCCAGCAACCATTTTGATTCTTGTACAAGCTTCCAGAAAAGCCCTTTCCAGGATTTACAAATATTAAACATTAAATACCATCCCAAATTTAAGGTATTTAAGAAATATCCAAGAAAGCAAAGTAATTCCTGAAGCTAAAGTTGCTGCAGTGTGTTTTTTTCTATATATAATTATCATTAACATAGTTTGTACACGTTCATACAACATACAAAATACAACAGAATACCCTGATGTCAAGCAATGCAACGTGCCCATTTATAGAAAGCTTCTTTACCACAGCACAAAACATGAACTTTGTAAAAAAAAAAAAAAAAAAAAAAAACCTCTCAGCTGCTGTTCCAGGTCTCTCCCAAATCTCCGAGAACACTTCATTCCAATCCTGTCCCTATTACCATTCAAGTATGCAGAGTTATAGATTTTTCCTTATTTCTTTTTTTATGTACTTTGTGTGCTCAACCAGTGGCAACTAGATTGATTATGTTTACTCCAAGAGAAAAATCTTATATTAAACCTGGCTGTAATAAACTATAAACACAGATCCACTGACGACAGTTAGCATAATCCCTAGAGAGGGGGTTTTTCATAAAATATCAACCCAGAAATACACACAGATTCAACTACACAAATATATCCATAGCTGTCTAGCAAAAGGCATTCAGAAGATCTGCAGAAAATTCTCAAGCTTGGTCACTCACCAAACAGTCAATCTCTTTTGAAATGTTCACAAAGACAAGTAAAATGTAGGGCAGAGAAAATACGGGGAACATCTTGCACAAATATCCACTGGAATTCAACATGAAATTTCAAACTGACAAGTTTCTGCATACATGAAAGGTTTTTCACTTGAAGACTGAAAAAACTCCTGAGGGGGTAATTTCCATTCTACCAATAGCATATATTAAACTCCTACAGAATAATTTAGGACCACAAAGCTGTGCAATCACACACCTTAGTAAAAGTGAAATTACACACTTAGATGACCATGTTGTCTTCATCATTGTGTGTCACGTATTACTTTAAAGTCATAGGAAATGGCAAAGTTCTAATATATTAGAGAAAACAGTGTGACCACAACCTTCTCTGGACACCACCACAGAAGGTAAGGACCACTGAAGACTGCTCCGCTATCGCTCCATGCAAGCCAAAATATTATTAATTGTTCCCAAGTCACCAGATTAAAACGTTTAAAGGGTTTAGAAACACAAAAAGAAACCGTACTCCTGCTATACATGGGCAAAGAATTTCAAGCCTCTGATCTGAAATGTGTGTTAAAAGTACAAACCTGTTCTGAATTTAAATACTAATGTATACACATTTAGACTTCCTCTGCAGTCAGTAGAAAAAGGCATCACCAGACAACATTAAAGATTCAGATCTTTAATAGGCTGAACTGTTTTCTGCAATCCCTTTCTTTGCTCTTCATCAATTAGATCTTTTAATTATGAGTCTCAGTTATGGTATGATAGGTTCACATTTTATATGGAATAGCATCCTAACTGACCCACCAAATGTTACTTTCCCCAACACCAACTCTCTTGAAAGCTGGATGGGTAGACAAGCGCTGTTTGCAAATATCTTCTGATATGGACAGTCTGAGAACACAAGTACTGCTGAGTGATACAGGTAAATAAGCATACATTTGAATTAACCATTTCAAAGAATAAAAAAAAAATTGCTGAAAAACATAATGAGAATGAAATTTTAATAATAAATGCATTCAAGGATTTTATCTGTTTAACAGAAGTTTCATACCAGGAATAAAAGGAGGGGCAGAGGTGGTGTTTTGTGAGCCACTGGTAGCTTGACAGCTGTGTTTTGCAACCTAACATACAGAGGCAATGAGAAGAGATTCCAACAGTTCCTAGCAATTATCCTTTTCTATTAACTCTGAAGAACTTTAGACTTTGTTTTGTTTAGAGCAGTTGTTTTTTTTAAATTTTATGAATTATAAAATGTATGTTTTACACAAATTTTACATAGTTGAGGCAGTAGAACAACATCTGTAGTTTATTCCATGCTTCTATCAACTACAGTACAGGTCCTGGTAAATGAATATGTGAAAATGTTTTCCAACCATTTTTAAGGAATCACACACACTATCTTACTTTTTCTGAAGGAGATACGACACTGCCTTTTTCTCCGAGAAAACAAATGGACTCCTCTCATGATCTCACTTGAACCAAAGAAAAAGCATGTATAAACTCACAGAAAAATGTCTCCAGGATTATAAAAGCATCAGGTTATTGACATATAATTGTGGTAATAAGTAGATGAAAGTTTTTCATCAGTTGTTGCTGGAATGATTTTTTAATGATTTTCATTTTTTTTTAAAGTCTGGAACAGCATTAAAAGAATTCTAGAAGGAAGTTCTCCTTTCCACATCTTAGTAATATTAGACTGCATTCTCCAAGAAAAAAGCCCCAGCCATTTATAAACAAGGCTTACTATGGGCTATGCAATACATTCCCTATAAATAGCACTTTTCTTGTCAAATATCAAAATCCATTACCAAAATATTATTAATTGTTCCCAAGTCACCAGATTAAAATGTTTAAAGGGTTTAGAAACACAGAAAGAAACTGTACTCCTGCTATACATGGGCAAAGAATTTCAAGCCTCTGACCTGGCAAGCAAATCTGCAGCACAAGAAAAAACTATAACCTGTAAAACAAAATGACCACCCCCTTCTGAATAAATAAAACTTGTATGCAGGCATGAAGACAAGTGAACTACCAAGGACTGTGTTGAGCTGCAGAATGATTTTACTGCCCCAAAAAGGAGCACTAGCAGTGAACCTGTCTTTGAAATCAGTCACCATTACAAGCTCTTGTGGGGTATAACTGGCATGGCTAGACCAGGAGGAAAAGCAGTAACTTCAGGACTGCTATTAGAACTGGTCTCACAACACATATATATTACTTTATGTTGATGTGCAAGATATGCAAACATCATGATTTCTGGCTCCTAAGACAGTACCAGAGATGCCTAAAACATCCACATGGCAAAAATAAGACGATATGCAATTCTACTTCAATTCATACATCCTTTTCTCCGTATCTCCCCAACTGTAACTAAGCCAGGACACATGTCATTTCCTAGGCAGCAAAATTTTTAAAAGTTGCAGTTCTACCACAGAGTAGGGTTCCCAAATGAAAAATCATTGCTGGAGAAGTTGGTATTTCTCCTAGGGGTAAGCTGATATGCACATGCTTTTTGTGTGTAACGTGACAATAAACAAAGCTCACTGTAGATATTTTCTGGCTCACAGACAAATACCATGCAATTAATGTCAAATTAACTTGCATAGCAACTGCTAATAGTTTTCACATATTTGGAAAATGGAGCTATTGTTTTCTGTCACAAATTATTTAAGGCTGACTCATTTTCAGGGTTTCTTAGCACCATAGGGCTCCACAGCTTTTTTTGTGACACTGCCTGGCTTTCTTAAAAATAACACCAAAGAAATTTTAGGAGTAATGATAATAAACAAGCCTGACATGACCTACTGGGGCTTTTTATTACAAAAACTATTTAGACAGCAATATCTAGAGGCAGAAGACAGATCTTTAGCAATAACAAATCAGTACTTTTAGCCTCAGAAAGCAATTCTAGTATATACCACCCATACCAAAATTTGGTGTTAGATAAGATTCTGAAGTAGCTAACAATACAAATATTTCTTTTTTTTTTTTTAATATGGAATAAATATTATGCTATTTTAAATGCACATTACCAAGGTCCATAATGTTACCTGAAGGTACATTCACACTCATGGCATAGGTTTAAGTAACCCTGCCATGCCTTATTCATAGAATCATAGAACGGTTCAGGTTGGAAGGGACCTTAAAGATCATCTAGTTCCAAACCCCCTGCCATGGGCAAGGACACCTCCCACTAGACCAGGTTCCTCAAAGCCCCATCCAGCCTGGCCTTGAACACCTCCAGGGATGGGGCAGCCACAGCTGCTCTGGGCAACCTGGGCCAGTGCCCCACCACTCTCACAGTAAAGAATTTCTTCCTGATATCCAATCTAAATCTACCCTCTTTCAGCTTGAAGCCGTGACCCCATGTCCTATCATTACACTCCCTGATAAAGAGTCCCTCCCCATCCTTCCTGTAGGCCTCCTTTAGGTACTGGAAGGTTGCTATAAGGTCTCCGTGGAGCCTTCTCTTCTCCAGGCTGAACAACCCCAACTCTCTCAGCCTGTCCTCATAACATAGGTGCTCCAGCCCTCTGATCATCTTCATGGCCCTCCGCTGGACCCGTTCCAACAGGTCCATGTCCTTCCTATACTGACGAGTCCAGAGCTGAATGCAGTACTCCAGGTGGGGTCTCACCAGAGCAGAGTAGAGGGGCAGAATCACGTCCCTCGACCTGTTGGCCTCACTTCTTTTGATGCGGCCCAGGATGCAGTTGGCTTTCTGCGCTACAAGTGCACATTGCCAGCTCATGTTGAGCTTCTCGTCCACCAGCAACCCCTAGTCATTCTCCTCAGGGCTGCTCTCAAGCCATTCTCCACCCAACCCGTATTTGTGCCTGGGATTGCCACGACCCAGGTGCAGGACCTTGCACTTGGCCTGGTTGAATTTCATGAGGTTCACAGAGGCCCACCTCTCAAGCCTGTCAAGGCTTGCTTCCACGCTCTGTAGGCCTCCTTCTTGCTTTTGAGCTTGTCCAGGAGCTCTTTATTAATCCATGCAGGCCTGCCATACAGAGGGACTTGGTTAGGAGATGCAGGCAAGGAGGGAGTTCACTTGCCTCCCCTTGTATGGACTAGTCTCCATTCACTAGCCTCCTTTTGTCCACTGCCTTCAGTCTGGCAGGGGGAGGGTACCAGATGTCAGGTAGGTCAGAGTCTTTCTCACTCTCCCTGATGCTCCACAGCCTTTCTACTTCCTCTTTTAGGTCTGCTACCAGGCTAAGTAGATCATCCACCTTGGTCACACCTCACACAGCTGTCACCTCTTCTACCATCCACTAGCCCTGAGAGGTTAAGGCACTCCCTGCAGCCAGAGACCTCGGTGGCTGCACGCTTCCACGGGAGCTCAGTTTGTATGGCTACGCCTGCTCTGGCAAGTGCGGAAGAGGCAGGAAGCTACATCTTTCGGGCAGAGACCATGGCTGAGATCCCCTCCTGAGCTTCCCGCGCAAACTGCCGCTGCGCGCCCTGTTTGCCCGTCCTGATCGCTGCGCTCCCTGGGGCCGCCTTTTAAGGGCGTGGGTCTGGCCGCCGCTGCGGCAGGCTCCGCCCCTGCCTCGTTCACCGCCCGCGGGCGAGCTGCGGGCACCCTGGGTGTCCATGCCGCTACTCGGCCTTTTCCCGGCCTCAGAAAAACTCGGGAAAAGCCCCTTTTCGCCGCGACCGCCCGGCTCGGCTGCCGACGTGCCAGCACCGGAGCGTTTGTCTCGGCGAGGTATTCTTCTCGGGATATTCTTCCCCTATAAAGTGAATACTGTGGTATTTAATTCCCTCACAGAAACAAGCTTATTCATAGAAGTTCTGGGAACCATCCAAAGGAAAAACAGTGAATTTAATATAATTTCTCAGATTTTCTGGTTAATAAGCTATACACAGCTGCTATTTTTGATTAATTTCAGTTGCAGCCTTCTACTTGGGTAATACTGCTTTTCTCTCCCATAAAATCAAAGGTGATAAACATTAATATTTTCCATACAGTTGCAAATATCTTAACTTATAATAAATTTGTTAAGCTAATTTTTTCCCCTGTGCAAGCTCCCTAAACTTACAGAGTCTGCTTCTACCTTCAGCTCAACCATGGAAAATAGCAGCTAGCTCCAGAATTACACAAATAAAACCAAAAGCAGTTTCACACCTAATGAACTTTATATAAAGATTAGATCACTCAGAAGCAATGTAATACATCAAAAAGTATTTAACATAACTGTAATTGAGTAAAATGCAAATACATAGATATGAAATACACATTTTGCACCCCGGGAAAAATTTGAAAGTAATTCAGTTTTATACCATGTATTTTCATATGGAACAAGCTTATAACTGTACACACTTAAACACAATGAGAAATAGTAATTATGACAAATAAATAATACTTTTAGAAAGCCAGTGGGACTGATATTTACAAATTCCATCTGTGATTGGTTCAGCTTGAGAATTGCTCCTCACATTCCAAAGCTCAAAAAGGAACAGAATGTACACAGTTTGAAGTCTCTGAACTTATAGGTGTTCAGTAAAGCACCAGTGTATATCACCCCAACCAGATCTAACGTTCCTACAGCACATCATAGTTTCCTCTTCTGTGTGCAAGTCTTGATCACTTATTATTTTCCCTTGGTGGGCCTAAAGCAGTTTGATTTATTTAAAAGATAGAACTATAAATCTTTATGTTTGCAGTGATTCAGACATATCCCTTAAGTTACAAATGAGATATAAAATGTGTGTGTGTACAAATAAATCATTCTTTTATTCAAAGTTGCCATAGAGACACACTACTTACTATTGACCAGAATGGCAGCTCCTGTTGAAGTAAACGGGGCTGAGAAGACAACAATAGACCATGAGATTTAAAAACTAAGTCACATTAATCTACCTTTTTAATAAAACTTGTTAGTTACATAGAAATGAATTTGGTGCTGAATATTCCTGTGGGCTATTGTAACCCACTGATTTCAATGGGGTTACCTCAGCGATGAATTTGCCTCTCAGTTATACTGAGGCTCTCAATTCATGATAAAGCTTATCTGCCAGTGTGGAGCTGAACAGGAGGACTGAGTCAATAACGAGCTACCTCTTAACTTAAACTCCAGTAACAACTCTGCCCACCTAAATGAGAGGCCTCAGAATACAACCCCACAAGCTTCATTGTCAGAGCTGCTAAAAAAAATTTTTTTTCAGACCTCAAATGAATTTTATACTAAACTGATTTTAAACACCCCTTGCAATTCAGCAGATAATTTTATATATATATATATATACACACACACACACACACACAGAGAGAGAGTCTGTTACAAGCTTTAACTCCTAAGTTCCAGTTCTTCACTATGCCTTCTTTTTGCCAACTCTGCTGATCATCTACATATCAGTTTACACATAAGATTACTCTTGTATTTTATCAGTGCCTTTTTCCTGGTGGATTGTTCAGAAACCTTCCTCTGCCCAGCATTTCTGACATCCTTATTAGGCTGGAAATATGGCATCTTCAGGAAAATAAGACTAGACCAAGATCATTCTATCCAAAAGAAAACCCGACCCCTCTAATAATGCAAGTGAGAAGCAAATGCCAAAAGCATCAGGAAGCCATTTTACCATTACCTCAAAAGTTCAATTTTATTTGATTCAGAACAGTTATGGTCCTCTTATTTTAGTAAGGCATGCACTGACATCCAAGCCAAGAGCTCAGTCAAGTAGGAACGGTTCCATTTCAGTCTATTTAACAACTATTAGAGCAATGGGTATATTTCAACCAATGCAGAAATAGCAGAAATTCCTGCAGGACTCTAGATAAAATGAGTACAGAAAGAACATGCAACTTCAAAACAAAGTTATATTTACTACCAGGCAGGTCACAACTCTGCTACCTGTTCTCTCAACTAGTAAGACCCATTTACATCATGATGGTAGGACACTGATCTTTCATACAAGTGAGGAAACAGCAGACAAACGATGAAGGGAGAGTGGGAATTTTAACACCTGCGATCCACCTCATCTTACTTTTTCCCCACCAGTGTTAGAAAGACCCACAACAGCTGAGTCTGGAAAGCAAAGAAGGATCAAAAGCTGGATTGCTAAATAATTGTCTGCTCCCTTTTCTTTTCTATACATCTATTCACTACTAGGGCGAATAGTGTTAACTGTCAGCATACTTTGCAGAAGATAGCTGTGACAGGACATCAGCAAGCAAGAAAGTTTTTCAGATTTCAGAGACCGCTATATGAATTCCCACCACCCCACTCCCCAACATTTTGATGTCTTCACAACTAAGTATGTATTTTCTATATCAATTTCTCATACTTTTCTGCTATCAGGAAAAGCAGCCACAGCACCAGTCACACAAATACATGATTTAATTCTGAACAGAACTTTTAACACTATATCCATAAAACCAGACAAAACTTAATCAAGTGATATCATAAGATTTGCAAAGACACATGACATTTAAAAATGGACAAGAATCCATATCCTTCAAATCTTTTGTAATACTTTTTTTAATGAAGAAAGCCTTATTTGTTCTTACATCCTGTTTTTAATATGGAAATAAGCACTTTTGCCACTAAAGGAAAATGATGGCTATAAAAATGTATCTAAAGCTAAGCAAAAACCTTGCTACTTCAGGCTGATTTTGTTCAAATTGAAGTAAAAAGAAAAATGAATAATGTAAAGATACAGGTTTAAAAGACAGAAGCATGCTCTGAAATGAGAGCTATTTTTCAACATTCAGTCCCCTCACACTGAAACTTTCCTCAGTTTTATGAGTCTCTATATGCAGAACCTGCTGTGCACTATATAGCAACTAGAGCTGTAACTGGCAGTTTCACCTTCTGGAAAAAAGAAAAAAAGAAATAAAAAAAAGTAATTTACACTGTCATCTGCTAAACCACAGACTGTAAATAGTTCTGCTGGAGAAAGCCATTCTAGGACAGTTTAAAACACGGTAAGATTTGTGACTAGTTCTCTGAACCCTTTCCTTCACACTCATTCTCTAAAAAAAAAAAAAAAAAACAAAAAAAAAACAAAAACAAAAACAAAAACCACCACAAAGGAAGGCTATGGATTTGTATTGAAGATCAATAGATAAGGCTCCCAGAAAATATACCCTTAATTTTCAGAGACCTTATTCTTAGAGGAGCCTCTTAAACATCTCTAAAAACACGGCCTCAAAAGAAAACAGAAGGAAACAGAGAAAACTAAGCAAACTACTGATGGCATGTCACCTGCAGAACGATTTCATTGGTATACTAAGAGGGCCTTCCAAAGAAAAAGCCGCTTCTTCCTTGCGTTCTAGTCAAATGTGAACATCCAAAGCTCAAGGGTTTTGGCCCTGAAGGGTTTGGTCTGGATCAGGCTTTCTGAAAATATGAGTAGGAAGAATACATTACAGCTGCAGTTTTCACTTCTTTCTGCCTGGAGGAACAGGCTGACACTCCCTTTGCCCTGTCATTAGTAGGTCATGTAGGAGTTAATGTCATCAGGAACTTTCCTTCAAGTTTGTTTGCTCTCCTTCTAGATTTTATAACCAAAGACAAAAAAGTAAACTTGCCTGTGTGAGCCACTGTAGCAGTAACAATAATCTTCCAACATTAACTCCTTACTGAAAACTGGATCACATCTAAGAGATTACCATAAAAGGACATCGTTTTAGCCCCTATGCATTACTGAGAAGTCATTGCTCTATTTGCAGAATCCTGCAGAAAGATAATAGCTCATTAAAAATAAGAAAGCTGGAAAGCAACCTTATCTACCAATTCCAAAAGTCATCATCGGGCATATGAGGTCAGCTTATACCCTTATGTCATGCGTCTCACAGCATTAATCTTCCCATGACACAAAGAGACTAAAGCTGCTGGGAAAACCTGCAGGCACCACAGTGTCTCCAGCAGCATTTCAAGGCCACTGACAAAGCACAATTAATCAGTGTGCGCAAAAGTGTGTTCCACGGAGCTTATTCATCTCCATCTATATCTTGTTCCCCTAATAGCTACAGGGCACTCACATCTGCAGTGCAGCACAGCTGCGTTGGCTTCCAATTTGGAAAGGTGAGGGATAGTAGTATCAAGGCAGAAACAGTATAAAGCAGAGATTCAGTTACAACTTTTTCTTTTGAGAAATGGGCCTATTAGTGGTGAAGGAAGCAGGGAGAATTTCACCAGAGATCTGCGTTCTTGCCATGCAGAAAGCTGAGTGGGCTCTCCTCAGTGTGTGACCTGAAAATACAACAGGCCGTGACCAAAGATCACACGCTTATGTCTGCCTTGCTTCTGCTTTGCCAGGGCTGCAGCTTGGAATTGCTCTCTGCTCTTCTAGGCTGTGGCTGCTTGTCCTGGTTCCAGGGGGGGTAGGGTTAATTTTCCCCAGAATCTGAGCTTTGGAATGGATGGACTGGGGAGAGGTGGTTGGAGCTTGCTGAAATGAGACAAACACTGAGGAGCGTCCTTTATCATAAGCTGCATCTAAGCAATGTTTCCCTTTGGCCTCCTACTGGGCAAGCCGCCAAAATGTGTTGCTGGCCTCTCCACCAAAGGCCCCTCAGGATGAAGAAAGGAGACAAGAAAAGTCTGGAACAGGGGGACCTCTTCTGCCAGAGAAGACCAAGTGAATAGCGCGTGCTGTTCTGGACATCTTAGCCTGAACTGCCTGTTTCATAATAAAACCTGTCCTGTGCACTTCTAGCTCGTGGGAGTGAGGGGAAGCCCTATGATAGGCCCAGCACCAGCAGTGCCCACTCTGTCCCATCTTTGGGCAGGACTATGTTCTCCTCCTGGTTTCCTAAGCCCAGGAAGCCACCTGTGAAGAGTAAGTACAAACCGCAGAGCATCTCTTGGTTTCCTAGAGCTCCTCCTTTACAAAGGCACAAATCTGCTGCTTCTGCTGCAAGAGAAATACCACCTCTGCAGGAGGGGTGATGCTGGTGGCCTCTCTCCTCTCCCTAAGGACAGGCTAAAGGCTGTTTGAAGTTGCAGCTTGGAATTGCTCTCTGCTCCCCTAGTCTGTGGCTGCTGCTTTAATGTGAGGGGTTTTGGTTGACTTGCGGGCTTTTTTTTCTTTCTCTGTTGCAAAAATTGCACGCATGATGGCAAAGACTATCAAAGATTTCAAAACCAGGTTCTCTCGGTAATAAGTTTGCTGTGCAGGCCTGGCACTTTCCATCTCGGGGACAAGTGGCACTGAAGGAGGAGGTGGTCCCCCAACAGCCCTTTTCTTTGGACTCTTGGGAGGCTGCAGCTTTGTCATCTGTCAAAATAAGGGTGTACAGAATCTCCTGACATAAAAACCTGTGAAGTCTTAGCACCAGCGGAGAGTGGAAGATCCAGAGACCATTTACTGTTTAACCTCTTAATAAATTATAAAATGGTTTTCATTAGTATTTTGCCCCTTGCCATTTTTGCCCTCATCAAGGTACATTACCCCCTAACAGCAATGCTGTGGGCAATACCCACACCCAAGTATGCAGCTGTAGGATTAATTAAGGCTCAGTTGATCAGCACTCAGGATTGTTCTTGGGCCTCGGCCCGCCCTTTGCTCAAGGCTCCACTGGGGCCTGAACACGATGCCAAGCTCCCCTTCCCTCCCCTCTGCCCCTGCCCCAAGTACAGAGGAGAAATAAAGGGTGGCACAATGCTCAGCAGAAAATGATATATTGTTATCTAATTAAAAATACAGCAAAACTAAATACAGCAAAAATGCAAGAGTAAGGAGCCATTATTTTACAGCACAACACTACTGAAATGCTGTGCAGTAACATGAAAGCATCTGGGACTGGAACAAACTTACAGCACATCAGAGTCTGAGAACACTTGCCCAAGACCTTCAAAAGAAGACAAGAACAGACCCAATAAACAAAAGACAGGTGTTCAGAATGGTTGGAAAGAAAGAAAAGGAGAAAAAGAAAGAAACCCACAGAAAGCAGCAGCCTACAGGGCTTTTCTGGAGCCCTCCTAGGAAGGCTCCTCCCAGCAGGGTTTGCCCTGGTCAGTGTGCACAGACAGCTCCGCTGGGTCGGGCTTTGGCAGCCACGGAACCAGCAGCAGAGCTTCTCCAGAGCTGCCAACAGCAACAGCCTCCACTACTGGCACCTTTTCCAAGACAGCCAAGGCCTAGGGCAGCCAACATGGCTTGTGGCAGGAGAATCTCTCCCCTTTACGACCTGGACGGACCTCTCAGCGCTAACAGAGAACCTGGCTCCCTCAGCACATGGCCTGGCTCTGCCCAGCCCTCTGCTGGCACCACCTCTGGGCGAGTTCCCTTTTGAGGCAGATGTGACCCACAGGCCCAAACGCTCACAATATTATTATATAATATTATATAATATGATTATATAATATCCCATACCTATTAACCAAATAGGTATTTTTTAAAAAGAGTCAGAGTTACCAGCTTTCGTTCAGCTGCAATTTTTGGATTAAAAGACTGGCAGGCAATCTGTTTACAGTTCAACACTATGGTATAGGGTCAAAGTGCTTTTATATATAGCAGTAATAGGTTATGCTGTTTCTTTATGAAGAAAGCCAAGAATAGTGACAACCAAAACATACTATGCATTCACTGGAATTCCTCATTCTACAGAAAAAGCTGCAACCCAGCAAAGTTTCATGCAGACCAAGTATACTTTAGCAAGCCATGATGTGCAGTTTTCTTCAGCCAAAAGCCATTCACTTGCACTTTGCTTCACTTCCCCATACGAAACTGGGGATGGGGATTCCTTTTACTGTGCACATGGTGTAGATATAGGAAACTTTGTGGAATGTATCCTCAGACCAGACATTTTACTAAATGGGCAAAAATGGGCACTCAGGTGCCCATAGGATACAAAGATACTACAGAAGCTGTATTAGAAGTATATGTGAAACGAAGATATGCACTGGAATTAAGAATGGCACTGAATTAATTCTTTGTTTAGCTATGTTGGTTTTCCCAATATCTCCCTGACAGTATTAGTTCAGTGTTATTTACATTAATATTATAATAAGAAAAACTTTCAATATAAGCCCTTCATTAGGGGTCATAAAACAGTGAATAACTGAGTATAGATTATGTTCTCAATAAGGAAACCACAGCTGTCATCTTCTAAAATAGTTTGAGAAACCTCTATAGTCTCTACAAATGTCATAAAAACTAATTTCCTCCTCACACTAACTTCAGTATGCTTTTTTTTTTAAAAAAAAAAGATGGTTATCACTTAACTTCTTAAACCTTGAAAACTAAGGCAGAGAGACGGAAGGGATGTGCAAAAGCCAGCCAGCCAAATTCAAGGAGGAATGAGATCTCCCAAGGCCCAGCCTACTACTTTTGACCGTTAAGAAAGATTTTAATACACATTACATTTTCAGAAAGAAAAAAGAAAAAGAAAAAAATTATCTCTTCCTGAGTCTTTCTTCCTGCCCAGAGCAAAATGCAAATGCAAGCAGTAGGAAATAAGTGCCCATCTTCATATGGCTGACCTTATTTCACTGATTGTAACCATCAAAAGTAAGAGCTCTGTTTCCCCAATAGCTGTAGTCTCAAAAGAGGATGCCACCTTTCAAAGGTGACCAGACCACCAATAGTTTGCTAAAAGAATTTAAGTGAGGCATTTAAAACAAATAAAATCTCCAATGGTCACTATTAAAATGTCAGAACTCTGTGGTAAATGCTAAAACTATTGACATTTAAAATGTCAACTATTTTATATTTCCAACACTATAGCAGAAGCCCTCTATCATTTAAAAGGCACTGTCCATTTTTTAAAAGCTTCGCATTTGTGGAATTTCTTTTTAATTTTCATGGGTTCATTCAAGACAACATTATGTACAATTTAATTCAAGCATGTATGGACCAAACTTAGATCATTTAATTTCCCCTGTTATGGTAGCCAGACCAAATTAAGGCAAAGCCCTTCTGGCACCTTTTATTACAGTGTCATCACTTGTCTTCCTTCTGCCTAGAGCACATCATTTCTGAAGCACAGAATTACAACTGTGCATGACTAATGCCAAGCTGGTGGTGGTCTCACCACCATCAACTCTGTGGTGCAGTGATATTTCCAAAAGGATTCAGTCCAAACTCAACCTCTGTTTTCCTTTAGTTCATTTCAATGGAAGAAACAGGACAATACTGACCATGCTTGAAAACTGCACCAGTCTAAAGTGATTTGGGAAATACCAACACACAGCTCTTGGAAATACTATACAAATTAATTCTTATGGTCGTACAGGCTCCAATGCTGAGAATTGTTCTGCACAAGCAGCTTGCTTTGCATACATTCCATGGATCAGAAGGTACTCCATAGGCCTCCAAGGAGAAGACTGCTCAAACTACCCATAACATTAAGTAAAAATCACTAATTTTGGCTATCTTAAAAACAACAAAAAAATTATCAAAAACACTTCATAGGTGAAGGTAACACCTAGTTTTCTGAGAGTCCAGAAATGCCTTTACTACAAATCTGGAGTCTTACAAACTCAGTGACAGCTGACTGCATTAAAGCTATTTCCCTACACTGCTCATAGCTAACAGCCCTTGCTCAATTCCCACTTACAAAAGAATAGAACAAGGCACATCTTTGGCAATCGGACACAGTGGAGCTATATGTTTACAAGCTATATGTTTACTGGAAAGAAGTGCTTCCTTCACAAACAAAACTAAATCTTCCAGGAGTAAGAATGTGAAGCCCAATGCATATTGGGTAAACACTGCTAAACAGAGGCACTGGAAGATTTTTCCCGTTTCTCATTACTCTTCAGCATCAGGTTTATTTCTTAAGTTTCCCCGGTTTCTGCATTGTTACAGGGAATTTTATTTCCAGGAGTGACTAACGTAACTAGATGAGCAGTTTTAAGATCATCCTCAGATACATGCTATGGTGTGTGCTTAAGTTATAGGTAAATGCTATAGAATGCAAACTGCATTCCCTCTTGCCAGTGGCACTTACAAACTCGCTACACCACTTTCATTGTTCTGACAACTCCCCCACTGCCTCAATCTTTACCTTCATTTCTGTAATGCTTAATGCAAATCTCTAGACAGTAATTTGTATTTGCTTCAGCCTATAAAGTTGATGTTTCAATTGCCTTTAAACTCAGATTATAACAAAACTAAGCAGGAGAATAATGGAGAAATTAGCATTGTATAAAACAAACAAGGGCCAGATTATGTTTTAGATGCAAACGTAGAAGGATTTCCTGATAACAATGGATAAAAACATTAGAGTGGATGGTTAAAAATGCACATGCTACATTTGCTTGCTTTAATTCCGAGGAGCTACATACTTGGTCATCAAAAACTAGATAAACATACAAACTTACTTACCTCAGTACAGAAGGAATATTATAGTTTCTGCATGACATTGAGTTATTCAAAAAGGGATTCCAACTTCCTTTCCTATATCCACCTATGTCAACTGTCATGCAAAGCAAGTAAAGATACCAAATCACAGTAGTTTTACTGTCCTACTTTAAATGATGCTTTTCCACTGCTCAAACCCCATACTTCCTCATTCAGAGTTGGATTAGAAATTGTTCTCAGGAACAGTCTTTCTGGCCTTCCTTCCCCTGAGCTTCACCCACCTTTTCTCTCATGACTGATCCAGGTTTAGGGCAAGAACGGATCACGTTTTCATACGGAGGCTAAATGGGGGCCTCTTCTGCTAGTTCAGCAAGATAAACTGGTGCTTTTCTCCTGCTACTAGTTGCAAAGCAGAAGCAAAAAACCCTTTCTGCTGAAATACTGAAATCCAGGTATGTGAATTAGATAAGGGCTCTGGAACGAACAGGGCTGGTAAAGAAGCTCATTATCTCTGAATCCTTGTTTACAGTCTTCATAGCCCGCACTGTCAAGTACCTTAGAATACATTAAAAAGTGTGTCAGTGATTGTAGTTGGTCACTGCTAAAAAAAACCAGATAATATCATTTCCTACTGACTCTATTTCCTTTGCTTTTAGGTCTGATCTCTATAATCTTCAAAGCATGGGCCTTTGTATTCTAAAATTATTTAAACAGCTTAAAGGTTGGCGGTTGGCATTTCTTAAGAACTCTGGTGCTGCAACGGGGGAAACTTTGTAGTGGCTTCATTACAGTTGAATCAGTGCTTCTGTTATCAGTCTTCTTTCATGAAGGATGTTTTCTAAGAATATAAATATCTCCATGGAGCTGAAAGTGGATTGCTCCACTTCTGTATACCACCACCTAGCTTTTACCTACAGTAGCAGGGCAACAGACTGTTGCTGCTTCTCAAATCCAAGCTGCTGACTAGCTGCAGGAAACTGATTTAGTGGTTCATTGACACTTCAAGGCCTTCCCAAAAGCAGAACTCCAATCCCATCCTTGATTTTTGAGGCCCAGAGAGCAGAGTCCACATTAACATGTATGACTACTGTGACTGAGTACAAAGCAGATTCGTATGTATAGATGACCATGAATGAAAACCTCTGAGTTTAGCAATCAGCTGTACATTTCATGTAAACTTTCACATACACAGTATGTGAATCCTGTTGGTTGGGTTTTTTTCTGGGATACATGCTCATTTCCAGTCTTTTGTAAATCACGCTGCGTTGTATTCAAACTGTGGAAGGCCATGCTTCAAATGTAATACCTCTCAGAGCTGAGGTATCTACAGCTGGGATAAAAAAACCTAGTCTTTCTGTGGTCACCTGAAACAGACCTGTTCAGTTTCAGCAGCAGACAGCATTCAAAAGGTCATAGAATGGTTTGGGTTGGAAGGGACATTTAGAGGTCATTTAGTCCAACCCCCTTGCAATAAGCAGGGACGTCTTTTAACTAGACCAGGTTGCTCAAAGCTGCGTCCAACCTGACCTTGAATGTTGATGGGGCATCTACCCCACCTCTGGGCAACTTATAAAGACTCCTTTATGCAAGTCCCAAGGCACTTAATACTTCCCACCCGTGACAAACAGCAACGGTTCATCCCCAAACAGTTTTCTCTAGGAAGGCAACACAAGTATTGATCTTCTATCTTTTGATAAATCTCTTAGCAAATACCCTTGAACTTCTTTGAAGCTAACTAGTTCCCGTTACACAGAAATGTACGGACACTTGCAGGACTCCATGACTATTTCGTATGTTCCTTTTAACAAAATTTAAGTGTTATTTAACTAGCAGAATCTCAGTAACAACTTTTGGGTTAAGTCAGGCAAAGAAACAGTATGCATGCCTTTGTTATTCAGGGAGCTGTATTACCCATTTGCAACAGAATCAGACACCTAAATTGCCACCACCTCTGGTTATAATGAAATGCTGCAGATTCAAATTAAATACAACACAAATCTCAAATGGAGACCAACCATGCACAGTCTGACCACCTTTGGTACTGGATATGACAAGGTTTGAAGTAAGGGAACGGGTATATTCTCAAGCTTACAGTGCTGGGCTGGCACCAGAGCTAGAAAACACTTTCAGACCTTGTGGCACCATCTCCCCCTGTGACCTTGAAATGACTATAAAAGGCGAGATTTCCAGTGGGCTAGCTTCCATACAGAAGCTTCCATTGTAGGAGGGAAGATTTTCAAGAGAGCTTAAACTTATGATTCGATGCTGTCTCCAAATCTTTGGTTGTTGATCTGCATGCATAAAATTAAATTTCATCTCCCTGCCAGGTCTGGTCTGGCAAAATGCTTCATGCTGTAAACTTCAGAGGTTCTCATTATGCATTTGTAGCTTTGCACAGCACAATGGAGGTAAGATTTATTAGGGTCTCTAGCCATAATATACAGAAAACTAAGTAAAGTTCTAAATAAGCTCCCTTTCCCCCCTTCAAGTGGCTTTTTTACTTCGCTCACTGACAAGACAACCCCAGGAGAGAGGTAACAGACAAAGGAGAACAAACACACAAAAATATTTGCCTTACGTCCCACTGTTTTCATAATCTTTGCTATGTCAAAGGCCACTTATGTTTAACTAATTAAAAATAAAGCCAAGAAGGAACAAACCAGCAGGGTAAAAGAAAATGAGAACAATAAAATAGATTTGGGAAGTACAAACAAAATGGAGTAAATGTGAAAAAGGAAAAGGCTAATATGACTCAACAGTACAGCTCCCAGATGGTCTAAAGAGACATTTTTGGATATAAACGTATGAATGAAATCACATTAAACAAATCTTACCCTTGACATTTTTCACTCATCATTTTACACCTTTTCCTGGAATTTTCCAAAGCAGCTACACTTTATAGTCTGCAGCCAAAGTCTATCAGCAATTTGAAGAAAATATTTGAATTTTTTAAGTAGCAAAATATACTCCCGTTCAGAGTAAATAATTGCCCAGTTTTTAATAATATCATTTCTAAGTAACTGTCATTTCTACATGTCCACATATGAACTTGAAACAAACATTTAAAACAAAACCTTAGAAAATAATTTAGAGTTTGGGAGATGTTTAAAGAACCACCAACTCCTTAGCTGGATCATGATCAATATTAGATAATCTATTACTGCTAACAAAACTATTGATACCTCTTCAGGAGAGAGAGCAGAGAAAATGAGAGATACATTCATTCCAATAGAAAACAAACTGCCTTTCAACTGAAATGTTGACAGAGTGGCCAAAATGGTTAAGTAGCATAATAGACCAACGCATATTTGCCTGAAATAGTAAAATACAAAAAGAAAGCTAATACTATTTGGAAAACCTCACTGTAGCAGAACATACCAGCATTCCTCCTAATTCAAGATACCACAGCAGTGTGATCAATGGCAAAAATCACAGGAGACATCACATAGGCAGTTACAGGATTTGTTTCTTCCCACTAACCTCTATCATCTACTAGTTTCTTTTTGCCATAAAAGGATTTGTATTTTCTCATATGCATCTAATTTACATCTCCCTGAGCATCGTGCAATTCAGAGCAACACTTACCTCTCAATCAAACAAGCTTCTACTCTTTATTACATTGACTTCCCCAGATGGGGAGTTAAAATATTTGTTTGTTTGGATAGGGAATACAAATAGCATCCTTTTGAGGCTTATATCTATGCCTTCTTACTATAGCTGCAGTCATAATAAAGATAACTTTATTCAGTGCCGTAGAACAAATGAAAAAACTATACTGTAAGCATCTCCATCAGTACACAGTGGGGAATCTAGGCCACATTCCAGGATTTGTTATTTCTGTAAAGCAGACTTGCAGGTCATTGTCTCACGCATCCTCGACAGACTGCAGCCCTCCAAAAATTTCATTTTTTGTTTAACTCCGATGACTTTACTGATTTGGCTTCAAGGGTGTTCCCAGAAAAATACCCTCAATGGAAAACTACGGCAATGGTGAAATGCAGGGGTCGGAATTTGCAGCCTCCAGGGAGGTGGGGCCAGTGCAGTATTTCACAAGCTAGTTTTCTAAATTATTGAAGTTACCACATCAACAGTAATTCATGAAAAAAAAAATCAACCCAGGCCACTACAAGATGCTTCCAATTAATCCGGTCACTCTGGAAATTAATTTAAAGCACCAAGGATAGCACAGCATAAGGCACACAGCTTGTTTTTGAAGCCACATAACTTAATGTTTGGAGTAAGCTTATCAGGAATTGTTGTGCCATAACAAACGACACCTGAAGGCTGACTCTGACCTCAACTATTGAAATATAATGAAAGTTACAAACACTGATATCAGCTAAATAGAAAGGCTTACTAACACAATTCACAAGCTTGTGCACTGTAAACAAACAGAACATATGGGGGCACCAAATGAAACAAGTGTTCATCTACACTTTGAGAAATCTAACACTTTGAGAAAATGTCTTCTTCAAAAGAGTTTCTTTCAGTAGGAGGTCTTGAGCCTCAACATCATCCCTGCTGAGCAAGCACAAAAATTAGCACAGGAAGTCCCAGTGTCTCCCACACATCTGACTTTCCTTTGCACTTTCTTCTAAGGGCCCTTTCTGTCCTACCTCTTCATTCAATTGCAGTCCAACTACACCATACAAAAACAGCTCCAGAGGGAGATACAGCTTTTCCCACCCTTCCCAGGTAAAGAGCAATGAGGAGAGGTACTAACAAACCACCAAATGAATGAACACACCACTCACAGCTCAACACAGCACCTGTCACATGCAAGCTCAAAGCATTCATCCATGAATGATCATAGCCAGTATCACAGCTTTAATACTTTCACTTTGGGTTGTTTAATTTTTCCTTTACTGAATACTAGTCAATTTACTCATAAACTAGCAAGGAATTTCTTCAGATATGGAACTAAGGCTGATGGAGTCTCAGTTCTCAAGATCTTTAGTGGCTCTGCGTCATGGTTACACCTTGTTCTTTCCAGGGGATTTTATTTCTTCAAAAACTAACTTGCCGGTGCCTTGCTCTCACAGAGCTGTGAACAGCTTGGGGAGGAGAGAGACTCATTTGATTGCCACCAACAGATAAGAAAGGAGTAGAATTTGATTTTTACAAGTACTAGTCTTGCATGTCTCCCCAGGCAAGACTGTCCCTAAAGCATCCTAAGACCACATTTCATAATGACTGATTTCCTAATCACTGTGATACTACTTCCTCCCTAGAGGATCTAAGAGCGTGTTAGATTGCAGCATCTGATATATGGTCTTCAATTTCATTTTTTTTCCTGAAAGGAAAAAATTAAATTATGGGTAACAAGCGAGTATGTCAGAGACTGGTTTGATTTCAAGCAATGGAACACCAAGATATAATGAAATGTCACCATGCAACCGCAACAAAGTTGCTAGTTTCCTTTCTCCCAAACCAATGACCTGAAATAAATAACCATTTTCCACCCACAGAGAAGACACCTTGTTTCAAATTTATTTGAAAGTGTCTGTACTGTAAGAAGTTGAAGAAATATGCAGCATCTTACAGTAAAACACCTATAAGACATTATCAAATTTTAAAGGATCCTCAAGATATCTTCATAAGCACATTTTTTAATTCAGGGAAACAGGACTGTTATGTTAGCAACTGGCTTGATTGAGGAGAGTAATGAGTCGTATTTTTAGTATTAAATATATGCTTTTTCCTCTGAGGCAGAAAAGGCATGGCTTTAGTGCCCAATCCAAATGAAACTGGTAAATCATACATAATATAGCAAGGAATAAGATTTGATGATTTCAAATATTCCCTAATGCTATTAAAATAAAATAAAGTAAAAAGAAGTGAATTTTTTGATGGCAAAGTCAATTCAGTTTTCAATTTGTGAAGGTGAGCTTCAAAAGGTCTGGATCTCACAACACATGAGCTTGAACTTTTGGCTGTTTATCTGAACTAGAAGTCTCAGGAGAGCAGGCATTTTCATGAGCTTTCTAATATCTCACAAGGTAGGACAGGGTGGTGGAAGAGAAGAAGGAAAAGAAAAAAGCATCTTCTCTTACAGTATTTCATAGCTACGGATTTCCAAGACTGGATGAAATCTAGAGAACCAGAACACTAGAATGCAATATAGTAAAAAAGGAAAAGGAACATTTTAAAACTTAAGTTTTGTTAAATGAGGCCTGACCAGAAAATAGTAATTCCTCTAGCCAAAAAAATGCTGCAGTTTCTACAGTTTTGTTCTTCATCCAGACAAAAATTTAAAACTTTAAAAATAAATTTTAAAAGGCAGCAGAATTAAAGAAGCAAAAACTAACTCAGCAGCTACAGCCAGCAGTAGTGCACTCATGTTATAGATTCTCCTCTCTGTATTCCAAATCTAAAAAACCAGAAATCTGAATCCATGTCCACAGTAAAAATTCTAATGCTGGGTGTTCTCAAATCATTTATTTAAAATCTTTGTCTCTCTTCACGTTCTTTGGAAAAGAGGCCACAATTAATTCCTATTTTACTTCTGCCTGCTATATAATTAATGAATAGAAGCTCTTAAGGGATTCCAAACACTCCCCACTTACAACAGCATTATCATTTTAGTCTGCTTTTACTTTCCCATTTGCCTACTTGGCAGGTACAATGTATGCATCTTTGAGGGATGATAAATAATTCCCTGACAAAACTTTTGGCAGAAACCTGCATTTTCAATTAAATTTTGAGTAATTTGGGGTAAAGTTGTAAGGTGGGCCTACAAGAAAGCTGGTGAGGGACTTTTTAGGACATCAGGTAATGGTAGGACTAGAGGGAATGGATTAAAACTAGAGATGGGTCGATTCAGATTGGACATTAGGAAGAAGTTCTTCACCATGAGGGTGGTGAGACACTGGAACAGGTTGCCCAGAGAGTGGTGGAAGCCCCATCCCTGGAAGTTTTTAAGGCCAGGCTGGATGGGACTCTGAGCAACCTGACCTAGTGGGAGGTGTCCCTGCCCATGGCAGGGGAGTTGGAACTAGATGATCTTTAAGGTCCCTTCCAACCCAAACCATTCTATGAAAGTTCTTCTTTAAACATTTTTGATGCATCAGAAAGGTTTTTATTTTTTTAATTAGTCAGTTTTCTGCTGCTTTTCCTGATTTTAATTTGGCTGGAACTGCTGCTGCTTTCCTTTCTAGAGTTTCTCCTTGAGTTCAAATGGGAGATGGTATTCTGCTTTTCGGTGGCTAGCTAGGGTGCATTCCAGCTACGCCAATTCTTCATACATTTCTTTGGGACAATGTGGCAGTTGAAGCGTACCTGGCTGGTAATACATTTCTAGCTCATGTCACTTTCAAAACATAACACCAAATAAGCATTAGTTAAAGCTTCAGAGGTATGTTTTCAGTTAGAATAATATCAGCAGCCAAGTAAATACTGTTAGTAGAAGAAAAAGTGTTTTTGGAGGAATAACCAGAAGACTAAGTAAAGAAATACTAAAGTTAGGAAGCTGAAGCCCTATTAAAAGTCAGTACTTTCTAACAAATGCACCCCTTGTGAGGTGAGGGAGGAACCAATACTATTCTGAGCCAACACACTGGCATTCTTGAAAAGATCAAGGACAGAGTTCTTTCTGACTATAGTGGTAACTGCAGTAGGCAAGCTTCAAACCACATTACCAGATTAGCGATAGAGACAGATTCCAAACTGCCAAGTAATTACTAAGCATGAGACTAATTCTTAAGGCAGTAAAATCAGCACTTTCTTACTTTAAGCCTTTAACATTACAACATCACACAACTAAAAGTACATCTGAAAAACAGCAGGAAGCAGTGGTCTGTTGATATTCTCTGAACAATTTGGTCAAGCGTAACTGCTCATTATCAGAAAGGTGGTACACTTGCTACTCTTATTTAAGGACAGATGCTTCCATTGGAAGAGAAAACAATTACCTGTTGTGTGTGGCACACTGACATTCTCTTTTCTTGATGATATTTACATTTACTAAAAGCAAGAAAAATGTGCATTGCTTTGTTCCATCTTTACTTTTGTCCCCTCTTAGAAGATTTTGTAGTTAAGCAAAGCCATTATATGGGGCTTTTTTATAAACGGTAATATTGGCAGAATGTCAGTGTCATACTTAAAGGCTTTTAGATCCAGATTTAAAAGCTACTCAGTCAAGAAAGCAAGAGCAGGGACTGCCAACAGCACTAACTCCCGAGGTAATTTTCTTAGGGCAATAAATTAAATGCTTCAAAACAAAGTCAAAAAGACTTATAAGCCAGAGACTTTATAGACAACTAGCTAGGATTTCAGCAGAACCACTTATATGCCAGAAAAGCTCAGAGAGAATTGTTTTAAAAAAGCCACCATTTCGTAATAAGTAACACACCTGATAACTTAGTGTTATTATATTAGTAAAACAAGCCAGGCTACCCCAGCAGGGCTCAAAATTGCAAGCAGCAAATATTTAAAAAAACAAAACCAGCCACAACAACAAAAAAACGCATTAAATCCATGCCACCTTTAAGATTTTGTTTCTGCAGTGTCAACTGTAGGTGTTTTATTCAACTATATGTTTTAGGCTTACCTTGATGACATGCTCATTGTAGGAAGTTCCGATTCTGTCAGGTCATAGGCTGCTCCTTGAAGGGCCTGAAAATTTATCTCAGGTTAAATTCATCAAGGTCTCAGGAGTAAAACTAAAAGAAATAATAAAAAGAAGTTTTGAAGTCTCATTTTTAGGGGACAACAGCCTATATAAAAAGACAAGTTTCAAATACAAAACCTCCTATGGAATCAAAAGAATAAAAAAAATACATATAACCCTGAAAACATAACTTTTGACCATAATTGTGCAGGTTAATTCATGTTCTCATTACATGATTTCATGGGGGAAAACCGTACCAACCCACCAGGAGTACTACACAACCAATATCCTGCTGTTCAAAGTTTTCAGAAGTTGCTTGCCCAAGGCCTAATCCCAATTTCTATATACGATTTGCTAATTAGAAAAAAAAGGGCTTTTTCTACGGGTAGAGGTGGGATAAGGAAAAAAAAGAATCTAGTCAGTTTCTCTCAAAACTTAAAGGCTCTTCATGTCTCACTGCAACAGAAAATAATTGAAGTATTGACAAAAGTATAAATAAAGTTTTATACAGACAAAGAATATTCCAGCTAAAGTTTACAGGTGATCAAGTCAGGACTAATTCATGACCAAATATATTAGTAGATCCTTGCCTAGAGCTACATTTTAGATTCTGGCATTCGGTGATAAGCTATCTCCACATTTACGCACCCTAGATTTGGATATATTACTTGCTTCTTATGTTTTTCTTCAGAGCTCCAGCTATCAAAAGTGCCACCGCATGCACAAGTCTGCTCTTTGTTAATAACAGAATTTTAAAGTCTTCTATTATGGCGCCAAATCTTTGTGCTTGCCCTTGTTTGAAACTGACCCCTCCCAGTGCCTGCCCCAGAGCAGATCAAATAATGAAGGCAGACCAAATGTCCAGCCCAACTATCAAGGTGTTCCTCAAGCTTTTCTACTGCCCAGCACACCGGCCAGTTTCTGCTCAGCGTTTAAAGAAAACGCTTTCAATGAAGCGGACAAGCAGTAATACCACAAACTGAACTGTGGTGCCGGACAAGCACCACCAGACAAGGAGGTTTCAGGCTCTACCTGCATCAACCCACAGGACCGGCCGCAGACCGGCGCTCCGCTATCCCGGGGCACCACCCAGCTCCCGCCGCCTTCGCGCCTTTCCCTGAGGGCAGCCGCTGCTCTCGCAGGCCTCCCCGGCCGCGCCGGGCCCAGCCGCCCGTAAGGGGACCGGCGGCGGCCGCCTGAGGCGCCTCTCTCGCTTTTCGGCGGCCATAACGCCGGCCGGCGCGCAAGGCGGGAAGCGTGAGGCGCCACGTGCCCGTGCCCGCCCCCGCCTCCCCTCAGCCGCTGCGGCCCGGCCCGCTCAGCTCCTGGAAGGGAAGAACGCTTAGACCTTGTGCTTCGTTTATCTGCTTTTGTGCCTCAAAAATCTGCTTATACGCACTGTAGCCAGTTCAGGTAACAGCTATCACTAGTTGTACTTCAAACCACGTGGCGTGCTTTTCCCCCTCCATCCTCTGCAACTGCCATAGAAGAATCCTTGGAGGGCCCCAAACATCTCCCGATTAAAAATTAAGTTCTTAAATTCTGGATATTCTTACAGATCTTTATATAGACAGTCTATAGTTTATATAGTCTGGGCCTTCCTCTCCCACCAACTGTAAAAAGGAAGAGGTAGTGAATAAAGGAGAAAAGAGGGCAAGAGGAATGGGATCTGGGTCCTAGTAGTCAATGGTGTTTCATAAATGTTCCCATCTAGACAGTTACCCTAAGTAACTAGAGGTCAATGTCTACCATTTATTTGAATATCTGGAATTAGCTTCTCAGATAACATGCCTATAGCAAATGCCATTTACCAGCGCAAGAGAAAACAAAAAGGCAGTGGGGGTCCCCTCCACCTTCTTTAATGCCCAGGGCCCTGCCTGGGTATCAGCTGTAGCATTTAGGGTGGAGGGAAGATGAGAAATAGCCACTTACTGTTGCAAATTCATCAGTAACAGTAGCACAATTGTCTAACTTGGTAAATTCCTTCTCCTCAAATACCAGCAAAACTAGAATTACTGTTTTCCCCTTCCTAACCAGACTTCTGGACTAGTTTTATGGTGGAAAACACTATTGATACCATTTTTCAGAAAAACATTTTTACTAATTGTGACTTATAAGCAGTTAGTAAATGCAGCAAATTATAAAATTACCTATTATGTCTTTTCATATAAACAATTAGAACTAAGGTGACCTTTGTGCTTGGTTTTTGCTTTGTGTCTAGTCTCAAAGTATATTTTGTGCTAAAATATCACAAATGTCCTCAAAGAAAGAACACTGCAAGAGAAATTATGGTTTTAGTTATTCCTACATAGGTACCTCCTGGTATGGTTTTTCTGTACACAAGCTTTTTGAGAAAGTCTGCAGCCACATGCAAGCTGCAGCTACATACAAGCTGTTAGAACTGATTAAAGAACACAGCCCTAGTTCAGTGCTGTAAGACCACCATTTAACATCCACACAGGTGCTACCTGAAATAAAAGCTCTCGAAACCAAAAGTAGTTTAGGGAGGAGATACTGCTTTATTGGATGTCGGGTGCTAGGGGGAAAACCCACAAATCTAGCACACCTTACCAGGGATATTCACCCATTGTTTATACACAAAAGATTCTCATAATTCCACCTACCTAATACATAACTCCACCTAGGCTTACATATTCATTAGGATGACAGAATAGCCTTTTTGCACATGCATATTAAATTTTGCTGCATCGGCAAAACATTTCTGTGCAGCCCTGAGCGTCTCAGTGGTCGTTTGGGTAAGGAGAGCATATGCTTATAAACAAAGCGGAAGTCTGTCTTTGGTAACACATGGATAATCCTTTTTACAGTGTCACAAGGATATATATACTGAAGTACCACTTGCTCAAGCAAGCCATGCCCAAACATAAACAGAATAAAGCCTCATTTGCTGAGCTTACTTTCTGACAGTGACTTCCATTGACAACTTGTTGCTCTGTGCTCAAACTATGAAACAGTTTTGCTTTCATCTGTCACAGTATGAAATGCTTTGTCTATGCAGTGAGGAGCAGAAATGAGGTAAGTACTCTGGGTATGGTCTGTAGTCATGCACTCCCATTCAAGAGTGCATGGCTTACTATTTTTTTTAATTTGATATTGATATTGTCAATATCGGAAAGTCTCCTACAGTAAGTGTAGTTGTTATGCTGGTGTCTTTTAGAATTTACATTCAGTTGATGAGATCAACTGTGTATCAGGGGTTAGAATAAAAATTCAAGTCCTCTTAGCTCACCACAGCATAAATAGAGAATAAGACATTGCAAGAGAAAGTAATACCAAGTTATAGCAGATATATTCTGCAGTTCCTCCCTTTCTTGAAGGCTGTGCAGCCCATTGAAAAGCTTGAGTCTTCTACTTCTGAAGTAGATTCCTCCCTGTGTTTTTCATCTGGTCTGATTCAACTGAAGGAATTAAGTTACAGCAGTTAACATTTTCTTTTAATCACATGCACAAGGGACAAACAAGACTGTTTATACAGTTTGCTCACTGTTGGAAAAGCAATTGAGGCTTGTTTGTTGTTGTAGTGTTTTTTTAAGACAGACTAGAACTTGAGTATTTAGCCAGAAATTGCCACCTTTTACTTCCTTAGTGTTGCACGTGGTCTAGCATGGGAATAGATGATGAAATAAATGCTTGGAAAATAGTCAAGCAAAGGACTGCTGGTTACTACATTATCAAATGATAGGGTCTATTGTAGGAAATGAAAGGAGCAGTTTCCTGTCCTACATTTGTTTGCCTTCAGAGTTGCTATGTGAAGTAAATCATCTTTAATTCAGCAGCTATTTCTTGTGATCCTGGCTGCACAAGAAGTCTCCTAGATAAATGAGATAGCACGTCTCTATTCAACAGCTGTCAGCTGAAGACACTCTTAGCAGGTAGGACAGACTGCTCTCTAGTTCCATCAGTTAGGCAGAAAGGTAACCAGCAGGTTCTGTACTTCCAAAAGGCCAAGACTCTTCCATACTACTTAAGAGGAGCCTGTGCAGGAAGAAACATGCATCTTTGGAAGGGGGAGGATATGCTAAGGTTCTATATAGCCCTGACTTTTGAAGAGTCCAAGAACTCTTGTCATCACAGGGAGTCTCTGCGGTTCTTTGTGGAAGACCTACCACCTTCCCAGTATCCCAATTCCTGCGTGACAAAGCATACTGAGAGCGTACATTGTTAGCTCGCATTCATAGAAAACTGGACTTAAGTCATGGCCTGTGATCTGTAAGTAGTGATTTCTCCATTCCCGTTCATACTACAGTTTCCATTGTGAGAATGACAGAGGTGAAGTGTTTTAACTTTGTTATAATGAGGAAAGATGTTTTCCGCTGCCCTTTCAGCAGAATGGCCTGCTGGCTAAAAGCTAAGACTGAAATCTCTTATTCCAGAAGGAGGTAAGGGGTTGCTATCTTCACCTGGCTCTGGTACGTGAGCATGTGGCTCATTCTTAGCAACACACACCTTCATTGTTCCTATAAACACTAAGTAGCAGGAGGAACATGTAATTCCACAAAATTTATCTTTAGATCCTTTGTAATCCCCTCATGGGTCATCAGACCTCTTTCATGAGTCCCAACAGAAGAGTAGCAACAAGGACTAAGTCCAAGATAGAATCACAGGACAAACAGAAAATGTGCGATGCTGAGAAAGCTCAGAAGCAACATGATCAGATGAATATTCCTTACTGCATTTCCATACTGCAGTGTTATGTCAGACAGCATTGCCAAACACCAGGTGAATCTAGTGAATTGTTGTTAGGATCTCAGTAAAGTCATTATTCCTATTTTTATTGTTTGTTTTTTTTATTCTTCTTAAGCTGATACAGACCATAAACTCTCTCCTCCAGACTTTGTCTCTGCCAGCCTAGAAAAAACAGCTGAATTAAAGCTAAACAATGGGACTCTGTTGTCATCTCTAAGTATTACCAGGAACAAAAACCCTAGTGAGGATGAAGAGTTATTTAAACTAAAGGGAAGTTTTGTTATGAGAGCAAGTGTCTATAAACTGGGAACAAATCTAGGTTAGAAATTAGAAGGCTTGAGAAGAATTCTTCAACTAGGCCTCATATTTTAGTAGCTAGGCAAAAAAAAAATCCTAGCTATTTGAAATGTGGAACTCAAGTTTGAATGGAATGCGTCCTGTTTTCCCAGGTTCACAGAATAATTAGATTTAGGTCAGTCCTATCATCATTTACAACCTACTAACTTTTGAGCAAGCCAATATGCTGCTCTAAACTCAATATATGAACCAGTTATTTTATCTCTATTGTTCTGAGAACTGAGGATATTCACACTACATTCCCTAGCTAAATAAAGTCGTAGTCATTGCAAGTCTAAAATATCAGAAATTGTATCTCTGGCCCTTTCAGAGCATGAGCTGAGAGATCTTGCAGGTGGAATGTAAAGATTTCTGTGAGGAGAAGAAATAGGGTATTTTGCTAGTAATGAAAAATACAGAACAAAACAAGTTATCAGTGCAATTGTACATATGCACTGAATGTAAAGCCTTATTCCATGAGGATCTTCAGGCTTCAGCAACTACTCTGGATTTTGTCCTGACAGCATCCCTCCTGCAATTCTCCACTATTCTTTGTGGCAGAAAACTCCTAATGGCAGGGAACAAGAGCACCACTTTATCTCACCTGCTTCTTCAATAATCACATTAGCACTAAAATTAATGTAATGGTGTTGTCTTGGATAGATAATAGTACTATTAACTGAACATCACAGATGGGCTAAGCCTGAACAAAAGTCACAATGGTTGACACAAAGTACCCTGGGAATACTTTGATATTTGGGGAAGAGAGTAGAGCAAGCATAGTTTGGGAATAGGTTCTTTACTGCATGACAGATTTCACCCTTTTGTTGTCTGTCGTAACACACTCCTTCCTTGCCTCGCACTTATTTCCTTTCTTCACCACAAAGCATTATTGCAAAAACCCTGTGGGTCTTATAAAAGTTACTTGACTTTTCACAACTTCTTCATACATTTTTTCCTCCTACAGCTGAAAGAAATCCCACAATACCACATTGAGGCTGTCAAATGAGTTATAAGTAGTCAATGATCTGCTTCTGCACCTAGACACACATAAGTCTATGGGGGTGGATGGGATTCACCCAAGAGTACTCAGGGAGCTGGCAGGAGAGCTCACCAAGCCTCTCTCCATCATTTATCAACAATGTTGGTCAACAGGGGAGGTACCAGATGACTGGAGGGTGGCTAATGTGACGCCCATCTACAAGAAGGGTCAGAAGGAGGATCCGGGGAACTACAGGCCTGTCAACCTGACCTCGATACCAGGAAAGATCATGGAGAGGATCATCTTGAGTGAGCTCTCAAGGCAAGTGCAGGGCAGCCAAGGGTTCAGGGCCAGCCAGCATGGGTTTAGGAAAGGGAGGTCCTGCTTAACCAACCTGATCTCTTTCTATGACCATGTGACCTGCGTTCTGGATGCAGGGAAGGCTGTGGACGTTGTCTATCTGGACTTTGGTAAGGCCTTTGACACCATCCGCCACAGTATTCTCCTGGAGAAGCTGGCGAATCATGGCATAGACAAGTGTACTCTTTGCTGGGTAAAAAACTGGCTGGATGGCTGTACCCAGAGAGTTGTGATTAATGGGATGAAATCCTCTTGGCAGCCAGTCACCAGTGGTGTCCCTCAGGGCTCAGTTTTGGGGCAAGTTTTGTTTAATATCTTTATCAATTATCTGGATGAGGGGATTGAGTGCACCCTCAGTAAATTTGCAGATGACACCGAAGTAGGTAGGAGTGTTGATCTGCTTGAGGGTAGGAAGGCTCTACAGAGGGACCTGGACAGGCTGTATCAATGGGCCAAGGCCAATTGTATGAGGTTTAATAAGGCCAAGTGCCAGATCCTGCATTTTGGTCATAACAACCCCAAGCAACGCTACAGGCTTGGGGAAGAGTGGCTAGAAAGCTGCCTAGCAGCAGAAAAGGACCTGGGGGTGCTGGTGGACAGCCAGCTTAACATGAGCCAGCAGTGTGCCCGGGTGGCCAAGAAGGCCAACAGCATGCTGGCTTGTATCAGGAATAGCGTGGCCATCAGGAGTAGGGAAGTGATTGTGCCACTGTACTCGGCACTGGTGAGGCCTCACCTCAAGCACTGTGTTCAGTTCTGGGCCCCTCTGTACAAGAGGGACATTGAAGTGCTGGAGCGTGTCCAGAGGAGAGCTACCAAGCTGGTGAGGGGTCTGGAGACCAAGCCATATGAGGAGAGGCTGAGGGAACTGGGCATGTTTAGCTTGGAGAAGAGGCGGCTGAGGGGAGACCTCATTGCCCTCTACAGCTACCTGAAAGGGGGTTGTAGAGAGGTGGGTGTTGGCCTCTTCTCCCAGGTGAATAATGACAGGACCAGAGGAAATGGTCTGAAGTTGCAGCAGGAGAGGTTTAGATTAGATATTAGGAAGAATTACTTTACTGAAAGAGTGGTCAGGCAGTGGAACAGGCTGCCCAGGGAGGTGGTTGAGTCACCATCCCTAGAGGTATTTAAGAAACGTCTAGATTTGGCACTTAAGGGCATGCTCTAGTGACAGAGATTGTAGGGGTTGGGGTTTTTTTGTTGGTTTTTTTTTGTTTTGTTTGGTTGGGTTTTTTTGTTTGTTTTTTGTGTGTGTATGGTTGAACTCGATGATCTCAAAAGTCCTTTCCAACCATGAAGATTCTATGATTCTGATTATTTACTGCATGAACCAGTCTTTGCTACAAGTGATACAGCAGAGGCTGGACTCCTCTAAAAAAAACCCCAGAGTTGAATGTAATTGTTCTCCCTGTGGACATCATTAAAGAGGTATCATCACCTGCTGTGCTAGGTTTCCAGGATGACATCACTACTGCATATCAACTCACAGGTCTGTTGAGTTCTGTATTGCTTAGGAAGTCACACTACTGCAGTGTTTACCTTGCTTTCATTTCTGGCAGTAGCCTTGAGCAGACCCTGTCCCTCCACATTAACCTTTTTTTAAACTCCACATTAAAACTTTTGGCAAAGATTTACTTTGTTCTCTGACAACTCACATGTGTACCATGTACACATCTGGAACAGGGCAACGCAAATCAGACAGACAGGGATGCTGTCAAAATTACTTCATTTCAGGTTGTTAATCATGAAGTTTCATCATACAAAAGGTCTTATTTTTTACTTTGTCTCCATTTGGGAGATGTTTTAATAAACAAAAGTTTTTTGCGTAATGTGGAAATTTTGTCTCTCAGCCAGCTCCAATTATTGTTCTCACACTAAATGTATCATAAACATGTATTTTGGCAGGGAAAAAATTACTGTCTTCCAAGTATAAAGAAACCAGAATCCTGCTGGTTCAAGCTGTCTTAGCTGCACCTTCAGTTCATTGTCCCTATTTTTCAACTGGAAGATTTTTTTCTATTGTTTCAATTGCAGAAAAAAAAAATCTAGGTATACTTGAATCATGCATACCACTTTTTCCTGCAGCTGTCCATCTAGAAAAAAATATATACTTAAAGTATCCTGAAAAATTAAATATTTCAAACAGAGGTCTATGCTAAGGATATCCAGATTTTTTTTTTTTTTAAAGTACAGCCATGAGCAGCAGCAGTGACAGCAGGGGCACAACTGCTGCTCACAGCCTTCATACCACTCTGAACTAGCTTGTTTACTAGTAATATTTATTCTCAACAGAGGAGCTGCTCCTCTAAGCTTTAACAACCAGCTGCCTATTTAATTGCCACATCTTTTATGCAGGCCAACCGAAAATACTATAATAAAGCTCTACATGTAAGCCATTTGTCTCTGCATATTCTTTCCTGCATTGCAGGACAGAAGGACTACAGCTCTCAGATCGTCATGGCGTGCTGAGTTAAAAAGGGTATTTTCCATACTCCATCATGGAAAAAGAGCTGCTCAAGAGCCCTTCCTCGTGCACTTGCAACCCTTGCTGTTTAGTTCTAGCCACATAAAGAACTACTGCAATAGTTCATATATGGAGGGCATGGAAAGCAGGAGACTAAACAAAGGCAATTCTAGCTGAAGTGCTTTTTTCCAGAGCAGCAATACTGTCCATGCCTTGCTGCCTTTGCCTTGTAGAAGCAAAAAGGAGACAAGCTCTAGAAGCATTAGAAAGGCAGGTGGCAGCAAAAGAAGTCATATTCCTCCTTCCCACACACACAAGTAGTACTAGCATCAGTTTTTAGAAAACGGTGAAAAGCAAGGCAGACTCTGGATAATTGTTAAGAGGTGACAACCTGGAAGTTATTGAACAGGGTCCAATTCTAGAAACAGCATTTCAGAGTAACTTTATACAAGGCCATCTAGAATATCTTTCAGTGAGAGGGAAGATATTAGCTCTTTTCTTCAGTCTTCTGAACTTTTTACAACAATGCAGACAAACCTTAGATTTCGTACAGGTTGTCTTTAGCACCATTTCAAGACCACTACTGCAGGCTCGAGTTTCTGCTGAATTGCTCTGCCTTATTTCTGTTGTAGTGTGTGTGTTCTTGACCATTCAATGGTCCCCAATATGAACTCCAGAAAGGAGAATTTGTTCACAGTCAAGAATGTTTCTATTAGTAGGCTGTTGATAGCAGCTGTTGTTGCAGACTCTTGCTCTCATAACCACAGAATATGTGGGAACAAGGCTATTTGAGATAAAGTCATCACATCAGAGAAGTCCTTCTGACATTTAATTAGTTCTCCCTCAGATAGTCCCTTCACATATTGATACAAATCTCATTTATCCTGAAAGGCCCATAAATCAGCGCACTCTCTGGAACTTCTAGGGAGATCTGGCTGAAGAGGGCAAGTCAGCAGTGTACTCTCTACTTGCTTGAAAGCAATCTTAACAGAAGTTTGAAAATGTTAAACTAGGGAAGGATAAACAGGACAGGTGGTTTTTTTACAATAACTAGCAAATCTCACTGGAACTTTCAAGTCTTAATACCTATCTTGGAGCTTTTAAGACTTAACATCTCTTGCAATAAGATTAAATGGAGTCCATAGTAGAGATGCACTCTAAACAGTCTCTAAGGTCAATCTCCTTTCTATGGGTACCTGCATGTGAGGTGGCACAAGCAGTCCCCACGGTGGTTCTTACAGAGTTTATTCTAAAAAGACAGAAGAAATAACAGACATTCAGAGAGACAGTATAGCTACTGCAAGGATCCAGTTGCACCTTTAGCAACAGCTTGCTATTCAGCCCTCCCAAAGACCAAAGTACTCAAGAGCTCAAGATAAGCTAGGCCCAGCAAGGGAAAATGTGTAGAAGAGAAGGATCGACCTTTCACTGAGGAGAGAGAGCCCTTCTCTTAACATTGTCAGAGTAGGTGCTGGAGCAGAAATGAACTCAATAATGTGATAGGCCAAACAGTAGCATCCAAGCAAACAGGCCATACAGAGTAGCACTACTGGCTGTGTCTATTCACGTTTGGTCATAGTGATACGCTGAGCATCTGGCAAGTTCTGTCTAAGAATTCTTTTGTTGAAATGGTTCTATTCAGGGGGAAAAAAAGCCTTCTTCCTGAAAGCAGGTGTTCAAATATGAAACTTCATGGAGTTACCAGTGAACATATAAATAACACGTTTTGAAATGTGGAAGAATAGACAACATTTAATTGCACAATTCCGGTTGTGAACGAGAAATTACATAAATTCCCAAGGCTCCTATTTCTACAGCATGTCCTGAGAAACATGATATCAGTATATTGAGCACATCCTTATTTTCTTTCAGAATTCAGAAGGCTTTTGCAAGTGGCTATAGAGACTGCTAGAGATACGACATACGTAGTGTCACTTTCCCAGTGAAATTAATGCAAGTTGTGTCCATTCATAACATGTTTGACATTTATTACCAAAAAAAGCAATGGATAAAAAGCATGGGGGTTTTCTTTGCTGCTGAGCCTGGCTGCAGAAGGCTTTTTTACTTCGTTCTGTTCATGTACTGAGAGTGGCCACTATGCCGTCTGTGTTGGAGCCAGAGACTTTTTTTGCTGAGAGCAGAGATGAGAAATCTCAACTTCTCCCTGAGGAGGCAATGATGGAGACAAGTTTTATTTCACATACCTGGTACGGCAAAAAAGAAAACATTAAACCTATTGTGTTTTAACTGTCCTTTTGAAAAGAATGGTTATTTAAACACAGGACTATGAGCCTGCTGACTGAAATAGAAACTGGATTTTTATGTTGCTACTGTCTGTTTGGTTTTCAGTGGCAAACCAAGCAGCATGAAGAATCATGTATTTTTGCTAGTAAATAAGGTTTTCAAATGTAATTCTGATGAGGAGAGGAGTTTTACACAAGAAAAACTCTAGCTACTTCCTTTGGCTTAGGAGAGGTGCCTGGACCTAGTTAAGGGGGGTTTGTTTTATTTGTGGTACAAGTAACCTATGGAGATGCTCTCAGGCTGCAAAATTTTCATCCAAATTCCATTTCAATCCAGTAACTCAGACTTACAGTATTGCATTGGAGTAATTTCTGATTTTAAACTGAACATTGGTTGTTCATTTTAAACTCCAAAATTTAACTGAAAAATTGGCCAAGACTAGCATGATGACGACCGAGTCTTGTTTCCGGAGGAGTTCAACAACTTCTGTGAGCTCTGCTATCTCCAAGACATTTATAATGTTACAGGCTAGGTACCTAATGCAGCAGGTTTGGAGTCTCTTTATGAGTGTTTGACATGGGTTTAATTGATGATGCCAGTATAAAAAATGACTTGGATATCTGGGGTTGAAGCATGTCTAATTCATTAGTTACAAAGTTGAGAACAATTTCTTTGCCAATTTTGATATCTTAAAGCAAAAGAAATGTCAGCGTCAAGAGAAAGTCAACTTTACCAAAATATGTAGACTTTTTCCATTAAACCTTTTATCTGTAGAACTATCGACTTCTAATTTTTTTTTCTAAGTTGCCTTCTCCGCTTCTGAGAAAATTTGCCACTGTATGCCCAATTTAAAGACATTATTGAGTTTCCCTAAAAATAGTTACAGGCAAGTTGTAGTACCCAGGATTTGATTGTGGACATATGGTTAGTAATGAGATTCTAATTAGATTTTGATACTTAAACCTGGTGTGAGAAGGGTCAGTCTCTTAATCGTGTTAGACTTTGAAGAGATTACAGGAGTGACTTTTTCCTCCTTACAGACTCTGCACTAAGAGCTGCCTCTCTTTAACTAGATTGTGACACTAAATGTAACTTGATAAATTATGCTGTATTAGCTATAAAATCACACACACAAATTTATTCATTTTGTAACCCCACAGCACTGAATTGCAATTTGAGAAAGGGCACCCCACGCATACTCCTACTAGAACAAACTCTTGGCATAGTCACAAATGTCCAATTAAACAAGCACTGTAAATTCTAACAGGATTTGCTTCACTGACAGAGGCGAATTAACACAGAAAAAAGACTGCCTCTAGCTTCAGTCTCCCATAAGTTTTCTCTGACTTGCTACTGCTGTGTAGATCAGAAATAATATTAAAGAGCAACTCTGTCACTTCTACTGTCATTTGTGTTCTAACATCATGCAAAATGAGGGTTTCAGGAAAATGAACACCACTCCTGGTATTAGAGGAAAGCTACAGGGGAGGGGAAAGTGTGGGGATATAAATCCATGGCCTTAGAGGGAATGTGATTGAAAACTTACGACTTGACATTCCTATCTCACATACCTGTCCTTCCTCCACCTCCTCTCTAACAAGTACTAGTCTTTACAGCCATGAGACACATTTCAAGTAACCAGATCTGTCTTAATGCAGTTTTCAACAGCAATAGTATTTATTTATGTACATTAAAAATTGACACGTGCTTTAGGTCAGAGCCTGTACTTTGAATTAATCTCCCTGATTTTACATATGTTTACATCCGTAGGGGTCAAGGAGCCTTCAGAGTGAAAGATCTCTGACCACTACAGAGAGAATAGTCTACTTTCTCCAAAGCTGCCATCCCGAGCTGCCCTTGCACCCAAGGTACAGTCTATCCAGGAAGCCAGAAGGAATTCTATGCAGGAGATGGCAGAAGATGCAAACATCAGAATCTGATTTAGCCCTATAAGGATGTAGCCATACTGACTTTCAAGCCAATGTTATCTACGCTCAGTATGCATTCTTAAGGTGTATGGCCTGATTGTACAGATGCTGAGGTAAAACACTTCTGTTTTACCCAGTTAAGGGGATTTTATGCCAGTTTCCATTAATTACTGACATAACAGCTGGCAGAAACTAAAAAGTAAATGAAAGGAGTGTTCCGTCCCCAAACAGGAGGAGTAAATCATGCCTGTTTAAAAGGAGTTGTTTTTAAAACCTGAGGGAAAAAATACATTATAGAAAGCACGCACCACTCTGGTAACCACTGCTGAGGTTTACTCACAGCAGAATCTTACACAGCTTTAGCTTTAGTGCGTGAAAAACAGGGCATGGGAGTTAAACTGAATTTTAGGAATCAGGAATTGCGTGGCCAGCAGGAGTAGGGAAGTGATTGTGCCACTGTACTCGGCACTGGTGAGGCCTCACCTCAAGCACTGTGTTCAGTTCTGGGCCCCTCTGTACAAGAGGGACATTGAAGTGCTGGAGCGTGTCCAGAGGAGAGCTACCAAGCTGGTGAGGGGTCTGGAGACCAAGCCATATGAGGAGAGGCTGAGGGAACTGGGCATGTTTAGCTTGGAGAAGAGGCGGCTGAGGGGAGACCTCATTGCCCTCTACAGCTACCTGAAAGGGGGTTGTAGAGAGGTGGGTGTTGGCCTCTTCTCCCAGGTGAATAATGACAGGACCAGAGGAAATGGTCTGAAGTTGCAGCAGGGGAGGTTTAGATTAGATATTAGGAAGAATTACTTTACTGAAAGAGTGGTCAGGCAGTGGAACAGGCTGCCCAGGGAGGTGGTTGAGTCACCATCCCTAGAGGTATTTAAGAAACGTCTAGATTTGGCACTTAAGGGCATGCTCTAGTGACAGAGATTGTAGGGGGGTTTTGTTTGTGTGTATGGTTGGACTCGATGATCTGAGAAGTCCTTTCCAACCATGAAGATTCTATGATTCTATGAATTCACCTAAGAGACAGGCTGGACTAAAGCTCATCTACTTTTTATTTTCAGTGTGTTCATTTTAGTTGGCTGGCCTGGCTGGCCACTTCAACAAGCTCTTTTGAGGTGAGAAATATCTCCATAAATGCAAGCAAGTTGTTGAAAATGGTAATGAGTGGAGCCCAACCAAACACACTTTTATGAAAAACAGAGCTGAAGCCACTCTGACAAGATAAGAGTCGTTCTGGTTTAAAGCTCATATACAATAAACAGGGCCAACCTTCACCCCCAGCACAGCTGGCCTCTGGGGAAGCTCATTGTACTCGTCCTTGAAAGAGAAAAGAGCAGATAAGCCACAAAGAGTTACATTGTGGGAACAGCTTGTGTGAACTCTGGTGAAGGACATGAAAGGAGCCAACTAAAAATACATTCAGTCCTGATTGTAGCCAGCTTATTTTGATGGGTGCTATTTACATATTCCATTTAGATCTTTAATGCTTCTGTGGTGAATTTCTTTCTTTTTTTTTTAAGCCTCGGCAATTGATTCTGTATTAACTGTTTTGTTGTTTGTTTTTGTTAATCTAATGGAGAGGGAATCGAGGTATAATCATAGCTGTAAATTTAAAAGCAGAATGAAATTAATTGCTATGCTTAGGAAATTGTTTCAGATGTGTAATAAGAATATCCTATGTATTTGGCTACATAAAGCAGCCAACTTTGGCAAAGTATTGCATTCATATGACTTGCTACCTTGTTACCTATATTAAGTCTTGCATTTAGAATTTATGCCTCTCGATTTTAAGCTGTAATTCTTAAAATCCTTACTGTTGCTTGCACATTGAGAGTGGGTCTTCTGTAGAAGCAGTAACTGCCTGGCATTTGAAAGACCCAACCAAAAATGAACAGATCAATTCATAAGCTTCTTGACTTTGGGTTCTTCATTTCTTTTTGTATTTATATGAGCTATTTTTTTTCATTCACATGCTCTGCTGGCTGCTGGTTTTGCCTCTTGTTGATGCACAATGCAAAGGACTAAGTTGTCAGAGAGGGACCACACATCTTTAGCATTATATCCATCATATACAACATCATGCACAACTGCTCAGTGTAAGTCACAGCTGTACAATAGATACAGATACTCTTGTACTAGGTCACATGGAAAACAGCATTTGTTGAAGGTGGCTCACCTCAGTTCTTATGTTTCAGTTTGCTGATGAGAAGAGCTTTTCAAAAGTATCATTTTTTTAAACTTAAATGTCTGGGTTGAGTTGGAAAGAAGAACTTAACTTTCACTCAGATTTACTGCCCTGACCTGCTGCAGAAGTGCCAAGGCCAGGCCAACTCCATCTTAGAAAAATACGAAGCCAGTGTTCCTCTTGAGCCCTCCAACAAGGAGCGTATGTGGTGCATTTCCTACACTATAACAGCTGCACTTCACATCCCTACAATATTTTACTGTACTGAATCTTGGAGATTGCTGTATGTCTGGAGGTATATGGACAATATTGTGTCCTCCTGGCAATGGTATTTTATTAGAAAGAGAAGAAGCTGCATCAAGAGGACATCTCACATCTTGGAGCTGGCAGGCAAAATATGTGGTGAATTGTCTACTTTGGTTTTTCTTAAAAAGCATAATTTTATGAGGCCTGACTTTGCCAGCCATTTAACTTTTCTCCCCCATCCAATGCTGCAGTTTAAAGAGGAGTTTAAATGGGCATAACTTGTTATTGCTGTCACAAAAGGCACAGTCCCATCCCATTGCTACAGGGCTGTATGGCTGCTTGTGCCAGCACAAAATGGGCAGAGGGAGACAACACAAGAAGCAGCAGGAGAGGGCAGGCAGGACCACCTCCAGAAGCAGTAGCAAGCTATGGCAATTCAAAACCTTTCATGAAATTCCCTAAGTTTGAGCTGAGAGGAATACTGAGCAAGAATTAAATGGTTGTATGCGTATCTGACAACAGAAACACAGGCACCATAGGGTTGGGTGAAAGGAAAGAGATGAGTAGTATCCAAACATTGGATATTTCTGCACCAAAATGGCAGCTTGCTGCTTTCATCTCTCTGTTGAAGCTAAGCCAGAATATCCTGTCATAGATTCTGACTGTCGTCACTATAAGATTAGTGGCCCAGCTGATATTTTCCTCTTCTAGCAATTCTGTAAAAACACTTTCTTTGGTGAGATAGATCAATTTTTGTTTTACTTATTTAATGGTGGATGAGATTTATACAGCATACAGTGCCATCCTCTCCCTCTTACATTTAACATCACAGAATCGCTGGCCTGCTTGCAGGCACCGACCTCTAAAAGGTTGAGACCTCTGCCTGAGGTCTCTAACTTTGTTACTAACCCGTTCACTATGACATCTCTGTGGGCCATGGACACATCCTACCACATTTCTGTTTCAGTAGTGACATTGATATTATTGACATTGCAGACAACAGCAGAAACCATTGCAAGCTGCAGAGCCTGAGACCTCATGGTGACAGCTATCTTGGGAGTTCCAGGAGGTGGTGCAGAGAAGTGAAAGAGAACCTCAGACAAAGCCCTGTGCAGAGATGGGTCAGGGACCCCTCCCATTGCCACTCAGCACTAGCCAGGTAGCCCTTTCCTTTTGAAATTGTCCTGTTTCCTCAGCCTTTCACCCATTTCTCAGCTCCGATTTAGCCCATCACACATAGTGAGCGCACTGTCTGTCCAGCACTTCTTGAAGCACCAGGACAGGCTTGCTTCAGGAACTGACCAAACACATGAACATCAGGCCTGCCAGGAGCAAGTGGTATCTGCCTGGCCCCAGCCAGAGGAGCAGACATACCCTTGTGACACTTTTCCCAACAGCAAGAGGCCTGTCTGCATTATTTTAAGGGTTGGGAGATAATTTTGGACAGAATTTGACAACCACAGACTCCACGTCAGTTGATCGTCCACTGGCAGGGTGCATTCCATTCAAAGAGATGCCTGAGTTTGCAATAGTGTGACTGTGATGGGAAATTTTCTTCCAAAACCCGTCACCTGCTGGACTGCACCGCAGTTCTGACTGCTGCTGTCTGATGTGGCAAACCCAGGGCACTGGGGTACCTCTCCCCAGGGGGAAGTGGCACTTTGTCTTGGCAGCATCTGCCTACAGACCTGGGCCAGTGACTGTGTGTGGGGATAATGACTCCAGAACGGAATGAGAGCTTTTGACCTCCAGAGCACAGCACGAGGGAGTTTTTCCCATCCCAAGGGAACTACTGAAGAAGCAAACATTATTACGGATGACGCAGATGAGAAAATGAGAAATGGGGACAAGGGAGCAGGATGTATTGTTTAAATGGATTTTTTTTTAGTTTATCACGTTTCATTTCCTACCAGTGCATCTAGATTCAAAGAAGTACTGTTTAGATGAATAGCATGAAAAATCACCACTCAACATTAATTTCCAAATAATCTGCGTAAGCACCGCAGTGTTTCCCAGGCCTGGGGAACCAGCGCAGGCGGCAGCCGCTGCCCTCTGCTGGGCGGCCGCCGCCAAGGCAAAACCTGGCGTGCGGACCCAGCCAGTGCTAGGAAACTCGGCAGGAAACAAACCGCTCCTCACGGAAAGTAAAGCAGCTTTTTGATTGCAGGGGTTTTTTGATTGCGAGTTTTCTGGAGGTGAAAGCTAAAGCAAAGTGACATCTTTGTGCTACAGGAAGGTTTTTTACATAACTCACTAATTATTAAAATGAAACCATAGAGGTCTTAAGTGTAATACAAAGAGCTTAAATCAACTTTGTCATTTTTTTTTTTATTGCAATGTTCTCATCTCCTTACCAAAAAAAGGTTTTAGAGTAGGGACAGGAATGGAAGATGACCACTCGTTACCCTCACGGAAGCTGACTCAACTAGAAATTACCTTTTTCACTGGCGTTTTTCTTACACAACCTTTTCCATGTTGCTTCCAGGTTTTACTGATGTGCACCCTTAGACTCTGCACTTTAATGTAAGCCAAGTCTCAGAGGAACTTACTTTGAACTTTCTATATATAGAGATGTCTTACATGATTGGAGCCTATTAAATTCTTGGGGTCCACACGATGCTGAATTAGGGGTTTTTCAGGTTTTTCACCTGATACAATATATTGGTAAGGATATTCACTTGGTTGGTTTGATGTTAAAAACATAATAAAGCCACAAACAGGTTACTTGGTTCAGGTAACAGATAGTACTGAAATCCTTTTGGGAGGTGGAGTTATGTCACCCAAATGCACAAAATTTCATAAGAAATAAGTGTATATATTTCTCAGCATGTTTATATTAGAAGTTTACATTTGGTAAAAGAAAGCTAGTATGTCATAGTTAGACCTACAAAAGTCTGAGGAATACAAAAGTTCTCATGAACTCTTTTTATTGCTCCTATAAAAGAATGGTTGCAAATAGGTGTTAACTACCATGATTGCTGTACACTTGCACACTACTACTCAGTTCTCTGAAGATGTAAAAATGATCGCTCTACAAATAGCACACTATTTACAAATGAGCAAGCTTTATTCTTTCCATTAGTCTTAAAATGGGAGTGAAATGAATTTTGGTTTTCGAAACCAAAAAAAAGAAAAGACTGTTGTTAAAAAAATAAAATAAAAAATACTGAGTAGACAGTGCACCCTAGAGTTGTTTCCTGGCTGTTGTCTTGCTGGGATCTTGCACACACTAATACCATCCTGCTCCCATCAGGTATGTACTATCTCACAGAACAAACTTAGGCTTTAACTATAAAACTCATGTAACAAGCACTTATTCCAGATAAAAGCCTGGATAGTTTCTCAGATTTCTGTCTCACAAATTTGTCATGCTGTTATCAGTGAAACAACCAGGAGAACTATCCCAAGAGGGTTAACAGAATTATATACCAACTAGCAAGAGCACATGGGTCAGACAGCTGTGTCGATGCCCACCTTCCTTGCCATGCTACTAATGGATCCCCATAGAGGTTAGCTCACACGCATCGCTTCTATGGGATTATGGCTTTCCCAGACTGCTGGAAATCTTGAGGGGGCAGCAGCTTGTGTGTCTTTCATAGTCGACAGGTAGGGAGTTCGACCTGGCTATTGCATATGGTAGTAACTCCAGACATGGGAGCCTGTACTCACTCAGGTATGCCACCAGGCTGCTTAAAGACTAAGGCAGCACCTCCACAGTGCAGTACGTGGGCCATTTGGGGGAGCAGTGACACCTTCACCACCTTCCCCTCACACAGCAGGATCCACCGGTGCCACTGCACTGGTCAGGTCACAGCAGCACTGCACAGGGAAGGACAGACGGTGTTTTCCTGGGTAATTCACCATAGTGCACAGAACAGAGAATAGGTTGAAAGTGTATGCAACATTTTATTGAAAAAATACGAATGTTCTGTACATAAAGTACAACTCAATGGGCTTGATAAAATCTCCAGAGACTTATTGGTTAATATAGGTCTTCTTTTCTTCTTTTTCCTCTAAGGGCATAAAGCATACAATGAAGCAGCAGGTCCCCTGTACTTGTGCAAGTGCAATCCCATCGCTGTGCGTGCAGCATAGTGCCTGGCTCTACAGACGGGACTCCCAACATGCTCAATGTACTTTGATGGATGGTCTGCAAGAAATTTAAAGCATGGAAATACTGCACAGGACTGGTCCTTCAATCCACTGATGATTCAAAATTTATTGTGAGATCTCTGTTACCCTAAACAGTCTGCACCTGCGTATCCAACCTTTCTGACAAATAAATACAAAAATAAATAGGGATCTGGCCTCACAGAACCTCAAGTCTCAGAAGCAACACAATTTGTAGCAAGCTACATACATAATTTTAACTATATCAACATAATTTATTTAAATCTCTATCAATAAATGTATTAAAAGTATAAATTCTTACCCAATACTGAAAGTTTAGTTCTGGAAATAAACCCAGAAAAACAAAGCTTTTCCAGTCCTCTCTTACAATTTAGTGTGCTCTTAGAAAATGCTTTATAGCTGAACTTCAGCAGAAACTAGCTGCTATATAATGTAATTCTACCCCCCAAACCTAATATAAAAAGCTTTTAAAATCTTTTTACAGTAACTGGCTTTCATGTCCTAACTTTACATACAGTTACTAAAAATACTGCACAGAGCAGTGCTGACTAAAAATAGGTTTAGTGTTAAACTACATGCACAAATGCTGGAGTACCAAAGCAGAAACTGAATAATGTGGCAACTTCACAATTAACTTATGTTGCTAATTGGATGGTGTAACAATACTGCAATCCCAAAAGATATGTATGTTGCAAATGGAAAGACAATGAATAGGACTGGATGAGGAGAAAGTTAGGCAAAAAACCTTTTTTTTTTCTTCTCCATTTAAAACTGGAATGTCCGTTATCGCCAAGAAGGTAAATGCAGATCAGCATTAGAAGCTTGTACTAAGTCAGGAGTAAATTGTGATGACTTCTCGGCCGCCGCCTCTAACAAGTAATACTCTTTCCAGACCCTCAGTCAAGACTTCAAGAAACTCCATGTCTGTTTCAGTAAAGTCAAGGACAAAAGAAGTATCAAAACCAAAATACACAGTGATTACTAGGTTTACATGGCAAAGTTTTGGTAGCAGGCAGGCTGCAGGGGCATCCTCTGTGAGATGAGGCCAGTGGCTGCCCCCATGTTGGACAGAGCCAGTTTCAGCTAGCTTCAAAATGAACCTGCCCATCCTCACCCATAACCTCAAGTTTAAAATCTCTCCTGGCTGTAGCAGCTGTGGTTGAAACCCCCTTATGCTAAGAGGAACGTTTTTATCCTTTCTTTGGCCAGCGCACTCTTGTGAAACAGCCATTACTACTATCTAGATTTAGGAGGAAACAACCGTTTGGTCTGTGATTTGTGAAATACATTTTTTGGCACGGGGCAGTGAAAGGCTGGCTAATTTAATGGCATAACCAAGGCTGAAGAGCAGCTGTGGACAGAACTGCAATGCCAGCCAGCTCACCAGATCACAGCCCTCAGCTCTGGCCTTGCTTAGAGGCAATGGTGCAGGTATCCCTCTAAGTGCCCAGTTACTGTGGGTTTGAATTTTAATTGCACTTGGAGCTCAAGCTCCCACATTCTGATGAGCGAGCTATGCCTGAGATATGCCCTCTCCTTCAGGACTTCCTCTTCACTTGCATTCAGAATTGCCCTGCCCAGAGCGCTGGCTGCTCTGAATGCCTTCTTAAACACCTGCTACATCCACTATTGAGAATTAAATTTAATAAATTTAATGACATTTAATAAATAAATAAATTACATCAAGTACGAATTTAGACAAGACTGATTTCAAACCTATGAGGCTTCCAGAGCAACAAGTGGCAACTTTTACTTTAAGCAAACTTTAAACTTTTACTTTAAGCAATTACTACGTAACAGCCACAAGCCTGTACCCCTCCACTCAGTGGACATTGTCACATATTACAGCCTGACAGCACTTGTGACAAAATGAATTCAAAAGCACAGATTAAAGGAAGATCTTCTATGTGGACCAGGCCTTGCCTGAAAGGATACAGTTTTCATCACCATCAGTATTCTTTGGAGGACCAGGCATGTTGAGGAGAACAAGTCTGGCATCATGGGATCTATTTACAATAACTTCATTTAGCTTCACTGCTGTGTGCATTCTTCGGACATTAGACTGGTTCCTGTAGAAGAAGCACATTCAGACTTACTGTTAGAAACGTGCCTCTGAAAACTGAATGATTAAAAAGGCCCTTAAAACCAAAACCTAAATCTCTTAAATACCCTGTTAAACATCAACTCAACACACAGTAAAATTTTTTTTCAAACTTAATGATGAAGATACAAAAGAGATTTCACAGAGTTCTTCAGGTACTGCTAGTCCACTGGTTTTAAAATCCCTGGAGTCAAGTCTCCAGTTTACGAAGTTACATTGCTCTTCAAGAAGCATCTTTTATAAAGATGATTCACAGTCTTGCATAAGAAGTTAAAACACATTTGCACAAAGGGAACATGCTCTTCAACCATGGACGCTTGTGACTGCAGTGCCTTCCCTCCTGGCAGCCTTCTCCAGACCCCCTCACTCCTGTGGCAGCACACACCACGCACCTCTTCACACTCAGTACCAGAAAACTCTTTCTCAGAAACCCATCGGAACCCAGTAGGAGACTGGCACCATTGCGCTCGGTCCACACTTCCCATGACTGGCCATGTCTTGTTGTGTTAAACAGCAGTTGACATCTCCAGAGAAAGCCTGGTTTCCTACAGATTCGTGGGCTGGAACGCACCCTACAAAGGGCTGGATGCCCACCTGCTTATGGGGCTTGTCTGGTGTATAATAAGGATTTTAACCTTTCCTTCAGTCAGACACTAATCAGCCTCTCTGCCTGGCTATTTACAGGCAACAACTATGACCCAAGCATCTTTAAAATCTCAGTCATGCTTTCAAATTTGAATAGCCACATGGTTTCAAAGTTATAGGAGAGAAGGGAATAGATGCAGCATGATCTCATAAGCCTCTGCTTCTTAAGAGTCCAGGCTAAGAGAGGTAACAGGATTAATTATTCAGAATATATCATCACAAAATAACACCAATTCATACAGGAGCAGAACTGGAGAGTATCCTTCGGGGATCTCGAGCGAGGGAATGTTTCCTTCCTAACAGGAAATCAACCATTATTTTGGTAACATAAAAGGAAAAACAATACAGGAACAGACTTGTAAAAGGGAGAATATATTTGCGGCTTTGAGGATTTCCACTTGTTTTTTTTTCTTCATTCTAATCTATTTTTTAAAAAGTATTAGTAGAAATGAATCAAATAGGAATCCATAATTTTGTTAATTCGGCTTTAGATATTATGAGTGAAAGTCTTGAGTAACCTTACTGCTCTTCTGAATATTTAGGTTTGCAAAGAAATGTTTTATATAGACAGAAAATAGAAGATGCAATGGTAAGAATAATGTTTATTATACTAACAGCACAATTTACCGACTTTGAGTTACCTCTCTGTTATTTCATGTTCTTAACTTAGAGCAAGCACAGCCTCTGTCTTCACCACATCAGCTTCAGAAAGCCAGGGACAACAAAGAGGCCGGATTATGTTTACGGGAAGTGAGGAAGAAACCAGCACCAGAAACAATATACTGTTATTAACTATATGTAGAGTTTTGGAAAAGTAACTGAAAACCAAAGGTTTGGTATTCTCTAAAGAGACATTTAAAACTGGCATCTCCCCAGCGATTTGAAGGTGTAGGCTATAAGAAAGGGTTTGTTTAGTCCCCAGAAACTGCCAGAAATAACACCATAGCAGTGTTGTGGAACGAAAGCTTCTCTAAATGAGTAATGTTTCCCACTTCTTGTGTCATACTCTGGTTAAAAAAACAGGTTCAGACCTGTAATTATTTTCTATCCTGACTTAGTTCTTGTCAAGACAACTCTCATAGTTTCTTACGTGCTATTTATAATGATACTTGGCTTAAGTGGTTAATCCTGCTCCCTTTAAAAACATTGCTAAGACTCCTCAATTTTAACTCCTTTTCTTTTCTTCCATAATTACATATAGTTTTCCTGCTTTTAGTTGAGAAAATGAAGTCTTCCCTCTCAACCATCTTAATGTACTTCTAAGTTAAACAACAAACTTACAAGTTTTCCCACTCTCTGAAAGCATGGAAGAGGAAAAAGTACAGGTAGTTAACACCAAATTCAGCAGAATTTCTACAGTATATAAACTATGTATGATTCATCCTAAACTAGACTGGAATTCTCACTGATTTATTAGGAAGAAAAATATGGAACTTTGCCATGTATGCAAAGCTGACTGAGTGAACACTTGGTGTAAGATGTTGTACATCAGAGAGGTCACAGGAGATTCACACGTTTTACACGTTGTTACACGTTACATGTTGGTGCTCCTTCAACAGTGAGCCTGTCTTGGAGGGTTTTCTCACACACACAGTCTATTCAGTCATTCTTCACCATCTCCACAGCTTCTTCCTTGCTGTGTCAAATATCCACACTACACATTAGATAGTGAAATTATCAGTCTTTTTTTAAAATTCTGATTAGATCAGTGAAATTATCAGTCTGGTTTTTAATTGCGTGTTTTGTTGAGGTATTTGGGAGACAGGAGGAAAGTTATAATAGGATTTAACAGCTCCAATTTAGAATTTGACTATCCCAGGTAAAATACTGAGGGATACGTGCCACATTTCACTGGTTAGAGATTTCTCAGGAGGCTAACTGCTGTCTTTTCAGTAGTCAGGTCTCAATGTTCATTGTGCAAGCCTAAACCAAGGATTAGGAGATAAAAGATAATAAAAGCACAGCACATTTAGAGTTTCAGGAGGTGCAAAGTGTTGACTCTGACAAGACTCACGGCTTAATGCTGATGAGATCTCTAAAGCTTCCCACAGCACTGCCTCGGTTCCGCTTCTCAGCATCACATTTCTCTTTTGTCCAGGTCATCTGGATGTTCTCAGGAACAGGGTCCCCCTCATCTTCTTCATCTGAGTAGAGGCTCTCCAGACGTGCTACTGAATGTCTGTCCTTTACCAGTTGAGCCTAGAGGGCACATGAATGACAAGGTGAACTTGCAGACTTTATTTTACATTCTCTAATGCTGTTTAAGCAACAGAAGACCTTTTGTTCCACTGTATCCTTTATTTTGTACAGTCAATTTAGCATTTAGGACAACTCTGATACCAGGCATCTGCCCTAGCCAATAATCTTACATACCAAACTGACTTTAAACAGTTTTGATGGGTGTAAGCCGTGAAGAATTTGGACTAACAGAGGCCTGTATCTACACAAGAAAAAAAAGACAGTCTAGTTCACATCATGACATGGTCTGAAACAACAGACAAGTCTGACTCAAAATTGACCAAAAAAACATCAAACACACACACACATGCAGAAAAATTAGATCATCTGCACCTTTCATAGCTACATGACCTAACAGTCCAAACTGGAATGAAGTCTTCAGCAGGAAAACAGGATATACTATAAATTGAGACAAACCCCGGACGTCCCGTATAAAGCACAAACAAGTTCAAGAAAGGGTTGAGACTTACATCCTCAAGTCATCCAGTATCATTTACATTGCAAAGAACAACACACAAATTGCTTCTACAGCATATATACTGCCATTGTTTTTCCCCCAAAGCAAATAATTTCTAGCACAGTTTTGCAAGTACAGCCAGGCTATTCGATGACTACATGCAATTTTGGGAAACAAAAAAGCTACACAAAAGTATTTCCTTACATCTTTAGAACACAGGAGTTAAGTTTAAGCAGCAGCTATATAAAACACTACTAGGAAGGCACTTTGTGTCATCCACCTCAGCAGCCCATAGCAAATCAACCACAAATGACATACCTCCCTTTCCCTCTCTGTTTTTGTCAGCCTCATTTGCCTCAGCATCTGAGATCTCTGCTCCATCATAAGAGTTCTCTCGTAAGTATATGCTGAGATATCACTATTGTGCTGCAGAGATAAGAAAAAAATATTGTGCTTGTAATCAAGTCATAACTAAATACCACCATTTGCATCATAGAGTGAAAAACAGGCTCAAATCCCTTACCATTTCTACCACTTCTACCTCTGCCTCTATTCGGAGCTGATAGAGGAAAGTAGCCAAGTCCTTCTTCATCTGGATGCTGTTATCATCCATCTGAGCTACAGTAAAAATTCTCATTTTGCATTTTCTCCAAACCTGGTGAGGGAACGCAAACTCTCAGTATTTGAATGAATAACATTTTGTTCTATGAAACGGAAACTTATCAATATATCCATTCTTGTTTATCAATACAGGCTCCGCTACCAGACCTTGTGTCTTTAAACTAATGCACACAGAACTAGTTGGGTGAGAAACACTCTTTGGCTAGCTCCTTACTTTGTGCTGTTTGAGAAGAAAAGGAAGCAACATCAACATGCCTCCATCATGCACAATCCACCACACATCAATGTTGCCTTCATTGTAACGCTCATGGTTGCTGGGGTAGAAAGACACATTTTTGGGAACCAGCAGAGCCAGATGGGCTGCAGTTGTGCAGCGAACAGTACCTGCCCAAGAGGGAAAGAACAGACAGTTACATCCAATTCTGCAAGAGTGATCTACGGTTTAATAAAAAAAAAAAAAAATATAAAAAAAGTTACTGAGCAAGTGTCAGCAAACCATAAAAGTCATCACTTACATAAAGTATATACAGCAAGGCTTGCATAGACAGGTTGGACCAAGTGACAAAGCTAGGATGAAACAGACTTACAGGAACACAAGCCCTTTTTCATGTTTGAAATAAAAGCAGGAATCTTCAAAGGTAAGCATGAGGAGAAAGCATCTGCTTTGTTCCGATTTGACTGCGTTAAGTGACTGGACCATAGGGGAAGGAGAGGGATGTAGGCAAGGAGAGCTCCAGTAGTGAAGAGAGATAGATAGGTTAGGACCAGTGAAAAGACAGAGACTATCTAGGAAATAAATTATAGTTTGCCATAAAAATAGTATCTCTTAAGTCTAATTTTTTAAGCATTCATTAGACAGATTAATTTTAGCTGTCTGATTAATCTTTGAAGTTCTTTCATAGGTCTTTTATCTACAAGAAGTGGTATTTCAAACATAGAGCAGTTTTGCGACAATACTTCACAATCAATACTAGAAAAAAAAGACTAAAAACCAAAACCAGTTGCACAAGGATTGTTAAAAATCCCCTGTGTGTACCATATGTGTAATAAACATCTCTGTTCACAATGTTTGATCACACAGAACCTTTAAAGCTCACCTATAAATGTCTTCCATGACCTTGGATCTTCACTTTGTCTCCAGCCATACGGCCATCCCAAAACCACAGTATTATGTTTCATGCCACCTAGGCCACAGGACTGGATCAAGTGGGCAATTCCTTCTCGAACTTTATTGGCTACAACTACTTGACAAAATCCTTTCACCTTCTCGATGTCCATCATATTCTTAATAGTCTGCAAGACAGACAAGGAAAAACCTCACAACTGAAAGGAACTCTTGGTATTCCTCTATCATGTGATTACAATGTAAATTCCTGGTACGCTCGTCCACAGGTAAAACACATTTCAAAGCAAAGTTCTGCTCATGTGCTTTCCTTAATAAAACAGCGAAAATACCCACTAACTGTATATAATTCTTGTTTAAAATGCACAGTTCCCTTCCAAACATAATTATTTCTAAGAGATTAAGATAAGGGTTATTTGACTTGTGCTATAATCTCTTATTCATAGTCACAGTTAGTGATTATTTGTTTTACTATCTCGCTTTCCATTTTCTAATCCTAAAACACTCACCTCTTTAAACCCAAGGTTAATTATCTTCATTTGGATTTCTAGTTTCCGATTTCTATGTAACATGCTGTGTTATTATATTCAATTTACAAATATAAGCACCCCAGACCATCAAGACTACTATACCCCTTATTTGTTTAAATAGTAAACAAACTTGGTCAACACATAAACCTATGAATTAGTTTTCCTGTATAAAAAGCCTCTGAGGAAGAAAACAGTGATGTGCTGGTATTATACAGATGCAAACAGGGCTATGAATGTCATGTTTACACAGTGAGGAAGATAAAATGTTTTAACAAATTTTCAGGACCATCCTCCAAAGTTTTTTGTAATAAATTTATCACCACACTGAAAGAGACACAGCACATTTGCTAAGTTAGTAGTAATTGACAGTTATTGAGATGTTTCTTGGTATGTTCAGAAAACCAAATAGTCCTCTTCCCTCCATTAATCAGCATACATAAACTTCCATAGTAATTATTTCTGAGAAATTAAGACAGTTTTATGCAGTAAGGCTGTTCACACAAGTTGCAAGCATTCATCTTATTGTACTCCCAAAGCCACAACTGGCAGGTGAAATGTTTGCAAGCCCTTTACTGAAGGGCTGTCGCCCTGTATTTCATGGAAGCCTTACTGATACGCTTTTTTCCATGTATGATTATGAACCTTTTAAGTTATCTGCCCACTCACCCCTTTTTACTTTAGGAATTAGTTGAAGATACTGACCTGTTCAGCAGCCTGGGCTTCTCCATAAGTTTCCAAGAAATTCCCTTGGATCACTGATCCTATGATAGTCAAACCTTTGCCAGCTTTCAGCTGGGATGCAAATGTTAACAGTCTAGGGTATTTTACATGCAAATCTTCATCAAGTTTCAGAAGCACCAGCAACTGAGGTCTGGAGAAAATAAAAAAGGGAATGTATTTTTTACTAATGCTTTAACGAAAATACTTCTAAAGCTGCCTCTCTCATCACTTTACTTGTGCTTGAATATCATCTCTTTCTGTATCTCGCACGTTAGAGGGGTTTTAATTAATTTTTTTTTCCTCTTGATTCAAAGCAGATTTGAAGCACTGAGGGAATTCTGCTGCTGCATCGTTTTGACAGTCCTAATACCTGTTGATGTACTTAGCTGCAGAGGCTTGCATTACTGTTATATTTACGTGGTTGATTTTCAAGGCTGTTTTAAGTATAATTAGAGTGCGCACTGTGTTCATACTGTAAGGCTGGCCTTCCAGATCTATCTGGATACTTGTGCCAAACAGTTGGGAAACATGAATATTTTCATGTAAACACAGATCCCACCTCCTTTCTATTCCTTAAGGTATTGCTACACACCAGTTAAGTTATTTTGTCTCTTAAGCTATGGTTGAGAAAGTATAAAAAGATTTATAAAAGTCTCTTCTTCTTTGGTAGATTCCTAGTCCTCTTGTCAAGAGCCTAAGAGTTGTGCAATGCATAACCGAGAGGAGGGGTCCTTCCCACTTAAACTGTCTTCAACACACAAAGCCAGAGGGAGAAATGTTGGACACTCTTCTGGTTTTTAATCCTACAACAATAGCAGTGATTTCTTTGTGCCTCCAGTGCAAATTACCATGGGCCTCAGGACCTCTGTACTCAGAGATTTCCACAGGTTCTCCAAGTTCCACTTCTGAATTCACCGACTCAGAGGTCAATTAAAGATCCAAAGGATACAAAAGGTCTGCGCATACACAGTCTCAACACTTCTTTTCTTTTTTTAATATTCTGGGCATTTAAATTCATTCACACAGACCAAAAGCATCTTGTTTGGAGTCCAGTTTAATTCCTTAAGTGCAAGAAGAAAATCATGACAGTGCATTTGATTAGTCTAAAGCGAGTACCTCCAGTTCTTTGTGTGTGGAGGGCCCTCCTCCAGTCTGAGTAAGGCATATCTTGCTGCGCTGAGTGAAAGACCTCGGATACCATCACCCCATTCCTTCTCTGCACTGTGAAGAACACACAATGTAGCCAACATATGGTTTCATGAGCATTTAACTGCACATTTATAGTCATGCTATAGAGAAATCATTATCTTATGAGTTTAATAATGTGACATATAGCATGCATCACATGTATATTTATCATTTGTAGATGTATGTATGTGATACTTACCACATATCACGTGAAAGAAATGCAAATGTTTCAGTCACATGTATACCACAACACCACCATTCTGGTTTTAATTTGTAATCAACACTCCACTACAGAGAATGCTTCCCAAGCATAAACAAGTATCAGGCATTTCAATTCCCAATTAGTTAAAATTAAGTTACAAAGCCGTAGTACAGCTGACTCCATCAGGTATTACCAATCCCAGGCAACCGAACCTGCAGATTCAGCTTTCCCAGGCCTGTCCTAGACAGCCCTTTTGGAGTAAGGCGGCTGCCTTCCCGTGTTCTGGCCTGAAGTAATTATGCGTGATAGACAGAAGGACAGATCCCAACCAGGGTTTCTACTTCTTGTGACTCTCAAGTTTCACCAAACACCTTTAGAGGCTTAACAACAAAGCACTTCATGGACTGTTTAGCACTGATACAGTAACACAATTCAAAAAATGAAGCAATAAGGGAAGCGCTCTAAGTCACAACTCGGGACAGTTCCTTCTCCAAATTTGAAGGCTAGAGATAATTTATAGAAACTAGACCCAACCTCCTTCCTACCCGTGTCTATCCAGTTAATACTTACCCTTGGTACTCAATGTACTTGTAAATCATGCCTGCAATAAGCATAGCTACCAAAGCGTAATACCAAGATGAAATGAACATCAGTGCAAGGCAAATGCTCATGCCTAAAAACGAGAGGGCCCTGAAACAAAAAGCAAAAGTATTAGTGAGTAGTGGGGTAGAAAAGCTTAAGAACAAGTAAGTTATTCTTTTTTTTTCTTTAGATTGTCTATTCTCAACTGGCAGTGAAAGTAAAGCTTCCAATGAATCTCTCCAGTCCTCAACAATTTTAGTATCCTGTTGTTGGAATGAAACTCTGATGTCATTAAACATCTGGGTTTGGTCCACTATGAATATTATTACATTATTACAGCTCTTGTCTAGAGCTGATATCCAGAGAAATAAAACATGCCCACAGCCCTCATGGAGAGGGTTCTTCTAAAACCCATGCTGTGTGTGACAGACAAGGTGTTGAGCACGCTGGCTTTTGCTTACCAGTGATAGTATTTAAATCGGGGCCGCCAGTTTGGAGTTCGAAGAAGTGTTTGTACTGCACATGCTAGATTAACAAAGAGGTAACACATCAGGAAAAACCTGCAGAAACAAGAAAGCTTTTAGCACACACCGTTTAGATTCTAGCACATATTATAATCACATGAATGATTTACAGTCGTGTCCTGGTTTGAGGTAAAACAGAACAGTAAAATTACTGAAAAGAAAATTGGTTCTGTTCTACCTCAAACAAGGACAAGTCAAAATACAGCTGCCCTGTCACATGTGCCTATCCTTCTGATTCTCATTAGCCTGAACTATAAGTATAAAGTAGATAGAACAGTTTTTAATTGGACCAAGTTAGATCTATGCACAACATCAACACCATCTTTGTTCTGTGATAAAAATAACATTTCCCAAACAAAATAACAATATACTAAACCCATGTTTATTCACAGAATACTCCAGACCAGAAACAAATAGATTTATATGTAGAGCCTGAAGTCAGAGAATTCATAGAAATAACAAAAGTGGAACTCAAGCTCCAGTAATTTACTTTACCAATTTAAGATATGGTTCTGAAAGACAATCAATTAGCAAAACTCAAGAGTGTTTATCTTTTCTCTGCCACTCCCCCCCCACTCCCCCCCGCCAAAAAAAATAGCACCACCTTGTTTCTTACATTGAGAGAATTGGAGCCACCATGTCAAGCGAAGCAATAAGGATTCCCAGCTCAGCAATTAACGCTGTTAATAGAAGAGCCCATGTTGGTTCACCATTTGCTTTTCCATGACCAAAAATCTGAAGAAATAGAAATATTAAGCACATCTTCCAAGTATTTCATAAGGTTATAATGAAAAAAATTTGCATTTTAAAAAACAATAGTTATTTCCACTGAATTAGATGTTAGACTTCATAAAATTACCATATACGTCTATTCAAACTCCTTTAAAATAATTCCTAGTTTTTAACAAAAGAAAACAAAGCATTAAAATGAAAATATTGACCTTCACTTCAATGCTGGGCGAACTAGGGAAAATAAATCTGATTTCGAGCATAAACTCAAATAGCTGGTTACTGGTTAGTTACTATGTACAGAATGCCCCCCCCCCTTTTTTTTTTTTTTTTTTTTAATATGTACTTACCCAGAGGAAAGGAATGATGTTGTCCTTTGCTATGGCTTGCAGCAGCCGGGGGGCTCCGGTAAGGCTCTGTAAACCTGCTCCGCAGGTAGAGAAGAAGGATCCTATCACTATGACCCAGGGCGAGGGCCAGGAAAGGGTGCCCACCACTAAGTTCTTGTTCACTGCATCGCCGTACCTGCAGAGAGGAACATTCCTATTCAGAGTAGTGTCTTGACACTCATGGTTAGTTTTCTCAGCCTGTTTTCAGATGTCATTTAAATATTAAATATTATATATTATTTTCTTGATTTGTTTATTACTTCCTGTATTTCCTGAGTTACTTTCGATACACAGATAAGAAGTGTCTGCAGCCTGATTTCAATAATCCAAAAGCTTTCCTTTTATTATATATTATAAAATTCTTATGTTATTAGCATAACATTTTTTTCTACTCTCACCTAGGAAGATGCAGTTCTTAACACAAAAAATAAGATTAATGTTTAACACAATCCAGTATCAGACATCCCTGCAGAAGACTTTGGGGGTTTTTTGTTGGTTGGTTGGTTTGGATTGTTGGGTTGATTTTTTTTCCCAGCCAATAATATTTAATTCCCTGCCTGCCCACTGGAAAGAGTCCATCAACATGAGGGAATTTTTCATAAAAAGCACTTGTAATTCTGGAACTGGGAATGCTGTTATTGGGTTTACAGGCAGAAATGTTTGATAACTAATAGTCCGAGGGCAGAAATAACCAAACACCAAACTTTGTCCAGTTATGGATGTTCGACTGTGTTTCTATGCAAGAAAATAATCACAAATGCTATGAGGAAATACCGCTTCCTATGAATACCACTATTATGAATACCAATATACACAGATATAGATGTGTGTTATCTTCCTGTCTTACAAATTTGTGCAGCATAGGTCAGGGAATGCACATTTTACTGACTCAGGGGACTGTGATCAGCCGGCACAAGAAAGATTAGAGCAACTTTGGAAGCTATTTGCTAACATACCGTAAGCTGAAATCATTTCAGCTACTTGGCACACACTACTGATGGCATCAGTGCTTTTACAAAAATCAGCAGTAGTACCTCAGATAGCAACGATGCCAGAAAGCAGTGTGCAAAGAGTAATTTTGCCAACCTCAGTAATTGAAAAAAAAAAGATGACAATGAACAACGAAACAAGGTTCATGTGGAGAAGAAAAACAGAAAAAAAACAAAACAAAAAATTTTTGTTGTTTTGTATCTTGCTTCTCTAGGGAAGAGAAAGAAAAAGTAGACCTCTATAGTTTACTGTTAGGGATCTGATCTTTGAACGAGTACCCCTGGAAACAGAAAAAGGTATGTCAACACAAGACAAAATAGGTTTGGGGCGGGGGAGATGGGGAATTAAGACATAGGATGAAAAAAATCTGAGGAGCCATGCAAAAAAATATCAAATCAAATACAATAAGATTCCCAAAACATTGTTTACCATTTACATTCAAATATGGTTTAAAAGGCACCCAGACATAAAAGAAAAAAAAAGGGATGGGGGGGGGGAGGCAGTTGGGAAAGAACAAACCTTCCCTGCAAAAAAAGAAAAAGAAAGGGGAGAATACAAGCAGTAAAACTTACTTATCTCTCAGGACTACACCTTCTATGCAGGCTCCAAATAATAATACACAACTGAAGTCTGAATACAGAGTGTGCTAAGGAAGCAGGACTTATATAGACATAGCAGATAAAAACAACCATAGAAAATATTGTGGAAAGTTCAGTGTGTGCCTCCGTCCTACGGCATTTGCACTGCAGCATCTCCATAAGTACCTGGTAAAGCTGGTGAGTAAATTCGTGTCTCACTGCTCATATATACCTTCTAATAGTAAAGTGACAAAGTTACTATTCTAAGTTTCAATTTTTAAAAAAGATAGTTTTAAATGTTATGATAAAGGGGATAACTTCAAAGGAAATAATTTTATATGTAAACGTCAATTTACTCTGCTAGTATAGAACAGAACCCGACATAAAAATATCTTCCTTTTCTCTCTCCTCTTGCGGCTGAAGATATTTTGAACATATAGCAAACCATTACCTTGCACTTTCTCATTTTGTGGTCTCTGATGGCATTCACATCACCAATAAGTCTTTGAATATTGGGTTTGTTATTAAACTGTACTACTACTGCATTGGGGAGTATGACATACTTGAGGTTTTTTTGGATCTGGCGTTCCAGTAAAGTATTTGATCTTGTGATTTAGGTTTACACGACTGGTTAAATCTTAAACTCTACCCTCTACCCCTGAAACGCAACTGTAAAATCCAAAGAGGAAAAAAAAGGGAAACACTGATCACTCCTAAAAATTATAGTGTAAGTCTTCCACTGGGTGGCGCGTTAACATCCACGGATAAAGTTACCCACCAGGAAATAAGCTTTGAACTGCAAATACTTTAACACTAGAGCTGGGGGCTACATCTGTCACCTGTTCTAATATTTAATACGTTCATAGGAAATGCAGCCTTGTTGGTACAGGGCCAGTTCCCGAAGTATCATCTGGGAAAGGCCGTGCTCCTAAGAAGCTGGGACAACTGAGCTGGGATCCTGATTTACAGCTTGGCAAGGGCTGGCAAAAAACCAGGTTCAAAACAGCAGAATTTCCAGCAGAGTCACCGTCTCGGCCAACTGCCCTTTGGGTGCAATTTATTCAAAAAGTTCTGACAAAGAAGTTTTGAAGTCCTTGTTCATATTAATTGCCTTTTGCTTCTTTTTTTTTTTATTCTCCTATGTTGATAAGTTGTAGTTTGGGACACCAACAGCTAGATGAAGCTGAAAGACCTTGGCTTCATCTCTTCTCTAGCAGCAGTGATGAGATTAAGATGGTCTTTCCTAAGCAAAGCTCCCGTGGGTCCTAAGCCCTGAAGAGTTTAACCACACACAAAACCCGGCAACTTCAGCTGGGACAAAGGCTGCTCCTCTGAACACACACTCAGCACCTAGAAATCTGGTATGAGGAACAGCCTCATCTTCTGCAGATGAAGTGCTCCAGCCTCAGTGGAAACAGGCAGGAAACACCGAGTCATTGACCGCTGCGTGGAGCTCACTACTCAGCACAATGTCTGTAGCGCTGCTGCGTGCACCACCTGGAGATGTGTCCAACAACCATGGAACAGCATTAAATCAGATGAACGTGTTAAAAATCAAGGGGAAAAATAATACAGTCCTGTAAGATGATGTAAGATTATCTTGTTTCACTGGCTTCCAAATAAATACATAAATTCATTAGTACCAGTGCGAAGCTGACACTACACATGAACCTTCCCCCTGTCCCTCCCAAAAAAAATCCTCAGGAAAAACTAGTTTAATTTCTAACTCCAGTTTATCTTGCCCTAAAACGTTCAAGAAAGCATATACTCCTTAATGTCACTCAAACGAAAAGGTTTTGGGGTTTTGTTTGTTTGGTTTTTTATGGAACTGAAATTTATAATCTCTCCCATTTAAAGCCTTCCCTCATCTTAATGGTCCACTGCATCCTAAAAAAATCATATACCTGTACTCCACCAGCCTGAAAAGCTATAGACCACTATGCAGAAAAGCAACGGAAATGCAAAAGAACAAAACAAAAAACCCAACACAAAAAGGGAGATGGAAAACAACAGGATAATTATTCTGATGCTTTCAGCTCAAGGACTGCTTTTTTTTCCCCACCAACCAATCGTACTCACACTGATAATTTAGTCACCTGAAAGCAGCTCCACAAATCAGATAACACTTATTCATCGGAGCCACTTACAAGGTGCTAGGACTTCACTAATTTTAAAAGGATACAGACTAGTGATGTGGTGACAATAGCAAGAATTGTTCCAACAGGAATGGATTTCTGTGCATCTTTGAGGTCCCCTGATCTGTTGGAACCAGCCATGATACCTGAAAATAGATTTTTGGACGTAAGATCAGGGAGAGGAGAAAGCTCAGAGACCCAAGGTGACCTCTGGTCCCAGGATTCTCACCAGTCACTGAAGGGAAGAAGATGCCAACCAGCACCATGAATGAAGTGGCGATATCTGAAAGCACATACAGATGAAGGTTGTTCTTCTGGCTCGCTACGTCAACAGATGGGTGATGTGCTTTCTCCAGTATCTCTCCTTTCTCCAAGTAATTGCTCCATAAGTTGTCTTCCATGTTATTAACGCACCACAGAAAAGAAAAGCACATTTCAGTTCAAACTTGTTCTCATTATAACGGGTCTACAACTGAATATTACAAATGCAATTCATGCAATTCAGTGATCAAATTAAGACATATACAAGTTACATGAAAGAAAATTTATATTGCATGCTTTCAAGGGAATTTGTATCAAAACCAATGAATATGTATGAATAGCCTACAGAAGCCTAAGCACTTTTTATCCTTTAGTATTACTAAATGTAACACTTGTTTGACTTCATCCCTATTTTAGCCCCAAGAAATACATTGAATATTTTTAATGAACCACCATACCTACAGATAGTAGCTCAGAGAATGCAAAGCAGCAATATTGACCAGCTTTCTAGATATAATCTGATTTGTTCTTTAGACAGTAGAAGAATTACAGAGTTATACGGTTGGCATTTGAAATTTCACTAATAAATGCTGAGTCCATTTTTGAAACTAGACTACTGGTTCCTGTGAAAATGGGAACCTGAGGCACTCAGCACCTGCACAGAGCAACTGTTCTCTGGAGTTCATTTCAATAATGAACACTTCTCAGTGATATGGTATTCAGGAGCGGGCAAAGATGGCGGTACACTATTTTTAAACAAGGATTCTGGTATTTTTGGGACATAATCTAAACCTGTCTAAAATGGAGAGTCAGAGCAACTCAGAGTTCTGAAAAAGTTTAACAACTTACTCGTGTTAGCATAGCTCATAATTAGAGCTGACTTTCTGCTGAAATTAAGAGACATACAAGGCAAATTTAATCAATTTTCCAGCAGACAAGTACCGTATTAGGAGAAAAGTGCCATCTACTCTTTTTAAAGATTATAAAACTTGTTTTTCTTTATTGAAGATAATTTTCTTCACTGTAATTACATTTCTTCAGTCCCTCTTTCTTAACCAGCAGGGAACAGTTCAACCCATTTCAACTGCTCAGCATGCCTCCACTTTAAGGGAAAAAAAAAAAAAGTATTCTATCATACCTTTCAAAATGCCGCTAGCAGCTCCTGGAATTCCTGCTATCTCAGAGACATTGTTCATTAGAAAATATTCATCACAGTTCTCCGTGGTTAAGTTTGTAGTGTGGCAGAAGAGCTCCCAAAGCTTAGAGGCCACAGTAATGTTATCCTTAACTACGGTTTTGGCACAAACATCAAAATATTCTCTTGACAAAGTCCTGTTGCCCAACATGCAAATCCTGGAAGGGAAACATGAAAACCAGTGTTATTATATGGTACTGGGAAAATGAAATCCGCCCTTCCCTGTAACACTTCTTCCATATCATGGAAACGTCAAGTGGCTCATTTCTCAGCTTCCAAAAGACGGTGGTAGCAGAACAAAGACCGTGTATCTGTTTACTTTAAGGATCAGAAGTATAAAGTTCCTTTTCCAAAAAAAATGGGAGGGATATAAAAAGCTACATCAGAATGATTTACTGGATTTGGTAAATTTACCTTAAACAACGAAAGGGGTCGATTAGGCAATATTTTTCTTTTCAGTTAAACAGAACTACTGGAGTGGAAGAGATCCAAAGAATACTAGCATTCAAATTACTAGATATTTAGAATATCTAAAGATATTTGGAATTGCATTATCCCAGTTTCTGCATAGTAGCACTCAAATGGCTCCTGACATTTTAGCTTCAAAATCAGGAACATACATTTCAATCACAATAAGCAAAGATTCTTCTTGTCAGCAGGTACTATGCATAATTGCTAAAATCCCCCTGTGCCTGTTGTGTTTGACCTAACAACAAATAATAGCTTGTTCCAGCACTGAGAATTTTCAATCCGCTTCTCCAAAGATGGTTCCACAAGACATGGTGATACAGCGTAACAGCCTGCTGCCGCTAAAAGTTCATTCGGCTTCTCTTCCCAGTTCCAGAAAACATTCACAGAAAAAAAAAAAAAAGTATTGTTCCTTCCATTTTAATAAGTTTAATTGTTTCATAGGTCTCATCAAGCACTAAAGCCAGGAAAATGGAAGAGACAGAGCCGTTTTTATAGGGTTTTAGGTCTGTGAACTGTAATTTCAGAGGCACCTTCCACTCCAGAATTAAAAATAAATACAATGTCTGGTTACTTCAGCAAAAGAAAAAGGAATACAGCCCAAGGAAGAAAGATAGGGAGAACATTCAAGAACAATCCAAGAGATAATGAGGGGGAGGTAAAGAAATTGTTTTATTTTTACTGCTGTAAACCTGCCACTGTTGTAAAACATTATAATCATTGGGCCCTAAATATCTAAAGGGAGCACTTGAGGGCTGCAAGTACTTTGTTATGGTCACAACGTTTTAAGATGTGAATAATTATGCAGACTCAACTCCTCTATTTCCATTCCATTCATCTCTTGTCAGCGGTGTCAGGAAACACTACTTGCATTTCTGGTAAAACACATGCATCCACATTATTGCTGCTCCAGCTCTGAGTTTAAAAGACCGTATTACACGTTTAACTGCCAACATGCCAAGGAACATGTACTGTGTTCAGAGCAGAGCTGCTCAAATGGCAGACTAATCTGCTTTCAGACCAAGGGGAAGTTTTCCTGGAGTCTCAGCATGGCCCCACCATCACACCTCCCACATTCCTCAGAGATGCCCTATTTCTCAGCAGCTGCATCACACTGTCACAGTTTCCAACCACGGAAGTAGCACATCACGTCTGACTGGCCTGGGGAAAATGGACCTGCCAAACTGCTTCCTACTGAGAAGGATTGCCATAAATAACCCAGCAAAATTCTTGCTAAAATTTAACTCAAGAGCCGTAGGCGAAGATACTGGATTGTCTTTGCAGGAAGCAGAGAAATGTCAGCCTCCATCAATCTGTATACTCACTACGTGACTTCATTCTACCGAAACAGTTAAAGAATGTAATAACGCGTTCATTTGAGCCTAAGAAACTTTTATTCCATGAGCTCTGCATGCGGAAGACTATGACTATATACAACTAAAAAAAAAAAAAAATCAGAAGTAATTCACAAAAAAGGTAGCTTTGACAACATATTAGGCACAAGTTTTAAGTAACTTCCACTGAGCCCCACCCTCCAGACCTGTAGGCAAAGCTATACCCCCAGTCCAGAAATATTACTCACGGAAATTCAGGTGGATCAAAGATGGACTTGATAGCTCCAGCATAAATGGACAGTATGGATATTACTACGCAGGCCAGGAAGAGGGAAGCAAATTTGTTAACATATTTGACGCCTACAAAGACCACCACTGCCATTAGGATGAGGAACAGAGTTCCATACACCCTCATGTTGTTTAGCATAGCACTGGATGCATCATGGGCACCGGATGGATGAAAAATTGCTGCTTGTGGCACAATATATGTCTGAAACAAGAAGAAAGCAAGCTGAAGGAACACAGGAACACAACTCGGCCTATATTACTGTAGTGATACTGTATCTCTACTAGAAAAGCAAATCACTTTCCAATTTGTAACATCCTCTTCACCAGGAATCTTTAGTTTATAGGAAAAGTCAACGGATAACGGCCCATTCTATTTCAGTAGTACAACTGAGCCAATTTGATCAATTGTGAGCATGTGTCTTTGATTAAGTCATACTTCCAATCTGTGTTTTCAGGAGAGCTTCCATTCTGGACACCCACAGAGTGTGCAACTTCCAAAGGGAAGCATTAGCAGTACAGAATTGGACACTGAGAAACTAGAGAGCTTCTGGTCTCTACCTGTAAATGTGTGGACGAAAATGGGACAAGAATACTGTGGTATTTTCTATGTGCTATTTGTCTTAAAAGCAGAACTGCTCCGGTACTACTACTACTCACCAATAAAATCTCAATGGCACCAAGGATATACATTGCTCCTGCAAATGTCGTTCCCAAATAAAAGCACAGCCCTACAGCTCCACCAAACTCTGGGCCTAATGACCTGGATATCATGAAATAGGAGCCACCAGCTATAAAGCAAGAAAATGAGAGTAAAATTATCTTTTATTTATTTATTGTTATAAATTGTAAAATACTTGCAACAAAAATATAAAAAAGTTATAAACTGTGTATCTGCTCTTTTGGGGGTTCAACTGAAGTATCTTTTTGGTAGCACAGAAAACCCCAAATAAATTAATCTTTAGCCTAATTGATACAAAGAGGAAATACTAGGTATGAATTTAGGCTTTATATCTCGGGTTAAGCAAATTTCTCTAGAACAAAACTGCATTAACAGCTTATAGCATCTTTTTTTTATTTTTCTTTTTTTAAACACAAAGGAGAAGTTTGCTAACTACACTTACCTGGAACAACACCATTTGTGGCAATAGCACTCATTGATATGGTTGTCAGCATCGTCTGGGGAAAACAAGGACAAGGAAGCAATTGTGTCAACAACATTTTTTAAATGTTAACTTATTTCTTGATAGAGCAAAGCTGCCAATGCATATAGGATACATTATTTCTATTTATTCTGCCTTGACTTGTCATTATCTGAAAGAAAACAAGGGTAGCAGGAATTTAATCATCAAGCTGTTGATACTTCTGCTTGAGAGATGACCACTGCTTTATCAGGTCAAATAATGGGTGTCTGCAGACAAAGAAAACAAAAGATAAAAGAATGCAGGTGTCCCTGCGTCTGCAGAGCTGAAATTCCAACAACAGCTAGTCCAGCAAAGCAGGCAGCCATGACCTGGGACAGGCACAGAAAACAGCTGTTTGTTGAACAAACACCATTTTTAAGACTACACTAGATACATTTGCCAGTTTAGAAATGCTAGGAAAAAAAAAAAGAAAAAAGAAAAAAAGAAAAAAAAAAGAAGTCACACAGCTACAAACACAGCAGAAGTGTCTAGCATACATCTGGCTTTTCTTTACACATGCATCTACAATGCAACATCTCCAAGTTCCTCGACAGTTTCACAGAGTTTATGTCACACGCATTATTTTACCTACACAGAATCATAGAATTGTCTAGGTTGGAAAGGACCTTTAAGATCATTGAGTCCAACCATTAACCTAACAATAATAACCTAAACAACTACCTAAATAGTAACCTAACAATATACTTACACAACAGCAGCAAAGTAACACAATGAGGAAGGACTGAAGAACTCCAGCCATTCCTACCATCCAAGTCAGACGAAGGAAGAGAATAACCCCGAAGATATTCTGCATGCATGGTAAGTACACCCCCATCAGGGTGCCCATGCTGGGTGACTGAAAAAAAAATTCATTGACATTCATTAACTGTAATTATCCAAAGCACAGGTAACCAAAAAAACCCTACAACTTCAGTTTTTTAAATGGTAGAAACCTAGGAAATACAAGGTAGGTACGCACAAATACTGTTGTGTTGGACTTCCACAAAACACGCAAACTCCTAACACCAAACCTACACATTTCTGAACAAAATGCTGACCTTGTCACATCTTCACATTTGAAGTAATTACACTCAGCATTTAACACCAATTACTAACAACAGAACACATATGTATTTGCTTTAATGTAGAACCATGGAGTTCCTAGTATGAAACCTGCTGAGCGTTGGCAGACCCCGAGTAAGATAGATCCCACCCTACTCCCTGCAATTTACAAATTAGTTTTCATGGAAAATATACTTTTGTGATGTTACAAGTAGAAAAGATTTGGAAGCAATCTGGAGGCGTACATAACGTATTTTCTTCCATTTTATATATTCCATGTAAAACTAATGATTCTTATGTTTAATGTTAGCATCAGACTCCAAATTACTTGTGACAGTGACTGAGAACTGCAAGTTAGTTACGTGAGTTCACAGGAACTGCACAACTGGCATTCAACATAGTATCTTGTAGAATTTGCCCAAATGGTTTTTGTCAGAGGACAGTCAGATCCAAAACAATGATATGAAAATGCTGCTGATAAGGGTTTTATTTCAAGGAATACAAGTGTGTTCGCTGCATTGCACACCTGGCACTAGCAGCACTTCAGAATTCAGAGTCCCAAATCTTTGTGGTTTCCTGCCAAGACATTGCTTCAGCTTTCTGCAGATTTCTTTCGCATTTAAAATTATACAGAATGATGAAACATAGATGGAATAAACAGTGGCACTACCCAAAGGCTCATCCCTTTTCATGCTTCTTTCTATAAATAAACCTGAATTCCCAAACATATTACAGACAGGCACCATTTAAAGAAACCCATGAACAACCATCTAAATGAGAAGGATATTAAAGGGAGTTGACACCACTTGTTAAAATTTGACTCCACATAGCATTAATTAAATGCAAAAATAAATAGGTAACATGCACCCTTATAGACCAATTAGTTACGAATCAAAGGCAACAGTACTTAAGACAAGCATATTACTCTTAAAGCAATAAAATGGCTGTCAAAAACTTTGTTCTTGCCTTGTCTTCACTGTGGAAAAATTTAGTTACCTAAAGGAAGTCAAGAGTATGTTTTATGACAAAAAGTAAAAGCCTAGAAAAATCAAATGGTTAGAGTATCATCACGCCAAAATAAGCAACCTAGGAATTTAGTGCTTCAACTTGCAATTATATATTACAATTCAAAATTTCCTCATCTGCATTAGGAATCTGCCCTGCCGGAGACGACAGGAAACTGTGCCTAAGAACATGACCTGAACACTCCTTTGTTAGAACTGCCAGGAATCGGTGACCGAATTTTTTGAAGTCAGCTTTGAATTCCTTGTGTGACTAAAGCTAAATCAGATCAACCAGACTTTCGCCATACACACTTCAACCCGGGTGAACCTCCTGAAGTAAACTGGGCAACAGAACCACGTGCTGATGGTTTGCAATGGACTTACCCTACCAGACCTACCAGCGCAGGGCCAGAGAGCTGTTACTCAGCTGCTCCAATGCCACAGTACAAAAAAAATCCCTAAAACGTCACCTGCCATGTGTACAAAAATTACCATCCTATAGAACAAAGTTGATTCGCTTTGTCAAGATTATGTATAAGGACAAAAGGAACTGTTGTCTTCTGATACTAACAGAAATTACACTGGTACGTAAGTATCCTGACCAGGGTAAGGTAAGGAGTTTCACAAGAGTTGTCCCAACGCTACAGTGGAGGAGGATCTTCTCAGGGTATTCTTCATAGTATACCCATTTCCTCAAGAAGGGGAGGTTTAGATAGTTTTGTTTCAAACACCTTCATCTGATTCACATTGTGTCTTCAACTGCATAAGCATTAACTGAGAAAGGACTAAATAATGTTGCCAGGCTCTGGGCAGATGTTGCCCTGCATAAGGGCTTCCTATTGTCACATTAACGTACTCTTTGCCTCTCTTGAGAGACATTCCACATGGTTTTATCATCTATCTGACCGTTCATCCACTAGTCACCCCTCTCACCACATCCCTGAACCCAGCAGCCGGCATCAAGTGAATTTATCAGCTGTGGGGGTATCTCAGAGGTAAAGGAGTTTCTAAAAGTTTGTGAAAACCGGCACCTGGGAGAAGGACAGAAGCCCAACCTATTGCTCCTACACAGGAGAAGAAGGTGGAGCACAGTTCTTATATACTCTACATGACAGTTTTCCAAGCGACATCAAAGCAGGTGAGTTTTCAGCCTGCCCTTTATGCATGTCCCAACGCCTGCTTCCTTTGCATAAGAACTGACTTTAGCTCAGCTCATTCCTATCTTCTGCCCTCAGTGGCCCCTGCAGCTTCTTACTGTTCCTCATCTTCTCCCCCTCCCTCTTAAGTGGCCACTTATGCATCTCGAGTTACAAGCTAACTTCAGCCACAGAGGATGAGAAATTGTCCATTAATTGTACGGTTCTGAGACTACTGCAGAGCAGAGCAGCCTAGGAAATGCGTAAGTGTCTGCCTGCAGACAAAACCCAAACCACAGGATTACTAAGTGTACCTCAGGCATAAGAGTTTACTCTGAATTTTCTTACCCTGTAGAATAAAAAAATACTGGTATGAAAGAATGATCCCCAAATATTACTTGAGCCAGCTTGTTCACAGCACTATTTTACACCAGTAATCTGCAGTGACTTGACCCTTTTTTATAGCACCTTATAATCAGCAAGTGATACTAAACCAGTGCTGAAGTCTAAACAGAATGCAATCTGAAATAAGAAGGGGATTATGTTCAGTCTCAACAACTACCAAATGAAAAAAATTAAACACCTCATGCTGCACAAAGGAAATAAAAGACAACGGCATTTTTAAGAACGCTGTTTCAGATTAACCAAGAACAGCCAGAAAAATCTCGAAAACAGTCTCAATTTCAGTGATGCAGACCATGTTTCGGTTCCCTCTAATCAGCTGCAGACACATAATTGATACAAATATTGATCTGAGTCTGAAGGACACTACTTCCATTGTGCCAGTGTGATGGGTTATCAAAGCACTTGGCTGCAGGGCTCAGGGACATTGATCAGTAATGACAGCTCTTGCGGTTGCTCTGCAGAAGGAGGTCAGAGACAGCACAGAAACGAACTGCCTTATTAAAGATACATAAACCAGCTAATTTAATTTTTTTCCATCATGAGAAGGGGATATTTTTATAGCACTGCGTCTATTAAGTGCTTTAATACAAGACTGTATTTAGGAAAGATAAAAAGCAACTAGATTTCTACCCTATTACATGGAGTAGCATCAATTTTATCAGATGTGTATGTAACACAGAATGCTACTACCAAAAATATTTAATGGGAATGCTGAAACAGGGTAATATGTTTATATTAAGCTGTTTTGCACTGAAATTGTCCTGATCTTCATTTGCCTCTTCCACAAACTCTGCAGAAATTATTCCGAGATATTAGAAGGGGATAGTCGTGTACTGTATTTTCCAGAGCTTGTGGAAACATTGAGGTCTGTTTTGGTCTTGTCACTGTAGAAAGCAGGTGCTGACAACAACGATATCCACAAGCTAAAGCACATCAGTCTCTAGTCCTTTAAGCTTAAACTTTGGAACTGCCTTGTCTTTTTTTTTGTGTGTGTCTGTGGTTTTTTTGTTGTTTGTTTTTAAATTTGATTTTATTTTATTGGAATGGATATGATTTGGCAGGCAGGGGTGTGCTAGGTCACAAAAAGGTATTCACAGAGAGACCTGTCTTACCTACCCAGACAGAGAATTCTATATTCACTTACTGAAAGGACTGCCTGCATTCACTGAGTTTTTGAATACCAGATTCAGAGCGTGCCCACTCTCCTTGCTCCAGTTGTCTATAAATTGCCAATTCCAGTAAGTGACGCATCAGGACAGGCAGCTCACCTTTTGTCACACTGGCTGGGTATGTTTTTGCTGAGCATACCCAATACAGCATTCAGCAATGAGTCAGTTAACAATGCTGGCACTTAAAACCAGACCCTGCTGTCATGCTGGGGTGGATATTCCTGCTCCTGTACTAATGCTCCAATGGGAAGGATAAGGTAACAGCAGTGCATTGATTTATACTTCAAAGATGATTAAAAACAAATGTGTAGAAGAATCCCATTTGCAGCTTCTGGATACCTTCAATCCATAGCATTGTACAGTTATGGCTTTTGAATTTCCTGTTTTTAATGGTTATAATTATTGGCCAAGTTACTATTCAACCTTCTTATATTCTACAAGATGTTTAAAATTTCATATTTCTTATGGCAAGAGAGGGAGAAGAAATTCAAACCACAGTTATGATATTGCAGCTCATGTAATTTATCCCAGAGACTGGCACGCTAGGCAAAGATTCACTTAAGGAAACTGCAGTGTTTACACAGATAACATTAAGATATTAACACAGGATGATACTGTCACTTTTGGAATGATTACCCAACCCATTCTACAAAAAACATCTGAGAAGTCTGCAAACACACATTTTTGGGACATGGGAGAGCAGGATTCAGGACAACCCAGGTATTAAGCCCAAACTCTATTTTCCCATAGAAGCATGGCTTTAACAAGGAAAACAGTCCTTTCTTATGGCAATAAACAGTTAGACAATACACAAGTGTTTACATAAATCATACCTACATGTAGAAATATTAACACCAAACCTTACATGATACTCTACCGGGGATTTAAAACAATGTCTCAGTTCCCTATTATTTGCTCCTTTTTTACTTTATGAAGCTATACTGCATTAGCTTTAACCAACTTTACAGTACAGACCCATCACCAAATCCTTCTTCCAACAGGGAAGTAAGTGACTGGCTTTCAGATAAGATTGCATCTTACCCTGCTACTCTGGTCAGGCAATTAATAAGGAAATAAACAGCAAAAGTGATCAGAACTTTCTCAAAATAGTAAGGACTGTACCTATTGTACCTGCCTCCACTCTGTCTTTGTTCGGGTAACAATCAATCTGCTTTTGCTAGGAAGAGGCTGAAAGTTATTTTAGATTATGCAATAACACCATATTAACAGCTCAGGCCTGACATTCCCACCAAAAGCATGCTCAGAGATGCAGCTGACATTTCGTAAAGGTAAAAACTTTGGACAGACTCAGCAATTAGTATAACATCAAGTACCACACTAAAGAAATTCACAGTTAAAGTGTTTAAATTACTTTTTTAACGTAAGCTAATAGTACCAGAACACAGTTACTGCACCCAGAGGGCCTTCACTCAGTCTTTGTAACAATGTCATATTAACCACAACATTACAGCACTTTAGTGCACGTGGTCTCAGATAAAATTGAATTTTAAGCTTCACGCTGACTGAAAAACTTTGTTAACCCCAGTGTAAAACCGTGCAGAGTGAGGAACTGGAGTGTAAAGGAGCTGGAATCCAGCTTTCAGCATGGGGTAACATGCATTCTCTTTGAGAACAATGTGCAACATTATCAACTGCCATCTCTTTCTGAAATGGCTCCATTTTCGACAAGGCAGTTCTATAAAATCTGTAGAATTCAAGTGTATTTTAGTTTTTTGGAAAACTTGCTTTTGACAAAATTTGCAAGCAAACTGTCAGGCCTGCAAGTGCCATAGAACACAACCATACTACTTGAGGGTTTAGCACTAACCGAAACACCTCCCTGACTGCCAGAGCACTACGAGCAGTTAGAACATAGCCCTCCCGATGGAAATCTAACTACCAACAATAAAACCCCGCCTTCCACCTTATTACAAGGCCAGCCCGAATAGGCTAACCATCTAAATGCAGATCCTTTGGGGTAGAATTCAGTTGCCTAAGTGCCTAACACCAGAGTGACACCTGAGCTGCCCCAGGGTGTCCAATCTGACCTCCACCCACCACTTCAGAAGGGTGTTAGCTCCTGCAAGACTTATGTCATACCTACCAGGCTTGAGATGTGTCAGACACTGCTGGGCAGCTAAAAGAGCACTAGAAAACAGCTGGGTTTTTTTTGCTGCTGTTTATTTGATCCACTACTACAAGCCTATCCCCCTTACCTGAATCCATACCAAGTGTATGTAATTGCACCGTAGTGCACAGTGCTTAACCACCACAACCGCCCCAGTTCTTTGGCAACATCTGGTTACCTATAGAGTTCTATGTTATTTCTTTGCAATACTGTCATGGCTCCTGACAGAGGCTAAGATAAAGCAAAAAGGAGTTCAGCTCCCCAAAAAAGTCACAGAGGGAATCATCCCGTCCATCAGCCGGCCATGGAGAGAATCTGTACTTACTTTTGATACTTTCTTCTTCGAGCCATCAGTATTTTCTGCTTCTTCATGTTCCTTAACACCTTGAGTGAGATTTGTGTAGTTGACCAACTTGCCAAGCAGAGATGACACTTTTGGTCGTATATCAAGTTCTTCCTGTGGAAGAAGACAACTAGTCAACTTCTGCAATTCACAGCATTTATGATGAGTGGCTGGGGTCATGCCTTCCTTGGCATGCCTGCGCCTGCCAGGGAACACACCGGGAAAATCATCCAGGAAATGACAGAATATTTCATTGTGCCTGAACTGCTGATGAGAGGATTTAATTTTCTGAAAGATGGGTAAATCTGACAGGAAAAGGCTATGCCAACAGGTCTGCATCCTTCTCCTTAGGTGCTGAAAAGCATGAATTACAGTAATAAAGAAGTTGTCTGAGCCTTGGGACTGTAAGAAAATAGACATGTCCACCTTGCATCTATCTCTAATGTCAGCTTATATCAACAGATATGCTTTTAAAAAGGTCAAGTTGCCAAATAATTCAGAGATTTAGTGATTAAACTCTATAGTCATTGTAGGTATGCATGCACTCTGATAATTTTATCACATTTTTCAAACTATTTAATCTAATTTATGTGGATCTAGATAAAAATCACAAAAGCCACATGTACAGAGGCCTCACACCTTTACATTCATCCCATCCGACTTCTGTTTCTGCAAGTAAGTTCAAAGTGAAAAAAGAAAAAAAAAAAAAAGAACAAAATCATTCCCTTTCCCTTTCTCTTCGAATTCAAAATGTCTTACATGTCTAATTGCACAATAAGAATGCATGGTAAAGGGAAACAACTTTCTACACAGGAAATAAAAAACAATTAAGAAAGATTTCACTGTCTGGAGTTATATCATATATTCATGTATCATCATGAACAGCTTCTAGGAGGATCAATAGCATTACGTGCTTTGTACCTGACGGCAGAAACTGACCCCAAAAGTCCCTTTTCTTACTCCTTCCTCTGATCTCATCTGCAGTTCACATCTTCCAAAACCCGATTACGATGCCTTCCAGAAAAAGGCTGCAGCAACACATGCTTCCTGTTCATAGCCTTAGGGATACTACCAGCTCCTCCTCTTTAGTACAGAAAGAGCGTGCAGCCCTGGTGTGCTGCTGTGTTACTGCTTATGAAAAAGGCAGGCGTGTGACTAGCAGCAGCCACGCCACACGTGGCCAACTCTTCATGATCTGCAAGTTTATGCTGATCGCGGATTTACCATGACTCGGAGGAAGAAGATACCACAGCTGAGAGCATGCTTCAAAGTCTTAGTTCACGCGCCCTGCCTGCAAATACGGTTGTAGCATTTCCAGTGAGTTCCCATCTAGCAGCAGGTTAGTTGTACTTGTCCAGGCTCCGTGCCACGCAGCTGAACTCTGCAGGCACCACCCTGGCGGGGTGTAGAGCCAGCTCAGGCTGCCCCACACCGAGTTCCCAGAATGGGAAATATTGGGTACAGGTTGCCAGTATTGCTGTAAAGCGGTAACTTAGAAGCCCAGCTGGAAAGCTGCTGCAGAGCCATACAAAGACTCTCTGCACCACTCCCCAGCATCAGAGCTTCTGAAAACATTTTTAGAGACTTGGTCTTAGCACACTATATTTGCAGTTAATGCAGTGCCAGTGAGGTGAGGATGTGGAGAAGGATTCTGCTGGATTTGGTGTGGCTCCAACTGGCCTCATGTGAGAAGTCTGGTCCTCCTTACTTCCACATGGGAACAGTCATACTGCCTCACAGTCCCGAGTGGATTTCCTGAGCTTTTTCATTACACGGGGTATCTCTGCCTACTGGCACCTCGGACAACAGACATACACCCACAAAAAAGCACGTGGGGGAGAAATCAGTATTACCGATATAGTGCAATTGTAATACGGGACACCCAGGCTAATCTGAGTACCTGAATTTAGGCGCTCTTCTACAGAATAACATTGTCCTTCTTAGCACAGTAAACAGCCCACGCTCATTTTCCACACTGATTAGCACACCAGCTCCACTATTTAAATTATTCAGGTACTGACCCACTGCCCAGACCTTTGCAATGCTTTGTCTTCCACTTAATATGTGCTCAATCCCTCCCATCTTGGAAGACCCCAGATCACTTTAGAAGTATGAAAAACAGAAATTACCTCAAACAAGGCCAGATTTCTGTCATAGTAATCACCTCCCTTGCTAGCTTCTGCAGCGTTCAGGAAAGGACTGTTTTCTTTATGGTTGCCATGACCTGCAAAGAAAAAAAAGCAGCAGGTTTTGGTAAGAGAAGAAAGAGTTTGTAACCTTGACAAAAACCATAGAGAATAAACTTGTGTAGTCAACTAAATCTCCTTCTTTTTAGTATCTAAAGTTATGCAGCATTATCAATATCAGAGGTATCACACTCAAGGTACAGTTACTTCTACTCCTCCGTTTTCATGAAAACAGAATAAAAAGTCACCTCAAAGTAAAATTTACAAGTAGGGTCACAGCTACAGCACTATCTGTGCTCTTATTCTCTAATGTTCCCTTTTATAACTATTTCTTACATAGAATGGTGACGTGTGAAAAGACAGTTCTTGTGCACTTAGAAATCCTTACTAATGCTAAGAGCAACTTCTGAGCAGTATGTCCAAATAGATTAGGTAGATTTAGTAGGACTGAACAATTCAAAGACTAGATTCTGTTATTACGATACAGGTAAATATCAACCAAAGCCCCCCCTTTTTTTTGTTGTTGTTTGGTTTTTCACTATGCCCACTAATCCTAGGCATCAAATGTGCTCACTTCATGATGCCTTTACCCTTATTGTATTTCGAACGTTTGGACTGTGCACTCCTCAGACTCATCTTATGCTTTTAAGTTAAAACCTAACATCAGGTACAGTAAAGGCACAGCATTCACATCTGCAATGAACAATGTTAAAAAAATAAATATATGACATGGAAGATCAGTAGAGCTTTTTGTAATGAGTAGTGACTTTTAAAAAAAAAAAACCAAACAAACATGTAAGGGCACTATAGTACAAAATGAGCTCTGAAAAAGAAAAAAAAAAAGAGAGCGAGATGTAATTGATTCCAGTATTCAAAAGTTCTCAGACCTGTGGCTCCCATTACACTCTGCTTGACAAACAAAAATTCCTTTCTTTTCCCTATAACTCTTCACTCCCTGCTATTTCAGCCAGTACAAACTAAAGATATTTCCAAGAGTATCTCCTTAAGAAAGGATCAATCCAAGGAATACTTTTTTTTAATTAACAAAAAAAGTAACCACTAAAGAAATTGAAAATGAAAGAAAAAACTTCTTATCTCAAATGAAAATACTGCAAGTTAAAGAAGTATTGTACACTGAACACATAAAAAGCAAGAGATTAAACAGCTGGATTTTTGGTGCGTATTTTCAATTATTATGGTAATCAGTTCAATAAGGCTACACTGAATTATTTTAATACAAATGAAGTGAAAGCATCTCTGCATTTTGAAATCTGAATCAACTTACAAAATGAACCTAACAGGCAAACAGAAGGTTCCTCCCCTACGCAGAGGGATCAGCATATACCACGCTGTTACAAAAGTAATTGCTACAAGTGAAAAAATTATGATGAAGTTCAGTACTATTCTTACTGAGGGGAAGGGATGCATGGAATAGGCACAATTTGCTGGAAATTGCTGACAAGTGCTTTGAACAAAACTGTTGGAAAAACAATATTCACAAACAACAGAGGTCTTGTTAAGCTTCTGGAAGCAAACACTTAGCTGACCAAAAATATTTGTAGATAGTAGCCTGCTCTGTTTATGTGCCTATTGCTTTTCTCCAAGCTCTGACAACTAACATCAAAATGTTAATTAGCTGCTGCCTTGCACAAGTGGGCCCAGCTTATTTGCTGACCCCACCTACACGTAAGATACGTTCACATCACTGTACTTTGTATAATTTTTTGCGCAACTAGAGAAATATCAGTAAGCTTAGCAACACAGCATCAAAATAAAGTGTTAATCAATCAACTTCAGCAAAGGTTACTAAAAAATCTGCAAAAACTACTTGCTTGCTGTATTTCTTACGTCTATATTGTCAGGAGGACTGCAAAAGACCAATTTTGTTGCAGTATGTATTGTAAGCTGTGCTGCAGTCCCTTCTATCCTATTGCAGTTGAAGTACATTTGTGATTTTTGCTGAGGAAATGGAATGATCTGCCCTATAGGTTTCACTCAGTAAATTGGACACAGGTGCAAATGATAATGACAACATTAATAGAAATACTGTCTACTTGATTTTTCAGGACTTTGGTCAGTGCAGTATCTTCTCATCATTATACTGATCAAATACAACAAAGTCATGAGTAACTTTGTTTTGTTTTCATGTTTCCTATATACTAGCGCTGGTAACTGCATGTTTGAAAAAATCAAACTGATTTTTTTTTTTTTTTAAATGGCTCAGTGATTTTTAAATCAATTCTTTGCTGTTTTAGTTTTCCTTGTTCTTCCATCAGGAACCTTACCTTACAGATGCAGCTTACCACTCTCACAAAAAAGTATACTGGGCGTTCCTTTACTTGCAATGCTTACAGAAATTCTCACACTTTTTACGCATAAAATCACACTTGTCAAGATAACTCATGCATTAAGTCACGGATTTTTTTATATAAGATGACAACTATTTTGCTCTTTCAAAATGCCAAGCCCCTCATTACCATCATTGGTATAACCTATCCTTGGTTAAGAAAGATTATTTCATACCATCTTTCTAAGTCTGACAAAGACCAGTGACCTAAGATGAATCTTCAAATCAATTGGCGTTATTTTTTAGATGCATCTTCATTTTATCTCCAGTAAATTTTCCACAACTGGTCTCTTCAGAAGCTCTCAAAAAGAGCTTCCAGCTCCTCTCTCATTCTCCGTTTGCATTTTCAAGCATTGTCCAGTTCCTTCCCATTAGACTTTCCCTCTGAATTTGACTCCTTGGTGTGCTTGCTTTAGACATCTTCCTGCACATAGCAAGCCAAACAAAGCAAACTGCAGTAGAAAAGTCATTAGAACTAGTGTCTGGAAAGAGAGTATTGTTTTTGAAATTGCTAGGGCACATTTTTCTCTCTGTGGAAAAGTTCATATTATAGAGAAATACAGCTGGCTTTTTACCGTATTCACAGCACAAGCTCCATTATCCTGAAAGCATATTTGGATTATGAATTACTGAGGACAATGCAAAAATAAAAGTGAACTTTCAAACTACATGATTCTACTGATCCAATGAAGTGCCACATTAAACCCTCTCTCAAACACTGTACACTTTCAACAGGAAGCAAAGGAGTGTGAGTTTATGTTCAAGTTCTTTACAATGACATCCTATTTTAACTTCACCAGTGTGTAGAACTGGGTGCTCCAGAGATGTGTGCTGATTCAGAGAAGTACTCTATTGCTAAGTGAAATACAGCTAACTAAAGCATAGCCAAAATCACCTTCACCAGTTGCATGTTCAGTGCAATCCCTGCTTTTCACACACATCCTAAATCACAACATCAGAATGTTAATCTCGTTTTCTCTCTTTTTGTATTCTATTTGCAATTTCCTAAGTAAAACCTACGGCAGATGACCATTTCCTCAACAAGAATCACAAAACAGAACAGAATGGACTGCATGCAGCACAGTATACAATACATACTGCAACAAAAAATTTGTCTAACATATTCCATCTGCCAATGAGCAATATCAGCAGCTTCAAAGAGACTTACTTGCATGGGAAGAGCTTGTTATGTCCATCAGTTTTGGAAGAGAGCAGAGGTGACCTCGGAAAGCTACTCCGGGGAATTCTTGCCCCAGCTTCACATGAGGACAGTTTACGTTCTGAGGCATGAAGTCTCCTGGGCAAGCACCATCTTGTGACATGCGTACAGTTTTCCACATTCTTAGTTATCAAGTCTTTGGTCTTGGACAGTACACCTATGTGGTGTTAGCTTTCATCATGCAAGATTGTTTTGCAAGGAACATTTCTTAAAGAGGGAGCTAAATACTCTGCAACAGAGAATAATTTATTTACCTTAGTCCCTAGTTAATCTCAATTTTCCAGACAGGCAAGCTATATTCCAAGCAGGTTAATGTTTCCTCTTCACTTGTTTCATTGTTTCTCAAGCTTTGTTATCTTTTGACAATTAAGGCATTTTATTTCTGAATGCTACCAGTTCTCTTTCAAACCAAATAATTCTATTTGCAGCCACCGCTAATGTTATACAGTTTATCTAAACATCTCTACCATAGTTCCCTGAACTTTTAGAGCTCCCCTACTCACGTATGGACATGGGTCTGTAGAACAAGGTTCATCATTGCACAGATCACCTGAGTTCCATAAAACATCAAAGATGGTCCATGGAACAAAACCTAAAAATCCTAAGTGTGCATACTCCCATACATGCAAACACACAATCCCAAGAGACAGAATAAAAGCAATAAATGGCTGTCCAAATTTTTCCCTAACTTTTACCTCATTGCCAAGAAAAAAAACATTGTGTCAAAACCATACCGGATAGTTTACTAACTGGTTTTATTTTGTTCTTCTCCAAAAGGCTTATGTTGCCTTTAGTTTTAAAAAAAAGATTAAGAACACAGATGACAGTGTTCTGCTTTCCTTCTGGAAGGGGCTTAGGCCAGAAAGACACAGTTTAACTGCTCGAGCATGCCGAGTGCAAGACTTCTGTGCAAGCCAATGTGCTTTCTTCAGTAACTGGATGATGAAAACCAGAATTTAGAGAGAACTACAGACAAAACAGATATATGAAAGACAGACACAACTACAAGAAAGACAGATTAGTGAGGATAAACCAAAGCTGAACAATTAGGCACAGTGAGACTATCATAAAGAAAGACCAAGAAGCTTCACAGTGAAAGTCTACTCAGTCAAGTACTAAAAGATTAATCATCCCTGTGAAAAGGTGGCAGAAGCAGCTGCGTGACTCGACCTGTTGAGGTTTTAGTCTTCTCTATTGTCAGTTTCTGAATTCCCGTAAAGAAAACTACCACTCCCCTACTTCACCATGTTCAGTTAAATAAGTGGAAATTAGTACATCTTAAACCACTTCAGATCTTTCCATTTGGACATGACTAACTCAGGGAGACACACACCTAGCTCTTACGGAGGCTCTATCTACCTGACAAGTTACAGCACGCTGAAGGCACAGATGGACATAGTCTGACTAGCTTCAGTCTAGCACAGATAACAGGAGCAATGAAAATACAGTAATGCTAATTAAACTGCAAGTAAGGCTTAAAACATTAAAACCAAACAAACAAGATTCCAAAGGGGGCTGTACACTGATGACAAACTTATGCCATTTTGCTTTTACAGGCACATATCTGAGCTAATTAAATGACCGTGTTCCCATCGCACCTCCGCTCCCAGAGACAGGCACAGACTCTGGGACACGTTCCGCTGTGCAGGGATGCTGAGCAAAGCTCCAGGTACGGCTACGACCTGTGATGATGGCATGCAGGGTTGCCATAATCCTCCCTGCCTGAAATATCAAGAGCTAAATCTTAACTGAGGGGCTAAATTTCTTCAAAGAATGTTAGCGTGAATCAGAGCACAAATCAGAGTTTGAACTGAAATGCTAGGCTTGACAAAGGAAGAAACCCATTCGTTTATTTACCTTTTTATACCTGATAAACAGTAGATATTTACTAGAAAACCAGCTCAAAGGAAAGCTCAACACTCCTCCCCTCAATGTAATTTAATTTCTGGAGCATCAAAAGAGCTAATACGTAACTTGAAATCGTACTGTGCATGTACAGGCTCCTTTGTGTACACCACAGTGAAAAAAAATTGTCATAAAATAGACTATATAGCAGCTAACACCATTTTTTTCTGTCATTCAGATTGTATTTTGCATCACTGGCCATGAAGCCTGTGATAGCTAGGGACAAAACTGAGCCATTTTCACACACAGAAAATATTATTTAATCTTAGACTTTTTTGTTAATTTAAAAAATAAATAAATAATTTATATTTTTAATATTCCATCTACGAAGAACACTGGAATCTAAGAATAGAAGAGTAGAGTTGTTACTCAAGCAGTTGGTGTGGGGTTCCTTTAACCACTGTTAAACCAACCTACCTGAACGGCAGGCAGTTATATTCAACTCATCACCTAGGCTCGCTTTTTAGTCAGGAAGAGATGGGTCAATTAGCCGATCCCTGGAGCGCCTCTCCTGCACATGCATCTTCCCATGCTGCAAATTACCTCTGAAGAGAGCCTGACTTAAATAAAAACCTAATTTATAGAAGGTTTAAGGTATGCAAAATTTACCCCACTTTGGAAAGCAAGTTAGTTCTGTTACAATTTATTTATGCTTTTCCAGATTTTCATGTGTCAAGATGTTCTCAAATTTCTACACAACCGGTAAGTAGGCAAGAATTCAGTTTGGTTTTTTGACCACAAAACCAAAATAGGCTTGCTACGCTCACTGTTCTCACATGAATACACTGAATATAGGTATTCTACAGGAAAAAAAGTTACAAGGGGATTACAGCAAACAGAAATTATTTTCAGGTAGAATATTTCTTCCCTGCATAATCAGGTAATTTTATTAGTCACAACATTACTTTTGAAGACATTTGTTCACAGCCTTGAGGATAAAGTTTTAATATAAAAAGCTGTCCATTTTTAATACGCTTCGGGGTTTTGTTTTGTTTATTTCTACAAAAGAAACTGTTTTAACACAGTTCTGCAGAAAGCACTTTCCAGATGTTAACAATGATACTACTTTCCCAAACATCTGTATTGTGAGATAAAACTTGGTTCCCTGCAAAAGACTGTGCTAGGTTCAGACATTATTCTCATAGCCCACCGGCCATAAAGTTTTGCAGAACTCAGTATTGCTGAAGAACAGAAAACCCTAAATAAGTTTCTTGACCTTTGCTAGTAGTTCAAGAACCCTGCTATCTCCACATTTCAGCAGCAAAGCATTCAAGAGTATTGTTGAAGTATATCAAGAGACTGTCATATTAAGAAGATAACCTAAGAAACATGTAGATGACAATCTGATTTCAAACACATTCTAAAGCTGTTTATATGCTTTATTTATGTGGTTCCTCGTATGTGGCTGGGCTAAACAAAACTCTGTTCACTCTCAGAACTGTTATGAAATCTCTTTCTTGGTTCATTCAGGAGACTATAACAAATTATTCCATTTATAATTGTATTTTTGCAGACATTATTATCTATAAATTTCATAAATGGAAATCAGATATTGCTTCTGTTCTTAAAAAATCCACTTTCAACTGCTTACCAAAATCCTAAGCCGACATCAGTAACAGTCCAAAGTAGAGCTCTTATTTAAAAAGAATAATAATTTTAAGAAAAGACTGCCTATTAGAAATGTTTGTTTTTCCATCAGCAACACACAGTTAGCAAGAAACACAAAGCATTTCTAAAATGAAAATTCTGATTACAAACTCATTAGTGGCAGCAGAACAGGCAGCTGACATCACAAACCTTGTAAGGAATACTTATTTTCACTCTAGCTACAAAGTAGTCAACATTATCCAAAGCACTTTTTTAATGCAAAACCAGAAAGTCATGATTTTTTAACTTTCAAGTTTTTCAAAACTGAGAATGAGAATTTTATTAGTTTACAGTAACAAAAGACTAATAGTGACATTCCAAGCTCAGAAAACACACACTTCTCAAAATATTTTGAAAACTTTACTAAGTTCTTGGGGTTGGGGGGGGGGGGGGGGGGGGTAGGTGGAGGTTTTTTTTATTAGTATTGTATTTATATCAGAAATAGTAGAAACAGGAAATAAAGAGCATTGCATCTGGTTAGATAAAACTCATTCACCCTACAAACTAGGCATCGGTAACGAAATAACTAACTGAAATCTGTTCATGCCAGTTCACTTAAGACCTTGGGCTACTAGGTCTTTTTCAGTGACGGTGGCAGAAAGCACAAGCTGTAAATTCCAGGCTGACCCAGTATTTTATGAAAATAAAGGCCAAAGTTGCACTAGATAACAACCCAGATAACAATAAGGCTGTATGAGTGGAAAGAACAGCAGAATGAAAGGACAGATCTTTACCCAGGTAGCTTTTAGGCAGCAAAGATATCCTCTGTACTTATAAACACAGGCTCAAACTATCAGTTACATTGATGACACTGAACTCTCACATGCCAGACCCAGACACACACTTCCATCAGAAACAGCAGCTTAAGGCCAAACTATTGACACTCACGGGCATTTTAAGAATATAACATGTTCATGCACCATTTTAAGACACATACATTATTTACTTCACTGTTAAATTGACACTGTCATTAAAGTTTTGAGTTTACTGAATTTTACCCAACAAGTAAAGGTGTGCTTAATCTTAAAATTCATTTACACACTACACTGCAGATACCATGTACATATTTATAATCAGCAAGGGCTTTGGTCCCTACAAAAGTGATAAAACAAAGCACAGTTTTATCAGAAAGTAAATTAGAAAGCTGTATTGTTGATAATATATTAGTTCCTCTGAAACAGTTCTAAAGACTGCCTTGGTTTGTGTTCTGCACGACAGAACAGCCAAAGCTTTCCCAGCCAACAACCTATGCAACAGTTAATTCTATACTCTGGTGCAGCAGTTGGTGCACAACTAAGCACAGATCTTTGATTTATCCCTAGATAAACACGTGTGAAGTTACTATCAGACTTCTACTGTACTTTGCAAAACTAGAGAACAGCTTTACCAATCAAGTTGACTGATACTACACAACTCAAAGGATTTACCAATTTAATAATCCTGTGTTTCAAAATGCGCAATGATTTTATTCTTCAGGTAAGACGCACTGATAGTTTCAGAACACTATAATCCTTTGTAGGTATTAATATCAACATGAAGTACTTACCCTTTAGCAACAGCTCTTTGCCATTTTCAGTAATTTGGTTTACCATTATTCTTCTTTCTGCTCTTAGTACATGCTTTAGTAAATGCCTTCTCTGTGAAGTCCTGAGGATCGGACAAGTTCAATAATATCGTATTCCCAAAAGAACTTTTTTCCACCTCCTCTGACAAGCTGACTGCCGGCTGCAATGCTGAATGGGACTGATCTCTTTCAGGAAGCAAACACGTTTCTTAAAGAAATCTAAACCAACACCGATGCAATCCTAGTATTATAATCCTTTCAACACCGAGAAAATATACAAGTGTCAAGATCTTACTGAAAATGCTACTTATGAAATCCAAACCCAGCCACATTTAAGAGGCACGTTGCCAGCTGTTTACACACTTACTCAGAAAAGTGTGTGCCACAAAAGTGCTGCTTGCTGAGTGTGTACTCAGACAGCGTTTTAAACCTGCTAATGGCACGAAAGTATAGCTCTGTGACGTTAGCCCTCCAGGCATTTTAGCTTTCAAGTGAAGAGAGTGATGTATTTCTTTCCATCTTCAATACTTTTTAATACGATTACCCATTAATGGGTGAATCATATGCAAGATCACAATACTAACTTAATGATTCTAAGCAGTTCATAATTACCAGCACTCACGCCATCCTGCTCATTCATAAGGAGGTCCTCTGGATACCAGCACACACCACACTGAGACTTATCTACATTACACCGTAGGTGCAATCACCAAGAATGCCTATGTAATTAAAGATGCCAAGTCACTTTTGAAAAATGGGATTTAGGAACTCACATCACTTAGGAGCTTTCATAATATAATTTGTCATTGCCAGCTGAAAAAAACACTATGAAAACAACCTTTGTACTTCACTGTAATCCACTTCAGAGGTTCTTTCATGTGGAACAACTCCAAATCATTTCTCACGACTATCCTCCCAGAAACTCTGTCCCTTCACATGCACGAAGGCACCTCAGATATAGCACACCCTGTATCAAACCACAGGGAGAAGCATTCTAGCATTTTCCCTGCCCCAGGAAAAGCCTCTAACCTTGCTGTAAAATGTTCTCACTTTCTCCGAGAGACAGCAACATACATCTACAAGACCAGCATGCAGATTCCATGCAATACTCCATTTACCTCTCTCTTCCAGATACAGAAAATTGTTTTCAGCTCTGCACCTCTTCAGCTGATCATGGCTGTGCAGTAATGAGAAATCAACAGCAAAAAACCTAAACTCAGAAAAAAAAAAAAAACACACACCACAATTTCAGACACATATGCTCCCTTCTCCAGTTCAACATTTGTACAGGCACAAACCATGGAGTGAGAACAAGTAGATGGGAATGGTGACCATTAACTCAGTATTATCACCAGCTCAAAAAACTTCCTGCGGGAAACAAGTGGAAATACAGGAGAAATGAGCCAGAGTGCTAAGTATCTCCAGACATACAGAAACTAACAGAAAAAGGAGGTTTAATTAGTTTGCAAATTTCCATGTATATACATTCTATGCATTACATACAATGTATATTAACAGACATCTACCATCCATTCCTGGAAGAAAGTAGAAAGACATCTCTACTCAGCTACAGCTTATTATGAAGCCCTGAATGTTTTATTAAGTTTTCAGTTAACTCATATAGAAAGTGCTGAATATCAGATTTTCCTTACATTTGAGAAGTAACTTGTTCCATGTAAAAACAAAGTGTGTGAGATTTTTTTTTTTAACTAAAGGAAAAGGAGAGGGGGAGAGAGAGAGGGGGGGGAGAGAGAGAGGGGGGGGGAGAGAGAGAGGGGGGGGAGAGAGAGGGGGGGGAGAGAGATGGGGGGGGAAGAGGTGGGGGGGAGAGAGAGAGGGGGGGGAGAGAGAGAGGGGGGGGAGAGAGATGGGGGGAAGAGAGATGGGGGGGAGAGAGAGGGGGTGAAGAGAGATGGGGGGGAGAGAGAGGGGGGGGAGAGAGAGAGGGGGGGGAGAGAGAGAGGGGGGGGAGAGAGAGAGGGGGGGGAGAGAGAGAGGGGGGGGAGAGAGAGAGGGGGGGGAGAGAGAGAGGGGGGGGAGAGAGAGAGGGGGGGGAGAGAGAGAGGGGGGGGGAGAGAGAGAGGGGGGGGAGAGAGAGAGGGGGGGGAGAGAGAGAGGGGGGGGAGAGAGAGAGGGGGGGGAGAGAGAGAGGGGGGGGAGAGAGAGAGGGGGGGGAGAGAGAGAGGGGGGGGAGAGAGAGAGGGGGGGGGGGGGAGAGGGGGGGGGAGAGAGAGAGGGAGGGAGAGAGAGAGAGAGCGGGGGAGAGAGAGGGAGAGAGAGGGGGGGAGGGAGGGAGGGAGGGGGGGGGAGAGAGAGAGAGAGAGATGGGTGGGAGAGAGATGGGGTGAAGAGAGATGGGTGGGAGAGAGATGGGGTGAAGAGAGATGGGTGGGAGAGAGATGGGGTGAAGAGAGAGGGGTGGGAGAGAGAGAGGGGGGGGAGAGAGAGAGGGGGGGGAGAGAGAGAGGGGGGGGAGAGAGAGAGGGGGGGGAGAGAGAGAGGGGGGGGAGAGAGAGAGGGGGGGGAGAGAGAGAGGGGGGGGAGAGAGAGAGGGGGGGGAGAGAGAGAGGGGGGGGAGAGAGAGAGGGGGGGGAGAGAGAGAGGGGGGGGAGAGAGAGAGAGAAGGTGGAGGGGGAGGGGGGGAGAGAGAGAAAAGAAAAACAGAGCTAAGCTTTTATACGCTCCAAGGATGAAGAGCTGACCTTTCAGTGCAAAGTGCTTCAAACAGCCAGAACTCACTGTAACTCTGGTCATGATACTTAAAGAAAGTACAGGTCAGCATGAGACTTTTCCTAGCAAAGGAAGTCACTCCATCCCACTGAATATTTTAGAGGGTGGAGAGCACTCTGACATTGCACACGATAAGCAACAATGCACAGTAGTACTTGCACAACACACATATTCAAATGCATGTTTATAAAGAGCTCACACGTCTTCCAAAATAGCACAAAATATTTCACACTGTGCAACACACAGCACAGACCAAGACAGAGTCCGGTATCTGGAGAAGCCACAGGGGCTTTTAGCATCATTTTACAAAAAGTTCGCGAGTTTGCAATAGCATCAGAACAAAACGAGTACAGGACATTAGCTTACAGAAACTCTTCGAGGAGCAATGGGCAATGTTAGATCACTTGTCTTCTGCTTCACCAGTCAGGAACTAAATCAAGCACACACAACAGAATCTAAGTCAGAAGAAACTCAGGGACATACAATGGTGAGCTTACTCCCACTAAAGGTATGCTTCTACCACAGAGTCCAGAATACAGTGTCTTAGAAGTACAAAGGCAAAATATTGCAACTCAATTATTCTCTGAGCGTTGCCTTGAGTTACAACTTTAATGCTCCCTGCCCATACACTAAAAGACACCTTAACACAAGGCAGATAATCATCCCACTATCTGGTTACATACTATTGGGATTTACCAAACATAGCTAAACTATACCTCCCTTCATGTTTGGCTGCAATGTCCCTGAAATTAATCCCAGACATTGCCACCCCATTCTCTGGAACATACAGGCACATCTAAAGTGAACAGTTTGTGTCTGCTTAGGCAAAGTAGCCAAGATACAAGTTATATCCATGCGGGAATTGAATTTGGATACCGTTGGCAAGGGTTGGCATGTGATGCTCTAGAAACAGCTGTGCCCTGGAGATCACGTCCCAGTACAGGGCGCAGAACACAAATTTCAATCAAGGGAAAAAAAGGGACCCTGTTAGGGGGAGTCAGATAAGCGGTATTGCTGCTGAACACTTCATATTGTAAAGTCACAGTCTGGACAGTGAAAAGCTTAGCAGAAGAAAGCTGAAAATATTTGGGAGCAGTCAGCAGGTTCTCAAATCAGACCTGTAAGACTGTTAAAGAACCTCTACCTTTGTCCTTTAGATCAACTCTGGATACAAATATATGCTATAGCAAGTAGTAGTAAAAGTGATGTCAGTTACATCATTTAGAAGTGGATGAGAAAGGCAAAGCTCCTAACGCAAAGGTAGAAGGCAGAGGAGAAACAGCGATGAGCTATCCTCCAGCGACAGCAGCAGCTACACCGTCATCTTGAATTGCTCCAAGTCCTGACTCAGATCTGACCTCCTACATGGAAATACAGAGGTGGACTTTGCACATAATAACTAAGCGTGGAGCTGCTCAGCTTGCAAGCACAGACAAGGTCATAACACAAAGCAGCATTGCCGTAGATAATTTTATGAAAAACAATTATACTCCAAGGCATAAAAATTGTGTTTTACTGCAGCAATCAGCAATTTAAAGTATGCAAGAGCAAGTCTCAGCAAGCTGGCCCTCCTTAGGAGTTACCCTAACTCAGCAAATGGGCAGTTTCTAACGGCACACCATAAAAATCCTTTTTTTCCCTTTGACACGGAAGTGAAAGGCAAAAGTTTGAAGTTTGGATGGTCTAACCTCCTTCACAATAAGGAGGTATCTGTAATGACTGAATAATGTTCTAAATCCCTCAGATAAACACAAGAAATTGCTGGCTACTGATAGGAGATGAAAATGAAGGTTGGCAATTAGGCTGTAGAAAAAAACCTCACATACAGTTTTGTTCTGGCATAATTAGTTTGAACCTATACATAGTACAGGCTGCCTCTGCCCTAAACACAGAGCTCTGCGTCATCTCTCCTCTCCCAGGATCTTGTTATACAATCTCTGCTACTGTTCCCTGCAAGCCAGCTTCCAACATCAGCTTACAGCTTTGATTCTAATTTTCAAAGTAATCGATGGATTGCATCCTAATTATATTATAGGCCACGTGTCAATCAATGAAAGAGCTGGACTTTTGGGACAATGCACGTCACTTGGGTGGAGCGTGGAGGAAGGGGCAAATTAAGCATTCTCGATTCAAGGGGATGGACCTGTGGGACAAACTTCCAGGGAATGTTAGGCAAACCCAGAATCTGGATACCTTTGGAAATGCTGCTAAGCCATGCCCTAAGCAAATGAGCTTCCCAGTTTCCTGTCAGAGCACAATGGCCACCAACACAAAGGTGGGATGATGACCGTCCCTTCACCAGTATCAGCAGCTTCCTCCCTCACCCCTTGCCCCAGCTGCCCAGCCCAGCCTGGCACTGACCTCTCTTCTTCAGCTCAGCAAAATGCCGTTTCATTTACATTTCCAACAAGTCTTAGGCTGCCTCCAGTCAGCAAAGCATAGCTAACTTGGCAACACTGCCGAATTATCAACCTTCCCCATTCATCCATAAGCTAATTGAGTCAAAACTCCTTTGGGGCAATTAGCTCTTTATTCTGCACACCGAACTCCACCTCTCTGTCCTACAGAGCAGAATGAAGACCAAAAGATGATTAAGAAAAAATTCCACCAAGTATTTGCAATAGCAACAAAAATTTTGAAAAAAATGTATTGCCAGAACTGTTCTAACTTATACCTCTGCTGCTCAGACATGAATTAAGACTGCTGGAAAGTAAGCTGTTATCTTTTTCCAGGCCAAACCTAATACCTACCACAAAATCTAAAGCCCTATTACATGACCTATTAGGAAAAAATGCTACTCCTGTAACTCCGGTAACTTCTTTTTATGGTTCAGAAGTGACAGTTTGAAATTTGAGAAACAATGTTTAAAATAAGAGTAACTCAGGACAAATAGGCAGTGGACAGCCTACGAAATAACCCCCAGATAGGTATTCAGAGGATGGCAGAAGAAAGGGGACCTGTACCGCATAACAGTATACAAAATGCTACCATATCCAAAATCCAGAGAAGTTTACCCTACATGCATTATAAGAGCTGTATTTTTCCTGGTCACGTAGACCTTTTATATTTAGAGACAGAACATATTAAATGTATGCCTAGTATTTGATTTTGCTAAAAGACTAATATTTTTTGTGTGTATGGCATTTCATTATTTTGCTCGCTTAAAAAGAAGGTATTGTTTGCTTAGCATTCACTACAGCAGCCACTGTGAACAATGCACAGTTCTCCATGCATGACAAAATCCAAGTATACTGAAATAAATCACCCGAAGCAGCTCAACTGAAAGAATAAGAACAGTACTACTCATTGCTAAGGGATCACTTGGCATCATTTAAAGAGATGCCTATTGAAAACTAATAATTAAGAAAGAGATTTTACTGAATCAAACAACAAAAAACACTGTATCTTTCTTATCTGTGAGAACAAAGCTTAGTACAATTAAGAGATTCAAAACTTCCAATTCAAAGGTGACTGAAGACAGTGGAAATGTTCCTAAAATATAATTCCAATAGGCTTTAGACCATGTCTTAAAGTGGTGCATTTTTTTTTCCGCAGTTCGGGTCACAGCTCAAAGTATTTTAAGAAAAACCTTGAACCAACACGTTGAAGACACAAACGCTTTGATCAAATAGATCTTGCTCCCACGTATTGGTGATAGTAGCAATTTTTCTGTAATGTAACAAATAATTTAGTGTGCAGACTGATTTATATCATAGTCAAGAAGAGGTGTAAATCTTCAACTTGGTCTTGGAAGGGGGAACTCACCAAATGTAGCTTTTCTCTCCTGCTGGCACTGGGTGTCCCCCATTCTGTTACATGCACTTAAAAAGAAAGCGGTGATCACTTAGTTTGATCTTCCCCAAGGTTGTTGTTGTTCTTTAACTTCAGCCAACTGCATTTATTATGTTTGGCTACATTTCCTAGTCAATGAGGCTGCAAAGTACCTTAATCTCCATTCCACACAGAACTTTAGAGCAAAAGCCAAACTTAAACTGTACATTGAAAAGCATGAAAAAATGTATTCCTTAATTTTGCTGCAGTGGGGAAAAGGAAGGAAATATCAATATTTTCTTTACAGAAGTGAAACACCGAAGAAGTTCGCAAGGGGAAATTGACTAAAACACAAACAGATCAATTTTACAGAAGTGAGATATGTACTACAAACACAATATAAGAAACCCCAAAATTCATTTGAATTTCTTTAGACAAGTGCAGAGATTGAATAAAATTATATAGCTTCAGTACATAAAAAAATCCCCAAAATTAGTCTCAAGTTTGAAACGGGCACTTAGGAAGTCAAAAGGAGCGAGCATTTGCAGATAGAATTGAATGGAAGCCCCATATCTTTTTGTGTGTGCAATTGCTTAGCTTTCTAATACAGGTGTTCTCCAAAACACAAAAAATTAGCAGCTACAAAAGACTAGTGGAGGGTTATTTGGCTTTTTATCATCTCTTAGTTTTTTGCAACATACAGAACCACACATACAGTTACAGGAGTTGCTTTCAAATCACTTAGACATATCACAAAGATACTTCCCAGAGCTTTTACAAATAACTGAAATACCAGAGAACCCACAAAACGGCCCATGTTTTTCTATATTTAGCTAAGTCTCCTGGGTGCCAGCAGTTGGCACCGATATCCCCTTGGTACTGGACAGCTGCAGCCTCTCCAGCTCTGTCTTAATCACCCAAGAGGTACAGGAGACATGCTTAGCAAAAGTAACAGTTTATGCAGTAACATGAGCTTTTTGCTTTTCCTAGACAAGCATTTTTATAGATGAACTAAACCTTACAAAACTGTATGCTGCTAAAAGAAACTTGAGGTATCCACCATGGACTCCACTAAAATGAGCTTCTCAGAGAAATTCCTTTGCTTACAGGCTACAAAGAAAGTATATACCACCTCCTTCATTCACCCAAGTGTTATAAACAGCTAATCATGTCCCAGAGCACTTCTCCACTCTCATTTTTCACACGCTGCACTCTTATCTTTCCTTATCTGAAGCAAGAGTCCACTTATCTATGCACCTGTATTGTTGAAAAAAGTATTCTGGAGTTTGGCACTGCTATCAGTGCTGTGCTAATTGCCCATTACGCAAACAGAAAAAAAAAATACAGGACTTCAAGAGGATGACGCTGCTGCTAAGACCCCTTTCAGGATCTGCATTTCAAGTTATAACTATTGCTGTGTATCCTACAAGATCTCACAAGTATGCTTTATGGAACAGGAACAAATATTGTCATATTTAGTGCTGACAAGACACCTTTAACATCTCCAAATTTACACATTAAACTTTCCAGTGAAGGAAAACAGTTGCTAAGCTTAGCAGAACAGAAAAAACCCTCCCTCATAAAAAGGCAGCTAAATTGAAGTAGATGCAGTCTCTGTACTGTTCACAAATCACCAGAAGAAACAGTTCACTGACATCAGTGTATTTCTCTTCTCAGGTTACTTTCCCCCAAACAATTCAGAGCTGCTGCCTCAACTCCTCCCCAGGCTCCCCCCTCCATGACTTCTTGCTGCAGTTTTGAGGCAACATGAAAAATGCTGGAGATGCACATGCTACAGAGGTTATGCAAAAATACCCTGCTCTAACTACTGTAACAGCACCATTTACCCACATTGCTGCTAGCAGAAGTTCTTGAATTTAAGACAACTTAAAATACATTTGGACACATGTTTCTGTCACTCCTGTTTAGCTGTTCTATCTAATTCATTATATGACTAATTTTATCTTATCTCTGGACTTTGCCAACACACCTACATATAAGAATTAAGTGCTTTGAAAAGGAATTTTTGAATGATTTATGTATCCCCACTGAAAGTAACTTTAGTCATATTTTACATGAGCTTTATTTCAAGTCTTGTAAGACTTAAAACCTTTACTGGTAAGTTACCACATATTAAAAAGCAGTGAACCAGGACGAAGCTTATAGTAAAAGCGCAATGCTATCACACCAGGACTTTCTTTATCCATCTTCTTGAAAATAGCTTATTGCAAATGACCAGCATAATCTGTTGCTGCACAAGGGCACCACAGATACTGATGCAGACTGTAAGCATGAGGAAAAGGTCTCAAGTCTAGTTAGAAAACTCTGGGCTGAAAGCAAGACATGTGATAACTGGAATATAAGCAGAGCAATTCATTGGCAAACACCAAGGGTGGCAGCTGACCAAAGCTGGTTAGTGACACCAAGCTGATTAGTGTCTCATTTCCACAAACAAAAGTCACAGCAAGATAAATAACTTCCCACAGGACACATAACAGTGCCACACTTTGGTTAACAGGGTGCACAATCACTGTGGAGCTGAGATTCCTATTAAAGCAAAGCTTATTTGGTTTTTTTAAACACTATTCAAACCCCACTCTCCCTCTTCTTACCCTGTGTACCCAACCTAACATGCTGGCGTTATTTCAAAGACTGAAGAGATTCCAAATTCACATTTCTCATCCCTGCCGATCCATAAAGCAAGGCTCACATGTTTATCATAGGATCACAGGAAAATTCTTTGTACTACTTTTTCTAAATGGAAGACGTCAAAATCTATTACAAGCAGTGGCAGTCGATGGAACCTGCTTAGGAAAGAAAAAAGCTGATTTTATTCACAAGCAAGCACTGGAACTATCTGGGAAGGCTAAATTATTGCACGCTGACTAATGTCTTCTTAGGGAAATGGCTGACAAGAAATTCTATTGCAGAATGGCTTAATGTCTGTAGCGTTTAGATGACACCGTATCACTTGACGTCCCAAATAAAGCAAAATTCAGAAAAAAAGATTCAAAAACAAGCCTATGACAAATAAAGGCTGCAATGAAAAGGTCAGAGTGAAATAAGAATCTGTCAGAATCACAAGCAACAGCCTAAGAGATTGTGCAACCACACACTGTTACAGACCAGCTATAAACAGTTACATTACTGTGACAGACCATAGGCTCGAAGGGCCGTATCATTACTGAGTCACTTTAACTCATCTCCTATCAAACTGAGCAACCCAAAGAAGTCTTTAAATAAGGTTCTGAATAGCAAGCTGATAAAATACAACCTTCCCTGGAGAAGATTCACCAGAACAACTGTAACCAATTCCTCATACTGACTATGGTGGTGCTACCTGATCGCACAGAAAGACTGGACAATTGGCATTGCTGAGGTAGCTCTGTGTGCATTCATGCAGTGCCAATATGAATCATATGCACTTTGATAGGGCCACAGTCTAAAACTCTGAAACTCTGCAGGCAAGTCAAAGTTTACCTTGTCTGGAATCAGGGGCATCACCAAAACCAACAAATACTTCCACAAGCCCTGTAATCAGTTGCCACAGAAGGCTCCGGACGGTCACTCTCTTCCCTTCACTCTGCAGGCTCCAGCCAGCGCTAAACAGCTGTGAGATACTCTGTCTTCAACAAGAGCTTCCCATCTCCACCACACCGTATTATCAACGCTCCCCCAGTATGAGATGCTACACTAACTCTGCACAGGATGTAGAAAGAAGCACCAAGAACCAAAGGAATAACACAAGGGAGTTCAGATTCCTCTCTATAGAGCCATAAGCCCAGGAAACCTAGGAAGAGACAGAAAAAGCTAGTGGGGAAGAGCATGCTTGTCAGTACAGGTAGGCAAGACAGCATATCTTTATACGTACACCCCAAGGATATGAAACAACACTTAATTACTGTGAAAGTAAATTAAAAAATAGAAGGCAGTTATAGTTCAAACAGAAACAAAACTAACTACCATATATTAATAGAGATGCTACTAGATATTTATCAGTTTTAAAATAAGGAGACTCAGCTAACTTCCAGCAGCACAATTCTATGCTGCAGTCAGAACAGCAGCACTTAAGAGATCACAGCTTGCCAGCTACTGATAGACTGCAACGGGGAGCTGAATGTTGTTTGCACACATCCTACAGGCAGTCCTGCATCCAAATGACGTGCAGTTTGAGTTGACATTCCTTTATTCACCACAGCAGCAACTTCCAGAAATCACACTTACCAAGCCATGGCCAAAGCTAGCTAGTGGAAAAAGTACTCCACAAGGTCTCAACCTGCTGAGATGGGTGAAAAGCAGCTGTTACTTTCATACATGTGAACTATATGTTTAGTAAACCGAGAGTTAAGCAGACATTTTACAAAATGAAGTCAAGGCCCTGTACGACATTTAGGGCTAGAGCCTCAAATTGTCTGTGATAACAGACAAGTTGGAAGAAGCACCTACATTTCATTATTACAAAATGCCCACAATAGGACTGGAAAGAACTGACATAACGGATGTTAGGCCTATGTAAGCTACTTGGTATATGAAAACTAAAATTCCTTTGAAAAGCATGCAAAGAAAGAAAAAAATTAATAACATAAAAAAGAATGGTACATATGGGAGATTAAAGCACAGATTCAGGGAGAACTGAACATGGTGACAAGGAAGGAACTGGACCTTGATCTCATGACAGTTCAGTACCACTCAGCAAAATAACTCTTTTCTCTTCCTTGAGCACAGGCCTGAGCAGTGCAGGCTCCCTTCAGGGATTATTGTGCATCCAATAACATTTGCATTCTGAAAAGTCTGACTGCACGGGCAAGGAAGAACAGGTCAGGTGTTTACTGATTTTTCTTTTGTTGCCTAGAGTCATGCATGATTCACAGAGGGCAAGTCGGATTCACCAGCTGAGCCCATGGGAAGATCCTCTTCTTAAAGGTTACAGAACTAAACATAACCAAGGCAGAAAAAAAGAAACTGATACCACAAAGAGCTAAAACAACCTTTTACCACATCTACTCTACCCTCCAAATCTAAGTATCCTTCATTTTCTCACTAGAAACACTCACCATATTTAAACTGATTTATACCTTAAAGTCACAGCAAAACACCAAGAGAGGCTGAGCACTTGTATTAGGTGCCTAATTAACGAATGTACTTCTCACCAGCCAAAATCCCCTCCTACTTACGTGATCCTTTTCTGCAATTGGAATAAATTAACCACTAGCAAAAAGCAGCTCTGTGTACCAGGAGCAGTTGTGAAAGCCACGCAGACACAATACACACGCTGTAGTATTCAAAGGCCCGGGTTGAGGGAGAGGGTCCTAGATGCCCAGGCGCATTTTTCAAGATGACATAAGCAAGAAGAGCAGTCACCTGAAATTCGGCTAATTCAACTGAATGTTTTACCATCCGTTTATTTTGGTAGCGGAGCACTGAAAATATCTGAGCTATCTGTGTCCTCTTATCACCTCTGGAGACTGCAGTTTGTGGGAGCAACGATAACGCCGGTCCCTGCTCCCCGCTGCTCCCCGGGCTATCAACAAGTGGCCGGGAAGCGGAGGGAATCCCCGGGGCGGGTCGTGCCGGGCCCGGCTCCTCTGCGCCACCGGAGGACTCCCCGGCCACCCGCATCCCCTAGGCACCCGCGGGCTGCGCTGCCGCCGCTCGGCCCGGGCCGCCAGGGCTGACAGTTGGCGACAACGTTCACCCACCGGGCCGGGCTCCCCGCGGGCCTCGCCACGGCGGCGCGGCCGGGCCTCAGCAACGGCGGAACCGCCGCCCGCCCCGGCGGACCCCGCGGGGGCTTCTCCTCCGGGCGCGGCGCCCCTCGCCGGCCCCGAGAGCCGCTACCGCCGCCCCCGCCTTTGTCTGCCGCGGCCGGCGGTAGCGGAGCGCAGCGGGGGAGCCAGGCTCGCCCCGGCTCCCCCCCCGGGAGCGGCCGGCACCGCCGCCCCCCCGCCCCGGCCGTGCCCGCTCACCGTCGGAGCTGACGGTGTCGTAGGAGTCACCGGCGGCGAGCGGCGCGGCCGGCTCCCGGTAGTCCACCCAGCTGAGCCCTTCTACGCTGTCGTACTCGGTGCGGTGCTTGTCCTCCACCGGCACCACGGTGAAGTGCGGCATGGCTGGCGGGGCGGCAAGGGCTCCCCGCGGCACCGCAGCCAGGCAGGCGGGACGCGGCGCGGAGCCGGCGGCGCATTCCTGCCCCGTGCGGTCACTTCCTCTCAGGAAACCGCGCTCCTCAACTCCACCCATTCCCCTCCGAGCGCCGGGGCGGCGAGGCGGCCGCCGCCCCCGGGGCCGGCGGGCGGGCGGGTAGGCCGGGGCCGCCCCGCAGCCAGGAGCGGTGGCGGGGGAGGGGGTCGCTCCGCCGGCCGGGCGCGCTCAGCAGCGGGGGCGCGGAGGAGGGGCCGGAGGCGGCGAGGCGGCGCGGGGAAGGGGGAGCCTTCCTCCCGCAGTCATCGTGACAGGAGCCGGGCCCGGGGGCGGCGGGAGCCGCTGGGCGGGGAGGGGCGGGCCCCCTCCGCGCCCTCCGCCCGCGGCCCTCCCTTGCCGGGCCGCCTCGGGGAGGAAATTTCCCTCTGCCGTGGCCCGGGCCGCCTCCGACCCCCCTCTCTTCCTCCTCCTCCCTGCCGCCATTTGCTGGGCAGCAGAGATGCGGGCAGGGCGTTGGCGCGCCGCGCCCAGGCTCGGAAGGGGCCATCCCCGGGGCTGGGGCCGGGCGGCCCCGAGAGGCCGCGTCGGGCGAAGCGGCCCTTCAGTGGCGTGGGGTGGTCCCCTGCCCTTCCCGCCCTGGGCCAGGTGGTCGCGGACCCCCGGGAGGGGCGGCGGGGGGGGAAACAACAGCAAGGGAGAGGAGGCAGGTAAAGCCCTGCGAGGCTTTGAAGGAGCTGAGCGCGGCAGTTAAACATTCTGCCGGCTCCCAGCAGACTGCTAAGCCCTCCCCTTCGGCTGATCAACAACAAAAGGATGAAAAGCATACTGTCATCCTGAGAGCGGGTTTATTTTTATGCGAGTTATCGTTAACTTCAGTTACGCGGCAGCAGTCCCTGCTTCCTGTGTTGGCGGTGGCAGCGGGGTGGTTTCTGGGGCTCGTTCGCCTCTGGCTGCATGAAACCCTCTGAAAGGCGAGCTGAGCAAGCCCAAGGGAAAGATGTCTGCAGAAAAGGCAGGGGGGGAGTGCGGGGTAAAATGGTGCACTGGGGAAATTTGAATGCTGGCTGGAGCCAAGGGTATTTCTAGCTACATGCAAAGCAGGCAGTTGCTAAGGTAGCAGACGGACAGGGCAGATGAACGGTGGCCCCGCTGCTCAGGCAGGGGCCTGGGAGCCGGGGTTGCACCATTGTTGTGCCCCACTAATGGAGGCAGTGGGGTGAGCCACCCCCTCCCAGCAGCTGGGATGGACGCCTCGGTGGCGGCAGGGCCCACAAAGGCCAGGGCACGCCTGCCTCTCAATCTCTTGTCCCCAGGGGAGCAAAACTCAATTTTGCCTTCGCATTTGAAAAAGCTGGCGCCAGCGATGGGTATCTTGGCCTTCGTTTGGTCTACAGGAGCCTTCACATGGAGTTTAAACATGAATTAATAGCTGGTAATGCTATTCATTGTCTGTGTTTGAAAGCTAGCCTTGAAAGTAAAAGGATCCCTTTTTAATGCGTTACATAATTGTCAGGAAAAAAGCTCTAGAGAACAGTTTCTGCATTTTACTATAGAATATCAACTCCAACTAGTTCTGGAGATTTTTGACTAAGATACTTCAGAAATCTGTGTACAGTGACAAGCCAATCCAGTACTGATGTTAAGTTTTGTCTTCAGATTGCATAGGAGTCTATGGAAGGATATAAACCTGAAAGCAGAGGAAGAAGATAAGACTATGTTGACATGTCCTGTGTTCAGAAGAACCTAATCCCTACCTTTCTGAATTTGTCCTGCCTTTTTGACAAAGCAGCCCCCAAGTCACTGGGAGAAAGAAAAATGTATAATGAGCAGAGGGGAGACAAACAAGAGGCAGAATGCTTTGTTGGCAAGAACTGAGTAATAAGTCTACTTTTAATTAGTTAGGTTTTCAAATAAACAAGAAGGATCCATGCTGTGGAGTGACTGCTGCCAAGGGCGTACAGGTCTCTCAGTTCACTTCACACAAACTTGCTGGTAGACCACCTCTGGGGAAAGCCAGAGCAATTACACCTCTTAGTATTGATCAGACAGGTGGAAAGACTTCTGAGGCTCCCGTGCTTTCATATAACCTACATTTTACCTTTGTCTCTTTGCTCTGTTGAGGAAAACAACAGTGATCTTCGTGTGGCCATTTGTGTCTCAATAACTGCCTCATCGGTTTTGCAGGAGATAAAAAAAACCCCAGATTTTCCTCTATTCAAAAGTCATAGCATCGTGAAGATCTATGGGGAGGTATTTTTTTCCCAGGAACCCTAAAATGAGCACATTTGTAAATAGGATCCCACTGACGTCTGTAAAGTTTTACCAGCAATTTCTGTGGGCAAGCTAGGCCAATTTTGATAATTTAGAAAGCATTTCTGTTGATTTTAGAAGTGTTAGTTCTGACAGGCTGGAAACATCCAGGTGCACCACTTAGGCCACTCACTGTGTTATCTCCAGCAGTATTTTTTCCCCCAGGGGAAAGTGGAACAGTTGCCCCAAAAGCAGAATTTTCTGTTTAACCTTCTTTGGTTGAGTTATGTTTCATTAGTGTTCATAGTAAGTATGACCTAATAAGCTAGAGTCCACCAAGAAAACAGGAAAATTAAGTATTAATTGATAGGGAACAAAGAATTTTATATAGAAAAAGGGCAAGGTGATAACTCACCATTAAGCAAGTTAGTTCATTCTTAGTCTTCTGTCTTCTTTCCCCTTTTCCAATTTATAAAGCTTTTGAGTGAAAGTGTCTGGTCTAAGCAAGCTGTCCTAGAAAAAGGAGACAGGGATTATAAGAAATAAGTCTCAAGAGTTAATGTTTTTGGAGTCATGCTTATTCAGGAAGAAGAATCAAACTGGGCAGTTCCCTCTCATCTTGCTTTTGAAAGCAGGTCTGGCAAGGAGCTGTCTTTCTTTAGGCACCAAATAATGCATCTAGGCCACCACAAAACGTTTTAGTATCATGAAATCAATGGCACTGAAATGGTACCCCATGAGGGGAAAAAAATAAATAAAGTCAAGCTCATGCACATATACCAGCAACTCCCCTCTCTGGAATGGAAACTATATGCAAATGTCTTAGGAGACAATTTAGCCCTAGGAAACTATTCAAGTTTATTGAAGCAAAAATATTTCTTTTGTCTAAAGACAATGGTCCTTTACTGACTTGTAGACAGCCCATATTTAAAGATAAGAAGTTATCTACCCATATCAACTTTGTTGTTTAGCAGCTGGTTTGTAAGAGAATTGAAATTCCAACCTGATTAACTTTTTTTTTTTCCCCTGAGTATGAAAACAGATTGTGACTTCTGAATGGTATGGGTGGCCATCATAAGCTTAAAAGTTGTTTGCTATGAATATGAGGCTGGAATGAAACTAGATGATCTAGAATAGTACAGCATTTACCTGAGACAACATTGCTACCTCTTATTAAATAATGGAGATGAGAATTACCCGCTTTCTACAAAGCTAAATGGAATTTGGGATTATGTTTTCATATGGGTACAGACTGGTCAGTGAAAATGAAAGAGCAGAGGGAATAAAACTAATTTCCTTTTTTTCCCCCGCTCTCTACACAGCATACACTCAACCCCCAACAGATAAAAACTGCGCTTCTAAGAAAAAGTCTAGTGGTTTCGCTGTGAAAAACACTGAGAACAGCTTAGCAGAATCAAGACTTAATAGATAAAGTGTGAGTTTCAGTACTCTAGTGTACATTAACAGCATTGCTGAAATCAGCAGCCTAAAGATCAGCAAATTCATGATCTCTGATACACCATTGGGAACTGGTTTTAAAATATTACCTATAAATCATATAACCAAAGACACGGTTCAGGTCTTATTTAGTAAGCCACTGGGTATTTGTGAACTACCTTAAGTAGGTAAGTAAGCTTCCAGCTGAAAGGTCAGTCCGCTTCCACAGTAAACTATGCCATTCGACTCAAAGAAAAAGGTTGTATGAGAAACTCTGAGTCTTCTGGAAGGGTAGTTTGGTGAACTACTGAAGAGGCTGATATAAATCCTCAGGGCAGGCAAGCAAGGTCAAGTTTGCCTTGAATGCTTCTTATTACAGGTGACACCACTCAAGCATTAAAAAAAGCAGCTTGGCTTTTACAGCCCGTCATGAGATAGTGACTGCACACCGCATTGGCTCTTACAGAAACAGACTTACATGTGCAAGGTGTTTCAGCCCTTCCCTGGCAGACAGGAATTCACAGGTTCTCATGCAGTGGTCATACAGTCATCCTAGGAGAAAGTGAACATAGAATTAATATCAGCATTAGTGGTCACTTTTAAGGATATAGTAGAGGGAATAGCCTGCCTCAGCCATCACAAAGGGGTGTGTACACACATTGCAAGGCCCTTGCAAGTGAGCTCTAGAGTATTGTTAGCTTATGGACTTGCAATATATGATGTTAATGTCAATCACACAATAAACAGTAACATCGTTTCAACTCCTTCACAATGAAAGTGATTTGCCCTTTGTTTAACAATAGGAAGAACCAGCATCTGACACTGCGTTTGAGGACAGCTTTTCTTATCTTCCCCTCTTCCTGAATTTCATGGGGAGATACCTAATTTTAAACAAATTAGTTTATTTTTTCTAACTGGGAAAATCAAGGCCAAGCAAAAAGTATCACCCTTAGAAATAAATATGTCATAAAATTACGATTCAGATGATTTTTTTTTTAATTCATTCGTAAAATTGTGCTGCCCCTAACATTGTTAGGAGTGCTTTATAATAACATGATACCTCAAAAAGGTTTCTAGAAAGTCTAAATTACTTTCTGTAAATGAAGCTTTGAAATGCCTCATTGGTGCAGTAACATGCCCAGTTATTGCTGTCGTTGCTGACTGTAACGTTTATGACTCCAGGCAGAATATATGGCCTGCGTAGAGGTGTATGCACAGGATGCACTGGCCTAGAAGCCTGAGAGTTAACATCCATAGCTGTGTTTATCCGAAATACATAAAACTTCTTGCGGGGAATACCTGCATTCTGATGTTTTAGATAATAATCATATTGCATCTCTGTTAATACAGACCAGTATAATGCTTCTCTCTTTGTGAGTGGGACAATCTATGAACTATGCTTTGAAACCATTGGAAATTTCTAAACCATACAACATGAAAAGTAGTTCTGAGATATGCCGGATCATTGAGTTAGTAGCAGGGTAGTGGCCCAGAACAAAATATCTTCCAGTTAGAAGAGAAATAGGCTTGTTGGTTATGGAAAGGTTTGCAGGTTTATAGACAGCATAGATGTAACATAGTAAAAAATCTCTGTGAAACTGAAACTGTGCTCAGCTATCTCCCATACAGTTTGGGACAAAGCCCTGATACCTGGAAGAATTAAATACTTGCCATTTTTAAAGCCAACATATTTTTTAAAAGCATAAATACAAATATTTAAAACTGTGTAAAGAGAAAGGCTGGGATATGCACAGCAGTGGATCTATATCTATTTTTTTTGTTGTTTTTTTGGAAGGTTTTTTCCCACTAGAGTGGAACCTGGGTGATAAATAGCCCAGAGCTGACCATCAGAAAAAAATAACAAAACAAAAATGGCCACTGCTAAAGTACAGCTTCCCTGGATGTGAAGCTTGGCAGGAATTCTGCAAGTTCATGGCCAACATTTCACCATAGAGAACTTCCATTTGCAGCACATTCCTGCTTCTCCGCATCTGAGGATCACACCAGCCTTGTGGACAAAGCAGGCCAGAAATTGGCAATCTGGCTGCAAAGGTTTCTCACTAACAAAGATCAGGATCTGCGTCATCCATGACAAAGATAAGCAGTTATTGAAAGAGGTCCTTTGGAGAGGACCACAGCATGTGCATCCACATGTAAAGAACTGGGGACAGAGTGCTTACGGGAGATGTAAAGTACAGTCCTCTGTATGCCATCTCCAGGAGAAAAGTAAGGCAAGGAAAGGGCACGTTATACAGGTGCTCATACACTAACTGCAACTGAAAATTTTGCTGCTCTTCTCCTAGAAAACATGTCACAGCTTAGACATTAAAAGACCACAAGAGGACACTATGGTGCCACTTATCTTCAAAATTTATTTACTTCAAGGAATTTCTGCCTCACTTGTAAAATTACTCATGTAATTCCACTGTATTTGATATGTGGAGTAGGCATTTCTACAAAGATACCTTAATCTCATCTTTAGAGACTGAAAAGTTACTAAGTCTTAAGAGATTTCCCCCCCACCCCTTACTCAAATGCTGTAAATTCAAATAAGAACTGGATCAAAGTTTTCTCCACTAAACTTGTTAAACATTGCAGTAATTTTCAGGGTAGGATTAAGATGCTGGAAATACACTACCCAGTGGTATGTTGTGGTTGGTTTTTTTTTTTTCTTTTTTCCTCTTTTTTTAAGGGATCAATTTCCAGTTCAGTTATATTTATAGCATAGATAGATTTGCCTATTTAATTTTTAATAAAGGGCTCAGAAGAAAATGAGCACAGGCCTACACAAGATTCTTTAGATGTTGAGTTTAACTACAGGATGATACTCAGGAAAGTTAATCCAAACAGACTTTTCAAAGCTGCATTGAACTTTTTTCAAATGTTTATATTCCAGACTAAAGGGACCTTCCTTCTTTTGATTTGTCTGACAAAACCTGTATTAGCTTCAGTTTTAATCTTAGCTATTTTAATCTTTATTTGGTTTCTCAGCAACAACTCACAGGGGAACTCAAATTCTTGCTTCCTGGGCTCTGTGCTTTTCTTTCATTGCCGAACTGGTGAAAGAAATGCTTTATAAAAACAGTGAGACCAGGTGCTAAAAAAGAGCTTCAGAGAATAATACTTACCCATTATGTAGGGGAATCATCCTAGTGAAGTTTACAAAATAATCTGGGGAGAAGCAACAGAAACAGGACAAAATTAAGTGCCCTGTAATTTGAGTTCTGATCGTTAAGGCTTGAGCCTTGATTCGAAGCAGCAGCATTTCTGTCTTTTTTTTTTCTATCTTTTTTTTGCAATTTGTTGATTCATGACAGAAGCAACTGAACCACGTCTAATACATCTCTGAGGTCATAGCTTTAGGGAAAAGGGCTAGTTGCTTTTGCTTTGCAAGAAAAAAAAACTTCACAGGTTGCAAAAATTTCTCAAAAAGTATAGACCCTGGGGAAAGAATTGCCACCTTTGCAATTTGAGCGCCAGGAAGTGAAACAGGCTATGAACAGCTCATCTGGTAATACTGCACCAAGCGATTGAGAAGTTCTAGCTCAGTTATCGAAGATCCTGGACATCTGTGAAATACAGGAATGGGACAAAAATGCTTCGCATTTCCACAAATTTTATTTTCCTCTGACAGAAATTACATAATGAACTTATAAATAAATATGAAGATTAGTAAAAGCTTTTCCATTTCTATGGTTTCAAAAGATAAAAAAAGGAAAATTATAGGATCACCAAACACCCACCACCATATCAAGTTGTTCTATGTAGATGGTAAGGTTTGTAGGTAAGATATCAAAACAAAAATCAAGACCAGATTAAAAACACAATAGTTCTTGAAACTCTGACTCAAGCCTTCCAAAACACTCCGAGAAGGGTTATCCAGCATCACAGTCTGTCCTGGAGACAGTTCATCAGATCCACTAACATACTGCTCTGGGTCTGCAAGTTAAATCCAACAAACCTTAAGAGCAAATGAAAGCCACTGTTAGTGGGAAGAATCTTCTTTTTATTTAATTTTTTGTAGTTTAGACATGTTACATTTTCAAATTTGGAAGCATTTTGATCATTTCCATATGCGTACATCCAGAGAAGAGTAAACAGAGGAGCTGCTGCTTTCAATAGCAAATGGAAGAGATCCAAGTTGTTGCAGTCTCGCTCTGCTTTTCTGCTCCTCCCCTCCACTAACACCGAACATGGTTAACCCAATCACTGGCATGATCAGCAGGAAACCCATCACTTGAGGGAGAAAAACAGTTAGTTTTCAGCTAGATCAGCTCCCTCAACCAGCTTACCATATAGTTACGCAAACACCAGTGCTGTCACAAGGGCCACGGGAAACAAATGCAGCCAAGAAACAGGGTAGGACTGCAGCAGCCAAAGCTGACACTGGCGTAAACTGCTATGGCACTGTACCTTAGTCCAGAAGGTGATGAAATGATACCCAGCTTTTCAAAGATGATTCTGTGGTGCAGATACCAACTGAACCTTATGTTTAAGATCAAGCAGAAGTTCATAAACTTACATTTATATAGGTGGTTGGGCTTACTGCATGATGTTTACTGACCTTGAAACACATAAATATGCTGGCATATTGCTTGAGCAGCTCAATGATATGCAAAAAGGAATGCAGATGTTAAGCACTGTCTCAATTCAGTAGCCCATATCCAATGTAGAGCAAGCAAAACTCCTTCCATGGCCCAAAAAAGTCACCTACTGAGTAGGAGTTAGATACATGAACTGAACTACTCAGAGTTTACATAACAGATCAGCTGTATATGTTAGACCAGTAATAGACTTTTAGGCTTGTTTTCTAGCACCACCACTTACCCAGATGAGGCAACTGAGAATTGAAGTTGTTTATTTCTGTGGATGCTACAGCCCATTAGTCTGGAAAAGGATAGTCCTGGGGGAAGGGTGCTGGCGTCAACCCTTTAGAATCAAATCAATCGTCTGCATCAATATTATGTCTGCAGTTTTTGGCTGTTCATATCACACATGTGAAAGCATGAGCCTTGGATTGTTAAAGATGCTTTGAAGTTTGGGTCTTATTTAGAAAATGTGCCTAAAGTAGTTCATACTACATTGATTTTGAATTTACAGAAACAGTAATAACTATTTTCAGAATTCATGTTAGCACAACACATTAACAGGTAAATAATAACTTGCATGCTTCCATCTGGCAGCCAACAAAGCTTATTACAAAGTTGGTATCTCAATTAGATTTGATATTTCACTGATACCACTGCATCTGTCAGTTGAGCTACCTTGCATTTAAAATTACCAATGCAAATTTGTCTTATTAATTGGTGCAGGACAAAGGCATTCAATTTCAGGATGAATCATCCTCTCCACTGGGAAGCGGAAATCAGAGTGCAATCATTTTATGCTTGAGCTGTTGGAAATGCAGTGTTGTGACTACAACTACGACAAGCTGCTGTCAGTAGGAATGGAGACACTAGCACTCAGACTGAAGGGTCACTAGAGTTTTTCTGACAGCAGTCACAGCCATATCATCCTACATGATTTTACTTTTGAAATGGAATTCTAATGAGATGCCTTTCTACCATGTTTCAAACTGAGTGATTTTGATTGTTTAAGAAAAATAAACTAACTGCATCTATTAGATAAGCTCGATACTACGTGCATAATCATTGCATGATGCGCAAGATTCTATTTCTTGCTTGATGATTTTGCACTCTGATGTTGGTTTCACACAAGCAGCTTATTTGAAGCATTTTGAATTAACATTGGAAGTAGTAATGGGAAAAGGAACTTTTAGATCATCACACATCTGTGAGAAATGCTGTAAAGTAGATGTTATCCTAACCTTGGTGCAGGCAACCTGTTTAGTTCCCCATAAGCCTTGTTCTCTATGACTTGACTTGCTCGACCAAGTGATTTGCTGCAGGTAATAGTGTCATCATGGACTCACTGCAATGACTTGGTCATTCATGTTCCTTTTCCAAATGCACTCATTTGGACTTCTCTACAGGTTAGGCGGTATCTGAGTGAAGATGAGACTGACTGCCTACATCCAGGATGCTCTAGGGTTAAACCTACCTGACTTTCTCCTGCCTGCCATGGGGGAGGCTACCTTCCCTGTGAAGAGCCGGACCCAGAGTCCTCATGATACCCTGGCCTTCCTTCTGCAGCAATTGCATGGTTCTTGCAGGGTTTCCTGGAGTTCTCAACATTTATATTGTTTTGTGAGATTACACCAGTATCTATACACAATTTTAAACAATATTTTATTTAAATTTCATGTATATGTTTTGCCACAAGCTTACAAATCATTCATTGCACAAAGCAGTTGAAAAAATAAGTGCAATACACTATAGGTAAAACAAGGAAATAAACTCCAAATATCTATAGTATGGTGAAATCAGTCATATAAAAGTATTCTCCGTATCTTTAAGAAAAGGAATGTATTTTTAATCCATGCTGTAGTATGTAAAACAAAAAAAAAAGTAGAGATTAGCAGGCAGGAAAGTGACAACACAGTAGAAAGAAAAAGGCTTCAAAGAATAAGGAAACATCTTACATTGCAAGTATGTAATGAAGTTACTATCACAGTACTAATTCTGTGAAAAGAGACCATGGATGACAGTTTTCCAATGGCTTATGAAGCTATTAGCAGAAGAACTGATGTAAAGAAATTATTTGCCATACTGAATTAATCATTTTACCAGTAAAACAAGTTCTGATGCCAGTCAAGCAATATCAGGAAGGCAAGATTTCTGAGTCAGTGCAGTAATTTCCCATTGTAGATGCATAACCAAGATCAGTATCTACTGAGAAACTGTTCTTAAAAAACTTGACTTGTTATCAGCTAGATTATTCAACATGATCTGTCAAGAATTCAATAATGGCAGTAGTATATTCAGAATATACTTATCAAAGACACCACCTTATCAGGAGAATTAACAAAGCTTCATTTTGAAGCAATAAAAGGACAATCTTCTTCCAGAAACGCTACGTGTATATGGAATGCAGAAATGGATGGCAAGAACAGTCTCAAGTGACTCTAGAAAACAACTGACTTGCTGTTTCCATCTGTTCATGCTTAGCCTTGTCTTCCAGTTGTTAAATACTTTGTGGCCCATCTGCTGTCCTTAAATCAATTACAGGACTTTTCTTTTATTCTATACTAAGGCTAAATTCTGTAGATGTCATATCAGTAAATAAAAGCGCATATCATGAGATAAAAATCACAATTAACAGCAAGTATCATGAGAAGACATTTACCAGCAAGCACTGGGAAATGATCCTACAAAGATGTAGTGCTGCCATCTTACAATTTTGTCATGAATTTCTGGATATTTAATTTGAGCCATATTAGCCTACCAAGAGTAGGCCTATCACAATATATGCTCTTCTGTATAACAATAGCTTCTAACCTCACGTACCTTGTGCGCTTGAAAACATGTTCCAAAAGCTGAAACAGCAGAAGATTTCTAATAAAAAGATTTCTTTCTAATCTCATGCCTATGAATACTTTGGCAGTGGTCTGATTTTAGCCAGCTGGAATAAAAATAAAATAATAAAACCTATTATTGATAAGGATCATTGCTTAAATATGAAATAGATTTCCACAAAGCTGTGGAACATTCTAACACAATTTTTATTTAAATACTCATTTTACACTTCTCAGACTGCAATAAAAATATCAGAACAAGATCTCAGCCTCTGAGTAGCCAAAATTCCTGCTTTGTCCTGGCTTATTCTTGCTCTCAGCTTCATGAACATGCAGCAAACAGCAGTTCCCAAATTATAGAAAAGTATCTGCAATGTTGCCTGGTCACCTGTACCTGAACATAAGACACCTACCTCCACCCTTCAGGAACTCTACAGCTGCCCACGGTCCTGGTCAGGGTTCAAAAATAAGAGTTTAGAACTGCAGGATGGATCCCTAAAGCTAGTGGTAGGCATGAAATCTGAACTGAAATAGCTATGTTATCTATCTTGTCCTCTTAAAAAAAACCAAAACAAACCCCCACTCTTCTACATATATTGGCGGGGGGTGAGGGGGTCTTATCTGGCTAAACCATCAACTGATGATGAAAGTTGTATGATTTAACAAGAAGTAATATCTGAAAACATCTCAGCACAGCTGTCTCAATCATATTCTGTAGTTCCTGTGTGGAACTGCTGATTCTGGACTCCAGTATTTATACTGGTGCCACAATATGTGTATGAAAACCATGTGTCATATATTACAGAATTTATTCATTAGATGTGAATACTTTCCGTTAACAACGTTGGTCCTGGTTTAGCCAAGATGACACAGAATTTATCACTTCAAATTCTAAATGATTTTGCTACATTTAAATCTACATTAATTTTCAAGTATACAGGTGAATTTATAGAAATTATATAAAAAAACCCTTAGCATAGCTTTACATTAAAAAAACCCAAAAAAGACAAGTAGTTGCATTGCAGATTACTCCATATATCTCTCTCTAGATTCCATAGGTCTTATGATTCATAATACAGTATTAAACATGATACAGTTACAACTGTCAGACTAAAAGGTTTTGCCACAGAAGGAAATCCAAAGGACCTGGCTGTCTGAAGCTGTTGATTATGTAGGTTTAGGCGACAGGAATTTTGTACTACTTCTTGCAGAATTTCACTTTCACCTACATCCATTAGTCCACTATTGTTCCGCACCTAGAAAAATTTCAAAAGATTGCCCTGAAAGCCAGACCATACAACAGCAAAAAGCTTTATGCAGCTAGCAAATTCAAAGCTATTTCAAGTGAACCAGCTTTCTGTATTGCAAAAACACATCTGAATGTGAGGAAATCTACATCATTATCCTGATGTTTGCATTCCTATGAAACACATCCCAGAATTCAGTACAGATACATTACAGGCAAGAGTCACAGGTCTGGCTGTTCTTTGTCTGGGCTCCCTCCATATATGGATGCATTAGCTGGAAATCCTTAAGTAAACAAAATCCTGAGCTTTCTTCCCTAAGTCAGCTCACAGTCTGAAGACAGCTTCAAACATCTCTAATTTAGAAGGAAAGAAATTACTAAATCTTACAGATCGGTTGGTTAGGTGTGATGAATTTCAACCTCTTCATAATGTCAGTGAGCCACACTTGCAACTTGCATTAGGTAGGTATTTTGGCTGTTAATCGGAACAGTACAAAGTTCCCTGATTTCTGTTCATTTAACATACCCCAAAAAGGCAACTGGAAAAAAACATTACTGTGAAATATATGTTGTCTATAAGGCTTCGTGTATAATATCTATTTACTTATCCCTGTTAATAAAAAGAGTAGGAGGCAAGCAGTTTGCAAGTTTCAAGAGAGGCTTTTGAAAAAGTTGCCATTTAGGAGGTGCTTCCATACAGTCTCTTTCTTTCCCTCCTCTCCTCCCTCATCCTTCTGGATTATCTTCTACCATTTACACTTAAAGCTCATTGTGATCTAGTTGTTATATTTATGGCTTGTTAGCAATCTGGTCATGGCAGGAGCCTTTTGGATAGCAGTCCAATCCCATGACAAGAATTAAATTGATTTGCAGGAGTCAGCATTCCTTACTGCACTAGTGAACACAACCAGACTGCGATGCTGGTACGCCTGCAGTTTCTCCAGACCATGAAGTGATTCTATTCAGAAGTCAGTGATGTGTACTTATCAGATTACCACAGAGAGAAAAAGTTCCAAAGAGCTCTGTCCGCTCTTTCTCACTTTCTTTTATTCTACTAACACTCTCTTGCCATCTTGGTTTCTTTCCCAGCATTTGGAATTACTGCATTAAGTACTTACATTCCCTCATAGTGCTCTCATTGAACAAAACCAAAAACCAAGCCACCAGCAAGGCACCAACAGTTCCTTTCTCCCTCTTAGTAAGAATCAAGATTCAGTTTAGTTTTTAGTCTTACATTTTCCACTTCCCTGAAGACACGAAGAAAGTTCTCCCGTAAGACCCCTTTCAGTTCAGTTTCATTCCATCCTCTTCTAAGAAGTTCCTCAATCAAAGAAGGATATTTAGAAACATCTTCCAATCCCTCAGGAAAACTGTTGGCAAGAGTCACACATGAATATTCAACACACATCACTGAAAAAATGTAGAAAAAGATTTTTAATTAGTCTTTTGCACATCTTCACTTTTGGAATGAGCTCACTTTGGACCCAATTCTTCCTCTGAGAAGTTAAAAAAAATGTATTAAAAATTGAACTGACATAAACAGGAGCAGGACTGGGACACAATGAAAGGCTTTTTATGCACACACGGTCCTATTAGCAGAACATAACTGCGTATTCTGTAATGAAGATGCACTCATGTATAGGTAGAACAATAGCATGGAGGATATTAAAACAAAAGGGGAAAAAAGGCCAAATTCCTGCATGCATTAGTCCACTCTTTATATCTGGCCTTTAGAGTAAGTGGAAACAGCTGCATCACAGATGGAGTCGGTGCAATTCACTTGTGTAACTGAGAACAAAAGGGAACCTGCAAACACACAGTGAGCTAAGGAGTTGCAGGCAATTTTGTGTATTCTGTTGTTTACAAAGTCTTTTTTCCAAAGAAAATACAATTATAATAATAGTATTGTTTTGAATTCAGCAGTTTAGGCAGTGAAAAGAAAGCTAGTCATAACCCTCCACTGAAGAAATTACAATAAGCAAAATTGACCTATGTCTTGTGCTAATTCTTACCAAAATAAAAAGGAATTAGAAATAACAAGCTGCAAAACTTGCATTAAACATCTGTTTTAAATTGTATTTCCATGACTCTCGGACTTTGTTTTAAGATAACTAATATCTGCTGTTATTTTTCTTTTCTGTGGAGGTGTGGTGATAAGCATAACTCAAGAAATCTGTGCCATTACATTCTGCCAGGACTCAGGACCTTAAAAACAACTCCACCACCAATTAAACTGATGGTCTTTGCAAAAATGCATGCAATGAAATGTGTCCTTTTGTTGCAAACTGTGTTTTTATTTTGGAGGTTACAGTTTCAGAGCTATGACTAGTTAACTCCCATGGGAGCTAACACAATGTTTTTGTGGTCCTGCTTTACAGATGCGAGTCTGACTGTGACTTTCATACCCAAGTGTGTCTGACCTCAGAAAAAAAAAAATGAAGATTCAAAAGAGAGATAAAAAGAAAAAAAAAACGTTTAGGGTTACACCAGCAAATGCCACCCAATCTGCATTTATTTCCTGTGCTGTAACAACACTAGCCCAGGAGGAAGCAGGAGAGGTTATGTTGTAGGCTCTTCACCATGCTCTGCTTGCATCAAACACTTCCCAAGCCCCAAAAGCAGGAGTGTTTCCACAGCCCCAAAACACTTCGGGCTTTCCCCACTAGAAAGTGATAGCGAAGGAAAGAGTTTTACAGCATCTCCCTGAGATAACCCATTTACCATCTAAAAGTGAGGCAGCTTTTCTGTCATTCATCTTTGGCTTCTAGAGGAAAGCACCCTCTATCACTGTTTCTGTATGCACAAACCCCTGCCTAGAACACACAACTGCAGAGTTCACAGGGCATTAGGATCCGTTTCCACATTTGCAGCACTCCTTCATGCTGTTCTAAAAAGGAATCATTGTGCCCCTCTTTCATAAAACTTATTTAGTACTCATCACAAGACAAGTTGCTACAACTCTTTTAGACTGCCTTCTTTTGTCCCCAAAAGGAATCAAAACCTTCATGATTTAAGGAGCAGATGTCAATGTATACACAATTTTACTAACCGTTCCACTCCATCGTAGTCACCACCAATTCCTATCGATTCTGAACCTGCAATTTTCTTTATGTGGTCAAAATGATCTGAAAGAAAACATCAAAGAAAACAATATCTAGGCATATGGCAAGAAGAAATAATACAGTTCAGAAATATTGGCACTAGGTGACTGTTCTCCTTAATCATGGATTCTTAATCAAATCCTTTTTAAAAAAAAAAGTCAAAAGACATCCTGATAATACAGGTTAAAATTTAATAATGCAGTTGATGTATTCTGAATATTTACTGATGCTTAACTAGATGTTATCTGTTATTAAGTACATCAGGCAGCAATCTTCAAAATAATAGCTACACTGATGAGATGCAAATGAGGAAAAAGACACGATCATAGAATAGTTTGGGTTGGAAGGCATCTTTAAAGGTCATCTAGTCCAATCCCCTTGTGATAAGCAGGGACATCTTCAATTAGATCAGGTTGCTCAGAGCCTGGCCAACCCGACCTTGAATATTTCCAGAGATGGGGTATCTGCCGCCTTTCTGGTCAACCTATGCCAGTGTTTCACCACCCTCATTGTAAAAAATATCTTCCTTATATCTAGTCTAAATCTTCCCTCTTTTAGTTTAAAACCATTACCCCTTGTCCTATTGCAACAGGCCCTGCTAAAAAGTTCCCAACAAGTAGCCCACGAATACCAACAGATTTTTCATTACCCATTACATACCTATGTTTCCCACTCTCAATTACAAAGGTTTAAGATGTTTTTCAGAAAGTAACAACTACTTTGGGATTAATGGCTGTTTGCTCCATTTGGGAGCATTATGTCCTCCAGCTACACACCTTGTACCTCTTATTATTGTTTAATGAATATTAGCTCCAAAAATACCTAAAGCTGGGGTAAGGTGTGGAAGGGAATAAACAAGCAGTGTAATTAACATGATCTTAAAAATGATGCAGATACCAGGAAATTGATAGAAGCCACCCACAAAAACTGCAGTATATTAACTTCAAACCTGCAAGGGTAGAAACATTAACAACTTTTCTGCCACAGGCCAGTACATTTGCATTGAAAGTCACCATGATAATTCCCTTGTTCTTTTTCTGAAAAATATGAAGAGACAGGTGATGGGTTGACACTCGTGTGTCCTGCAAATCTCACGGCCATCTCATATAGATCCTTCTACATCCATCCATAAGAACACTCTATAAGTCAAAGTTCAGATGGCAACAGAAGGTTTTGCCTCTCTGTCCTTTGCCCTGGATTCGTTATATTCTCATGTAGTCTGAATCAGCAGAAGTCCAGTGACTACATCAAACAAACTCAACCAGAATTTCAAAGTATTTGCAAAAACTTCATTTTTGTAACCAAAGGCAAAACACAACCCAAAGAAAATGTCTCAGAAGCAAATGTGTAACTTGTTGCTCAGGGATCTGCTCTAAATCCAATTCAGAGATGAGAGGGTGGATGTGCAAGTTTGCCTCAGGCTAGCCAAACATTGCCATTAAAAAAAAAAAAAACCCAATAAAAACCAAACCCAACAAAAACAAACAAACAGAACCTTAAAGAAACAAAGAAAAACCCCAAACCAAAAACCGTATCACTCACCAGTTGCTGGAGGATATCATCAGGAACATTTCTTGAGTGATTACAAATAGAAAATGCTGAGGAATGGCTGAAAATTACTGGTGCTTTTGAGATATTTAGTGCAGCTTTTGCTGTGGAATATGAAGTATGAGATAAATCTATCAGCATACCCAGGCGATTCATCTCCTTTACCACTTCCTAAAACAGATTTACAGACAACAGTGTCAGTATTATATTTCCTTAAAGGAAACCGTTTAGCTGATATATGTAAACAGATAAATAAATTCTGCAACTGTCAGCTAGTCATTAACATGCTGCGCCTGTATGGGTTTCTATTTACCTATTAATTTTATAGTAATTTACTCCCTCACAATTAACTAGCACGCCACCACCACGTGCTCAAAACTTATACAGCTTAGTCAATCTGAAATAAGTAATTTGAACTGTGATTCACATCCAGCTACTTCCACATATTAATTCATACTTATGATCTAATTAAAACAATTGTTATAATTAAATCCAGCACTTTTACCCTTGGGAACATCCCAGGGAACTTGGCTTGACTGAACCCTGATTACCTCCTAACTATCAAGAACTTCCAGTAGTTAATTTTTAATGACAAGTTGCTTTTGAAAAGATAAGGCCAGAAGTTATTGTTGCATGATTATAATTTCAAATCTTTGAATCTTATAATTCAAAATAATTAAATTATAATTCAAAAGAGATCCTTACTTGGCCGAATGCAGTCAGACCAATAACACTAGGATAAAAGTTGTGTATTCCTTTAGATGATGATTCAGACCTTAAAAAGGGAAGTAAGAAAGGAGAAACACCATATTCTTCTGGAGACTACAACATCAGCAACTGAAACTTCTTATGCTACACACAATAAAAATCATTACCATGTCCAATAGCCAAATGTAGGGATAATGAGCCACATAATAAATATCTTGTTCACACAGTACTTTTTATGTTCGTAACTGTTTTCTGGACATTATGCCTTCAGGTTCAGGACTGTTGTATGTTTGTGAAGCAATGCAAGACAAGCAAAGAGATGCTTCTCAGAAATTTTCTGATTAAACAGACTTTCATTAGAGAGCAAAGATATGCTGAAATGTCAGTTACCTGTCCGCCAGAAAGCCTGCTTTTCATTCCTCTCTGCACACAATTCCCCTTCCCCCAAGTCAGTACAAAAAGGAATTTTGCCAATCCAGCAAAGCATAGGTGCTAATATTCTGATACAGGAACTAAGTACCTATCTCTGTAGCTGCATATGAGACCTGCACTTCTGAGCTGCTCAGAGAGGACAGCATTGAAGGCTGATGACTGCTGAGTTCTTACATAGCGTTTACCCTCTTGTACCTACATCATATGCATTTTTAGTACTTTTTTTTTTTTTGGCCTGTTTTCCCCTATGTAACTTTCATAATAAAGCAAAAGGGATAGCAATTTTGTCATCTTCATGTTGTTAACAAGGTTTAAAACTTCCTAAATTGTCAGCATAACAAGCACTACATAACAGAGCCTTCAGTCTCCCACTTGACACATGGCAAGTGATTTACCCCAAAAACCTATCGTCCTTGGTTCCGAGTCTTTCATAGGTGAACTCTGTGTCTGAGTCCATATTTTCCCCATCTTGGAGCTGCCATCACTTTTCATTAGATGGTCACACAAACACATGCATGTTAGTTACCAAGGTGTATTGCAGGAATGTGTTAAAGTCATGTAACGAACACCCAGGTCATAATACATCCTCAGTGTTGCCAAACTGCTGTCAATGGAGTGACCGCCTTCTATTCCAATCAAACACGCGATCTTTCTACTGTCAGAGATACCTGGGAACAACAAAGGAAGATAATTCCAAAGAAATTTCATGACAGATAAGAAGCCAGCACTACTGAGCCACAACTGTTATTGTAAATTGCAAGCAATAATAATACATTTTTGTAGAACAGGAGCTTATGCTAGTGCATGTTTAAATGGCAAACTTTCTCATGACTGCAGTGGGCCAGGACTGTGCACAGAGTCAGTTATTGTGGTTCAGTGGAAAAACTGAAGTTAAAGTCACTCTTTAAACCAGGATAACTTGCCTGCTTGCAGCTCTCTGTCTTTTGCATGTATCTCCTGCAATCCCATTTAAAAAATTTATGTTAAAAGAAAGAGCATCACCTTGGGAAGTTGTCACAAATTCAAGCTCTTCATAGCTGTTACACATCCGCTTGACAACATCAATTTGCTCTAAGGTCAGACGCACAGCATCCTTGTTCTGAGCGCTGCAAAGAACATACACTGACCAAAACTGAAAGAGACATTGACAAGTAAACTAGATAACTTGTGTTTCAACTTGGAAACTTTCATTTGCTAATTGTGAAGTTCATGAGCACAGACCAAAATAATTTCCTACAGTTTACAAGGGAGTCGCCACTATAGTTTTTCCCCCAAAGGAAGAGTTATGACACAAAGCAAGAGCATCCACTCCAGCCATGATTAAAGCCTCCTGACACAGCTACTCCACAGTACACAGAGGAAAGCAGATGTAAGTTTACTTTATTTATCACAAAACAAATGTCACTGTTTTGGTTAAGGGTACCTGTATTATAAAACACAAACTTTTGAAACACAGATGTGCTGGGGAAAGTGTCTGTAGCTTTTCAATTTCATTGTTTTTTTTCACAAAAAGAGAAAGAGGCAAAACTAGGGCCAGAAGTACTTTTGTGACTGGGAAAGGAAGGAGGCAAACGTAAAAATATATTCTCAGACTCACAACCACGGCAGTACATACCTGAGCTCCCACATAACCAGCCTGAAGTTTCGCAAGGTTTGTGTGTGTCTTGTTGAGTTCTCTTAAGTTGACTCTACTGAGTCTATTTTGGTAAAATATTCTCAGCCGCAGTGCAAAGTCGTTGTGGCTACAGTTGAAAACAAATAGGGCTTGTGACAGAAATAAGTTGTTCCCCTTCTAACCCAAATGTATTTTCTTCCACTGTTCGTAGTCCCTTAGACTATTAATTGCCAATAGTCCTTGTAATAACATACGCTTAAAAGTCTCCCTTCTTTTGCAAACAAGCTTTATTTGTTAATTAGGGCAGCAAGAAACTTTTTCTTGCCTCTCCCATTTTTATAGCTGCTGTGTTTCTGTATCTATTTTTCTCCCTATTGTTATTGAAGGAATGGAAGAACTGAAATCAGCCACCACACTCCTTCGAAACAAGTACTTGTGGTAGAATAATCAGTGCTGCCTGTGGTAGAATAATCAGTGTTTGTGTTCCCACGTCAAAATACACTCACCGCAGACATCATTCCTTCAAATCGTAAGGGTACCCTTTCAAGGTACGATGCCTGCTTTCTAGCTCTGCACAAAAGTCATTGCTGATGAAGATGCCATTAAATTACGGGAAGGAGACAAGGGTATTATATAAAGGGAAGCAATTATTAAGTGGTGAAACCTGACCAGAAAAATCACAAATGCATTTAGAATAACCTGATCCTACAGTAAGCACCTCCTGAACCATAACTCCTTCCAGATAAATCACTGCAACAGTAACTAACTGCTATGTGCTAGTAACAGCCTATGTCTCTACTCATCTAAACACACTTTAGCATTTCCTCCTCACTTGTCAAGATTTACAAAGAGAGTTTAGTTGAACATATTTTATGTACCCATCAATTAAACGTGTATCTTGCATCAACTCGATAGCTCTCTCTCTCATTGATTTCTCATAGCTGAATGGCACAGTAGCAAAGAACATCAACAGCCACAGCAACAACTTTGTTGTATTTCTCTTCATTTCCATTTTCCAGTTTGCTACAGCAAAGAGATACCACAATTATTTGCTGATGACAATGAAACAGCAAAATTTCCAGTCTGTGGAAGTTGTATGCTTAATAGTATAGGCAGAGCCAAAATGCCTCTCCTTCTGGTAAGGCTGGGGTGAATTCTGCAGAGGAAAGAAAGAAAGAAAGAGAGTAATAAACAAAAGGGAAGGTAGTGGTGGAAACTGTAAAACAGCTACCTTCTCCCAAAGTTTTTAAGATCTCTGGCTGTTGGCCATTGGTTATATGTGCAAACTCTGGCTGTTGGCTTTTTGCACATATAACCACTCCTTAAACCCTGCTGCTGCCACCAGCTGACTGCTGAAGGGAACCCAACTCCTCAATCAGAGCTGGCAGGGTGAGCCTGACGGACCCTGGACTCTCATCTCCCTAAAAGCAGCTCCCAAAACAACATAAAAACATAGTTCTCTCATTACGTTAACTGGTTTGTTTCATTATTTGGGAAACTTCACACTGAAATGAACAATGAAACTGTTTTTGAGAAATTCCAAAAATCAGCTGCTTCTGAGTAAACTGTATTGTTGAAACACACAGCACATCAGAGTATTTTTCAGAGGAAAGCTATTGAAATCCAACACTTTTCCATACCTTAGCAAGGACAATATGTGCCAATCTTGAAAGGGTCACTTTATTTCCATGAGGAAATGGGTATGACACCAACTTCAAGAATAATACAAGTGCCCTCTGCTCTTTTTTAAATTACAGTACTCAAACACTTGGACAACAGCCTTTCAGGTGTCAGTCAAAAAGCATTTTTACAAACAGGTTAGAAATACCTCCTCTTCTATGTAAAGTAACTATAAGATCTGCTAGGAGGTGAAAATACCTTTGCCAGGGAAAAGGTTGTTTGCCTTTCCACCCCTCCACATTTGGCAGCATTACCTACAAAGCTGAGGAGCCGTCACCTCCTTCATTCATTGGAATTAAATCCTAATTAGATGCATGTGCCCTGTGAATTCTTTCAAATCAAAGAAGTTTGGATAGAATTCTAATATTGCAGGGTCAGTGCTCAAATTTTTCAAAAGACAGAAAAAAAAAAAAAAGTTGACTTTTCATTTGTTTTCCACTATGAGTCAGTAAAGTTTACATTTATAAACTTTCTTCTGGCAACACAAAAGTTTGTTTGTACTAAAAAAGGAAGTTGTTTTTATGTATTTCTTGTCTGCAGAGGTAAAAGCAAATAGCAAATATCCAATATATGATCTACAAGGCAATTCATCTTGCCTGCAGACTTTGCTTTTCTTGTCTTTAAGCGAATTTTCTAAAGCAACAACAGGAGGTAGACATAAACCAGGAAATGATTTTCTGATATAAAGCCATATATGCATCAATAAAGTCACAGATATCTCAAGGGAGATCCATAGGCGACGGTGGCATTGCAAGCAAATTCAGGTCACACTAAACAGATTACATATTGAAGGCATCCTGTTCTAAACACATTTGTTTCTTCCTCTCACTAGAACATTTTGATTACAAAAAATCAAAGCCACAGTGAGAGTAGACCAGGATATTGAAAAGCAGCAGAGTGAAAATCATATTAAAATTCTTCTATTTCCAGCTGGTTTATATTAAACCATTTTTCTGTCACCTACAATATGCAGAGTGTAAATCAAAGGAAAAGTTAACTGGCTTATTTGCCCTGCCTATGCCTGATGAAATGTAAATGTGTTTGTAATGGAACTGTATTTAATAAGCCAGTATAAGTTTAATTAAACTGTGCGATTAAGATGTTTTAAAACAAAAATTAATCCATTTTGCATGTATTTTCCCTCTAATTCAAAATAATATAAAAGGTAAGAAATAAAAAAAAAAAAAGAAAGAAATGACATCACAACTTGCATTTAGAAAGCTGCAAACTGCTATTCTAAAAAATCCTTCAACAAAAATTCCTAAGGTTCCTCTTTGAGAAACTGGCTTAGGCCTTTTCTGCTTCACAAGATATGGGAATGCGTTAAATTGTAGGACCATCTGGCAGGAAGTACTTGTGGACAGTGGGAACAAGCAAGCTTATACAAAAGGGAGCGTTGATGGAGAAGTCGATTTAAAATCAGCCTTGAAGTGGTCTCAGAAAGAAGCGCTAGGACAGCTGAATAAACACAGTAGTACACAGGCACAAATGAAGATCCAATATAAATACGATACAAGGGGCATTGTGGCACTAACTAAAGAAAATGAATAGCCCTCACTCCTTAACATTTCCTACAAGAAAACCATAATCTAAGGAATAGCATAGAGAGTATTTGTGAAGTACAGAAGTCGAATGCTACATAGAGGAAAGCACTCTAGAAATAGATTTGTCCTTCAAGGATGCTTAACAGTCTGTGTTCTCATTCATTAACAAACATAACAGAAGTGATTGACACCAAGTTTCTTCTCATGTGTACAAAACTTAAAAGAGTTTTTGGCTAGGCCCTTAGGCAATTTACATCGTAAGTCTACGTATCTGGGTTTTCTCATGGGAATGGTTTCCTACGGGCCCAACTACTTCCCCTGGGGTCAGAATAAGGACCAGACCTTCCAAGTCTGGGATGATACTCTCAGACTCTCCTTCACCCGAGCACAGTTGACTCCCTGGCAATACTTTAATTTGTCCAGGATTTATACCATAGCTGATGGAAGAAGCCCTTATTCCTCTCATGTCTGCACAATAACTAAGGCAACCTTCTGTGTTCTTCCCACATTTACTGATTGAAAGGGAGCTTTTTCTGCTTTTATTCATTGCCACAGCTTTATATTTGTGTACCAGGAAAAAATTATTGGGAAGGTCATTTTCTATCATTTTTTTTGTAATACTGCCTTTAGCAGAAAAATATTTAAATTGTCATTGGAAACAACTGTGGTGTGTCAATGCTCAACAAGTTGACCTCTGGTATTACTTTTACTCAAATAAATTGAATATTTATAGATTACGTATTTGGGAAAAAATGAGGCAAGTCACAGATCCATGGGCTTACACATTATATCTAGGTACAGCAAAATCCATGTTCAAAATATGAGCCCTATTGTGCTTGAACACAGCACAAGGTGTTTGATTTCCTTCTTTCACTCGTTTTCAATAAAATCCATTTATGCAAGAGGGCACATTCCAAAAAAAAAAAAAAAGAAAAGAGTACAAAAAAAACCCCAAAGCAAAGTGCATCATTAGTCCTCATGGGACAAATCCAGAGGCAGTCCCATGATGCTGCTCCAGGAACTGAAATTCATCTCTTCAATTCTGAGTTAGGCACTGCAGCTGAGTCTCCCACAGACCAAAAGTCTATCCCAAAGAAATAAGTGTAACACTGCAAGGGACAATAAACACAAAGAAAAAACTTTCTTCTGACTTTCAGCTCCACTCCAGCTACATGAAACATCACAGGCTTGCAACATACAGACACACACAGTAGGAAAGAGATAAGGAGGGAGGTGCAAAATGCAGCTCTATCTCTTCTTCCACATTACACTTCAGAGCCAAAACGTCTCTTTCCATATCTACCTTTGCATGTCTCATTAAGAGCATAACTGCTTTTCATCCCCACCATACCTCTGCACACAGGACAGGCACAGCAATTTTGAGGCATCAAGCTTAGAAAAGCCATCAGCCCACAGCCCAAAATAAACAATGACAATCCCTGGAGAGCTGCAATAGACACAGAGTGAGTCTTTGCAGACACGCTACAGAAATAAAGCTTTACTATCTCGCACTAGTTAGCTTTTACCATTGGTTTACATTCTCTGAGCTCTTCATGAACAGCTAGGAAGTTACTATCGATAAAACATGAATGCTGAGAAAGCATACATTACGCTGAGTATTCCCACATCAGGGAGGACAGAGCTAAAATGAAGCAGGATGGTCATATCTGCCATATAAGGCTGCAACAAGGGGGATTGCTCTTTTAAAATAGATACATTTTAATGGAAAGTTTCACAGTGAAAAAAGGAAAGTTTTTCTGCCTGCTTCTGTCATTTACCATCTTCGGAAGTATGGGCAAGCTGCCTGGCCCCTCTTCTCCTTTCCAGCAGGCAGGCCAGACCTCAGTGCAGAAGGTTCAGTAAACAGCTGCTATTTAAGTGCAGCAAATCTCAGTTAGGAATGACATTCCTTTCATCCCATTTGAAGTCCTTATTTTCCGTCTTATTCTTTATAAAACACTTCATGACAGCCATTACATTAAGACTTGAATTTGTTGAATTACTGTGCCAAATCAAATATATAAAGTGCAATAAAATAGAGCTCAAAGATCAAGATAGTAACATATCGTGAAAAATGAAGGTTTACACACACACACACACACACACCCCCAATCCAGTTATGCTGAGAGCTCATGTGGATAATTCTAGCGCATCTCTGAATTAACTACCTCAGATCATGGCAGCAGTTTAGTTGCAGCAGCACAGAAAACACAAGATGACCCCGGACCCTAGGTAAAAGCTTCCTTGCTGATTACTGCCAAAAGCATGGATTCTCCCTATTCCTTAAATAATTATTAAACATAATTAGTAATACATAAATATTAAACATACTTCTAGGAGCAGAACACATGCATCATACTATGAAGTATGTTTTTAAGAAAAGATACAGATCCCTTTGAAATTCACCTTGTCATCAAGACAGTCTTTCAAATCTTTGTCAATTTTTGCTTGAAATTCCTTCTGCCATCACCAGCCCTGAATCACGTCAGGTTTATATGTTCCCCTGCTTAGAAACCTCTTTAGTGCTTTCACAATACAGGTATTACAATGTATAATTTTCAACCTGCTATTCCTTCCCTGCTTGTGCAAACATGCAATGAAGTGCCACCAAGGAATGAGAAAACATAGTGCTGTTAAACTTATTGCTTAAAACAGGCATAAAAGGGAATAAATACAGTAATGGCTGGAAGGCATTCCAGGATCTCTAGGGAAGAGAAAGGAAAAAGCAGGAAAGCTTGTCCCAAACTTCCTGGGAAAGTGGAACACACTAAGGGGCAATTACAGTACTTCCATATACAGAGATAGTCACTCAGCCTTGAATTTAAGTGCATCCTTGGATATTATACATGCTATCCACCGTGCATGCAGACTTCAGGTTTTTCAGATGCAATATAACCTCAGTTGGCAAGACTTCTTTGCAAGTGAAGTGTAGGACATACATTGCTTTCTCCTTTAAAACAATTCCAAACCAGATTTTATTATTACAGATAAAAATGATGTTTTAACTCCAGAAATATTTCTTGTAACTTTCCTTAAGAAAAGGACAATCACTGAATTTCTTTCCTGTTAGGTTCTCATCCTTTACTTCACTGTTGTTTTTTCCTGTCCACAGTTTTTAAGACTTTCTGACAAATGCAAATTGCTGAATGCAGTAATTTTGAAGTAAACAGGAGCTCTGCTAATGCTATGTGGTTTTTTATCTAATTGATGACTATGAGGACTATTTTCTCAGAAATCCTACGTCACTGAAATTTTTTTAACTTCAAGACAGATACGCTTTATGGCATAATTTCCTAAAGGCAGAACAAACCAGAACAGCCTGACAACTACTTCTGTAGCACTGTAGCAGACCACCCATTATCAGGCAAAATTGTGTCCAGTTTAAGAGTGCTGACCTCAGTGGAAGGGCTGGTGAGGAGTGTTTGATGCAGGGAGTCAGTTGGCTGCTTTGTTAATGCACAGTCTCCTCTTTCTCGTATCTGGTGATACTGCTTTCCTAGAATGCAAACCAGAACCCATTGAACAGCATGTACAGACTTGAGTAAACTACTCTAGGGTTGCCCTCTGCGAATGTACTCTCTACTGTACGGACCACAACAGGTTTCAAAGCTATAGACAGCAGATTATATGACAGGAATGGTCTTCCTGCCAGTCACTCCATTTGGGTCTCCTGCCCCATGCTCCTGTCCCTTGTTTAACATGTGCTCTTCATGCCAGGGTCAGTGCAAACCATGCCCCCTCCAGCCCCTGCTCCTGACAGACTCATTCTTTTTGGCAGGGTTTTGCCCAGTTCCAAAGTATTTCTAATATTCTGGAAATGCTTGGGTACTGCTTTCAAAAAACAATGCTACAAACTAGTCAGAGAGATAGACAAAGGCCACAAGGATGAGCATTACTGAGCATTAACAACCGAGTTTAACCATAATGGATGCAGCCTGTGGAGATGTTGCTCTCACAGGAGGTAATGAACTTTGCTTCAGCACAAGAAAGCCTATTTGAGTATTTGTGCCATAGTGGAGTTTACCTGCCTCTCCCTCACAACTGTTAAAAAGAGAGCATTATCAAACACATCATGGGCAATTTTTTTTTTTTTTTTTTCTGGGCTGCCCACATGTTTCTAATCTCAAAGTCTCAAAGTGAGCATTTTGTTTTCTTGCTTTCTTTGTTGTGGCATGTAAATGAAAGATTTTGAGGAACATCAGTTACTGAAACACAATCATTCTCTAAGTCTTTTGTCAGATGGGAGTGCAGTCTTTGAGAAGCAGTTTTTCTTCCATAAACATGCATCAAAAATATACATAAATTCTGAGACCCAAAAACTTTAGTGAAACAGCACTTCGACAGAACTGTAAAGGATAGAGAGCAGTCACAAGTTGTTGCTTTTCTGTTTTGTGGCAACTGTAGAGATTTCCCTTAAATGTCAAAGCACAAATGCAGGCTTTACTAACACAGTGAAAAAAATCCTTGTATCTCTAATCCAGAAAATGTTAAATTTGTTTGTGGCAGCTTAGCATGCATAATGTTAAAAAGGAAAGGTCAAAAAATTAAAAAATTGCCCAAGAATCAGAATTGTGGCAAAGGCAAATTAGTTTATGCAGGCATTCCTTGGTTTCAAATTCCTCAAACCAAAATACAGATCAGATCTGCAACCTGTATGTCTAGAACTCTGCCAGATCCTGACAAAATTACTCTAAAAGGAACACTAAGATTTTATAGCTTATTATGTACTCTGTGACATAGTACAGTATAACTGCTATTCCTGAAAGCCACATAATTTGTCAGTTCAAAATACTTAATGAGAAAGTAGCAAGCCTTGTTCACACAATAACACTGTTCTGATGCTATAAAAACTGCTACACAGGGTAAATTTTTGTCCAAATATGTACTATTTTTCCATCAATACTAACTCCATAGAGATTTCCAGGAAGAGTTTTAAGCATGAACTGTACCTACATGTTCTTCAAGTGATTTGACTGCTAACAGAAATCATATGTATCTATACATTACCAAATCTCCATTGCATGTATTTGTACAGAAATGCTATTCTTGGTAGCTACAAGAATTTCCTATAGATTTGTTATATAAATGTACCTTCTAGGTTTCCCACAAAATATTCTTTATACTTTGACAGTAAGACTCATTTGCCTTTGAAACTGTTTAGGAAAAAAAGACACATAAGTATATCATCATTCAGAAATCAGTTCTTGAAAATTTAAGGAGTACTGCAAACACTACACAAAATTAGGAACATGGTACATTAGACACCCCTATTTAAACAACATTTAAAATACAAAACCCACACAGCTTTTTTCCATGCTGACTGAGCAGAGTTGAAAAGTGGAAGTTGGCATGAGATTTATAGCTTTTTGTTGTCTATCTAAAGGATCCTTGGAGCAGGTTACCTTCTTAGGAAAATGCAGCGGAGTCAAAATCCACATTGGACCGTGTTGGATGCAACAGCTAAAGCTTGGCACCAGGTCCTCCTGGCATCAGAGCAGCAACAAAGAAACGTCCTATATTTCTTTAGCTCACATGTCACAGGCTTCACACTCAACAGGCATTTGGAGATTGCCCCTTTCAGAGATATAAGGTCTGAGAGAGAGCTTTCAGTTCAGCTACCGCCCACACGAGAACCCACAAGCCTTGTGCTGTGTTCAAACTCCGGCATTTCCTCCCTCTTGCGGCAGGCTGTTTGTGCAATCCATCATGCATCTGCTAGCTAACATATGATGTGTTCAATGCTGCTCTGTTTATATTGTTTTAGAAATAGGTGCCCCTCATCACAAAATAAGTTAGGTTGGAAGGGATTTTTAGTGAAATGCCATTTCGTCCAGCCACCTGATCCCAGCTAAGGTAACTTCAAAGTCAGATCAGGTCGCTCAGGCCCTCACCCAGTGGAGGCTTTGATGTCTTCAAGGAAAAAGATTATACAACCTCTCCAGGCCCCTGTTCCAGTTCCACCTTACTGCTGACCTAATTTTGCCACATTGATTACACCTAAGCCAATAAATATCTCCCCCTTGTTACTATACCTGCTGGATTTTTATCAGGACTTACAGTGCCACTGTGTGATATTTGTAAAGGTCAAAATGCTCACAAGTTACAAATGACCTTTTCAAAGATATTTATGTCTCTGAACCTACTGGGACTTTTCACTCCCTTTGTGGGAGCTGACAGTTTGGAAACTAAAGAAATATGTGCAAAAACATGATCCTGCAGTTTCACAATAAGTTAGTTCAGCTTATCATCATTTTTATGTTACTTCATACTTTCTACAGAAAACCGAAAGATCATCATGTTTTTGTTTATGATTCCATTGCAGAGAAATAACCAAGTCTCACAATCAAAACTCCCACAGAGCTGTTGCACGAGTCATGTCTTAACTGGAACGTATGTCTGTCATCAATCTTCAAGTTCCCAGTAATTAGAAAACTTAAACAGAAACCCCCACATCACTTGGAATTCTGCCACCCATTTCTAATTTCATGAACTTCACTTATAAACATTTACCACCAGCTCAAGTGGACTGAAGAACCTAAACAGTATGAATTCAGTATCAAGAGAAAAGACAAATATTTTCTTTAGTTATCCTCTACCTAATCTGAAGCTTGATCCAGGCCAGGTCCGTTTTTATGCCTATGACAGGAAACTATCTCCCAAATTTAATTTAATGCAACAAATAACAGGCTCAGATTAATTTTCCCACTTTTGGTCTAGTTCTAGCTCATATTTCCTTGCTAATTTTCAACTTTTCAAATTCTCATCCTCTTCTTCCAAGGTAAGTAATATCATATAACTATCATTGCTTGCAATTTATTTTTCCTATTTTCTCAGCTTTCTGTCCTCGTAAAGTCAAGTTTCATCTCTAATCTGGTTTCTACATGCCTCCAGCTCCTTATTCAAGAACAATTTTTACTAAGCCACTAAGCTCCTGCTCAGACTTTTAACAGCTCACCTCTTTGCAGATACAGAATGTAGCTGATTTTTAAAGCTGCTAAAAGGCGAATTCTTCCTTTGGCTCACAGTCGGGTTTCCTCTATCTTTTTATTCCAATAGCCGTGGATGAGCCTTAGCAGCTGTTTGTGTATAATAATTCTTATAATATGGCATTTGTGATGTATGTCCTTCCTGCAGGGTCCATCTGTCAGGACTGTTCTCTTAATAAATATCCCGAGAGCTATCTTTATTGTCCAGAATGTTGTTATACAGCTGTCTCTCCCTGATAATAGCTATCCCTATATGTTTATATCATCTTGTATTCACCTCAGACATATTTTGGAGCAAGCTGAGAAGCTATAAAATAACTGCAGCCCTTACACTCATACCATCTGCTGTCAGGACACAGAGGGATAACATTACACGTTGGAACTATTTTCCATGCTAGCAGCTTCACTAATTTCAATACTTACACATCCAAAATGCTAGTGTTTTTACTACTAGCACAGATTAAACTGTAGATTACTACAGCTGGGAAAGCAGGGCTTTGCAAATACAGATGCCTACTGTGGCAGCCATTTTTAACTGTAATTTAGTTTCTCCATAAAATCCTTATATTCTACCAGCTTGTGGCATCATCTACCCTACATAATAGAACTCCAGCATTTAGCATGGATATAGTTTTGTGTGGGAATATGCTTTAAAACCACATACAGGGAAATGGCTTAGGGACAAGCCACATTAACATAGTATTATAAATGCTGCTTATCAAGTATCCAAACTTGGTATCTCACTTCCATGTAAAGATTGCAATCTTGAAGACCATCAGCTTACCATTTCATGAGCACAGGCAACAGTGTTTTAATTAGAAACTGTTACAACATGTTAGGAAGAGGAAATCCCATGTATCAAGTCTTCCGTTTGCATAAAAATAGCAATCCAGGCAATCTTAACTATTGCAAATTAAGTGCCGTCTGTTTCTTCTACTGATCTCAGTATTAGTTTCAGGTCCTAAAATGGAGTGAGTTTGCACTTGGAGGGGGGATGGTAATGGGAGGTTCATTGGTTGCTTTAATCTATTTAAATCAGCATGGTCGCATCATATTTCCTCAGACAAGACCTTGTGAGAAATATTAATCTAAGCCTGGGAAATCAAAGACGTTTCGAACCAAGTCAGTAAAAAACTTCTTTTTCCCATGTTACTCTGTTTTGCAAGTGGCTGAAGCTGCCACAGTTTCATGACCCTGGCCACCCTGTTTGACCAGCAGCTGTGAAAACAGTCCAGATGATGCCATGTACTCTCAGGATAAGTAGATACAGAACCACATCAGTTAACACAATTGCCAAATGCAAAAGAAACAGGAAGGAACGCAAAGACGAGTGTTTCTCTTCACACATGCCAGTTTTATTTTCCCATGTTCTGAGCAGAGAAAAGGCTTCATGAAGCACATCAAGATGTCACAAAAGCTTTGTAGTCACTAGGAAGAAAGCTACAGCTGAATGTTTCCTACAGTTGAAAGCAAATAGTGCCGTAATGAAAGCAGATACCTTTCAGGATGAACACAAATGAGTACTACACTGACACCAACAATGACTGTTGTCAACATCTTTTTCTACAAATACCGAAGTTGTTGTGGGTTCTCCTGGCTCAATACTCCCACAGAATTAATTTCCACAGTGTGTTGCAAAGAAAGATGGAGGAAGCAGCTGCAGAAAAAAAAGTTGTAATAAGGTTATCTGTTCCATTAAGTTACGCTTATTTTAAAATACTAGCAACATTTACAAGTGATAACGCCCAAATAGTGATGCAAACCAAACAAAGCATATGGTCTCCCTGCTTTCTGTTCATTTAGCTATACGTTGTTCTACAAAGGTATTAGCTATCCATTTTAATTCTTTTGATTCAAGAAAGGTGAAAGTTCTTGCCACAAGGTGGCAGGAGCTTCCCAATTAAAATCATACCTAATTTGTGATCTAACACCAGATTGCTAATTGTCAGGACTATAAACCATTTCTGTCAACCAGGATGCAAACTAGCTTGCTTCAGACAAGTAGGGGTTTGGTGTTTGTTTGGGGTTTTTTCTCCCCAGAACAAGAAAATAAAAAGAAGAATCTTTTAAAAAAAGCAATAGAAGAGATCCCAAAAGCCTTATGGACAGCAGCAGTTGTTGCCTACTCAGTTCAGGAATTATAACTAAAAAGGCTTCCAGAAACAGTTTAAAAAAAACAGTATTTAGAAAAATTGTTTGCCCACTCTGGATTGATTCCTATATAAGCAGTCTTTCCTTTTAAAAGCAGAATTCTCAAAGCTTTATTTCTGCCACTTTCCATTCCAATTTTTCAGCAAGAGCAAAGCCATTCATATCTATTTAAAGTAGCAGTTGTGATATTAGGCACCCACAGCCATACAGAGCAGCAAACTCCACTGAATGCTGTGTTTTCTGCTCAGCAGAGGTTTCTAAGAAATGCCAATCCTTTTTGGTATCAATAAGAAAACCCAATTTAGTAGCAAGTCTGCTTAGTCAGCTTCATTTCTGCCACCTAATAATGGGTTGGCTTTTTCCTTTGAGTTTCAAAGACTTTGCTTTGAGTTTTGGGAGGGGTGCCTAAAAGTCATCATCATTGTCTCTGATCTGCAGATGATGTCCAGGTAATCCTTGACCCAGGCCTGAATCCTCCTTATTCCTTCCTTTTCTTCCTTCACTGGAGCTCATGCCCTGAAATGTAGTAGCTACACTGGTTTGGGAGATGTTTTACCAGTGCGCTCACAGCTGACAAGTCTGCTGCTGTAAATTTAAGTATAGACCTAGCCGAAATCTTTCAGTGATGTAAACTGACCAACATTCATGAACGGAACATTGCAAATTAAATTTTTGTGCCTTGGCCCATGTAATATTTCCATTTTTACAGATCTCTTCTTTTACCCACTTGTGTTTACTCTCAGGATTATTCTGGGAAAATGGAAGATCACACAGCTCAGGAAGAACGGGAGCATTTCATCCACTGAAGTCACTCACACTGTGCTATTAGCAGCAAGAAAGTTACTAGATGTGACCTTCAGGTTACAGTGTTCACTGGTGCTTAAGGCTGTCTCCACAGAATGCTTGAAATCTATTGTCATATAACAACAGATTATGGTGGCAGAGAAGATGGTATATTCTGGATTTTTTTTTTTTTTTTTTTTACATAGTAGAAGAGTATGAGAAAAGTTTCAAGTATTCTTTCTTCCACTGACTTTAAACTTCTTTCCTACTTATCTTTGCTTTATAGTTTGCTACTTATTCTGCTAAATTATACTGATTGTAATTTGTGCTCGCAAGACATAACAAAATCTCAAAGATATTTCTGCATAAACATCACTGAAGTTGTCCATAGTATTATTTGTAGATTATAACATTTTGTTAACAAGAATAATTATATTTATTTACTAACAAATTCCATTTTAATTTAGAGCTGAGGATATTGCCCTTCTCTCTCCTCTTTTGTCTTAAGCAGCTGGCCAGCTATTTTCAGTGTTGTTAAGAGACTTCAACATACTGTTGTCTTGGGATGTCTCTGTTAGATCAGAAAGTTTGCCAACTTAGAATTCATTGTTTCTGAGCTACTTTATCATCTATACAACATATTGTGATACTTAAGAACAGCTTTCCTTTAACTGAGGAATTTGGCAGTAATATGAATAAGGTGGTAGATAGAAAATTGCCATGGTTCTACTGGAAACAGAGCTTCCTTGCAGCTATGAGAGAAAATCACCATGGAAACTTTTTGCTAAGATGATATTAAAGAGCAGCATGCACACTTACATCTCTCCTTTTGTAATAAGTAGCATTTGGTAATACAGTCTGGAGTGACTGAGTAAAAGGGCACAGCAAGAGACCAGTACTTACTCAAGAGAATTACTGCAGAATTTTGCTATGTTGCAGAGCTGGCCAGCTGACAGTGTATATTGTTACACAAAGAGGAGCATTAGGAGATGAACCAGACGAGTGATCTTACCCAACCAACTAGGTAAAGTCAAGTTGATAGACACACAGGAAAAAAAGGTTTGTGAACTCACCTTAAACTCGTTTATCACCATGAGAAGCTAAGTGTTTTCATGCTGTCATAAAATTATCTGTTTTTCAAATCAGAATGGACCAAGCTCATGAACTCCAGTGAAGTTGTAATACCTTCTCACCTTTCTTCATCTAAACACCAGTAAGCCTAGTATTTAACAAGGGGAGCAGTGCTTCTCCAGGGTGATACTCTGCTTCTAGCTTTCGTAACATAAGTATGTCTCCTCAAACTCTGCATTGGGATTTGATCACTCTTTGCATAGAGTCATGTATGTGTTTACCAGTATATCACATTTGAGGACCCAAATCAAGACATCCTGTTCTTCTGTGTGAGGTCAAAATGCGAGACATTCACTCACATCACTTTGACCACACTCAATTCGCAAAAGAGCTGTGCACAAAACCAGAGGAGCACACAGGAAGAGATACATTGTCTTGAATCTGATCATAAAGCCAGGACACATTCTTTATTCTCTAGAGAATAAGAAACAAGTATCAACAAGCATCCTGTGTTGAGGTTTATTATGGTTTTGCCATCTTCTAGTCCTAATTTTATATATACACCTCCCAACACTGTATGCCCAGTCTTGTCTTTCAGTAGCTTTATTCCAATATAATTTCTGCTAGAGCCAAGATCATAATTTGTTACTCAGTTGTAAATGAATAACAAGCTTTGTTAAACAAATCTACCTGCCTTATCAAAAATTAAACTGCAGAAGAAAGCATGGATACAATGCTTTTGGCTGTTCAAATGGAGTTGCTTTATTTTTATCATAAATTCTAGGTAAGGTAAAAGTAACTTGTAGGGTATTTATAATCAACAGCTGCCATGCATCTACCCATCCACTAAGGAAGACATGAGAGAGTCATGTGAAGGATTTACCCTCACACTAAGAAGCATCTAACCTGCTGTGTGTTTAACCAAACCTGCCTCATCATGCCTGTGACAGAGCCAGTTTAGAACAGACAGGGAAGTCACCAGTTCTTAATTCACTTAACTGCTTCAAAAGAGGCTGCCTAAGTGCCTAAAGCAAATTCAATGGCATCACACACTTCAGTTTACATAAAGAAAGCTCAATAGTTCTACACTGCTGCTTTTACTCATACGTGCAACCACGATACCTATTACACAGAGAAAAATCACTGTCTGAATTTTGACTTTTTACAGTTTTCAAGTTGCCATTGCTTCAAGAGTGGAGCCAATGGGACTTAGACTAAATATCTAGCTAAAACTGAAAAACTTTCACTTCGCAATCTAATTCATCAGCATGGCAAAAGATCTCTGGATATTTTGAGCATATTCTCAAGTAATTGGAAAGTACTGTCACTGATTCTTTACCAAAAGGAAAAGGTTTCACTGAAAGGTTTGAACCTAACAAATCAAAGAAAGCTGAATAGTTCAACTTCAGTGTTCCCAGTAATTCAGCTTCGATATACTTCTGCCAGTAGTGCCAATTTGTACCTCACTTGGAAGAGACTCTCACTGGAGTTCACAGACAAATGTGCTCAAGAGTTCCTGTGATGTATGTATAGTTAACCTAGATAATGTCAAAGAAAGGTAAACGAAAGAATCAGATCTTGGATTACTGGGTCATATGCTGTGGGAGTTGAAGGATTTCAAACACAGGTTAAGTTAAAATGAATTTTGACAAATTACCCTTTTGTATTACCTAGAGCTCCTGCAATGTAGAGATGGATGCAGGTTATTTATATTATTCACAGATAGTTTTGAATTACATGATTGTATATAACAACATGGAGCTTAACTAAAAACACTCTCCCATGTAAGTTTACAGAGTATCTAATCACAAAAGACTGAATCAGCTTAGGCACATTACAACCTTCCCTGACCTAAGCATATACTGCATAGTGAATCTAAAACCTATACTATAAATTAGTGCAAGTTTCATGTGACTTACTTTCTATTTCTAGTGAAAAAGTTAAATTAGAATAAGCTGAACACAGCACAAATTTGAACTGTAAAAAAGCATTTTGAACACTGAACATTCAAGTCACAGAAGACATGGAGCAAAAGACATTCTGTTTTTTCAAAAAATAGTCTCAGACCACTATACAGAAAATAGAGATAAAAAAAAAAAGGAGATAAGCTACTTTAGCTGAGCATAAAAAGTGTGTTAGAGTTATTAAGAGCCTTAAGCGTTTTACCAAAATGTATATTTAAGGTTCTTTTTTTAGCAGATGATGGGTTCTGGCATTGAGAAAGCAAGTCTTTATCTTAGCATACAATATGAAACAACACTTCAAGAGATAAAACAGCTTGACAAAGAGATTATTATCAGTTGTTCTAGTAACTATATGGTAGATTGCTCAGAGGAAGATTGGGCAAAAAATTTCTGTGCCCTTGATCTGCATCGTGTTGAATGTGATCTGTTTATTACCAACATGATTTTCTATCTTGGAGACTGACTTTACGAGTCATTATAAAACAGCTCTTCAAGGATGAGAAAGGCAAATCTTTGATTTGTTTTGAACCTTTCTACAGACACGCTTTTAAAGACAACTGTTTGAACATGAACCACATATGTCTACGGTTTAGGTGACACCAAATTATGTACACATTCAAGTAGTAATTTTTTAGAACTTGTTTGGGTTTTTTAATATTCTATCTGTTCCATAAGCTTCTGAATAACTACCTTAGTTTTTTCTCATACATCCAAGAATGTTCTGTAACATAGGATTTGTCTCCTCACCACTACAGGTAACTATTTTCACACAGCTTACATTATTCAAGAAATGAGTTGGATTTTCTTCTGAAATGCACTGCCTGCACTCAATGACTGCATATAAGCAAGTCGGGCAGTCAGCATGCAGACTACATATTCAGTCCCACGGCCTGAATCTTCTATAGAGCCTCCTAAGAGGCCTGCGATATAAACAAACTACCCGCAGGTCATTTCTAGTGAATAATCTGAAGATGTTGCAACATATAGAATAGAAAACAATTCATCAATACCTTCACTCAGGTACTGAGAAAAACAAAATAGTTTCTCTGAAAAACTGAGACTGTTCCATAAGACTATGTGAAGGTAAAGTGATGGTATACTTCAGCTCTCTCTCTCAACCCATTAAAATGGATGAGAGAAAGCTGGTATTTGCAAGAGCTGACACTCCTGGAAATTAGTGTACTCCTGAGAGCAGTACAGATGTAGCACTAAAGGACTTGGAACCAAAAGGATTTTTCTTAGTTCAGAGCACCTTCTACTAAATCAGCTATTTCTTTGATTAACAATCAAAACTCAGTTAGAATTTTATCTGAAATTATTTAACCTGTGGAAACAGTTTAACAGTCGAATCATTTGAGGGAAGAACATTAACTTTGGATCAGCTCCATGCAGATTTTAGAATGAAATATAACATGAAGTTCTGTCAGATCAGAACATTTCCAGAGTTTAGCTTATCATAATTTAGGTTATGTGTTTGCTAGGAAGTAGTGCAGTTCAACAGAAGCCCATTTGGAGAGTGACTCGTGGTACAAGCCACAAGAAGCAGGGGCAATTAGCAGTCTCAGTTCAGAAGTACGCTTTTGATGCAAATTTGTGTAGATAGACCCTTATGATCTTCCTGTCCTTACTGGGGATGGAGAGCACAGAACACTTTTTCTTGGTTCATCACAAAATCAGTATTTAGTCTATATTTACATTTAAGAATATGCTTTGTTTTGCCACTGTTACATGGTGGTTTACGTGCTCTTACCTCAGCCAACACTTAAGCAATACAAACAAAACAGATCCACAGAGACAGCCAATAGCCCACTCAAACAGTTCCATGATTAAGTCTTATTAAAGAGAAAAAAATAGTACAAACTGATCTAATAGATTAAGAAGCAATCAATAAACCTCCATCTACTTTAAATCCTGACTGTACCATCTCACTAGTAACATCACAGGGCTCTGAGCAGCTGTGCTAGAAGCTGTCATCAATTAAAATCAAAAGGACTCTTCTCAGTTACGCTCAATCTAAACCCTTTTCATGAGGAAAGAGTTTTACAGCTTAATAAACTGTTCAGGTGAAGTTGAAACTCTTCAAAAGAGACCAAGTGAGTGATCTTTGGTAATTGTGACTTTAGTTACCTATATGCAGCAGAGTACCCTTGCAGCCAGCTGTTTGATTAAACAAACCCCTTCTGTGCTTTGAAGGCTCTCCCTTTTTGCACACACACACAGCCTTGTGCCGAAGGGGCAGCTATTTACTAAATTCCTGTCCAGCCTCCCAAGATCCACAAGTGAGAGGGAATGGCTCTTTATCACCCCTGAGGTTCCAGTGCAGTTCACATAATGTCATAGCACATTAATGATGTCAGACTCCTCATAAAAGGTGTTTCCATCTTTTCATATCATACAATATTCGACATTTTCATGGTCAGAGTGAGATTCCAATCCTCCACCCGAGAGACGCAAACCTTACAGCTCACAAAATTTGAAAGGATTTACTTATTCATCATACTGACTTTTTCACCCTAAAATTCAGGAAGCAGAGAAGTCACACTTCAGAACCCCCTGTTTCCTCCACACCAAGTGCCTAGCTTGAACAGTCAATTATTTTTTCATCTGGCCCTGTGATGTTTGTACTCTCTGCAGCGCTTCATCATAGCTCCTACACAAGCAAGACTACCCCGTCCAGCTTGGCTTATGTCTTGGTGGACAAGTAACTTAGTGTCTAGGGGATGAAGGTTTCAGTTCTTTTAGGAAAGGGATTATGTGGGGTTGGAAAGGAATTGAATCTGGGCTCCCGTTTTTTGGGTCAATATATGCAGAGCAGGCAGCAGGACCTCCTGTCCCTCTTGGAGTCATACTTCAAGAGGAATGGACATTGCACCTTCTCTCACCAGGGCATAACCAAGCTTAGGATCACAATTGGAGAGGGTTGTTACAATCCAAATGCAGATATTTCAGACCTACCATTGCTTGTTTCCTAGTAGCTCCATCTAGGTAGCTCGTTACTCAGCCTCAAGGGCTTTGCAGAACGAGTCAGCCTTCTGAAGAGCACAGTGTACAAAGACAAATGCCAAACTCAAAGCCAAACTGGAGTTTTGGGGCTGGATGCCTGTTTGTTTTCCTTTAAATGGATCTGCAACCAACATTCTCCAGAGAGATAAGTGTGACAGTAAGATTCTTGCTCACTGTTATGCTTGAGATCCCTCCTTCCACTCAAAAGTCAAAAGGCTTAGAGAGCTAATGCACAGGTATCAAAAAGCTGCACTGTGACTATCAAAACAGTAAGAGTGATTTGCAATGTACCTGATATTCAGTGTAATTAGGAGCTGAAGCACCCATTAGCAATGAGAAAATGGATAAATTAGTTTGTACCTACACAGGCTAAAAATGTTACCATTTAAATACTACCACCTAATGTTTTGGGTTTTTTCTCCCCTAGGGCTGACATTCTCTCTCTCCTCTCCTTACTGTGAGACTGCCCGTTTATCCATAGAGGTCAAGCGCTTATCCTCTCTCAACAAGACACCTCAGATGCCTGCTTAGTCAGGGACTCAGCATGCGAGTCCAATGCTTTCATTTAGCCCAACATCAACTCAAAGGCAACAGCATCTGGATTCCAGTTCAGTCTTGATCAAGGTGATGTCTGTCAGACTTCTACCTTTTTTTCCTCCCACAGAGGATATTCAGTTCCTTTTTCCTACATCTTTTTACTCGTGTTAAAATATTTGTTGTCTTCATCCAGGAAGCAACAGAGTTTCTAAAGAACAGCAGAATTTGTAGAGCTCAGATATTTCATGCAGCTCAGGCCACAGTGCATTAATTTTTTCTGGTTTTCAAGTGAAACACCATGTATTTTAAAGTACCGTACACAATATGGATGTTCCCAGCAAATCAGACATTACATGTTCACTTGCTCTTTGTGCTCCTCCACTCAGTAAAGTGCCGTGATCTTCTGCTATTTGGACTAATTAATATGTCTTATGGCAAGTACTTTATCTCAGCATGGTCAGTTCACTTCCAACTGCATTTGGGCTGTGAATTCTCAAGGACAGGGGATTTCTCCCTGTCAAAACCACACCATTTAAAGCAGTTGAGAAGTGGCAGAAAGAGGGAAACAGAAGAAAGAATGGTTACTTTTTTTTGGAACTTTTGAATGCCACAGTAAGCATCGCTTCAGGATAAGATTTCAGCAAAGCATATAAATTAACACTGGAAATTATTTCCTCCCAAGTAAGACCAGCCAGGAATACCCCCACACCAGCCTCCATTTGAAGTCAGATTTGCAGCATCTCAGTTCCCTAGTGAAAGCAAACTGAGTTTTTGCACCTAGTTTACTAGATGTCTAATTCATCAGATCATTACCACTTTCCATCCGGCATATGCACCTTTCCCTCCCACTCCCAGTTATAACTCTCACTGAAATCCAAAAAAACCTCCAAAAACTGGAGCAGTCCATTTTTAAAAAAAATTGAATAGAATTCTGAAGATGGAGAAGAAAGCTGGTAATGTCTCTTCCGTAAGAATTTGGAGATTTTTGAAAATTTTTTTTACAAATCTAAATCTTATGATCTGTCCATCCTCCAGCTAGAACTGTTCTGTCCTCTGCCTATTTTCTGTGCCATGGAATCTTTTAGACCTGCAAAGCTATGTTTGTTCGGCAGGTGCAAGTCTTACTCCTGCATGCATTGTCTCAAATCCCCTGCAGTAGAAACCATGTGTGCTGCTCTTTTTATTATCTTGCCCAAAACCACTAAAAGAAAAAAAATGCACACTCTCAATTTTCTGATTGCTACAGGTGCTTCTTAAATAATATTTCTTGTATTATGCCCACTAAAGAAATAGTATTACAAGAAGTAACCTTACAGTGATCACATATTATCATAAAAGGAAAAGCAATCATATTTAAGTTGCATGATTTAAGGGTGGGTCATGCACAAGGATGAGAGGAAAACAACAGCAGATAGAGTTGATTACTGAACGGTGGGACTGTATGTTTGGGGAAAACAAAGGCCAAGGACAGGAGCTGTCTGAAAGCAGTTGAGGAGATGAAATTCCAGTAGGTGGCACTCAAATCTGCAGCACAACCCCAGAGCTCGCAGGGTCCCTGCAAGTGGTGCATTGCAAGCAGCTGTCTGCAAGCTGAGGGCAGAGATCCCAGCAAACAGTCGTAATATTTGGGGGACTGGAAAACTTAATGGTGCCTGAGGTGCTGTGCCACAGCAGGCCAGGCAGCCGGGCCGCAGAAGACTAAGAGAGCTGTAGGAGGCATCCAGGTAGCTGGTCCAGATCTGCTCACTGGCATGCAACAAGGGTAGATGTATTTTCCGTTGCAATTTTCACTCCCCTGACCACTTCCCATCTCACCCCAAAACTAGCCTCAAAACTGGGGGGAAAAGCAGGAATCTAGCTTCATAACAGATTTTAAACAAGTATATCAGAGCAGGCTAAGGAAGGCAGCGCTATCACCTGTCTCAACAAGAGCTTAGAGACAAGTCACAAGGCAGGGCAATTCTCACAGAACTTTGTTTCAAAAATTAAGGGGTTCCCTCCAGTCTGACCCCGACATCCACGGGAGCCAGTGGTGGGCCACTCTGACCAAGTGCCTAGACTTATAACCACTGAAAATCAAGATATGTACTGTTCTACGCAAGAAGTTGTCCTGCATGCATAAATCACTGTATGCAGGTACTATTAATGTTTACCTAAACTTTGTTTCCTCCCCTTACTGCCTGTAGAGTTCACAGAACCCCTTAAGAAACATGAAGAAACAGATCATTAAAATCAAGTTACTTAACGCCTTCAAAAACATACATGCTGTTTCTATAAGTAAGCCTCAAAAACCCAATAACTAAACCATTAATCCTTAAATTTTTTTTTGTTTTTTGTTTTTTGGTTTTTTTTTTAAATCCATATCACTGTTCCCTCCCAGGTAACATTACAGCTGCTCACAGCTACCAAGACTGAACCTTTCCTTTTCCAGTGCAGATGCTCTTGACGCTACTGGGCTGAACTTGAAAATTCTTTGCAGCTGGATCAAAAAGATCTATGAATATTCAGGCACTGAGGAATTTGGGCAGATATCCAAGAAGTGGCAGGAGCCAGCTACTGAATCTAAGGCTCTCCCAGTTCTTTGTACTGAAAACACAACTATTCAGATTGCTTTATGCTCTAATGTGAGTACATGAAAGACTATGAAACAAAAAAAATCTGCTCGGTTGATAAAAAACATATCTTAGCCTTTTTCCTCCTTGTGCAGTCAGTTACAATGCTGCTCCCCACAGAAGTACACACGCTTTCGCTCAGCAGCTGCTGCTTATCCCATCTTTTTGGATGAGAGCTTGCTTTTGCTCTGTTCTTCCCCTCCTCGTGAGTAGTAATGTATGGGGGCAGAGCTGATCAGGGGTTATTTTCTGAAGGGCTCATGTCACAGACAGCATTTGTTTTCACTGACACAGCTCTGAGTGGAGCTGGGAGAGCAGGTGTGACAGCCGCGGCTCCAGGGACTGGTGTGGGAGGGAAGCAGAAGAGGAGGGGCGTGAGGAAGCTGAGCTACAGCCGCTTTGCCTCTGCTCCTAGCTCCCAGGACAGCTTCAGCCTCAGTCCTTCTGGCACAGGCTTCTACCTCCTGTTGCAGATTGTGGGATTCTATTATAGCACAACAGAATTATTGTTATGTCCTGGATGAGAAAATTCCTCAAGCTCCTTTTTTGCCAGTTCGTAGAAGAATCTGCACCAGAGATAGACAGAGCTTGGAAGAATCATCTGAAGACAATTGCTCCCAAAACGAAAGACACAGAGCATTGGAAAACCCAAGCATTGTGCCTCTGGCCCCCACTAACAAACATAGACCTGCTCAATAGCAGTCAGGGCTACAGCAACAGCTCCCTGCCTTCCAAGCAGCCTGGCTCCATGGAGAAGCAGGAAGACAACTTTGTGCTTTCCCTCGGAGACAACACCAGCAAGTGCAGCCCTGAGACTAACCAAACATGGGCTCCAACATGCTGGTCAGGAGCAACCAGGGGTGGCCCGGAGGTGGTGATTGTACCGGTGCTTTTTGGCTTGATTTTCCTGCTGGGAATGGTGGGAAACACATTGGTGTTGGTTGTTTTGGGGCGCCTCCGGCCTGGGGGACGCCCATCGCGCCACGCTACCAATATCTTCATCCTGAACTTGAGCATTGCAGACTTCTCCTTTCTGCTCTTCTGCGTTCCCTTCCAGGCCACCATCTACTCCCTGCCAGAGTGGATCTTTGGTGCGTTCTTCTGCAAATGGGTTCACTACCTGGCCATGGCAACAATGCTGGTCAGCATCTTTACTCTGGTGGCTATGTCTGTGGACAGATACATTGCTGTGGTCCATGCCAAGCGTTCATCCTGCATCCGCAGCAAGCGCAACGCTGCCCTTGGCGTGGGTGTCATTTGGCTGCTGTCTCTGCTCATTGCCATCCCTGTAGCCCAGCACCAAGCCCTCATGAGTGGTCATCAGCAAGCACCCAACAGCTCCTTCTGCTGGGAGCACTGGGCAGATGGTTCAACAGCCAAGCAGATGTACAAGATTACCATCCTGCTGGTGGGATACCTCCTGCCCCTGGTGCTCATCACCTGCTGCTATGCCAAGGTGGGTGAGAGGGACGTGAGTAATGTTTAAATGGAGGAAAAGATCACTCCCAGACTCTTGGTGGCTTGGATGTGTACACTCAAGCTACCCAGGGAACAAGTAATAGATCCAATCCTTTCCATATTCTCTCCTGGTATAGAATACTTCTCTGAAGCAGGGGGAGGGAATGAAAACAGAGAATGAAATTACACCAACTCACAAAAAGGATTACAACTGTTAAGTTGGTGCCCAGCCTGGCACCCAAATCCCCTAAAAATTCTTGCTGATTTTCCTGTTTTTCAGTTTGTTTTCTCTTGATAATAAATGTTTGTTCCTAGCAAGAGGAAAAACCCATGGAGGGAGAAACTATGCAGAGAGTGTACAGAAACAGTATTAAAGAAATCACCTCGATTTTTTTTTTTTTTTTTTTTTTTTTTTTTACACAAAGCTCAGACACTGTGTCTTGCAAAGACTTGCAAAAAGAGGTCTTAGAATCAGAGTGTTATTCACAGCAAGAAGTCACTTCCTTTCTTCTTGTGGATTGCTATCACTGAAATTTTTGGTTTCCCCTTACTGATCTTTAGCGCATTTAAGACTGATAGTAAGTCTATGAGATGTGTTAGCATGCAGAATAAGTTTTCTGTGAATTTTGAATTAATACCCTATTATGCAGGGACTGGACTTCCTTGCCACTACTCAGTTGTAGGTCTACCCGCTTGGAAAAAAATGTTTTCCTGGAATTTAAGTTTATGTTTGTTTAATCAAAAATACATTACTTTCAATACTAATCTGTTCTGCTATCAACAGGACTAAGGATGGGACAATGCACTTAGATGTAATCCCTAAACCTCAGGCCTTGCTTGTCACAAGATGAAAAAGCCAATAGAGCTCTTAACTCCTATCCTATAGCTCTTGCTGTTTGTCCCCTCACTGCCCTAGGTGAGACAGCAGCAACTGGAAGGTGAGCTGCATTTAATTAATAGAGGGAGGGTTTTGTTCATGAATTGCTTTATAAAATTTAGTCTGTTAGCTCCAAAGATCAAAGTATAAACATTGCCAGGTTACTGTCATGCTGTAATCAGGTTTCAAAAGCTTGATCTAGATGTTAACTGAGAATTTCCCTACAGTGCTCTAACATTTCTTGTGACTCTCCCTCTGAAAGGAGAGCCCACTCCGACTGCCCCATTTGTTAGTACTGCGTTCAGGAGCGTCAGGACAGTCACACCAGGGGTACAGTGCTGGCAGCCTGCTCCCTGCTTTTGTATATAATCAATCTAGAGAATAAATGGAGATAACCTGCGGCACAATCTATGATTCAAAATCCATGGAAAGACTCCTGTGGATTTCAGCATAGTGCCAGCTGAGCTCTTAATATTTGCTGAATTACATCTTCTGGAAGCATAGCAGTTTTAGTGCTTTTTCCAAACCTTGTTTCTTGAAAGAGAGAGAACTGTGGAGGGCTTAGAATCAGAAGTCTCAAAGCGTCAAATTAAACTTTGGTTGAAGTCATGCTAAAACAATTATTTTAATTTTTGTTGCATGTATGAAAAGTTCAAATACTAATATATACAATTAAATCTCCCAATCAATATATTGCTCCTTTCCCCCCCCCCCCCCCCAAGGTTTTATACCATCTCCATACGAAAGTAAAGAACGTTTCCAAGAAGTCAGAGAGATCAAAGAAGAAGGTAAATATCTTTGGTTTAATGTGTATACTGACTATAATATAGTAGTTATGTCAGGTTTCTAAAATAACCAATAGCCTTTTCAAGCTCCATCCACATACTGAAGTGTCATTCATGTATTAGTCTTTCAGCTCACGTTCAGAATTCATGTTGACAGTTTGTTATACCCAGTACATACTGATGCCATTATTGAAATGTTACATTGACCTCTATATACAGGCCTGCTGGACTGCCTTTTGATTTACTGTGCTATAATAGAATCCCACAAATACTGTCTTTTTACATTGGCACCCAGTAAGATACTCAGACTATAAAAATATGTAGGTCTTTTGAGTACACCTCAGCAAGCTAAAAGGAAAATACATGAAGAACCCTGAAACTGAAGCACTTCTGATTTGCTGCAGTTGGCATTTAAGATCTTAAGGTTTGCATCTAAGTAGGTGAATTCAGGTCCCGGTTAGATCCCTTCGCAAGCCAAAGGACAGGGTTATCCTTGTCTCAAGCTGTATGAAATAAGCAGAATTGCAAGTATTCACTGAGAAAAACACTAAGGATAGAATTTATTTTCTTCTATTTAAGAATCTTACAGTGAATAAGCCATAATTAATGGAAATTTTCAGGTAGCAAAACTCACTGACTTCAGTGATGCAACACCAGATTTACCTGACGTGGAAGGGAAAAATGCTATTTCAGTCAGAAATGTTATAATTGTTGAGCGTGCAGCAATAAGCGAAACTGTAGACTATCTGGCTACTCAAAGACAGGAAGTAATGGAGTACTATCATTAGCTGCTGACAGGGCACTCAGGTCACAGCCTGTGCCAGTGGCACAGCAACTGTACAACCCAAATGAGCAGTGCGTGCACCTCCGAGCAGAGGTGACAGCCAGTGGAGATGACTAGGGAATGCTTTGATTTGCTCTCAGCCAACACACTGGCCAGTTTCAGTGGCTGCCTGCCACGTTAGAGCAGCCCTACAAGACGTTGCCACTTTGCTGTCTGTGACAAAAAAAATGAGGGTCATTACAGCAAACATGGCCATTTGATTGAAAAGAGTGCAAGACACAGAAATCAAAGCTTTTATGTGACTCCAGCAAAAAAAAAAAAAAAAAAAAAAAAAAAAAGACAGACACTGCTAACACAGCTGCAACAAGCTACAGATGTTTTGAAACACAGAATCATTTCTGGGCATGACAAGTTGCATCCAGTGATTTACTCACTAGCATTACAGGACCCCCCTGTAAATCTGGATCACTCACAAGATGAAGAACTCAAGATACTAGATTTTCAACATGCTGCAGCTATATCTCATAATAACTGTGAACAGTACCTCTATTGGTTTTTCTTTTGCCAAAGAGACTTACTGTAATGGAGAAAAAGAGGTGTATTCCTAAACATAACATAGCCATCTATTCCTTATCGCAGAAAGAAACCAATCTTAGTAAGTTAATGTTTTGCATACAGCTAAGGTATCACAGAAAAATGTACAGTTTTCATCAACGTAGATGCCTTCATGATCAACTTATTCATGAAAAAGCAGAGATACTCTAGTAGGTTAGCAATGCAATTTAGCATGTATGGTAGCATCTGAAACAAAACTGAAGGGGTTTAAATACAAAAATAATATTATCTTTCAGGTGTATTCTCTGCAATATTGTGCTACAGTTTTAATGGTCTGGTCTGTGCTGCTTCTCGTTGATTTAGAGCTGTTACAGAGATTTTGCCAGTTCCTTATGCCCTGAATCATAACCAAATTTAACTCTAGATTATATTTAGTTTCTACTCCTTCATTACATTTACTAATATACACTCAGTTTTGTTGGCAATATACTTAATGAGTATCAATCCATAATTGGTCTTGCACCTACACAGCTTGTAAGGATAGAACTCAGATGGTATTTGCAATATTATCTCACAATACATAAGGCAACTATAGAAGTTATAATATACCACACAATATTTCCTTGATGGGAGTTACTTTGCCTTTCCCCTTAGAGTGTTTTTGATCATGTTTTCTGTGTTCAGTTGCTGAGTTCACAAAGTAAGCCTCACAAACACCACCTCACAAACACCACTTTTTTCATTGCTTGTTCCTGAACCTTATTGAGATTAATGTTATTAGTCCAGCTCATCTAATTTCAAGTGAGTTCTGATAAACATTCCTTTAATCATCTTTTCTAAGGCAATAAATTATGCAAGAATTAGCTGCTATGTATTGCCTGCTGCAGGAACACCACCAGACCTAGATGAACCAGACTATGTTGAAGAACACCATGTCTAATTTTGCCTACTGACTTTCTGTTGAACGCTGATGCTGCCACAGATATACTGTGCATTAAGATTTGAAAACCAAGAGTATTATTCCTGGGCAGATAGTGCAAACTACAAGAAAGCACAATCAGAGTCTTGTGTGCTTAACAACTACCATGACAAAAGGCAACCAAAACCTGTTGTTTATGTAAAATACAGCAAATAAAGTGCTAAGAAGCACTGTCATTTTGTACAGAATAATTTCATGACTTTACAAGTTTGAAAAGTTGCTCTAGGTCTCAACCTACACCAACACCACAAAGCCCTAAACAACAAATCCCTAAACAGTTTGGTTGGTTTAAATTCCCCCTTCTGTCTTTCCTTACCTATATATAGAATCATAGAATCATTTAGGTTGGAAAAGACCTTTAAGATCATATGAAAGGCACACTACCCATTTCTTTTCTGTATTTGAAGAGAAAGCCACCAACAGTCAAAAATTTCTGCTGTCATTTTCCTGTAAAGCGGTAAGTTACCGAATTTCATTTATGACACTAGGTTTTTCAAATGTATCCATTTGTATTGTTTTCACATTTGACCTGTAGAGTTAGATGAAAAAACAGCTCTACAGTTTCTCGTGCTTTGGGCTTCCTGATTAGATATTGCTGAGCGGACCAATCTTAAAAAAAATACCTTTGACTTCACCTGTTGAAACAGTCTAATGGTACAACACTTCTTCCTACCTCCCCTTAAGTTTTCCCCCAGTCCATAATTCTGGAATGCCTGGTAGCAATTCTTGTTCTACTTGGCACAGTTAGGCCTAATTAAATAGGTGATCCCTTCAGATGAATGAAAAAAAAAATCAAATACATTCCTCTATACACACACACACATCATCTTCCACAATTTGTCTCCTTCCATCACTTTTTGTGTAGAAATTGCTCATCTAGCCTTTCTGCAGGCCAAACAGCATCTTTAGTGTACCTATTTAGAGTATTTTTTTGTTTCAACCACTTCTGTTAGCACTTTATAAAGAGTCTTTCTTGGGTAGGTTGCAGACACACTCAATTCCTTCATGTGCTTTCAAAGTATACTTGAAACATATTGAGTATCAATCATTTCAAGCAGATCTTCTCAAGAACACTTCACATTAGAGCCTAATAGGAAATTTGTATGTGTGTGTCAGTTCTGTTAAATTAGCTTCCTTCATATGTATTTAATTGATCTCTTAGTGACAAGTAGTTTTGTTTGGTTTTAATTCATAAACTTCATCAGAGATTAAGTGAACAGCTTTTGCTTATTTTGCGTGAAGATGTTTGACAAATGAATCTTGCTCCACATTTGAAAGGTTAATTTGGCATCTAGCTTGTTCTGAAATACATGTGTGCCTTCAGTGGGTAAACCCTAATTGCCTTGATCTATCAAAAGAAAGTGTAACATAACAGCAAAGTCTTCCAATATGAGGTGATAAAATTACCTGATTCACATCTGTTAATGTACAGTATGTATCTTGACCGCAAATGTATCTTTGAAAAGAGTGTCACACAGGTACAAAAGAGTACAGTCTGGAACTATGACCACTCAGTTCCTATTTCATTCCTACAAGCTCAAGTGTCCTGCTTTCTTGAAATATTATCCTCCTCCCATCCCTAAGGGAAGGAGGTTTGCTCTGTTTGGGTTTTTTCCTGATTTTTTTGTCTGTTTGGTTTGCAGGTTTGGGGTTGTTTCGGTTTTGTTTATTTTTTTAAACAGATAAGTAGTAAATTTTGCAAACAGCTATCTGTTGAGATCTCACTACATTCATCTGGGCTACCTATGTGAGTAAAGGTCTCAAAAGAATCAAACCTGCAGACTCAGAGTCCTTGTTGAACACAATTTTCCAGTGCAGTGAAATGATTGCCTGCATTACCACTGCAAACAGTTTGTTTTGCCTTTCAGAATTCCAGAAACTACAATATCTCTTTTGCTTTGTGCTATACAGACTCCTCAAGATAGAACACTTCCAAGACAAAACGTATTTAAGAAACAAAGCAAATGCCATGCAGCTTAGGGAAGGGACTTCTCATAAACAGCATTCCACATGCTGGCTGAAAACATATTGCTATTATTCTCCATTATAGGCTGCTTCTCAGGTAAGAAAAGTGTCATGACTTATTTCTGGATCTATAGCTTTCATTGATCTTGTTAGAGTCTTAGTATAATACCATTCCCTCCAGCCCTAAATCCTGTAAACACTGATAACAGGCAGAAAAGACATCATCCTAATTCACATAGTTTGAGCCACAGAGCACAGAAATGCATGCAGTAACGAAATATTACAGCGACAAATCCAAATCCAAGCCACCAGAAAGGAGCCAGTATTTTATCTGTTATTAGTGCCTATGAATCTTGAAACAACATGTGAGCCTGCATAAGGCCAACATTTACAGAACAAGTGAGAGAGACTGCTAGATGCAGACCTAGGACAATTTCTAAAGAGAGATGACAGAATAGCCAAATGAACAGTCAGTGTTACGCAAGTACATGCCTGACTTTCCCAGTTGCATTGTTGTAGCAAAGAAAGCAAAATAATACTGGATTTAACTGAATCTGAGCATGTGAAGCATATTACTGGAGCCCAGATAGTTGGTAATGTAGCTCAACCTCTCCCTTTAAAGATCATATTGTAACAGTAATCTGTATTAATACCTTTTAAAAAAAATCCTTTTTTTTTTTTTTTAAATAAATCTAACCCACAGAAACAAAGCTTAATGAACTACAGTACTAGAAATTTGTTATTCTAAGAACTCTCTTGCTCATTTTCTCTACCACTTTTTTCTGCTTTTTTCTGGCACAGCATGGTTTTCCAGCAGGTGCCCCCGCAGCGCTGTGCTCAGACTTCTGTACAGGCTTACCTGGTGTGCACCGGCTGCACTCAGCAGAGGAGCACCAGCTGCCCAGGGATCAAGCAGAGCTGCACATGCAGACAAGCGTGCCTACTGTCTGTTATCTGAGAATGGAGAAAAAAAAAACCAGTTAAAATGATTGTACATTTTCTAGCTATCTGCACAATTAAAAGGAGCTCTGACACATACATCTGAAACAGTGACACTGCCACCCAATTTCCCCTCAAGGGCACCTTGTCAAAGAGTTCCCAGTGCACACTAGTATAATGAAGCATCTTCTCTAAATAAGTCTTAAATGCCAGAATTTACTTCAGCAAACTCTGAAGACCCTGCTGTTGTCTCCCAGACAAAATTGCCATAAGATATAACTGGGGTTCCAGTGCAGATTTCATTATCTGCATAGCGTTTGCAAAGTCACCTTTCCCTTCTCTTCCATTGTTGGTGATCTTTCTGCTCTCTATCATTGTCCCCCTTGCCACAGTATTGTACTGAAAAATTATGTTATTTGAAGATATGTAGGGGCTAGAAAGACAGATAGGAGAGCCCTGTTTTCTAAGGCCAACCTACTTGTGAGCAATGTTTAGGTACATGATTGTAAAGTTAATTACAAACATTTTGTTTGAATGGGCCCAGTTTATGAATAACCCAGAGAGCTCTGACAGCAGCCCCCTCCAAGTCAGTGTTCAAACGCTCGCTGAAAAGAACAAGTTTGTTTTTAACAGAATCCTACAGATGGCATACAATCTTCCAGGCACATACATCACACACACACACAAAAAAAAAGTTTTGTGGCTGGGTTGCGATTTATAAGCTTTTAAGTTACAGCATGATTATGTTCAAACTACAGCAGCTTCTTCAATTCATACACACTTGAAACTTTGCAAAAATTTCCCTTGCACTGTTTGTTGTATCCCGACTTCATATTCCATTATCAAAAGAGTTTGACCTTTATTTCAGATTCCTACTTTGCAAATTTTTATATATGCTTGCCATCTACACGTCAATGGTGGACATGCTCAATTTAATATGCTTTTCCATTTATATCTAATATTTGTGCATTAGATCAAGGAAGAAGTTTAGGAATTTTTGCAAGCTTAGGCTGAAATTCTGCATGATGAACTAAGAGTGTGCTTGCAGAAGAGATACAGGACTGTCTGTTTCCCCATTTAATGCTATACTAGCTGCATGAGCTCCCCAACCTTAAAACTAAGATGATGTGATGCTGCAGGATTCCCCTTTGCAGTTTTGGATAATTGTTTCTTGAGGACAGCCAGCAAGACCACATGCTAAGAAATCTTGTGCACCTCTCTATCACAAATAAAGTATATTTCAGTTCTATTACTTCCTTCCTGCATCATGCAGAGTATAGCAAGTCTATAATTTGACTCCAAGGAAAGTTAACAATGCCCTGTCTCACCGTGTTGAAAAGTGTTTCATAAGAGCCCAACCCTAGCAACTCTGAACGTACATTTGCAGTAAATAAGATGATTTAACAATGGAAATTAATGCAAATCAAGGTCTGTTCTGATCATGAAATGACCCTGTGGTGTCTTACTGGCCTCTGGAGCATGCCAGGGTTCCTCAGTGTTTACTCAGTTTTGTCCTGTACATCTTTAAAGAACAAATAACAAGACTCAAAAACTAAAAGTTTAAGAATGTTTTTGGGGATGTGAATTTCACAGCTATTTTGCAAGCTCCCTTGAAAGGACAGTAGAAGTTGTGGAACCTTGAGGACAAAAGCTCCAATTGACAGAAAATTTAGGTTAACAGCAATTTAAAGTTAACAAATTAGTACTACACTTTTCTATTGTTTAGCTACAATAGAAAGGTAAACCATGTTTACCTGGTGGGAAAGCAGCGTTTCTTGTTTTGTTCTCTATTCCTTTCCTAATAATTCCTAAAATTTTATTTGCCTTATTTTATTACCTTTTTTAAAAACTTCTGCTCTTCTAGCCAATACTTGAGAACAAGGCTGTTCACAAAACTATCAAAAGCCCAAGACCCTATTCCAAAATTGTAATGGTCAGTTCAAAGCACATCTCTCTCTATGAAGCTGATTGTTTTCTTCCTTAGCTCATATATTCACCACCTTACATTTACCTACATGCAAATTAACTGTTCATTGCTCCCAGAGCTAAGTAAATACAAATACAAAGAGTTGATTTGGGACACTTCGTGAAGCACTGCATTTTGATGGTCATAGAATAGCTTGAAGGTAAAACATACAGAATTCCTCCAAGGTAGCCAGGTATTCCTGAACATCTTGACCAGCAGAGACACACAAAATTTGCACTGTAACTGCTTTCCTATATGCTGAACTATTTCTTTGGTTTCTGTTTACACAAATGGAAGGTTTTCATATAGACTTAATGAACACAATGTTCAAGGCCTTGGCACTTGAACAACAGTAAGTACAGCAAAGGAGCATGGGAGATCCTGGCATCCATCCAGCAAACAAATACTAATCAGAAGTGAAATCCTGCACCTTGTTTTGCTAACAAGAGCCTAGGGCAGTGGGAATAGAGAGCATCATTACCAATTAGTGGATAATAGGAATATCATAATGCTCATTGCATTTGTGAATACAAAGTGACTAAGTATTAAGGGCATCAACAGAGGAGATTAGTGACATAATCACAGAATGAGAGATGTGCAGATGAGCAGTTAGAACACTGCAAGTAAGCCATTGAGAAATGGAGAGTGCACCTCTTAGTGTGCAATGCCAGTCACCAAAATGAACTGATAACAACTGAAATCTATTTGTTTCAATCCCTTTTCTTCATGACAGCCAACTTCCATCTCTGATTGCAAGAAAAAAAAATACAGAACAAGGAAAAAGAACAATTTAGGTATGGTTTTCAGACCACTGAAGAGTAGTATTACACTCAAGTGTAATAAATAGGACCAAAGGCAGTGAGAAGTGCGTCAGAAGCAATTAACAGATGCATTTGCTCTGAAGCAGAGGAAGCTGCTATCCAACATTTACGTTAGTTAAGAATAGGTATGGTCTTTTTTGAATCAGCTGTTTGAAAACATTGTGTGTTTATCGCTAAGCTATAACCATGTTTCTGGAGATCATATTGTGCTTTGGGACCTTTCTGTTAGAACTCTAGGGTAGAAAACAAAAGGATGTTTGCAAATGCATCAGAGGGAGTCGAATTTGTGAACAAACGAGAGAACCTGGCACCAGGAGAGAAGAAACTGGCAGTTTTCACTTTGCACATTGGCTTAAAGTGGGACTCAGAGCAAAGGGATGCTTTTGACTGATTTCGGTCTTCAGAAAAAAGAGGATCGCAGAATCTAAAGTGACAAAAATTGTTTTCCTCAGAAGCTGGTAGGTATCTCCAGCAATACACTGGTAGATTGTGCTAAGCCACATGTCCTTCCTGGGAACTAACACAGCGTACCTGCAGTATCTAAAAGCAAAAGCTTAGGGCACCACAGGTCACTGGTTTTTTTGCCAAGCCTTCACTACAGTAAAAGTACAATATATAGCCAAGTCTGAAACTCTGTAGCTTACGCAAATCAAGTCTGGGGCAATCAAAACATGCACCAATTGTGTCTCAAACTTTAGGGAAAAGGAGATGCAAGTTAGAGATCAGCAAAACAGGAGAAAAGAATTTCTCAGTAAATAGCATCATCAAGTAGGCTTTACTTCAGAAGTTAAGAGAAAAGTCCCGGCCTACACACAAAGGCTGAGGAAGTATGGTTTGAAGAAGCAGCATTGCTCCCACTCCGCTCCCACAGAGCAGTAATAAAGGGAAGGTCAGTTGTTATTTGCTGATAAGACAGTGTGGAAGAACAGGCATAGGCTTCTTTATGCTTCTTCCTTCAGAAAGCCATATTCAGAAAGCCATATTCAGAAAGCCATATTCAGAAAGCCATATTCAGAAAGCCATATTCAGAAAGCCATATTCAGAAAGCCATATTCAGAAAGCCATATTCAGAAAGCAGTAGTTGTCTCACTGATTAAGCCCAGTTTTTCGTCAAGCTAGCGAGAATGTACTGTTTAATAAAAACCTGACTGAATGTTCTTTTCCGTTTCTGTGTGGCTGAGGTACACAGTACAAACGGATGGTATGATCAGCTCTGAAAAAAGGTGTGCAGCTAGCTGTCTCAAACTATGACTACATCAGGAAAGCAATAAGCTCTCTACCTTTAGACTGCTCTGTCCACTCTATATTTTAATCTCAGGAATGTTTATTAATCTAACATATCAGGTAGTTCTGCCAAAAATAGGTCAGTCCATGGAATACTAGAAGCATTTGACTCATTACAGGGCAATCGTAATTTTACCCTTAACAAGTTGCCTGACAAGTTGAGGCAGCTTCATTAGAAGCTTATCAAGGACAACAGCTCCAAACACAATTTAACACTAAAGACTTCATCATTCTCCAAAATGAGGCATCTCCTCCCAAAAGGTTTTTTAAACACATTTCTCATTTCTTTTTGAAGGGGAAGACTAAAAGAAAGAAATAGATTGTCCAGGGCTGGGAAAAAAACAAAAACCAAACAAACAAAAAAGGGAAAACAGACAAAGAAAAGCAGGAAAGCATAAATGAAAAGACGATCACCTATAAGGATAACAGAAGGATAAGCAAGTAAATTCTAGACAATCTGTGCATGGCAGGAACAATAATAGGGGCAAATAAGAGACAAGGTTATCTACTTATTTGACAATCAAAGATATTTATGACTCTCCTAGTTTCCATTTCCCCACCATGCTGTTGACTCACTGTATAGCTTAAGCACACTTTGTCTCTGCAACAAATAAGGCATTAAGTTATTTTGTGAAGCTGCTTGAAAGACTTCTAGGAGTATTAATAGAGAGTTAGATAATCCAGTAGTGGCCATTGTACATGTCTGTTATGGACCCACGGAACCTTCATAGATGAACCAGAAGGCTAGCATTAAGTGGGCACAGCTAGACCAACAGTAATCCATTAACTGTGCAAATTATCACAGTCCACTAAAACCCCACTAAAACAGTACACAAGCTATTTGGATCAGTACTCTGCAGCTGGCGACACTCTATATTAACATTAGTTTTAGCTACAACAAAGTTACCATATTAAAAGCCAAACATAATGTTTTGTTTCCGTTTCCTCTATCTTAACTAGATATTCCCTAACTTGAAAGAACAGACAAAAGTTCCATTTCCAAAACATGTTTATTGGGTCATGAATTATGTATATTATTGCTTTAGCATTGTCTATTTTTTCCATCTGCAAAATCACAAATAGCTGGACCTCAGAAACAGCTTTATGCTAATACATAGCAACCGCAAACCCATTTTTAATACCCAGCCCTATGTTAAATGTGCAGTTTGTTATTTCACAATGAAAGGAAAAAAGAATCTAGGTATATATCCCTTAATCAAAAGAGGATTTCAGTGCTTGTAGTCCCCTAATTTAAGCAGAAGGATGCTATGAAAGGTCGCCTCAGTAACACGGCTAAGCTGCTTAACATTGATAGAGGGTATATTGCTGGTGAAAGCTAAGGATGGGACCCGTTTATTAATAATTTCTTTAGTACCCATCATGCCACAGCAGGCAAACTAGACCCTACAAGACCACTACGTCTGTGTCTTTCAGTTCCATCAACTTCTAATCATACCAGTGTATTTTTAAGGACAGCACCTGGTTCCCAGTGTGGCCAGTTTGAGGATGTTTGGAAGCTGACGTTGTTCACTCACAGGGGAACATGCTTTGTCACCTCTTATATCAGACAGCATTCTAAGAGGCAAAACAAGGAAGCATCTTAAGTATGCCAGGTACAGGATGAACCTACAGGTTATTGCCTTTTAAAATTAATACAAACTTACTTGACAGACCTATTTGACACAAGTCTCTTTTTCTTTTTCCTCTTTGTATTGTAGGCAAATGTTTTCTCTTATTTGAACAGCAATCTTGATCTGATGCAATAACATCTTCCTAGAGATGTTAAGAGATTTAAATGGCTTGTTAATGTAGCTAAGACAGGTGAAGGTGGTACTTTTGTTTCACATCCACGGTTTTGCACTTCAATAACCATGTTTTAATTGCAGAACATCATTGCTGCAGGCCCTATGTGAACAGAGTAAAGATGGTGCCTGTCCAACATAGAGGAAATCCCTCTTTATCAACGCAGATGATTTTTCTGCAGAGTTAAGTAGAAGAAAAAGCAGTTGCCATGTAAAGCACCTTTTAGCCTTCCCTCACATTACTACTGTCCTAGCAAATAGAATACACTTTAAACATTTTAGTGTGATTCACTCAGGTATAAGATCAGATTAAATGTATGTTATAAACAATAATTAGAATTCCAGTGTGCCCTCATGTTCTGCAGGTTTTAATATTGTTACTTAGGAAGGTTAGCATAATATTAAGGTCCTGAACCAACTCCAATTGTCTAGATTGCCACATATTTAATAAAGAACTATATCTGAATGCATAAGCGCAGCAGCTTCTTAGAGACACAAGTGGCTTTTGAAGTATTTTGACATTAAAAAAAAACCAAACCAACACAAACTAATCAAAACAAAAGGTTTTTAAAGTTCTAAATAATCTTAGGAAACTTCAAGAGCATTACAGGGCTGTTACTAGAGTGAAACAGAAGAACCTGGAAAACAAATAGATTTCCTCTGGTTTCACCCCACATCTCCAACCCCTTTGAACAAGTCAGGTTACAAACGTAAGACTTGTTTATAAATATTTTAGCCCTGTCTTCCACTGTTCTCATGTATGGGACGGCAATCAATTGTTACAATCCCAGGTGCTATGCACTGAGATCTAATCACCTTACATTCTTTCTGCTACGAAGTAATGCCACTCTGCTCTTTCCTGGAACACGCTGTCATTACCTCCCAAACATGATCTTGGTAGTTAGTGTGCAACACAGAAGCCTTCTGTTAGCCAGTATACATTCATGAATATAACACCTAAGTCATTGATAAAAGAAGACAGAAAAAGCCAACTCTAAAGTAGACTCTAGATGAGTGAAACTATCAAGTACCTGGAGAGCCCCTTGCTACAAATGCTCTGAGGAGAAGTATTTCGGTTGTGCCGCTGTCTTTTAGAGCACCAGAGAATCCACCTAAGACATAATTCCTTAGGAAACCTTGCTTCATTAGTACTGGTACTCATAATTTCCTTGTTTTCCTCAGGTTACGTTTCCAACAAGGCCAAGCATATGCCATAGCGTACTAACTAAAGCATGCTGCAATTTCCTTCTCACCCAAAACACAGAGAGAATACCAAGACAGGAGCAAGCAACCCATGAAATGCCCACCCAGTTTAACAGGAATCCAAAAAATCTTCTTCCTGAGACCAGCTCTACCCAGCCACCTGCGTCACCACTGAAATACTGCCTAGGAGATACGCTTAATTTGGCAAGTCATGCCAACTGTGCAGTGCTGCAGAAAAGTCTGAGAACATACAGAGTTTTTGCTGCAGCTGTTGCATTTGCTGTATTTTGGCGGGGCTTAGAAAAAGATTTCCCTTCTCCTATACAATCATTCCAGCTTAGATGTTTTGGTGTTAGATATATGTAAGCCTGAGTCTTTATAACTTCAACGTATGCATTTTAGCATAACAGGTACAGTGATAGAATGCTATGAAGTGCTTTAAAACGAGATACAAAATCCTGCAGGTCTTCTCTAGCAGACAAAACCACTGCTAGATGTAGCCATTATAACCACTGATTAAATGAGGTTTTGTTCATTAGAAACTTATCCCTCTTCTAGGAAAGTAATTACACACTATTCACTTGAAATCATGCAAGGGAATTATTGACAGAAGTGTTAACCTAGACTAGTAAGGCTGTAAACCTTAAACTGAAATGAAGCCTAAATTCTCATTTTCCTCCACTGCTTTTCTGCTACTTGTACAACAATTCTCCTTAGGGGAAATATCTGCATATTTCCAAATTGTTATATTTACTAGAACGACAAAATCCAGAAGAGAAACACTAAATACTACGGTTGAAAAGCATACATTTTGCTGAGAATCAGGTGGGGGAAAAGAGGGCAGTCACCTGCTGTGCATCTGTTACAGTACCCACAAAAGAGGGGATTAAATATGTAAAAATATGCTCACCTTCCATTACCATTAGTGTTTTTGAAAACTCCTGAAGTCAGATGGAATTAGCCCTGCAAAAACAGTAGGAAGCAATCTCAGTCAGTAATCTCTGAGCCTGAGCGTGCTAGAAGTAAAAAGTGAGAGAAAACACCCTCAGCCTTCTTAAACTTGAAAAGTGAAGTCCCTCTCCTTCAGGGTCTTACAGAAAGAAAGTTGAAGTGGCTTATAGTTTAATTTTAAAAGTCATTCTTCATCCTCTTCAAAGACTCCCAGGAAAATAAAATAAAATAAATGAATTTTAAAAGAGTGATTTTGTTGTAACACACACCTTTAACTATACCAGGTTGAGGAGTTTTTGTTCAAGGGGGGAAACACCTTTTCAATAAAGACTGAGCTTTTCCTCAGTATGTATCGTGCAGGTCCTCCAAACATTAACTTCACAGCAATATTTACAGGGCGAGGGACTTTGCCAACATTGGTGAGGATCTCCACTTCAGAGGCCGCAGACAGCCTGGACTCACAGCCTCAAAACGCAGCCCCTCCCCCCCACCTCAGTCTTCACATTCAGTCCTTTCCCCACCCAGGTTCCTCACAGCCTGAGCCCTTCTCCCTAAGCTACCATTTCCCTCAACAAAAGAAACAAAACACAAAGAAACAGCCTACTAAGTTTCACACCAAAATAGCTCAAGCAGTTCATACCACCCACCTTTGGTCAAGACTGACCCTCCCTGCATCCTTCCCACCCCCCTCCACCCCGGCAGCACCCAACCACCCCCTCACACTGCTCCACCATGTTCCTCAGCCCTCCCAAGGCACCACCTCAGCCCTCGTTCCCCTTCCCCAGCCGCAGCTGTGGGGCTACCACAGCTGCAGTCAGCAGCTCACCTCATGTTAACCTTCATTTTGGATGGTGACTTCAAAAAACACAGTTTTCAGGAAAATTTTACCTCAGGTCAAGCTTTGGGGCTTACAAATGACAGCTTGCAATGGTGGCTGGCCAGCCTAACTAGAGAGCAAGGACTGCAGGGGCACACCTCTAACCCAGCCAGCACACAGACTGCGAGCCCACTGGCACTCCCTCAGGTAATAGTCTAGCTAGGAATATTTGTAATCAAAGAGCACTGTATATTTAAAAAATAATTAAAAAAAAAAATCATCCTCCGTGCATTGTTTTTCTTGGTTTCTCCCCTAAAAGGAAAGCTACTGGAATAATCTTTCTGCTCAGAAACATGTAGGGTCAGCCTTCTCTCAGCGGCCTGTTTCCTTGCAGCCAGTTTTTCCCTGCAGTTATTTTCAATAGCCTTAATGCTTAATGTTCCTCAGCCTCCAAATGTGAGGCAATATTATTTCCACTCTTACATGTAACTTAGTTAGCATTACTGGTGCAGTCTCTGTATTGTTTGAGGTTTTATGGGTGCTATCTCCATTGCCCGTGGAGTTATTTACTTGAGCCAAAACCAGGCAATTCTTGTTTTCCAGGGAGGAGTGGGTTTTTAGCATCCTTTTTCACTGCCCACATGGTAGTCATCAGTGTTGCCTGTGTTATGCTGCCTTCACTACTGACAGAAGGCAGCAAACTCATACCACAAGACTTGATCACTATGACCATTTAATACGTGACTTTGTCTTTTGCAGACAGCGCAGACAGTGCTTCTCGTGGTCGCTGTGTTCCTGCTCTCCTGGCTGCCACACCACATCATCATGATGTGGGCAGAGTTTGGGCAGTTTCCCCTGAACAACATCTCCTTCACCTTCCGCATCATCTCTCACTGCTTAGCCTACGGGAACTCTTGCATCAACCCCATCATTTACGCTTTCCTCTCGGAAAACTTCCGCAAGGCCTGCCGGCAAGTCTTTACCTGCAAGTTCTTCCTGCGGCCAGTTACCACTGAGAAACTGGCCAGAATACGCGTGGAGAACTTCTCTACCACACACTCGACCACCAACATGTAAATTGGGCTCATAAATACATTTCAGGAGGAAGAGGAGGGGAAAGGGTGCTGTCTGGGTAGAACAGCTATACAAGTGCATTTCAGGGAGAGGCACAGCCTGCAAAAATGTGGATTTTGTCAGACTACCAGAGTGGTAGGAGGCATTTTTTCATCTGGCTGTTAGGACACTTGACACAGCTTGTCCTAGGGTACCTTGCTAGGTACTGGGCTGCATGCAACAGAAGTATCTGAATGTCCTTGTAGTGCCCGTAAGATAGAACTCGTATGCAGTTATAGTTATGTCCATAAAATCTAAAAATAAGAGTTACACAGAAGGTAAAACATGAACAGACAAGAAAAAAGCAGTTATTTATGTGTGTAGGCAGTCATTAGGATGTAAGCAATGAGTGATGTGACATTTAGAGAGCACTGAAAAGCAGTTTGGGAAAACTCAAACTAAAAAGTCTTTGAATATGTCTTTGTTTCTTAAACAAGTTTGACCATATGGGAGAGACATCTCTTTTTAGCTCACTAGCTGTAATAAAGTCTCTAAATCTCCTTGAAGGCTTTGCTATAGTATTTGCCTATTGGGTAATACAACCTTTCACATGACAGATGTCAGTGATGTGGATGTCTGCATTTGGTGGCTCTGTATCAGTTTGTATGTCCCAGGGTGTGAATGTCTGTGTGCTCCTGAATGTAATTACTGCTGTTAATCATTGGCTCCAGTAACTGTCTCTTTGTGAGCAACAGTATGAAAATTGTATTTCTCAATATACGTTTTTAAAAAGTGTGGTTTTGTTTGAAAGTAATGTTTACAAAAGACTTTATTGGTAAATGTAGTGTTCTCTGAGTATATCTACCCACAGCTTTTTGTTGGCCACTTCAGTATATAAATGTCAAATAGTGGTTTTGGGTTTTTTATAAACTGTTTTGCCCAACAGTGCCCTAGCAACAATCACTTCAGAGCATTTGCACCAAGTTCAAGGTTACTGTTTGTAAATACATAAAGTGCGTACTACTTCAACATTAAGAAGCATATGGCTGAAAGAACTTTATTATTTCACTATGTTGTCTAATTTGATAATATTGTGTGCTGCAATCCAGACTGACCTGTCATGGGAGTCACTGTAACATGATTCCAGATGCATAGACTATGTTACTGAGTTTTAAAAAGTGAGTTACAGAAGTTAGAATCATAGAATTGCCTAGGTTGGAAGGGACCTTTCAGATCGAGTCCAACCATCAACCTAACTCTGACAAAAACCATCACTAAAACATATCGCTAAGCACTATGTCTGCCCATCTTTTAAATACCTCCAGGGATAGCGACTCAACCATTTCCCTGGGCAGCCTGTTCCAATGATTAATAACCCTTTCAGTGTGTAAATTTTTCCTAATATCCAGTCTAAACCTCCTCTGGCACAACTTGAGGCTGTTTCCTCTTGTCCTATCACCTGTTACTTGGATGGAAGAGACTGACCCCCACCTCACTACACCCTCCTTTCAGGTAGCTGTAGAGAGCGAGAAGGTCTCCCCTCAGCCTCCTTTTCTCCAGGCTGAATGACCCCAACTCCCTCAGCCGCTCCTCAGAAGACTTATTCTCCAGACCCCTCACCAGCTTTGTTGCCCTTCTCTGGACACACTCCAGCACCTCAATGTCATTTTTGTGGTGAGGGGCCCAAAACTGGACACAGTACTCAAGGTGGGGCCTCACCAGTGCCCAGCACAGGGGAACAGTCACTTCCCTAGTCCTACTCACCACACTGTTCTGATACAGGCCAGAATGCTGTTGGCCTTCTTGGCCACCTGGGCACACTGCTGGCTCCCATTCAGCTGGCAGTTGACCAACAACGCCAGGTCCTTTTCTGCCAGGCAGGTCTCTAGCCACTCTTCTCCAAGCTTGTTAAACTTCAAATTCCCCAAGTTAAACTACAAAGTATACATCTAAAAAACACAACAAAAATATCTGAATATAACTTTGTAGAACATCTTCAATGTCTTTTGTTATGGCCATCAGAACACATACAATTAATTTCTGTAACATGTAATACTACCAGTCATTCATTTTTAACAGGTATGTTAAAATATACCTCAGTGTCAAGTATGCCCACATTGCCTTTTATAACCTGGTTAAGTCAACCTTCCTCTCATTCTCCTTCCAAATATTTTAACTCAAGAAAAAAGCTACTCTCTTATCACTAATGACACTTAGTTACTGATACAAATTAAGTGGATGCATTAATTATGAACAACCATTGCCTCATAGTTTTACTGTGGATCTTGTGTCAGAAATTGTTGTTTATGTGACATCATTTAACTTTGGTTGCATTATTTAGCTGGAGACCATAGGTAATAAAGCAAAGCATTACAGCACACAACATCTGCAGTAGTTATGAAATTTTATCCTGAACAACTGTTTGATTTAATCCTGTAGAATAGCTACATGAGAAGACAATGTTGAAGTTGGACATCTGAGATCCCCAGCAGCAATTTCCCTCAGAAACTTAAAAAGGGCAACTCTGTATAATGAACTGGGAAGCACTGAAGCACTGTCACCATCACCAGCTGCCTCAGGAAAGACAGACACTCTATGAAGCAGGTAGTTACTCAGTATTTATGCTAACACAGTGAAGTGCTACAGCTGTGAAAAAGATTGGAGTCAAATTATATGACACTTGAGATAGAGTCAGCCTGAAATTGCTGAGGCAAAGCAGGCAAGCAAATATTAAAATTTTTTACTTGGAGTTTCTTGAATACAATTTACTTCATTTAAATTAATCTCTGTGTCTACAGTTAAAGGAAGCTATTTCTCAGCAGTTCAGAGGACCTGATACAACATAAAATGCATATTAACAAATGGAAATAGGATTTTCTCTAAATTATAATACTACAGATTGTCCCAATTTCTGTTTAAGGATTCACCCTGCTGCTATACATCAACAGTAAGCTTCTGCTTGTGGGCACATAAATTGCCTTATTTATAGTTATTATCTGTTATTTACGGATGGACAGCATCAAAAAAACAGCCACTAAACGAAAAGGCTGTGATAAACCACTGCAACAGAAATGAGAGCTAAAATGCTATTTTTGTGTGATTATTTACCATGGATACAAAATAGCAGCTAGATATGAAATAACCTCAGCCTCACTTTAATCCTTTTTTTAAAAGATTTAAAGCAGAAAAGAACAATGGCATAATATTCAAAAGAAATCTTGTAATCACTGTTACCTGGGAGTTATTAGAACCTATGAGTCAACACGCTTCTTTCTTTTAACAGAAGATTTTTTTGGTGGGTTCGGGTTTTGTTTTGTTTTTAAAATCAGTTCAAAGACTGGATATTTCACTACAGCATGCAAAAAAATTAGAACACACTTAAAGGCTTTTTTTTTTTTTTTTTTTTTTTTATTTAACAGAACCTGAAGCAGCAAGATCCCCTTTCTCAGTGAAAGGTAACCATAAGATGACAAATTAATACCTTGAAAAAGCCTAAAAGCCTCAAGCTTTATTGTGCCTTCTTGTTCCCACCAAACTTTAGAGGTTATCTGGTCTAGAATTCCCTGAATGAACTGCTATATCACAAGAAAATAAAATATAATTTGTCCTTTAGTCTTTCTAGATGTATCTGTAATTGGTCAAAGTTATAACAAAGTTAGGAAAATATTTTCTTTTTTTTTCTTGCCACAGAAGGTTTAATAATAAATGTTTAGCTGCTGGTGGTGAGAAGCAATGAAATGCAACAGAGCTGCACATCACACAGGCATACTTTTGTTCTGATTTGAATTTAAGTTAAAAGTCTCAAAAAAATCAACCGATGAGATCATTCTTCAGTCTTCTCCAAAGGCATTTTGTTACTCACTAGCTCCCTTTTGTAAAGCCATGACTTGTGATGCCTATGGAAATGACTATTGCAGCTTCCAGAACAGTGCACAAAGTTAACCTGATCACCTGGTTCTGAAACTCAATTCTGTTATTTCAGTCTAGCTTACACCCAAAAGCTCATTCCTTCTGCCTTAACGATTTCAAGCTTAGTCCCTACCAGGCCATTTATTACTGCTTCGCAACCTGAATCAACCTCCTTTAGGCGGAGGGTTATTAATGGAGGAGTCCATGCCTGGGAGACCTGTCCTTTTCCGGGCTGCAGTCTCTATTTTCCGCACCAGGTCCACATCCCACCGATGGGTGACAAAACTAACCACGGCTCCAGGTGCCTTGCTTCCCACCCGTCCAACCCGCCCCACGCGGTGCAGGTAGTCCTGCAGCGTGTCTGGGAAGTCATAGTTGACCACTAACTGCACACTGCTGGTGTCCAGCCCCCGTGAGGCAAGGTCAGTGCAGATGAGGACAGACACGTCGCCCTTCTGGAAGGAGGCAAAAATGCCAGCTCTAGCAGCTGCTGACATCTGTCCCTGCAACCTCAGGTGCTTGATCTTGTGATCATCCAGGATATAGCCCAGCCAGTTGACAGTGCTGGCACTGTTGCAGAAAATGAGAACAGCCCCCGCAGATGCTGGGCGCTCCTTGAGTAGCTGCAGTAGTTCAGGCAGCTTGTCCCGGCCTTTTAGGCGGACAAACTTCTGCTGGACATGGGGTGGCAGGCGGTGGAGGCTCTGGGTGGCGAGTGTCATGAACCGGCCCACGTCGGTGAACTTCCCCAGCGTCTGGCTCAGTCCTGCGGGGAAGGTGGCTCCGACCACCACCACCTGGGTCCTCGCCTCGCCGGGGCCAGCCGGCCCGGGGGCACCGGCGGCCAGGGGCGCGTGTGCCAGGATCTCCTCCAGCGGCTCCGCGAAGGACTCGTCCATCAGGGCGTCCGCCTCGTCCAGCACCATCCAGCGCAGCCGACCCAGGGCCAAGAAGCGCCGCCGCAGCGCCTCCCGCACCGCCCCGGGGGTGCCCAGCAGCACGGCGGCACCCGGCGGCGCCGCCCGCAGCTGCCTCCGCAGCCCGCCCGCCGCGCCGCCGCCCGTCAGCCCGCGCACCTGCAGCCCGGCCGGCCGGCACAGCGCCGCCGCCACCGCCCCGACCTGCGCCGCCAGCTCCCGCGACGGCAGCACTACCAGCCCGCGGGGCGACGCCGGGCCCGCCGCCGCCTCCTCCTCCGCCGCCGGCCCCTCGGGGCGGGAGAGCAGCCCGTCCAGCAGCGGCAGCAGGTAGGCCAGCGTCTTGCCGCTGCCGGTCTCGGCGGCGCAGAGGGCGCTGCGGCCGCGGCGCAGCGCGGGGATGGCGAGGCGCTGCACCGCCGTGGGGCGGCCGATAGACAGGCCCTCCAGGCCGGCCAGCAGCGACGGCTGCAGCCCCATCTCGGCGAAGGACGGGCCCTGCCCCGCCTCAGGCGGCGGCGCCTGCAGGGCGGGAGCCGCCTCCTGCGAGGGCTCCAGCTGGAAGTAGTCCCCGCAGGCCTTCCTGTGCTTCCAGCCCGCCGACACCAGCTGCGGCCGCTCCCAGCGCCCCACCGTCTGCCAGCGGGGCTGGCTCAACTCCGGCCGCCGGCTCCGCAGCAGCAGCTTCCCGGGCCGCCCCACCGCCACCGCCGCCTGCCCTTGCCGGCGCCGCGCGCCCCGCTGCAAGCGCAGCCGCAGGGCCCAGGGGATGCGCACCACGTTCTCAGGGGGCTGCGCGCCCGCCGCTGCCCGAGTGGCTGCCTGTCCGCCTCGGCGACGGCAGCAGCAGCAGCGGGAAGGTGACTGCCGTCCCGCCGCGCCTCAGCGCCATGGCGGCCTCTCACGTGTCAGCGGCGGCGCTGCCCGATGACGCCGTGAAGAGACGCTTCCCCCGGTTGTCCCGCCCCCCGGAGCCGCCGCGGAGCCACGCGAGGAGGGTGAGTACCGCGGGTTGGGGGCGCGCGCGCGGCCGGTACCTCAGGCGACGGCGGCCCCTTCGCCTCTTCAGCTGACGGCTGAGAGCTGGCCTCCGCGGGAGCGAACATGGCTCTGAGGGGCTCTGTCAGAGCTGGCCCAGCGCCCCTCGCTCGGGGGGAGGAGCCCGTGCGGCGGGGAGCACCCCCCGGGCCGCCCCGACCCCTGAGGGCGCCGCTGAGTTCTCTTATGGCTCCATGCGACTGTCGCCGGGGCGGCGGGAGCCGGGTAAGCAGCCGGCTTGCGAGCTGCTGAGGGACCCGTGTCAGGTTTGACAGGGTCACACGCTCCCCCCTCCCCAAGGAAAGTTCTGGACGTTTAGGAGGAAATTCTATTCCATGGCAATGCCCCTCGAATTTCTTTTTCAGGTACTGTCGCCATAGGGATGACGGTGAACACACCCCTGTGTTTCAGGGGAAAGAAGATCCTGGCTCCAATGGTGCGAGTGGGAACATTGCCAATGCGTCTTCTGGCTCTGGACTATGGTGCTGATATCGTGTACTGTGAGGTATGAGGGATGAGCAAACGAGGCAGTCTTATCTGATAACATTATTGTTAAGAAAAGTACAAACAGACTTTGTTTATTGTAGACTTTTTCCCATATTTTTCATTAGAAAAATGGGGAAAGAATAATCTCTGTGACTTAAGGCATTTCCCTTTGAGCAATCCTCAAGTTATGGCAAACCCATATTTTAAGACTATTCAATAATCTCAATTCAGTTAGACAAAACAGCATAACAGTTTCCTCACATTCTACTGTGTTTTGGTTTTTGTTGTTTTTTTTTCTTGAGTCATAACATTGAAGGAAGTCTCAGATTGACCTTCCCTCTCACCCAGTTCTGCTGTGCTGACCCAGAGCATCCATATATACCCCTCACAGCACTGCTGTCCCTGTTGCTTAAGCACTTTTCTGAAAGCTGCCTGAAGTTGAGACTCCAGTTTGCTGCAGATATTATTGGTAGGACTGCTCTGTAACTTCAGGTTCTGAGCCTTCACTGTCCTTATTGTTGCAGTGCATCAGTATTCCCCTTTTCCCCTTCAGTGCTATTATTAGGTCTTCTCAAATGTAGGCATCAGTATAAGTTACATGACTCAGCTAAGATTTAAAAAAAAACCAAAACCCAAACCAGTAAGGAGTTAAACATAATGTAAACATGGCTTAAATACTGGCTTTCTTAGAGAATGTTTGATCCTGTATTAGTAAACCAGGCTGAAACGGACTGTCGGCATCAGTCATTTTCAGTCTTCTCCAGGAACCTTCACAGAAGTTCTCTTGTGAGTTAGCGCATTGCCCTTTTTGGGGGAAAAGACAGAGACACAATATGCTGTTTTTACCTTGTCCACAGCTCAACTTGTCTCTCTAGCTTCTAGAATTAGAAATGATATTTAATTAGTTGGATCAGCGCCATGTGAAAGGCTAGTTATTTCTGGATGATTCAGAAGAAATCTCAAAATTCAGTAGAATAGTTACAGCTGTTTATCATAAAATTGGGAGTAATAAGATGTTTTTCTTCTGTGACAAACAATAATTAACAGTTCGTAGTTTATGAAACCTCTTTGCTTTATATGGGATTAAGTGAGAATATATATTTCTTTCATTCTCTGGGAAGCTAACTGTAGATCATATAGAGATAATTCACAAGCATAGAGTTACAGAATCTATAAGTCTTAAACACTAAAAGGAAGTCAGGCTTCAGACAGCCTTTGTACTTTTCCAGTATCTCTTACATTTCATAGTGGTAGCAAAGAACCTTGTTACTGAGCAGCTGCTGGATTGCACTAACCATAGATTTCATAGGGCCATTGTCTAGGAAATAAGTGAAAGATAGTAATGTAGAAATTGTTGTGGTTTTAAAAAAAAACCAACCAAACAAACCAAGCCACAACAGTCCACACAAAAGTATTGCTTTGCATACTACTAAAGTCACAGAATATGAAAAGTTATTTAATCCCACGCTGCAAACTGTATAGCTAAAGCAGTTTCTCCTTCACACGCTTTTTGCCACAATTTTAGAGAAACAGTAGCTCAAAAGAAGAGGCCCTCAAACTCACTTACCAAGGTGCAGTATGCACCAAAACTAGTAATGTGGAAGTTAGTCCCACAGCCAAAAACCTGTTGTAGTTTTCCTCATCTCACCTCAAAATAAGGTCTCCTGAATTGTCTTTTCTTTTTTCTACATTGTTGTTGACAGGCAGGAGACGTAAGATGCCTTTGACATGGATTAGTGTTTACAGCTAGATATTTGTCTTAATAGATTTTATCAGAAAAACTATGCTTTGTAGGTTTTCTTAAGAACCGATGAGATAACATAAAATAGAACAGTTATTGTAGGCAATTATACTGCAGTTGTTTGTCTACAGAACAGAATGAATAACTGCATTTTGTAACTTCATTTTGGTATGGTAAAACTTCATTTTCTGATTTATTGTTTTGTTTTCCAGTCCTTCCCCCCTAGTTCCCTAGACATTTTGGAACTCAAAGCTGTTTCAGAACTGAACATGAACAGTACCCAATGAGAAGCACAAGTTAAAACTTAAATTAAAAGTACTATTTATAAGACCTACAGTATAATGTAAACAGATTGAGAGTAGCCTAATTTATTGCTTGTTTATCCGTTACTTGTAAATCAGCAGGTCTTAAACATTAAAACAAAGATTCTACAGTAGACTGAACCTCTGCAGATAACTGACGCTATACCATGGTGGGTTTTTTTTTTTTCTCAATTTATATCAGAGTTGGATTAACAGCTGCATATTTATTTCAGCAGCTAACAAGTTATATTGGGTCAAGCTGTAGCCCTTTGTCAATTAAAGGCAGTCAGTTTGTCTTAAGGATCACCTGTAATCAAGTTGATGAGATACATCTGAGAAAAGGACTCAAATAGTATTCTTAATAAATTGAATTGCATAAATCTGCAGTTAAACTAATATCTGTAGATTAACGTTGCGGGTTTCATCCAAAGGAAAGCCACAAATTCTAGAAGAATGGTGACTGTGTATTAGGCTTTCCAGTAAAGCTTAATACAAAGCTTTGTTTTGTCTTTTTAACAAATGTAGAGAGCTGTTAAAATGCAGGATTAAGGCAAAGAAGTCTTAAAGCTTAATACTGTTGTTTTGTTCACCTGTGTATCTGGCCAGTACAAGTCTGCGTTGATTCTTGAGGTGGTCTGTTATTGTAGCTCTAAATTAATCTTCTTCTACTCTAGGTGGTTTGTTCTGCTTTGTTTCCAGTTTGTTAGATAGGTACTTGAACAAAATGGTTCTTCTAGAACTATGTAAATATGTCATATTCTTATGTTCATATATTGAAACTTCAGTTGAGTGTGTTATATAGTTAAACTCTTGTTTTCACTTGCGTTCTTCTTCTGTGTTTGATATCTCTAGATAGTTAGGCATTATTAATAAAATGGGCAACTGTTTAGAGCTGGGTGGCTTAAGCACTTCAACTCACTGAGATATTTTTATTCTTTCTTTTCAGGAGCTGATTGACATAAAGATGCTGCAATGTAAGAGGGTTATAAATGGCAAGTATATTGCTTTTGTTAACATGCGTAAGCATTCTTTTTTCTAGTTGAGAGAAAAGATAATTATTTCTCTGAAGTAATTTTATAGTGATTACAGTGAGGTATCGGTACATATATTCTCTCCAAACAGTATTTAGGGACTTAAAATGCTGTTTGCTGCTGTACAGTTTCAAACTTTCCATTTCCCTTCGATAGTTCAGTCAGTGTCCCTCAGGAAAACCACAGATGTTTTTGGAGGGTAGGGCTAATGTATTAGTAACTGCCAGTTTGTTGTTCTTTTTTAGACCTAACACAAGTTCTTTCCATCATTCACTTAATTTATTACAAGGATTTAATGAGTTTTCTGCTAAACTTGTAAGACAGAGGTCAGATCACTGGGTGTGCAGGTGAAAGATTTTATAATTCTAGCTGGTGGAATTATGTCTTTCCCTTTTTATTAAGGAAAATGGGATCAGTGTTGGAAATCCATTACTAATGTTTCACCATTATGCTTCCTGGCAGCAGGTGAAAAAAATTAGTAGCTGAAATAGGACATTAAAGTTCCAGTGCATTGTTTAAAATGTTAAAGCTCTTAGTTATATGTGGGTTAAAAAGACAAATAATAAAATTTTAATTAACAGATAATCCTCCTCAATTCTGTATTTACATACTGGTTTCAGCCTCTCATTCTCTACTGCCTTTGTATGCTGTTATAGTAAAGAATAAACAGTAACAAAAAACTCTGTTTTGTTTTTTGTTTATTTTTTTTCATAAATTTTACATATGTCTGTGCTAATATAAAATCTAATTTCCTGAGCAAAACTACTAACGTTAGTTACAAAGCCTTTTAACTTTTCGATAAAAGTTTGATAGTGTCCAAGAAACAAATTCAGAGACAGTTTCCAATCATGAGTCTTTATAAAGTTAGATCTTTGTGACATAATATACATACCTTTTAGTTTACTGCTTTAAGAAAGCAGGAGATACAAGAGCTCACTGTTTATCATTTTTCTATTAACTTGAGATCCATGGGCTAGATTTGGCCTAACGCGATTTTCACAGACAAGTTCTTAAAAAGATGTCTTTGAGACCTCCCCAGCTGAGTGGCGTGAGAAACAGTTGTTTGTAGTGTCCCTGTTGGGGAACCAAAGTCCACTACACATTTACTTTCCCTTCTTGCCCCTTCCCAAAAATAGTACCATTATGTTCATTCTGTCTGATTCATCATTAGACTTGTTCTGGTGCTGATGCTTGCCCAAGAAACAGGCTGGGGGATAATTAGGGAGTACTATGATAGGGAAACAGCAATGTGCAAGGAATGTACTGTGAGGACATACAGGAGGTAGGGCGCTATTAGTTCTGCTGTTCATGGAAGACTTATTTGATAGTGTTTCATTTATATACAAGGTATATAGTTATATGACTTCATTTATGATTACATTTATATATCACTTGTGTTTGGTTTGTCTGTTCTCATTTCTTATAGAAGTACTTGAAACAGTGGACTTTGTTGCACCTAATGAAAGAGTTGTTTTCAGAACTTGTGAAAAGGAGCGGTGCCATGTTGTCTTTCAAATGGTAAGGAAACAACCGCAGGTGCTCTTCTAATAACAACATAGTTAAATAAGGTAGTGCTAGTAACATTAATCTAAGTCTAAAGCAGCTCACTGTATTGCAGACTATCAATTTCTTGATGCTTCAGGTGGAGGTAAAGTTTCATGCCAAATGTTCTGCAGAAATTCTAATCTGTTGGTACACATGCAGTCAGGATGCTACGTTATAAGCTCTCCGTACAGCTCTTTTCAGAATAGGTGATTAAGATGAATTCTATGCTCTATGACAGCAGCTTGTTTTTGTAATAGGTATCTTTGATATATTTCCAAACATATAGATAACAAAAATAAATTATGTTGATGTTTGATCACATGTTTAAGTCTTGCACTTAACCAGTCTAGTAAACAATCTCACTGGAAAGACTGAAAGAAGTGTCATTGTTTAATGTGGATGAGAGAAGATTAGTGTGTGTGTTAATACTGCACAGTTGGGTTAAAGGCTGCTAGAGAGGAAATGGTGGTGATTTGTTTTTGAGACCACCCTGTGTAGGACAAGAGATGATGGGGGCTGGAGGGAGGGTGAAGTGCGGACTTGCATTAGATATTGAAAAAGACCTTTTTCGGTGGTAATGATAGCCCTGGAACTTGTTGCCGATAGAGTTGTTATTAGTGGAGCTTCTTAAGAACATGATAAATAAATATCTAATGGTGATGGGCTAAGAACATTTGATACTGTTACAGCTTAAGAGTGCGGGCAGACCTCTGCGGATCCCTTTTACGTTACCTTTTGTTATTCCCTGGCTGACTTAGTACATGCTTTAGCTAATTGTTTTAAATGTTCAGAGGAAATACAATTATACACATGTGCAAAGGAGGACTTTTTTTTTTAAAGTTTATGATATTTTGTAATTATAAATCCTCTTGTTTTACCAACAGGGTTCAGCAGATGCTGAAAGAGCCCTGGCAGTAGCTAAGCTTGTGTAAGTCATCTTCTCTCATCCCCTTCCCACTGTGGGTTTGTTTGGGCTTTTTTATCCAGGGGAATTATCGTGGATGACAATTTTTTATGATTAAAAGGATGTCTTGATAGGACCAGGAAAAGTTCTGTAGGAACTGCACAGTAAAGTGTAGCATCATGAAAGTCCAGTGGTATAATGGTGTAACTGCAACTTCCATGTAAAGTAATTCTTGCCCAAAACAGCAGCTGCATAAGTTCTATACTGGGATTGACTGCTTTTTGCTAGTGCAGCGTGTGTGTCCTTGATCTCTCCAATGTGATATTTCCCTGGGTATTTCACAGTTGCAAATAAGACCACTATGCCTGAAAATGTGTCTTATTGTTTGGGATTTGAAGCTCCCAATAAAGTATTGTGCAGAAATGAAAAGTGCCTCTCAAACCTTTTTAGAAGGTGTTTTTAAGTCTACATTTTATGTAGATGGAAGTTTCAATAGGACTTGCTGTAATGTCAGTGGTTGATTTAGTGTTAGTTATACTTACATATACTTAATCCTATATAGACATATTTATGATGAGTATTTGCAGCTTCTGCACAACACTAGTCATTGAAAGCTGTGGACAGACTGATCTTCAGACCGCTGTTAAAATAAATACGTGATTTATATAAGTGAGAAGCTAAAAATTCAGAAGTTCAAATAAAAACTTAACCTTAAATTCTCATTTAAGCCTTAATGATGGTGGAAGAAGTTTCCTGGAAAGATGTCTATTTCTGGATTCTTGTTTTAATATGCTGAAAAATATTTTGTTTCTTTCCTCTCTTTCAGAGAGAGTGATGTAGCTGGTATTGATATCAACATGGGATGCCCAAAAGAATATTCTACTAAGGCAAGTGGATTTTGATTACTCTTAAATAAGCTTTTTCTTTCTCAGAGGTGTGGAGTGTGGAATACATGTTCTGGTTTTCTGGGTTGAACAAATCAAACAGTAAAATTTTCATGCAGATAAACTTGAGTTTATTTTTTTGCAATAAACAAAAGAGTATTGAAGGTGTCATGGCCGTAATACAGTAAAATAACATAGTGTATTAGAAATCTCCCTTAAGAATAGGTTTGGTAATGTAATTAAACATATCATATCCTTAAGTGGGTAAGCATGTATGAAGTCTGTAAGCTCAGGTTTGTGTGGATGTGTACCACTGAGCAAGTGGTGATTGTATTTTCTGTCAAGACAACCACTGAATATTGAAAAAAACGTAGTGAGGTTGTTAAATTGTATTATTGAACAAGGTTAACATTAAAGCTATTTAGAATTCTGAAAACTCCGACAGGCTATGTTGTATGTTGCATTTAAAACTAAACTCTGCAAGGCGGGATGAAATAAAGTGTGTGTGGGGGTTTGGTTGTTTGCCGGAGGTCACTAATTTGTTGAATGAGTGAAATATTTTCTGCTTAGCCTTCATAAAAATAGGAATCGCGCTTTGTCGTCTAAGCAAGTAAACATTCACAACTTAGCCATGCTGAGTTCAATTGTTGGTCAGTTTTAAGTGAGAGAAGGATGGATCAGTTAAAACATAATTTAATTTTTTTTAGTTAAGCATATGCAATTCTAAACTAGGCCTCTATCATCTGTGGCTAAAACAGTGTAGTCAAACTGGTTGTTAGTACTGCTAAGCCAGTTAGCGTGTAGATAAAGTATCAATGAATGAGACCATGGAGCTCCATTTTGATGTCAAATGTTTGTGCAGAATAGGTAAGAGAAACTTTGCACTTACTGTCAATGTAAAAGAACTTCAAATTGGAAGACTTAGAACTTCATTCCAGGGAAGAACCCTGACTGTTGCATTTAAACTTTTTTGTCATCTATTTTTTGTAGTATTGGCATTTTTAGCATTTGGAGCAAGTTCTCTGTCACGTGAAGCTCTAATGCTTCATCCTTTAAACAGAAGAAACGATATATCCACATAGGTACTACCATCACTTCCTAATTCTGTTACCTGTCTTTACATCTGGAAGCTTTTTACTAGTCTTTTACTAAAGCAAGAGCACAAATGTAAATGGTAACTTGAGATCTGCCCAAATAGTATAAGCCTAAGCTTTTATAGATCTTACATATTTTCTTTTGTCAAACCAAGTTACCTGTGGACCAAGTAAAACTATTTTTGTCCCTCTCCCCTTTCACAGTAGAAAAAAATAAAATCCCGTGGCAGTTTATTGTATCTGGAACATAAATACATGTCTGATTGAAATGCAATATCTGATGCATGAAAGCAATATTGTTTAAAATGGGGAAAATAGTAAAGGCCAAAGCTGACACTGACAGACATGCCCATACCTTGCATGATGCCATGACATTGTACAGACTCTACTTCATGTAAGCGTATTGTCCTCCTTCCTCAGTTTTTCAGACAAGAGAAAAGAATGTTTTGTCTAAATGGATTTATTTTCTATTAATGGAACGTATCTTTTGATAAAACTACTCGAAAAGGGTTTATTTTAGATCACTATGCCTTAAATAAATGAAGGAACAGGCTATGTCATGAAGTTTTGGAACAGAAGAACCAAAGGGTCCTAGTGGCTGTACACAGAGTATATAAGAGAGGGCTGATCTTTTTCCATCACAAAGATTGCTTTTCCTTTGGAGAATGTGAAGTGTGTAAGAATGTTGGACACCTTTCTGGCATCCAGTATCTTCGCTTTGACAGTTCATAGTGTTACAGCCTGAATCTGACAATGGTCAATGCTGAAAGTGCTGTGTGATGGTGCGGGAAAGGCATCGGATTGATCAGTTTACAGGGGGATTTTCAGTTTCGCTACTTCTTAGTTTTGTAGGTTGGTTTGCACTCTGAAGAATAATTACTTAAATTCTTCTATTATAGTCCATCTAACCTGTGAGTAATTTTACCCGTATACATTTCTAGGGCTTTTCTGGTTTAAACCCATTAACTTTTTTAATGGTAACTTATGAAAATGACTAGGTAAGTGAGGTGTGGTAAAAATTAATTTTTCACGTTCTTTTAAACTCAAATTTTAATTTCCCCTGTACTGTAGTCTTTTTTATTTATGTATTTATGTTCTGTTGTTTCTTTTCTTCCTCTCTCTTTCTGCTAGATGGCTTTTGAGATAAATTGGTATTACCAAGAAATTGTAGTCATGTTGAGGACATATCATTAAATTCATAATGGTGTGATGATATTTCCAATAATGTTTTCTTTAGCTTTTATTACTTACTTCTGTATTATAACTAATAACGTGGAAGACTATTTTATCCTTCCACAGAGTCATAATTAAGAACAAAACACCGAAACATCCACTGTGTACTAGGGTAAAATTCATACAATTTTGAATGTATTTCTTACGTGTGCCTCTTGGCCCCTAAATCTATGTATGCAGATGAGATAGTGCAGAAAGAACAGCTAAATTATTAAATTGTTAAAGTGTTCATAATTTGTATTTAATACGGCTGCTTAATTGGTCTTAGCTTGTTACTTTAAATGTAGCATATATACAGAAACTACTGACATCAAGACCTCGCAGATACGGTATGTAATGTTAAAACGATAAATCTGTTCAGCTCTCACTTAATGAGTAGAAACCAGATGATTACAGTTGCTAAAATGGCTTTTTGAAATCCTCTCTGCTCCATAAAGTAATGGGAGCAAGTTGGTGTCCTGAATTACTACCAAATTATTCTGATACAGTTCTAGGAAGTGTTTCACCAAAGTGTTCGCTAATGTTCCTGCGTTTTAGATTTTGCTATTTTCTCCTTTTTTTTTTTTTCTTAATGTAACATTGTACTTTTGCTGTGGACTGGTATTAGACAAAATAATTGAGCTGAAAAATATGTTTGCCTAGTATGTAATAGTTCCTGTATATTTTCCCAGGGTGGTATGGGAGCAGCGCTGTTATCTGATCCTGACAAAATAGAGTCTGTAAGTATCACCTTGTGGGTTTTGAACATAATACCTTGTGGGTATTATGTACTATGCTATACTGGAAGCAGGAATGCATGCATAGAAGACAAATTTGTAAAAGCTAGAATGGAATAATCAGTTTTGAATGCTGAAGTTAAGGTTATGGATAAATAATCCTGATTTAGTTCTCCTTGTCATTGTCTTGACGATAAAATTACTACCTTCTTCATTTTCAGTTTTAGAACTTTCACAGCATGGTGCTAGATTTGCAGAGGGAGGAGTTTTATGTGCATATGTATGTAAATCTGTATAAAACCCTATGTGAACCAGTATGGAAAAGGTTCATGCATATGTATGTGTATATTTATGTGTGCATATATTCTTTTACATACATATAAACCCTGTATGAACCTATATGAAAAAGATACATATACATGTAATATAGATAGATATGTAATATCTTTTTTATATGTGTGCATATATGTATTCCTACGGACTTCTAAGCTTCCTGAGATTAAACAAAGCATAGACATTGCTCTGTGTTTCCAGGAACGTTCTTAGCATTTAGCTCTTTTCTTTGTTTAAAGATCTGATTCTTCATAGTTCAGATGAGTTGACTGTGAACTTTGTCTTGCTTCCGCATAGCTTTTAGTCACTCACTGTATCCTCCTTCAGAGTTCCTGAGGGCAATTTTAGTTTACAACTCACCCCTCAGTTAAGTGAGTCATGGTACACAGTGGCAAATGTTTCAAGGTAGTTATTCTTTATTTCCTGTACTGTCAAAAGTATGCAGATCTGGACAAAACAAAAATACCAAAAGCGTTGCTCTGCCTTTTTCCATGCGGCCTTTGGGTGTGTTTTGTTTTAAGGGTTCTTTGATGTCGGTCAGTCTTTTGAAGAGACCAGACCTTCTTCAATCATCTGCATGACTTTTTTTTTCCTGAATGATAGCCAGTCTCTTTCTGATCCCTGCAGTTTATGCCTTTTCCTTATGTCTAAAATGGATATTGAGTCAGTCTTTCTTTTCTAAGTCCTTCCTCTTACTGTGATAACACCATTCAGCTTTGTAGGTTAGTAGGACTTCTACAATTTCAACATGCTGATCCGTGGTTTAGTTAGTTGTCTTTGTAAGTTCAGACATGAAAATGGGTTGTTGTGTATCATCTGTTCCGTTCTCTGAGGACATGCCATTAGAAGGGCATGTCATCAAAGTTATAACCATGATGGAGTGTTAGCTTTTTGCCAAATGTAAGAATCTCTTGGTGTCAAGAGCCACATTGTTAGCCAAGCTGTATAAACTGACTGACCATTCAGCAACTGCAAGTATTGTAGTTGTGCCAAAACAAGAGTTTAAATGGAATAGACTGGACCTGTTACTCTCTCTTTCATTAGTTGGTGGGGAAAAACAAAAGTACAAGTGATCTTATCTTGATCTCAAAACATTTTTAGAGAAGGTTGGTATCAGTCTCAATTTTTCAAAAGAGAAAAAGCACAGTCAAATACGTGTTATCTGCAGAAAGTCAGCTAACAATACAGGCAACAGAACTGGAACCAGAATCCAGTTTTTTGAGGCCTATATTGTCTTCCATTAATTAGGTAAGGTGGGTGATACCACCCAGAATTAAATTGTAATTTATGAAGCTTAAGGTGATGAAGGCTGAAAGAAAATATTTAGGAGTGGTAATTGAGAGAAAAATATTTAGCTGGCCTGGTACCAGTAAACCTGGTAACAATATTTCTCATAGGAATGAGAGGCAGTTGTAAATATGATTGCTACCAGCTTCCCTTGCCCTCTACAATCGTTACATTTTGTTTTGATCTTCAGAAGAGCAAGAAAGTTTATTTCAAAAATTTTTAATTGTTCTTTTTAATTTCAGATGTTTATAGGCAGCAAAGTCTTAGGCATGAAAATTACTTTTAGCTGACTGCAAAGGGATAAGTAAACTCAGAGCCTGCAAAAGACATCTGAAATTACAGTTCCAAATCAAGCTGTCCATATAATTAAAAAGTGTAGGATTTGGTTCTCACGTTGGAATCCTTATTGAGGCTGGCACTGAAAACTTAAAAGGTTTGCTTATGATGCTATTGTAAGAAAAATATTATAGTGATGATGTCTGGAAAATGTTGTCACTTCAGTTTGATTTCTATGCAAAAAATAATACTAATTAAAAATACTAAAGAGGAGGAGGGGTTTAGACCTTACTGTTTTATTTGAGAAAACGCTAATGAGGAAAGATTTCAGTAGATAGTGTAAGGTGACGCTAATTACTTGCCAGCTGTTCTAAGTATAAGAACTAGTGAGTGCTATCTATAATGGCTCATTTCTGTATTGGAAACCTAGTAAGTGCAAACAAAATTCAGGTTTCATAGCATACGCAACTCTGAAAGAAATCATTTACCTGCAATTCCAGCCATTTTATGCAACGGAAGCATACTCATAATAACATGCATGATAGTGTCTCAAAAAAAACCCAGTTGAAAAACAAGCAGTTTCCTAATAACAGTCAGGATCAACTGGTTTCCACTCTTTTATTTAGAGAGCTGTTGGATTTCTGGTGCCATGTATTGTATAGTCATACAGTCACTTAAAAATGCATGGGTCTGTTGGACTTAAATTCAGCCAGTGAGAAGGAGATTCTTTCTGTAGCTCAGTTCTTAAATGGTTACGCTAAAAACTGCTCGTTTGTCTGCTTATTCTGAGTTTGTTTTAATGAATCAAATGTGCTTTGTGTTAAGTGTGGAATTCAGTTTACAATTTTTGTTTTCCTTTAGAAGATTCAATGATGTTGTTGCGTGATATTTTCCTTTCTTTCTTTTTCCCATTTTGAAGGCTTTCTTCTCTTTAAAAAAAAAAAAAAAAAAAACCAATAAATCTCTCTTTAGGAGATATTTGGTTTTCGTAAGAAACTCACAGCTGGAATATACGACCGTGAAAACAATTGCTTGAAAATGAAAAACTTTTGCACTTCATTTTGAAATGATCAGAGATTACTGGTCACTTCATATTAGAAGCATTGTTGAAACTCCAGCAGCAGTTAATTGCTCTGTAAAAATCCAGTTAAAATAAAAAAAACAAGTAGTGGAAATAAAAATGGCTTAGACTAGAAATAGGCTTGTACATCTATCGGATAAAAGTATATACTCAATTACAGGCTGCATGTGTTCGTCTAGCATGTAAGATTCTTTATAGAGAAACAGTAACTATTGTTACATTCTTCTAATTTCTTTGTATCTTCAGGAGAGAAAGGAGAGCTTTATTAATGTCACTGTTGTGATCACGTTTTGTCTTTTTTTCCTCCCCCCCCCCCCCCCACCCAGATATTGACTACCCTTGTTAAAGGAATTTGTAAACCAGTAACCTGCAAAATCCGCATTTTGCCCTCAGTAAGTACATAAATCATTATGCTAAAGTGTTTAGTTCATGTTTTAAACATCAATTAGAATTTAAATCAATTTAAAATCAATTAGAATATATGGCATTCTAATATATTGGCATTTTAGACCTGTTATTGTGAAATAGCGCTTGGAATCATAATTTCTGTTTGGGATGCTGCTCACAACCTAAAGGGTTATCTGACCTGCAGATATATAGAGATAGTGATTGTGGGTTCATCAGATTCCACAATACACAAGGACAGAGAGGCTTTTATCCTCTAAATTTCTCAACTTTATTACAGATTGTCACAAATACCACAAAAATCACCATAGCAAATATACAAGATATAGATATATAAACAAGATATCTATATAATATATATATATATATATATATTATATATATATAAACAAGATATAGATATATTTCTCTCAAGCTATTACAAATTATTAGTAGCATCAATCAATAGTATAACAGCAATGATTAATATGGCAGCAATCAATTATAGCAACAACCAAGTAGGTAGATACTATTACAAGTAACTACAAACTTATCAGTAGTGAAGCAAATTTATCAATAATATAACAGCAGATATGATTACTTATATGCATATATATATATATTTATATTCATAGTAATAATACCAGTATCAAGTGCATTAGACGGATCTCAGAAGGGGTCCAAACCATCCGAGATGGAAGGACAAATTGATCCCAGAAAGGGACTCAACCGTCCCAGAAGTAGGAAGACAAACTGCACCAACCCCAAAAGTAGGCCCAGAGGAGGACCAATAAAATAACAGACAGACTCCAAAGGTGATGTGTGTCATGGAGGCTGGAGTCAGCCAGGTGTCCCTGCCAAGAGTCCAAGATCTCATAGAAAGCTTGTGCGGAGAGTTCAACCTGCTCAGAAAAAGTGTCTGCAGCATGGGAAGCTCTCAGAAAAAGAAGCTCCGTTTTGGATGAAAATTAAGTCATTTTTATGTCATGGAGATAGAAGAGGCTATAGGCCATCACCCCTTGAACAGCCAGTAAATGCTGTTAATTCCTATTTTTCACCTGAGGCAGCCAATAGGTAATTGTTTTCTGTTCTTTCAGATGAATTTTTATTTTTTTCCAGACTGTTTTCGTGTTCTTGCAGTTAGAACAGCCAATGGCAGTTACAGATTCTTTCTTTCTTGGGATATTTTCCCATTTTTTCTAGACTATTTTTTACCTTTTCAGATGATAAATTGCTGATATAGTTCCTTTGTTTTGCACTTATTGATGGTATGTTAGGATGTCGCCGGTTTCTAGGTACCCAGCTGCACTTACCAGGGATGCTTCTGGTTCCGAGGCTAATGGTTTTCAGGCTGGCAGGAATTTTCTCTCTCAGTATTTTTGAGAAGATCTTTTTCTTCTGCTCAGTAATTTTCCCCTTCCAACCAGGTTACCTTTCTGGCTGCTCATATCAGATGCCAAACTAAGGTTTTTTGCTCTCTAATTTAAAAAGTCAGGAAAATACTAAACATTAAATGTCTACACATGGTCTTACTCCATTGAATTTCAAATGTGGATACTTCTATTAACTACTTCGATACTTCTTAATCCCAAAGCTTTTTTGGTTGGATAAGCACTAAATAAAAAGAAAAAAGGCACGCTTATTATAGAACAAGACTGCCAAATGTGGAATAGACTGAGAGTAGTTTCATGTATATGTAAGCACAGTGCGATGAACTTTGAATTTCTTGACAGTCTGCTTGAAGTTTAAACTTCAAGAGGGGAAGACCAAGCCCTAATGTTACTTCTCCAACTTCCAACATTCATGTTAACAATGAAGATTTCACTAATGAAATTGTGTTTACAAAAGAAACTGCCTGTGCTCTATAAACTATTCATATTCTACACTGCAAGGAAATTTTGCATTACTTGACTCCTGATTTACTGTATGTGCAATAACAGCGATAAATACTACAAATGATACCCAAGTTAAAAACAACTTCTGCAGCCTTTTTAGAAACTCTTTCATAAATTGAAGCGCTGAAATTAGCTTATACAAAGAGGTTCATAATCTTCTTTCTCAAAAGCAACATCTTCATTGCTATTAGAATTACTTTTTTTCTGGATAGATTCTTAGGTACAATCATTCATTTGAAAGAAATTGTGGTAAGACTGTTATCTGGCTAAAGCTGTTACATTTTGTTTTGTCAGTATTTTTCTAGAATTTACTATTAAGAATGCAGTGAAAATACATAGGTTCTTTTTTTGGTTTTTTTTTTTTTTTTTTTTTTTTACAGCTCATATAGCTTCCTTAATGGATTTTTTTTTTTTTTTTCATTTGAGTTCCCTACATATATTTAAACCTCCAGGAGATGGTGTGCCTTCTCTTTTAATGACTGATTATTTTGTGATTGTGTATTGAATTACTTGCCTAGATGCTGTCATTGCATATGACTTGGATAGATATTTCTGTAGATGGATGAACTGTAACTGAGCTAGCTGTTGTTCAAAAGTCATTTACATGTGCAGTTAAAATGATTAAATGAACAAGTGAAGCCTATGTGAAAAGAATTGGTAACTCTGTCAAATATAATTTTCTTTCTGAAGTACTGTAGTGTTAAATCAAAGAACTGGCACCTCTCCTTTTTATTATCTACATCTACCCTAGAACCTCTTCCTTTTTGTTTCAAGCTGCTTTTGCATAACATGTCATCCATCAGAACAGCAGGTGAGCTTCTATCTCTGTGTCCATGCCAGCTGGTAGATGTTGCATCTTTCGAAGACTGAATGTGCTAATTTTGTGATGAGCCACAGATCATTCTCCAGCTTTTGAAAAGAAAATTCGCCTTATCTTTTTTCATTCTGCCTTTTAACAGCATCTTACACCTTTGAAGATATACTGGGAGCTTCCCCTTTTTCCCCTGTATCTTTTGATGTCATGTACGAATGTCACTAGAATTTTTTGGGTACTAGGTAACTTTTTTAAGACACATCTGAGAGGAATATTTATAGATGTATGATTACATGTTACATTGATTTCAGAAGATATCCTCTTACTAAGATGCATTTTAATTACAATTTACAGAGGAGTCATTAGAGTGGACTTGCTAATCAATTGTTTTGTATCATTTTCAAATGACAGTCTAAAAACCTGTTGGAAAATATTCTCCTACTGCAGAGTATTGTGTTACCTGGTTTGAGAAAGTTTGCGATCTATAGTTTTGAGGAAGTATTGAAAATGGATTTTTTTTTTTTGCCACAATATGTAGTTCTTTAATTGAAGTATACATTAAATGGTTATGCGTGTTGGGAATTACTATTGAAATACAAGAGTCATATCCCTCCTGATAAAACAAAGTACTTGCAGCATTTATTGATCACATGATAGTTATTCCTTTTGCTTTGAACTAAAATCATGCCATTCTCTCTTATCCCTCAGGTGGAGGATACTGTGAATCTGGTAAAGAGAATAGAAAAAACTGGTATTGCTGCCATTGCAGTCCATGGAAGGTAAATCAGTTTTAGGCAGGAGAGACTTAAATTTTTTTTTTAGCTTGCTGATGAACGTAGCACAGTAAAATATGACTAGAATACATTACACATGTAATATGTGGTTCTGATTTCAACTGCTAACTAAATTGGTGTTGTAGAAAATCAGGTCAGTAACTAAGGAATTTAACCATTTGCTATTTTTCTAAATTTTTTGTATCAAAGACCAATAAAATTATCTTGCATACTCTGTATCTAAAAAATGCTGCATATCTGGATATGGAATTACAGTAACAATGTTTTAAAATGTATTTGATATGAAAGAATTCTCTTGTGTTTAAAGAAAAAAAAAAAAGGAAAAATACATCACATATAAAGTAAGTAAGTGGAAATAAGTATGTCCCAATAATCCTTGAATCATGTCTGTTGTGATTTGGGTACCTACAAGTTCCATAGGGAGTCTTTGGTCTTGTCTATTTTTGTTTGTTGGAAAGGAAGAAGGAGGAGAGGCCTCAGCACCCTGTCCACTGTGATGTGATCAAAGCCATATCTGAAGCAGTCTCCATTCCAGTAATAGCAAAGTAAGTTGGACTAATTAGCTCGTTATTGCAAGATGCCTGTACCTAGCTTAAGATTTGCAAGTGCAGGAGGAAGATCCTTCATGTAGGGCAAATATAGTGTTACCTGTTACCAAAGGTCAAGTCCAAATAGAGGTAGCAATGCCAGCAGTTCAGTGTATGAAATACAACCATACCTCAGTTTTTAGTTTAAAAATTCCATGTATTTTTAAAAAATTACCACTTTTGTGTGTCACAGTCTATCCAATGCAAACTGTTTCCAATTGTATCCAGCAGTTAAATTCCCTATGCTTTTAAGCCCTGTGCAGTGACTGTTCATAACCCTACCGCTGTGTATCTTGGACACTCGCACGCTAAGGATCACTTGTCCCACTGCTCAAAAACAGTGTTACATTCTGTGGCCTCACATTTTTGCTGAGACCTCCTTAGTCTGCAGGCATATGGACATGATACTACTGAATCTCTCTGCTTGTACTGATAGATCCTTTAGTAAGACTGTGATAGTAAGATAAGGAACTTTTATTTTACTAGTCTTAGAAAAGGTTAGCTATGAACCAGTAAGTTTTAAGAGCAATTTTGTAACCAGAGGTAATGACAATGAGGTATCAAACTGTCCTGAATTGTATCTGATCTGCCTGTCCAACATCTTTAGATGTTTCACCTCTTTCTAAGTGGCAGTAAAATACCTGTGGCCAGAGAAGCAGCATCCTTAAATGAAGGTCTCTCTTCATCGATCTTGAGTTTCCGTGGAAAAGCTGCATCTCTGCAAACCATGTACTTGGGTCAGGAATTTGAGAACTGTTTTCCTGTTCACATTTATTTCTATGTAGAAAATACATTGAAAGTCAGTTTTCGCAGTTAGAAAACCTGTTTCTGCACTGGACAAAGGAAATATTCCATGCTGATTATCTTTGTTGATCCACTTCTCAGTGGTTCACCCCCTTTCTAGTTTTCAGAATAATTTTTTAAACAACATGGAATTAAAAAGCCAAGGAAAATTCACATTGTGCGTGGCCATGAAGCCTTAGTTTGCCCAGGTAAAAGATGAGGCTAACAATTTTTCTTAAATTTTATGCATGTCACAGAAATGTGAGCTCTATGTGAGTGCTTTCTATGATGTAGAAGTGTGCAATTAAGATATAAAAATATCAGACATTTATTGTTGATAAATTGCTTCTAATTAATCCCTATATCAGTTTACTACTTTGCCAGTGTCCCAACATGCTGAACTAACCTTAATCATCCTTTTTTTTAATGGTTTTTCTGAAAAGGATATGATCTTAGTTTTAAATCCCCTTAGTGGAACTTTTCCTTCTCTAAAGAAAGTAAATGTACAACTTGGAATCCTGCTTATTAAATATATTTGATCCATGATACTTGATCCCTGCTATAACTCATTTGGCTAGTATTTTGAGAATTTTAACCACTTGTACCTCAAGTTTGGTCAGGAAATATACAGGAATGAATAAAAGGAAGTAGACTGGTGCTAAAAAAAAGCAAGAAAACTTGAATTGGTGCTATGATTTCTAGAATGGTGCTGTGTTTATGGAATAATCTTTCATAAGTGCAGGAAGCTGGCTTGTGCTCCCTTCCCAATGTAAATGCCTAACTTTAAAGTAAATTATAGTTCTCTAGCTTTTATTTCAAATTTGACAGTGTGTTCACTTTTGAAGGGATAAAGATCCTACTTTTACTTGATAGTTCAGAAAGTCCAACTTTTATTTTACATTGTAAAAATGTTGTGAAGGGAACCTTTAAGAGAAAGAAAAGGTGTTTTAAGTGTTCTTTTTGCTTACTAACATGTCTGACTTGCTGACTTGAAATCAGAGGCAGTACAATAGCAGTGCAACCTTATTGTAACTTAAAAGTGCTTTGTGACTCTCCGTAACTACTGTTTGTGGTTACTTTCCGCATGTTAGTGGCAGTACTGCGTGATACTGTCCATGCGTAACTTGTTCCACTTGTGCCAACAAAGGTGGTGTGCAGTTGAAGGTTACAGAACTGGCAATTACAAGGTACCATTTTTCAAACAACATGGGTGTAATTCTTTGTGAGCCTTATCCATTCAGAACTGTGTGAAAGCACACAGTTTGTATAAAACACAAACTATATTCTTTCTTCACAAAAACAATGTTCCATTTTTAAAAGAAGTATGCAGATAATGAAAAATATTATATATAATCAGTGTTTTAATGAGCCATTGCTAATAAAACTCTCAGACCCATTTATTCTCTTAGGTTTGAGATAATACCCTAAATAGACTCTGCCACCATTAGTAATGTAATATCACACTGAAAATAACAAGGCTGTTAAACTTTCATGATTATAACAGTGATGTTAATTTTTAGTGGAGGATCTCATGACTTCATCAAAGAATATACGGACATTGAGACCTTCCAGAAAGCAACAGCTGCCTCATCAGTAATGATAGCTCGTGCTGCCATGTGGAACCCATCTGTCTTCAGAAAAGAAGGCCTTTTCCCCTTGAAGGATGTCATGCAAGATTACATCAAATATGTACGTTTTTTGGAACATCTTACTTGTGATTAACATTGTTTAGAATTGTTAATCCAAATCTTACTACAGCATTTTATCTCATCTTAATTTCAAAGACTTAGGCTCTGGGGATATTTTAACATATTGCATATGATATGACTCTTGCAGATCAGCCACTACTTCCTCTGTTTTATTTTGTTCAGAAAAAAAATTTCAGAAATCTGTATTCAGAAAACAGTTTTTCCTGATCATTCTTTTCGTCATATCATGCTTTTTAGCCCTAGTTTCTTGGGAACTTGAGGCTTTTCAAGGCTATCTAAAAATGTCTAGGAATCTGAAAAGCTAATGATATGTACGTCAACTGTCTTGATGTTACAGTAATACAGATAATATTGAACAGAGAAGTGAAGGAATATTAAATAAACAGTTACTGCTAGAGTCATTTTTAGAAATTAATTGCTTTTCACAAATACTGCCAAGAATTTTTAACAGCAGGGAAGCAAAGGGAATGATTTGCCAACAAAGTAATGCTGTGTATCTATAGCTTCATTAGCTATAGCTTAGCTATAGCTATAGCTCCATCTACTATATGAAGTTTTATCTGTTATTCAAAGTACACAATTTTAGTGACATAATAGGAAATTAATTGGAAATCTGTGGCTTTGATCATGTAATCAATTCAAAATTTTTTGTTTTTTAAAAATTTGGACTGTCATTAACTAAATACTTACTAAAATGTCACTGCATTGATAATCAATTACGTGAACTGGTCAACTCTTTCTTCGTAAGTATATAGAATAAGTTTATATGAATAAGTTGAACTTCTGTCCATAAATGCATGCCAAAATAATCGGATTATACTCACATTGATGAGTAGTCTTGAATATTTTATTGAGAAAACTGTACATTGTGGTTTGCCTTTCAAAAAGGATTCTGAAATTAATAGAGACATGAACATTATATGAGATAAATTTGTTTGGTACGCTTTATATGTTTTTATATACTTCGTCTCTCTCCTTCAGGCAGTGAAATATGATAATCACTATACCAACACAAAATACTGTTTGTGTCAGATGTTAAGAGAACAGTTGGAAACTACTCAGGGTAAGAAGCTGCATGCTGCACAGTCCACACAGGAGATCTGGTAAGTACATGCTTCAGAAATAGGAATTGTACTCTCTGTCAAGCTTGCAAATGACTTCTCTGTCTGTAGCACTGCCTGGCATTTCATACCTTCAGAAGAAGTTGGAAAAAAAAAAAAGTCCAGTTAGTGAGATGTGGAATAATATAGTAAACACTTCCAGGTTTCCTCCATACTCAAGTGTTAAAGCTTTAACCCTAAAACTGTCTATATATTTGACACACTAATTTGAGTGATACTTCACTGAGTGACATGCATTTATCCAACATTTGCATTAACTGATGAAGAAAAGTTTCAGCATTCTGAAGTGGTAGTCTGGAGGTTAATAGTGTGGAGCTTATCTTCTTCCAGAGATATTTAACTCTCCCTTTTGCATAAAAGGTTTTTAATAATACTGGAATTTTTATGACAAGATGTTTGTTTTAAGTGAACACTTGGAGATAAACTCAAAACAATGTATGAAGGTCGTCTATGTGATACTTAAATGTATGTCTTTTGTGCTGCTTTTCATACCTGAAATATGCTAATAAACAATGACAGCCTTTTTGAGGAAATATAGTAGCTTTAACGAACCTCTTCATCCTGGACATCTGAAGCAGTCTGGATCAAATTTCTCAAAGGGGGAGACAGAAAAGGAAGATGGAAAAGTTTGAGAGAAACCATAAAATAGATGTGTGATTAAAGAATTCATGCAGAATGGAGGGGAGTTCAGGTTTGGACTCATCCCAAACTGAACAAAATAAAGGTCTGAGCATGCACGTGTCATATCCATGTTGTGGGCTATAATTATCCTTCTGATGAAATGGAGGGGAAAAGAGTCTCTCTTTTTTTTTTTTTTAAATAAAATAAACAGTCTGAAACTGCTTGTTATCTTACATCTATGAAAATGGATAGAAATGTTGAAAGGTTGAAATATTTTGCAAATGGAGTTATTGTTTTCTAGCGAGCCCTAGTCAGAATTCTGTTCATGTTCAAAATTAATGGAAATGCCTGCAATCCTTTTTGCCAGTTCATTGTGATTTACCAGTTTTGGCTCTCCATAAACGCTGCTGTCCATGATTATTACATTACAATACATTAAAGGGAATTTGTATTTTTTTTATATAAAAGGAGCCTTCATTAGTCATAAAGAGCAATGGAATCTGTGAACAACACTTACACTTTGCAAGTTACTTTTCACTTTTGCAATGTAAATAGTTGAACAATTTTTAATATAGTAACTTTCTGTTTTGCTTACAGTTTTCCAATTTGTTTAGATGAGATGTAGTATAGATTGAAAGTTAAATAATCTTTTACAACTTAAATCTTAGCCAAAAGGAGGGTGGCATTCTCTACTGAATTAGTAATAATCCATAGTATGGAAAGAAAAGAAATTGTAAGTAAGAGTCAAGCCTTTAAACAGGTAATTAGAAAGTCACAGTTTATACTGATAAACACTGGATAGAGATCTACTGTAAAAGTTTTGGTTTTATGGGCTATGCCTAACAATTCTTGAGGGGCTTCCAAAATTGAACATAATCAGTTTTTCTACGTGTAATGCAATACCAGTTTCAAAATTGGCTTAAGCAGTGTATGTGTGCATGAGAGAGGGACAGAGAGAGAGCCACTTGAAAATTTATGAAACTGCTTTCTATTAGCATACTCAGTCTTTTAACCACTGTTCTGAACTGCCTGTTTAATGTCCAGATAACTGAAGAACATTCAGTTATTTAAAAGGTTCCTATACATCTTTAGATAAAAATGTTACTTAATAGTGCTGTCTCCTGGTGGTGATGGCATGTTACAGCCATGCGAAGTTTTAACCTCGGTTAACAGACAGCAGGCTGCTGCATTTCAGAAAAAAAATAGTACATAACAGTACACAATTAGTTGTCTTCTCTTAGAAGCATCAGTTAGCATTATTCAGCTCCATTGCTTTTCCACTTAGAGCATTGGAAGTGGTTTTGTGGCTAGAATTCATTTTGACATTGAACAGCCTTATACCAATGAGCATTCTCGTAACAGTCAGGAAATAAAAGTTTTCTTATGCTGCAGGCTTTATGGGTGCTATCATCTGCAGAAAATGAAAAGTCCCAGTTTTTCAAAGTAGATGCAGCCTGCTGTGGATCTGAAATTTAAAAGGATTTGAGGCTGTTGCCTTGGACCTAAATCCTAGTTGCTTCCTCCCTTGTACTGGGGCTTGTGAATAATACTCTGAAGTCAGAAAACAGGAGATTGAGGTATTTGGATGTTATAGTGTTTATTGCTTACAGTATTTTTGAATACTAAAAAGAGAAGAAGAATCTGTTTCCTACTTTTTGCTGATATTGTCCTTCTGGACCTGATGCACCAGGAGTCACTCAGAGACATTCTTTGCTGATTCATCCACCTGCAAGTTATTAAAATGAGCTAATAACTTGGAACATTGCAGGACCTGTATTTCTGATTTATTCTGCCTGGACTTTCAGGCTGCAAATTGAATATATTGTGCTGGAAATTAGAACATTCTGTTTGTAGCTCAACAGTGTCTGATAAGAATTGAAAGAGAAACGATATAATGTCACTATGCAGAACACAGCCACGCTTTCATGGGATTCTCTGTGTGTATATATATATATAGTCTATTTAAACAATTGATTTCTGTACTTACTTTTCTCTATCGTAATGTGACACAAAAATTTATAAGCTAATCTCTAATACAAAGGAATTCTGTTTGACTAGTGAAGCGTTTGAAATGGGTGACTTCTATGAAGAAACAACAGCTATTTTCGAAGCAAAGAAAACATCTTTAGAAACTGAGACACAAGATGAAGATGACCAAATGGAAGATACAGATGTAATAAAAATGGCTGTTAGATTTGACAAGTAAGCATACAAATTAAGTTTTTCACTATCTTGCTTCTGTAAAAAAAAAACTGTGAATTTGACAGTGCCTTAGAGTTTTTTAAAAATAATTTGCATAACAGCTCTTACTGAGTGAATTTTTATGAAGCGGTTTGTGTATATCGTTACATAATCACTAGCATCACCACTCGTCTGTGCTATTTGGATGTTGTAAGAAGTTCTTTAGTTCCAGGCTTCCTGAGACTGCTTAATTCTCTCAGTTAACTTATTAAAAATACTGAGTGATTTTTAAAAAAAAAAAAAAAAAAGATTCCATCATGTACTTAGAAGAATGTGAGCACACAAAGATACCAAGTTCAGTTATTTTTAGTGAAATTTAACTAAAACACAATATACTACTTCTATAAAAGGTCCTGAACAAATTTCATAATACTCTTTTCTAAGCAGATAATGTATGAGCTCATCTGTAGTCTTCTAAACATGTTCCACTCACAAGGTATTCCTTGGAAAACTAATTCATGGAGTTATGCACAAAATTATTTTAAGTAACCTTTGATTATAAAGCCTATAGAAATGTTACTTTCCATGGTATACCTGTTTTTGCTATGTTTGCTATTAAGTCTATGAAACAGCTCAAGAAGAACGTGATACAAAATACTCCTCAAATCCAGTCATAACGCTTTAATATTTACAGGATATATTTATTACCTGTCTCTCTGAGGACTGAATACTGTGGTTTTAGAGTATTTCTTTTTTCTGACGAGTACATGAGCCTGTAGTTCCATGTCAGTAACTGAATCAACACCTACCTTTCCTACCCTTATTTACTGATAACTCTGCAGTCTCATAACAGAAGCAGCTTCTTTTCTTTCTTAGAGTGTTTAATCGTATCTTGTTGCACATAATAAGCAGTGCCAAACTGTATCTCTATTCTGTGTTATATATTTAGTTAGAATATCCTTTCTGGTAAGTAACTTTTCTCTAGTTGCATTACTGCAGGATGTGAATGTTGGGGAAGAATTAGTAGAAAAGTTTAGATTTTATTTGAGATGTTATGTCAGACATATTACTTGAATTATCTAATAAGGAAGCAGAGTATTTCTCATAATTTGAGCTGTAAAATTAAACCACAAAGAATAACTGGTAGAAGTAATATAATAAGCAGCATGATCTGTTTTAGAATAGAACTCTATGCATAGTTGTTGACCACAATTTTTTCTGTCTAGGCGAGAATATCCACCACAGATTACTCCAAAAATGTATCTTCTGGAATGGTGTAGGAAAGAAAAGCATCCTCAGCCTGTTTATGAAACTGTGAGTCAATGAAGAAACCCTTTCAAACCTCTTCTTCTGCCTTGTCTATGAAATTAAGTATTTTAGGACTCAAGGTAGTGAGAAATTCTGCTTTCTGGTCTGGCTATGCTCTTGAGTAAGCAGCTTCAGATACGGTAATACGCGTATGTATGAAAATAGTAGCTTATTTTATTAGAAAATAAAAATATAAAAGTCAGACCTTCAGTCTGGTTTTGATTCATGCATGAAAAGTTGGTGTAACTGCAGGTCATTACACAGGAATTCATGACCCACTGACTTTTACTTCTGTGAAGTAAAGAATTTGGATTCAGAATGTTTTCTCTGTTGTTGCACGCTTATAGGTAGGAACTATACTGGACAGAAGCAACTGATTGGTTAGATAGGGACATTATTTGATTTTTTTTTTTTTGTAAAGCAACAATATTTGCAGTAGTTCTGTCAATGACATGACTGTTTTTGACACACCCTTCCCTTTTAACTCTTTTTTTTTTTTTTTTTTTTTCCCCCTCCAGGTTCAAAGACCACTGGATAGATTATTCTGTTCAGTAGTGACAGTAGCTGAGCAAAAATACAGATCAACTCTGTGGTAAGCTATCAGTGTTTTTTTGCAGCTGTACGGTAATTGTTTCTGAAATATTGCTTAAAACTTGCAATGAAAGTGTACTGTAGTTTATTCCAGTTGACTTTGATCAAAGGCAACTAAAAGCTGCCTTCTAAAGCTATCTCTGGGAGGGAGAATGAATTAAAAATTTCTGAGAATTGAATGTGACAAGAGGAAGTAAGCTTTAGCATAATCAAGTAAACCACTGCAGATTTTAATTCACTTAGTACATTAGTCCACAAATTGTATTGGAATGGGAGCAAATAGATGACCCCGTTCAATTTTGTCTGTGAAGAGTTCAGAAGCTAATCAAGGAAGGCAGAGGGGAGCACTGAAGGAGGTAACGTCTTCAGCCACTACAGCAGATCCATTCTCAATAACAAGTCAGGATTAAGTGTCTACATACAGTGAAGCAGAGGACAGTTCAGTGGCTCCTCAGAGATCACAGTTAATCAACAGTTACATCCAGGGCTGCCCTAAAGTTTTGTGACAGTATTTTATATGATCATCTATTAATACTGGAGTTGACTTCAGGCATTTGCACCTAAGTTGATTTAACTGCAAAGCTAGAGCTCAGCACTGAACATTTTAAAGAGGACAAAAGCATGCAACTGTTACTGGTGTTTGCAGCATTCCTGTTGAGAGTTTAGGATGTTAATCTCAGCTGAGATGAAAATTTGAGAAGAAAATGTTTTCAAATACTGAATTTCACTGCAGTCCATCTCACAAACGACAGAATTCGTATTATTATGGAACAGTTCCTGCATTTGTCAGCGTCAATGAACTTGTACGCTATCAGAGATTATATTTGGGCCTCAGTGTCTTTCAAGAAAAATGATTCTTCAAAACTCAGTTTTGTTTAGTGATCATATTTGTAAAAGTTAACTTTCTGAGCATTGCAGCCACTTGGGCCAAACACATGTTGACTTCATACCTTTGAAATGAATAGTGTTTGAGACACAAAACCTGATAGAAACAGATTTTCTAGGAATGATACATCAGGAGTGATGTACCAACATTAACACCTAGCAAGATTCAGATAATTTCTGGAACTGACCTATTTTGTTCTTCTGCTATGAGATAACTACAAATGCTGTTTATTTCATGATGTTGCATCAGAGACAGGAAACTGTCTCTTGGTAGCGTAGAGACTTCAGTTTCTACCTTTACCTGTGCTCTGTCTGCTTGCTCTTCAGGGACAAGTCAAAGAAACTAGCAGAACAGGCTGCAGCTATTGTCTGTCTGAGAACATTGGGTGTCCCAGAGGGAAAGCTGTGTGAGGGAGAAAATCACCTGATTAACAAACGCAAGAGGGAAGATCGGGAGCGATTGAATAACAGAGACCATGGAGAAGATCTTGCTGAGCCTTCCCATAAAAAAGCTAATTTTATTGAAGGAACTTCTGACATGAATGTGCCTAAGATGCCACGATAGCATGGAAATCAGAGGTTTCACGCCTATGCAGCTACAAATTAGCTCCTATTTGTATATTTTGCTGCTCACATTTCGTTTGGATTCTCTCAGAGACAGATAAATTCCCCAGTTGTGAAAAATGCCAATGAGACGTTTACTGTTCACCACTCACTATCCCTATGGTGCCTTTCAGACAGGATAAATTAGCAACTTGATTTTAAAGAACATTGCAAAGATTATCCCAAATAATAAATTTTTTTAAAATACCAGATATTCTCAAAGCAATTTTTGTATTGGTTTTGTTACTTGTGGTTTTGTTATTAAGAAGTCTACAGCATGCTGGTAAGAGATGTGTGAATGCATCATCCATAAACAGATGGATTCATTATGGAACTACGTAGTTAATCAGAAAAATCAATGTATGAAAATACCAGTAGCTAAGTAGACATGGTTTTGTCAAATGAGTTTTATGCATGTCTTGCAAGCTTTATTTACAGCTGTTATATATCAAGAAAATGTTTTTTGCAGAGCGAAGGACCTAGAAATTATAACTAAGCATGAAAATAACATTCCTTCATAATTTCTACTACATTTTACCCTCCAGAAATACAATAATAAGAATTAACCATCCTTTACTGGTCTTAGGTATTACAGTTGTGCCTTTGTAATAAGGAACTGGAGCCAAGCCTCTGGTAGCCATCAGTTTCTTGAATGAAGGCACTTTGAGCTGTTTTGTTCTTTTGAACTTGGAAGTTCTAGTAAATGTCTACATGTTTATTACTTGCAATAATGGGCATCCAAATATGGCCTTATGTGTTTGTTCTTGAAATGTAACCTGGTTTGCCTCAATATTTAGCTGTTAGTGATATTGATGGCCTTACTCAAAGGCACACGTTTTCTTCTTAATTTGCCATCATCGTAACTTCATATTAAAGTAAACTGTAAGCACATGCTATATGCCAAGAGAGGATACAGACCCAGCCTGATTTCATGGCAATCTAGCTGAGCTTGTCTGATTTAAATTAGAGTTTTGAATCCCCAAAAGAATGTTCACGTATTAAGAGAATTCAGGGACTTCAGTTGTTAACGGCTTATTGAAATGGTGGTTTAGTTTCCTCAACAGGGTGAGGAATCTCGAGATTATCAGTTCTGGCCTGAAAAAAACAAAGTGACAGGTACATTATGCCATGATGAGGAGGGCCACGAAGATGATTGGAGGGCTGGAACACCTGTGCTATGAGGACAGGCTGAGAGAGTTGGGGTTGTTCAGCCTGGAGAAGAGAAGGCTCCAAGGAGACCTTATAGCTGCCTTCCAGTACCTAAAGGGGGCCTACAGGAAGGATGGGGAGGGACTCTTTATCGGGGAGGGGAGCAATAGGATGAGGGGGAAGGGGTTTAAACTGAAAGAGGGGAGGTTTAGATTGGATATTAGGAAGAAATTCTTTACTGTGAGGCACTGGAGCAGGTTGCCCAGAGAAGGTGTGGCTGCCCCATCCCTGGAGGTGTTCAAGGCCAGGCTGGACGGGGCTTGGAGCAACCTGGCCTAGTGGGAGGTGTCCCTGCCCAGGGCAGGGGGGTTGGAACACGCTCCAGCACTTCAATGTCCCTCTTGTACAGAGGGGCCCAGAACTGAACACAGTACTTGAGGTGAGGCCTCACCAGTGCCGAGTACAGAGGCATGATCACTTCCCTACTCCTGCTGGCCACACTATTCCTGATACAAGCCAGAATGCGGTTGGCCTTCTTGGCCACCTGGGCACACTGCTGGCTCATGTTAAGCTGGCTGTCCAGAGGAGAGCTACCAAGCTGGTGAGGGGTCTGGAGACCAAGCCATATGAGGAGAGGCTGAGGGAACTGGGCATGTTTAGCTTGGAGAAGAGGAGGCTGAGGGGAGACCTCATTGCCCTCTACAACTACCTGAAAGGAGATTGTAGAGAGGTGGGTGTTGGCCTCTTCTCCCAGGTGAATAATGACAGGACCAGAGGAAATGGTCTGAAGTTGCAGCAGGAGAGGTTTAGATATTAGGAAGAATTACTTTACTGAAAGAGTGGTCAGGCAGTGGAACAGCCTACCCAGGGAGGTGGTTGAGTCAGCATCCCTAGAGGTATTTAAGAAACGTCTAGATTTGGCACTTAAGGGCATGCTCTAGTGACAGAGATTGTAGGGGGGTTTTGTTTGTGTGTATGGTTGGACTCGATGATCTCAAAGGTCCTTTCCAACCATGAAGATTCTATGATCTTTAAGGTTCCTTCTAACCCAAATGATTCTATGTTACAGAATACATGCCTTGGTTTGCTTTATGGAGAGAATTGGATAAACTTGGATATACAGTTCTCTATGAGCTGAAATAAATACTGTGTTAATACTAGTCTGAGGTATATGTGTTGTATTTATATTAAATCAAAAGGGTGCTACAAGTTTTGGGGGGAGTGTTTCTGTTTTCTAGTAAGAGCATGTTTTCAAATGGTTACTTAAAATATTATGTGGTCAGCAGTGCTTATGCTTACTCCTCATAATTCATTGTAATAGTTGTATACATTAATGAGGTTGTCTGCACTGTAATTATGGATGGCCATAGCTAGGCCAAACAGCATGTGAAAATGAGAGCAAGGAGTCACTCTGTTGGAATAAACATTACAGCTAAATATAGAGGGGCTGTAAATTCTGGCAAATGGCTATGAAGCGTAACATGTTTGACACCCTTGATCAACTTCAAAAAGAACTAAAGAAAAGTGGCAATTGTGTGTCTGTGCAGGTCAGAATGTTTGGGTTTAATGACTTTCTCTTACGTGCTTTCATTCCTCTTAACTGTTACAACTAACATGTGACTTATCCTACTTTGATCATTCAATTCATCCTAACCAGTTCTACAGATAGGATAACTGTTTTACTATGTATGTTCCCTTCTCAGCACTGGTTTTAAAGTAATTACTTCAGTGACCAGTGCTTTCCTTCTAGAAATTGTTCGATTCACGTCAGTTTGAAAGAGCAAACTACACTGGTGACTTGTCTGTACAAGTTTCTGCTGTGCTTCTCTTTTCTGCTGTACCTTTCATAAACAGAAGGTGGCAGATATTTTCTTTCTTTTTTTTTTCCAGAAAAATATGCTGACTTCTGCAGTACTTAACGATCCAGCCATTGCACTTCTGCATTCTTGCATAGGGTGGCAATTGAGACCATAGTTGGGTTTGAGGATATTTAGCCTTACTCTTTGAAAAAAAATTTTTTTTAATTATTATTTCATTTTAATGTGGTGTGATTATGGTACTTTGTCAATACGAACCAAAGCTGTTCTTTGTTTTAAGTGTTTCCTTAGTGAAAACGTTTTACTATTAATCCTATGGAATCCAGTGAAGCAACTGGGTTTTTTCTGTCACAAGGCTACAGCAAGCAAACAAAAAAGCAGTTGTGTTTTATTTCTTGATACTGATGCTGCAGAAACTATTTGTAACGATACCTGCCAAAGTGTGATCCATGGGTATGGGGAGAACTGTAACTTGTCCTCTCTGTAGCCTATATGTACTCTGCTTATTAGAAATGTGAATGGGAATACAACTATATTTTTACTAGCCTTTTAGCATGGATGCACTCACTGTGGGGCTACCTCTGGGGCCCTTGCTAGTTGGAATGCTTTTTGGAATGTCCCGGGCTCTGAGCCCAACCCCGCCCTGGAATGTGAGGTTAAATGTTGGCGGTACAAATACAGAGTTTGAATATCAAAATCCTAGAGTTCCCCAGTACTGCAATTTCAGAAAGCTGGCAAGTGAACCACATGTCAGCTCAGCTGCTCCCTGATCCAAAGAGTAAGCATGCCTTGGGCTGCTGGGGGAGGAGGCGGAGCTAGGATGTTTTTTGTTTTGGTTTGGTTTTTACTTACCCGTTATGACCTGCAGAAGAGGCATGCTTTTCAAAGGCGTTTACTGGCAAGATTGCAAGAGCTCCCAAACAGGTGTTAGCTAGAAAGAAGTCTTCATTCACAAAAGCATTTTATCACCACTACTTTAATCAAACCTACAAGCTCAACATACTCGAGAGGTATTGGCTTATTAAACAGGAGTCTGCTTATATTTGGAGTCCGAGTCAAGAAGCCATGTGTCAATGAGATGGCCTGTAAGGCTTAAGTTTCCATCTGTACCACAGTGCAGGAGGCTGATGTTTGAGGCTTTTATTTGGAGTTTCTGATGACAAAGCTGATGAAAAACATTAAAAGCAAGATGCAAAGCCTTTGGTGAGGAGGGAGTGCCTTGTGTATTGTTAAACAGCAGTTGCTAGGTCAACTAAGGAGAAGAATTGATGAGCTCCAGAGGGAGTCTAGTCCAGTCAGCCTTACTCAAAAGAGCATTAACCTCAGTGTTTTTTATGAGAGGAGGCTTAAAAAATATACGTTTGAGAGGTTCACTTAGCTCCCAAATGAAACTGTGTTGTAGGAGTTATTGTGAATATGCCTGTCAAATATCTATTAGATAAATAAATAGTTTTCCCTTGCCCTGGCATGGTGGGAGAGTCTCTGTTGTACATTTTTAGAAAGTTGCTGTCTGAGAGGAATCCTCTTACAAAGCACTGTAGTACAAATCTTGACACTTTACTCATTTTAAATTATTTTTTCTTGATAGTCTCTATACATTTGTTAATGCTTCAGTGTGTCATTGTGTTTGATATGAAAAATGAGCTCCTGTTTAACTGCCTTTAAAAATTATTGATTGGTGATTGTAACTGAAATGGTTATAATCTATCTATAGTTGTGAACATGGATTTTTTTATTAGTGTTCTATTGTGTAGAGCTGACAGCTGGATTTGAGTACAGATCTTCAATCTGTACTTTTTACCTCTTTTACCTTTTCTAATAAGGTTTTTTGATAATTTGTAAAATTGTCTTTGCAGTGTTAGGAAGCTACATGTGCCGTGCATGCCTGTATACTTGCCACTGTCTATGCTGTGCACAGGCATTAGCAAGGATTGTTAGCATTTGGTCATAGGTCTCCATGTTAAACTTCTTAAGCAGAAACTGATAAAATGTTTTCCCTCATTGCGATCTGAGAAAAGCGAGAGCTACAAAGATATTAAACTAAAAGCTAGTACTTTTTTACCTTTTTTAATTTCAAGTGTTTGAAAACATTCTCCTTTTGAGTTAGAAAAAAAAAAAAGAAAAAAATAGGCTCTAATCACACTTCACTGGGAGAGTTCTCAGTGACTTACCTCATTTGATTCAGTGCATGCTTATTTACTTAAGAAATTAGCTACTGCAATTTTCTTTAATCTTCTCAGGCATTGAAGACATGAATGCCATTTAGTACTTTACTGTTTCACCAACTCTCTGAATCATTATAAAACGTAAAGCCAATTTCTTGACCATCTGTGTGCTCTAGTTACATACTCTCATAAGTCCCAGGCAACAAACAATTTAAAAGCTGAAACCATTGTCATTGTTTTCTTCTCACTGTGCTGAAGTAGAGACAAATCATGGACACCAGACAGAACACAAGTAAACATGTCTGGGTAGAGGTACCTATATGAACCACAAAACCCATGAGATCTTAAGAGTGTTAAAAACAATATGGGACAGTTTCACTTCAGCAGAAGCATGCATTTATTTCCCCTGTATGGCATACAATGCTTTCTCTTTTTTTGTATTTTTTTTTTTTTCAGAAGTTAATCAAACATTCAGTGTTCAGATCCTTAGGTGAGAGGGAACAGCAGAAGGGAGTGTTCACAGCGGCATCAGAATGATAGGATTTCAGAAAGCTGGAATATTGAGACTGCAGGATTAAGCCAGTAAATCACTGTGCAGTTAGACCATGATGCCTACCTGTCATAGCAGTGACATGGTAATTCTAGTTTACTGTCTCGCTGCCCTGTGGCATTCTCTTATTACAGCTAATACCAGCTTTCATATTTTGCTCTGCCTGAGCATGGAAAACAGTTGTAGTACTTACAAGGTTTATAGCCTTTAGGCTGTTTAAATACTGCATTATGAATACTGAATTAATAGAGATTTAATAAATTGTCTTCTCTCCCACTAACTTCTATCAGCATGCCAAATGTTGCAATGTAGATGGTAAAATCAATGGTAGTTTGCCTACTAGTATAGGTAACATGCAAGACTATGCAGTGTGACCTGAGATGTGTGCATGTCCTGTAATGGCAGTGATACTGGGGTGAAGGGGTAGAGAGAAAAAAAAAAAAACAAAAAAAACACCCAAAAACTAATCACTGACATCTTTCTGTACAGTAGTACTGGTTCAGCACTTACCCATAGATTCAGCATTTACCCATCTCCCTTGTTTTTATATTCAGTATTTAAACTCTTGTAAAACCATAGTAGGTTCCTCCGTTCTTTGTTAGAGACAAAACGTGTAACACAACATTTATTTAAAATTATGCCCTACGCCACTGCATTACGGAAGCAAACACAGCTCACAGTATGATGGAGGACAGAGTTTCCATTTCATTTCTTCTTGTAGAGGAACACACTGAAGACAAACAGATTTGTTCCACCCCCACTTTGTTATTTTTTTCACTTACCTTAATTTAAAAAAAAAAAAGTAATTTAGATGAAAAGATGATTTTCCAGAAAGGGTTGATGTATTTCCATGAAAGGAAGAGCTAACCTCATCCTGTTAAAAAACTTCTAACATCTTCACCTATCACTGCTAGACTGCCATTATGCATGCCATTTCCCCCTCAGCCCAGCCTCTGAATTCACCAGATCACCTGGTCGGAGAGAACATTTCGCCCACGCAGTTCACTCATCTCACTTCCCCTGTGCTTCAGAATGCCACGTGCACATATGTCCCATATGGCCCAACAAAACAGAATGATGGTGTTTCTGTGTAAATGCATATATGAAAAATGAACACTCTTCTTTACAAATTTTACAGGGTTTATGGGAGCCAAACCTGATCCTCAAGCCATGAAAACCTCCCCTCTGGGAAAATGGGAGAGGTAACACAGTAGCTGTCTTGTTTTAGGACATTCTAATCCTCTAATTATATCCTTACAAACTGGGTACCTGGGGCTAATGGAAGATGCTTCTGTTCCAAGGCCAGAACTCTCACCTAGGTCTGTAGTTTATTTCTGCTCGTTGCAAAGATAAAAGTGCCTATGAGCAAATCAGAGGGATATTCCTCAGTTTAGTATGCAGTGATATTCTCTTTTTTCTTCTTTTTTTAACAGTTTAGGATCCTAGACTCACAGAAAGCAGCTAACTGTATTCCTTCCTGCATTAGTAAGTTTGGTTGGCTTGTCTATAACTGTGACTTGAACTGATTTTCACTAAATACAGGTCGGCCTTTAGAGAAGTTGTCTGTAGCTTTTTAACAGATTTTGGGATACTGACAAAAGCTAATCTTATTGAGGCTACTCTTCACTCAGGTCAGTGTGAGTGGGGAAGCGAGGATTTTCAAATGGTAATTCAGAATAGTTTCTCCTCAGTTCTTTTCTTAGCCTCACTAAGCTAAAGTTAGCTTTTGTAAATACCATTCTTTTCTACCATCTCAATATTTAGAGTAGGCATGTCAAGCTGACCAGTCTTTTTATCTGAACATAAATAATCACCTTGTTAATCCTGAATTTCCATTGCAAGCCTTTCTTGCATCTCTGGGTGAATTACAATGAATTTGGGATTCAACTGCTACACCCAAGTTACTAGGACAGTGTTGTGCGGCTGTTAACTTCCATTCAAGAAGGCGTTTAGCTGGGATGACAAAAAAAGCATATCTGTTGTCTTCATGTCTTTGCTCGGCAATGATTGCTTCTGTAGGTAGAGATCACTAAGCAGCACAAATACTTCTTCCTTGACTTCTGTAGTGCACAGCTGGTAGCATTCAACTGGTGTCAGTGTTGGTTTTCATTGTGTTACTTCCTAATGCTGTGACTGGGGTCCTCGAGAGCATGCGCCTGTCCCTTCAGCAGGGGAATCAAGCACAGGGGCAGAGCAGACGACTGGGAATGGACACCACCTTTGAAGGCCCCAACAAAATCTACTACCAAATGTCAGTCAGCACCTGAAGTGCCTTACTTGACATGTAAAGACTGGCTAGAACAGTAATGTAGCAAGAATACCTCAGATGAATTATGAAGGTGGAAAACACAACTGGATGGGGAGCCTGTTGCTCTAGCACCTGCACTCACGGGAATACCTATGCAGGCAGTAAGGGTGTTTTAACTAAGGTGGAATAAGCTGCTTGTTTCAGTACAGTTCTTAGCATTAAACATCCTGTTGACAACCTCAGCACGAACATCAGTAGCAGAAAATGAAAAGAGCAATTGAAATTTTTTTTTATTTTTCTTTTTTTAGTCATTTCAAGTACAGTATCTCCAGATCAAGACTCAGGGTCAGTGATACGGGCTTCTGTGGAGTTTTGCTGTTACTGTTTATGACACAGCCCATCTCCTAAAAGAATGTAATAATTTTAATTCTTTGACACTTCTAGCAAATTAGCACAGACAGCGAGATGAGAAGGTACAGACCAACTGGATGTGCAGTTGTCTGATGTGCTTGCGTGTGATTCAAGAAATGGAACTGGGAAGTGTCTGACATACGTCTATCCAATATACTTCCCATCTATTTATTGTTCAGTATTTTGTGGACATGTTCATAATCTTTGCATAGCAGATAAAAGCTACCAAATTTATTCTGCTAATTTGCATAGATTAGTCAGTTATAGAACAATGTACAGTATTGAGCTCTGTCAACATCCTGTGTGTGTATGTGTATTATAAATACACACAGTACATCATGAACTGCTGTATTTTAACATAAAACTAGCACCAAGAGGATCTTCCTTGATAAGTGAGGAAGTGGCATGATCTGTCATTAGTTTCCTCCTAACGAGAAACAAGTATCTTGAACCACATCTTTAGACTCCCACGCCATTGTGGATATCAAGATGTTGAGCTCGGTTTATTTTAAAGGTCATCATGTGAGATCTAACACACAATTTCTAAACTATAAACAAAACAGAACTCCACAAAAGGAAAATGCAGATTATCAAAAGTTAGTGAAACTTAACACAATGTCTAAAAATAGACTCCCAACATTACTTCTGTGATTTAAAAACGTCAGCAATTATGCACAGGGTTGGTTTGTTGCTGTGAGATGAAGTTCAGGTCTGTGTGGAATATAGTTATATTATCTGTATTATAGCAACATCCAAAATAGGCCAAGTGTTAAGAGTATATGGAGCATCCGCTATCAAGAATTTACCGTCTAAGAGAACAAACATGAAAGGTGGGGCAGGCAGGATATAAACGTACACAAAGGGTGGAAGGTAGAGAGGAGCACAAAGCTGACTGACCCATTTTTCACTAGCTGGTGTAAATATTTTTGTGCTTTTTGTGCTCTCTGTGACAGACAAAGATGGATGTGGTGAAGGAGGAGGAAGCTGAAGGACTCAGAGTAGACTCATGTCATAATCAAGATGTGGGAGAAAGAAAAACTTCATATAAAGCAGCTTAAAAGAATGTGTTGTTGGATGAACCAGTGAGAAGAAAGTTAAAATAGTCAGGGATCTGGAACTGGGGTTACATGAAGCCGTATCAATGTTATAGAGTAAAATGATTTACCATCTCCCCGAGTGCTTTTATTGGTCATTTAGATATGGTTCTGGGATGCTGGATAATGTCCTGAATTCAGGCCTACACACTACAAATGTGGAAAGTAGTGGCATACTTTCCTATATATGATTCTTGGCAGGAGATTATTTAAAACAGAGATCAACATTGTTTCAAGTTTTCACTATTTCACTGTAAGGTTTTAGACTGGATTACTTACAAAGAATGAAATGCTGGGTAAATTAGGTGGATTAAAGTAACATATTTTGGATCTAAGTTCTCACAAACTTAAAAGCTATTTAGGCAAGGAATTTTGCCTCAAGCCCTTTTCTGTTTGAAACTTTTAAATTGTGTGCTTAGAAAGAAGGAACTGGTATCCAGTACTGCATGGGGACTGCATGAGATTTTTCGTGAAACTTTTTATCGTTTACTGAGATGGGAGGTGAACTGAAGAACGCTATAAAGGGATATTGAATGACCATCAGTTGAAGAAGTTGCTACCTGTGCTTGAGTTTCATAGGTGTACTAGAATGACACTGTTTGAACTATGTTGCCAGTGTATTCTTGGGACTAATTATTCCTGAAACAAATAATACACTCAAAAGCTTAAATAAAGCTACATTCTTAAGACACTGAATAACGTATTGTAGCATTCAATTCAAACGTGAAATGCTGTATTTCTTGAATGTATGGAGATATAACTAAGGCAAGGAATTACGAAAGCTGGCTTGACATCTGTCCTGAGCTGTTCAGGCTCATGGGTAATTTCATCCCTTTACAGTTCCGGTTTCTCTGTTAGCCTAGAGACATTGTATGTTATCAAGGCTCACATAATAAGCTATGATTCAAACCAAGTTATCAAGTCCTTGCCTTCTGCTTCTTCTTACAACCTACATCGCTTACTACCCCCTCCACTGTGCCAGCGCAGACACTTGCTTATGGTTGCTTTTATTTTTCAGGTGAATCAGTTCCCTGATCCGATTCATTCTGGAACCACACAAGTATTAATGGTGGCACAACAGCAAGGATGGCACCTAGGCAAGAAAGGGTACCCGGGAATGGAGACTGCTGAAGTCAATGTTCATCACCTAGGAAGGGGCAGTACAGGCACAGCCTCATTAACTTCAGGCCCAGAGAAGAACCTCCTGGCAGCCTAACATTTGTAGATCTTGTTTATGGGCAGGGTTCATATGAGTCAAATCAGACTTGTAATTTTTTTGCATCAAATTATCCCTACAAATGGTGAGAGTCATGGCAATAGAGCCCTCCTGAATAAGAACACTGTCCATTGGGAAACAGTTTGCTTTGCAAGTTCTGTGATTCCCAAGAGCAGCTAAGGCAAACGTTATTTCCTCATAATTTAAGTTGTATTGTTAAAATACTGGTTAAAATGACTGGCTACTGGCAGAACAGCCAGGCCAGAACAGATTTCAGAGCTGGCTAAACTTCTCAAGTATTTATTCAGTTTTGTAGAACATAATGCACCCCTGCAATGAAATATGTGCTGCAAGGGTTCTGTTAGCAACAGCTAATACAGCTGCTTTATAGCCAGGGTGGCTGTGCCTGCGTGAGCTGTAGCTCTAAAAATGCCTACAGTGTACGTACACTCTCAGTCACAGTGGGAGAAGTTGGGGGGGCAGTATCTGCATTATTTAATGGTAAAATAGTTGTAATTATGATAGACTACCCATTTATTTTGATGCATATGGCAGCAATGTGAGTTTGTGACGGAAATCTCCATTTCTGAGCATAGATTGTGATTTTAGGGAAGACTGTATCTTTTAAACCCTAGACATTTTATTGCCTCTTGCTAGCCCACGATGGGGATCATGGCAGCTGATAAACAATTCAGTCAAGTGTAGAATCTAAAATTAAATACCATGTCTTCCCTCTTTTGCTCTCCCACTATTGTTTCATGAAAATGAAAAATACTTTGAAATAATTATTGAATCCACAGCATACTTCTAAATGTTTGTCTTGAGTATTAGTGCTTTGGAAGAGGTTTGGATTAGTCTCTGCATAGGCTGAAGTCCTCTGCCTGTGATTCAGATACAGTGTAGTCAAGTCAGTTTTACAAGCGTGTCTTGTTGAAGTCAGTTCTAGAAAAGTAACCCTGGACATCTCTTCCTGCCCCTGCATTGTCCTCTGGGTTCTGCAAATGCAACTAGTTGGCTAACTAGGCTGGGGAACCAATGCAGGCAAAATAGAGTGGTTTTGTTGGGTGGAATTTTTTTGATAACCAAGAGCCACTGCTGCCAGAAGAACCACTTACAAAACACACTTACTCTCATCTAGGATGACTTTGAACCAGACTATATAGTTCCTGGGCTATCCAGGGCCCCACAGTTCACATTACCAGATGCTTTGGACAGGGTCTCACCCCTAAATGAAAGATGAAAATAGATACTTTTTGAACACAGAAGTGGCAGCTGTAAGTATTTAAAGGGTAGATACTGGCAACTACAAATGAGCTGAAATGGAAGCTAAGTGGATTCTTGCATGGCTAACAGACAAACAGCATTCTTGTACAAACTGAGTTGTCTTTCCTGGCAGTAAGGCAGTCACTGGGTAACAGATGCTGTGCCTCTTCTGTATGCACGAAAGATACAAGCATTTTATATTTGGAGGGGAGTTAGTCTGCAGCAAACAAAAGTTGTGGCAATTCAAAACATGGACAGGAGATCAAATACGTTTCATCTTGCAGAAGTTTCTAAGTTAACTGGTTTTAATTGTAAAAGATTATTTTTAAAATAGAACTGCCAGAGGCTAAACTTTACAGATCATTAAAATATAAAGACTTTTTTCCAAATGGTCATCAGTTTCTGTTTTTAAAGAAACTGCTATACAGTTGCCTACTCCTATGATATTCCTAGGGTTTCCTAGTGAGATCTCACTCCTTTCTTCTAAATCATGGTATTCATTCACTTTGTTTCAGGGTATTAACAGCCATGGTAACTAACTGTCAGTGAGAACCTTGTCCAGTCCCTCGAGTAACAGGAGCCAACAAAAAGGAACATTTTTCTTTCATTCCTTTCCTATGGTTCTCTGATCATTTGCCACAAAAAGCAGATTATTTTGACAGAACCAGGTTAGGGAGTGGCTCCATGTGTAGTTAGACTGGCAGATCTGAGAGGACTGGCAACTACACACGGTGTGAAGGAGTTCACCTCTTAATACAGATCAGTGGCACAAGTCTGACCATGTCCTCAAATTCACTAATGCTCCCTCTTGGTTCAAGGCAAGGAAGATGGAAACTCCGTTCTCAAGGTGCCTTATGATACCAATTCTTCTTTCAAAAAAAAGAGGCCAAATAAATACTTAGCTTATGATCCTTGTGATTTCTAAATGATGCACTTGAAGTTCTGATTCTCTACGCAGGAAATTAGCTTGATCCTTTGCTTTACTTGGCTATGAGTGAAGCCAGGGTTTGCAGAGAGATCCTCCATACTGGACTGGTCCCAAAGAGCATAAGGGATGGAAAAATGTGAGGAGATGGTAAAAGTTCAGGGGAAAGAATTGAAAGAAAACTTGTTCCAGGATATACACTAACCTTTTTTCAGTCTTCTTTGATGCTGCTCCTGAGAATCTATTATATTCTATCTAACGAGGTTATGACATCTTCTACAGTACGTCTTCCTGATGAATTCAGATACTTCTTACAGCTGCTGAGACAGGTGACAGACAAACTAGATATTGTTATCTGTGAACCATATAACATATATCTGGGAAAGCATACGAACTTCTTGATGTTATTCACTCTTGAACTTCGAGGCAGATTGGCAGAAACAATACAGTTGGCTCCAGTCTCCATGTTCCTACCACATCTAAATAAGCCTATATAAGACAAAAATTCCTTTAAAAGGATTTATGCATTTTAGTTTTCATCTGACTCCTGGCTCCATATTTTTGTCTATAGATTAAAAACCACAAACATGCAGGATTACCAAGAGTTATTTCTAAAGGGAAAGATTTGGGAGCGGAGGAGCAAAACAAAAAAGTCCCTCTGTTCCCTAAAACAAAAGCATATTCTTTGGAATCTCTTTATAGAGATTCTATAGAGGCAGCATATACATTGTTCAGTATGTGAAAGGTATTCAGTCTAGTCCTACTGCCCTTCAGAAAATTTACCAGGCTCTGGCAGTATCACTGGGGAGGCAGATACAACCTGTAAACAGACTAAGCGTTAGGGATTACCTATGCCAAAACAAGCACTGTATTATATGGAGTAATAACTCAGCCCTCTATTCATAAAAGTGGGGAATGAGCAGCTGCTTAACAGTTCTTTTCTGAGTGTTACAGAGCCTTTAAAAATCTGTCTATGAATTTTTCCCTACAAATGCCTGTATTGTGTAATCTGGTTTGGGGATAGGCAAGCATACTGGATCTTGGAAGTCTGCAAATTTATGTGTGGTTATAAAATAGTCTGCATATTTTAATTTTTAATTTTCCAATAAACTGCAGGAGTCAGTAACAACAAGCTTGTTCATACAAAAGCAGTATGCAACTGCAACAGCATCTGGGGTAGGAGGGAGAAGGAGAGACCCCCTTGCAGACTAAGCAGAGTGAGTTTGTTATAATGTGATTTTAACTGTGTGTGACCCTTTTTAAGTGGATATCTCCTTGGTCCTCATAACACAAGTGTGAATTATACGTGTATGTTCTTTTTTGGAGAAAAGGGCAACATCATATAATTTGTGCGCAGACAATATGCCAGCTGAACTATTAGTTCTGAATATGTAACACTGAGATATGATCCTTTAGAAATTTTGTAATTTTAATAAGAACTGTCTCTACCACACAAGCCATGTGTAAACAAGCCCAGTTTTGCACATTTACTAAATATGCAATAATATGGATTTGCAAAGGAGCAGCCAAAATTCTACTCAGACTATTTAAATCGCACCCCTACGTCTTCAGTTTAGAAGAGAGTTTTATTATTTAAAGGGCAAGTTTTGTTGCCATCTTTAACTGGCACCTTTTGCTTTCCAAGAATTCCTCTTTAATTGGCTGGCTAGCTAAGTAGCAGAAACCTTGGTGAGGTGGAGCAGTCTGCTGGAGCTACAGCATGAAAATTTATCTGCACATGTACACCATAGCCTGGCCCTGCAAACAGGGGACAGGCTGTGTATTTGTCTGTGTATTTGTCACAGAAAGCTGTTGGTAAGAAAATTTCAACAAGTCTAAGTAATTTAAAAGTTCAAGTTCAATTTTCAGAACTAATGTTGGAGACTACATCCCACTGACTTATAAAGAAAGACTGATAAATTCTAAGGCATTTTGGAAATGAAATTTAGTTTTTGGAAGTAACTTAGCTGCTGTAGACAATTTACTCTGTCCATAGCTAAGACCCTAGTCCTACTGCTGTGTATAGTCAAGCTTCTTTTCAAGGCACTGCCCTAAGAACTTGGTGATTGTCAGAGTTATTATTCAAGTTAATTAAGAGAAGGATTTTTGATCTAGTGCTATGTAACTAAAAATCAGAAATCGTCTTTCAAGTTGGATACATAGGGTTTTTTTTAAATTGTAAAATGAAAACAGTTATTTCTTCTTTAGCTGCATGCAACTTTTCACTTTTTGCTGAAATTTTACTTTACTGTCCCGTTGTCTCTTTTAGTAACAAGAGGCGAAGTCAGTTTACATAGGATAAGAGTCTCACCATAATCTTCTATTTTTAGAACTGAACTTTTTCCCCACAACTCTTGAAGACAAAACACCATGTGAGAAGTTGACTACTCTCATCGTATTCCAGCTGAGAACAGAAATAAAAGTGCCAGCAACATCACAAATAAGCCTTTTTCTCACAAGACTTACAGCACATTTTTTTCTGACAGAAAGCGTTCAGATGAATTTCCAAACTCTTAGATGTTTATCTGAACTATACCCACATTTTTTAACCTTTTGTAGCTCTTACTTATATCTGAGACTAAAAAACATATTCATCAGGGCCATGGCTTAGAACAACAATCATCCCTAGTGGATGGATTGTTTCTTTTCAGAGTTACTGGTATGAATTGCGGGGAGGGGAATAAATTAATTAATTGTTGTTTAAGTGCTTTAAAGATTCTCTCTTACTTGAAGTCAGTTTCAGTCTGTTTTTCCTTATTTCTGACAGTGATCCTTTGAAGTGATTATCCTTCTCTTTACTGAATGCAAAACGTGTCTCTAAAACTAAGGTTAACAAGAGAAAATCCTATAGGAAATAATTCGATAGCCCTGCCTTTACCACTTGCAATAAACCTCATTATTTACTTTTCAGACTTACTTACTCCAAGCTTTGCTATTGATCAGCCTCATCACAGGTTTTGTTCTGAAATCACTCTACAGCGATATATTCACAGCATTTATCCTTGAGATACCATCTGTTCATTTATGTACTTGTTCACAGGTTTTTTTTACTGGTGCTCGTAAAGAAGATTGATACAAGGGCAGTGTAGTAGAGAGTTTCTCTCGAGCTCTTGCCCCTTGTGGGCATGCACAGTGACTAGTTCTGCTTCTGCACTTCTGTTTCATGACACGAAGCATTTGGCAGCAGTACCAACTTAAGATATCCTTGGCCTGTGTTGCTTATTGCAGCCGCCACACCATCCCTGACCAGTTGTGCTGACACAGCTTTTTGTGGGGCCACACTGGGGATCAGATCAGGGAACTTTTCCGCCCTGAACAATCCTCCCCCTCAATAAAGAATGACGCTGGGTCAGTTCCCTTGGTCTGGCTCACAGGGTGGTCTTAACAAATGGTGGTGCCAAAGCAGTTGAGCAGATGGCATGCTCCTATGGTGCAGAGGGAAGGAAGAAACCATTAAGCTGGTATTGCCTAACACCATATTCTTATTAGTGTCAAAGTACAAACAGATGTAAATATTAAATTTATTTCCCAGTACTTGTTATAACTGCAATTTACCTTAATGGCTAAGTTGCTTGAGTATAAATGAGTAAACAGGGGGTTTTGAGACTTATCTATTATAATTTATCGTGTAACCTAAATTAATTTATTTCTTCAAATTGATTAAAATGTTGTTAGAGAAAGATCTATACTTAGTATACACAGTTGGCATTAACGGCAGTCTGACTAACTGGCACAGATCAAAACATTACTTCTTTTGCTAATTATTCTTTAATTGCTAAGTTAATACCATCTTTGGTTTATTATCTGGCACAGTAAAGATATGTGTTTAAAACAGCAACAAAGGTCCTGCAAATGGGGTCAGGTCTGGCTCTGTTCCCTAGATTAGTGTGGGCTCTGGCACTCAGTCAAATTGAACAGATTCCAATGATTTCTACACTGTGCCTGACTTGGGCTGGCTTTTCCTGCAAGTCCTGTAGGTCAGAAACCTGTGATTGTGCATTTGCTGCCCTGTATTCATTCTGCATAGATTGGCTGGCTCTTTGATCCAACCTGCAGATCCCCCATGTTTTAAAAGCTTTTTTTTTTCTTCCCTCTCTCTACACTTTGGCATAAGACAAGCAATTAACAATGTATGTTGAAGTAGCAGGTTCTTTGTCATCAGTACCTTATTTTTTTGAAACTAGGTATGTTCAGTTGGTACAAATAACTTCTTTTTTTTTTTTTTTTTTTTTTTTTTTTTTTTGTGGAGAAGGCACAAGACCAGAGGAAACAGGAAGGGGCTATATGCAAAGCCCTGTCTTTCACATGTCTGTTGTGGCCTCGTTGCAACATAGGTGTGTAATGAGAGAACTCTGGTACACACCCAAAAGACACCTCAGAGAACTGGCTCTGGGGCACAGGCTGCTGGCGAAAAAAAGGAAGGTGATAAAGTTATAATCAAGATACAGGTTCCATCCTGAATTTCAAAGGGAGTTAAGGAAGATCTGCTATTTAAGCTGTGTGGTCTAGTGTGGCTTATTTTAACTGTGACTGGAAAGGGAGTGTTCACTGCTCGGCTGTGTGAGCTGTGTAGGTGGCTGGGAGAGGTACCCTCTTCCCCCAGCCCAGCAGCAATCGGACCAGAACATGCATCCATAGCCTCATAGGCAAAGGAAGCAGGATGAGCTGAGCTGAAAAAAACCTGCCCTTCCAAAAGAAAGTGATTCCATTTCCACTGTATACTGCCTCGGGCAGAAAATTAACACAGCAAAAGCGAGTGAGACAGTTCCATCTGGTTTAGTGAGTTAAGTCAGTTCTCTGAGGGTCATACAAGAGAAAATCTGCAGAAACCCTGTTTTCCATAATAGCGAAGTGTTAGACTGGTGCAACTATCTCACTGCACCTTTACTCTGTTGCTTCTAACCAACAATTTATAACCAGTCACGCTGGGTGATTTGTGACTTTCTGCTGAAAGATGTTACTGTTCCCTTGTCAGAAGTATCAGATTTAGTGAAGTTTCATCTGTTTAATTTACTAGCTGACATATTAGTGGAACCTGAAGTTAATTTTAGTTGTAAGTCACTATTTAGACTGGGAACTATGGGGCTCATATAAAGATGGTTAGCCACTGACTGTTGGACAGCTGATGGCCCCAGGGGCTCTGGCTCGCTAGGACCTTATATCAAACACGCATGAAACAGAGCTAGCTGAGGTCCCTCCCATGTGCCACTCATGCTACCATATAATGAGCCAGTTCAGGGAACCCAGACAAAAAGTTGCTTTCTTTGGAGAGCTAGTTTGTAACTGGCTCAAATCCCTGAGCTGACTGACTGCACCGTGTTCACATCACCACAAATCACTGAGCAGCTAAGCGTAGCATGGAGGGCCAGGCTAATGGCAACGGTAAACGAGGTTGGCTTCAGGTGTTAGAGAAATACACCCTACACTGAAGCAGGAAAAATATAAAAACTTCCCTTTAAGAATACTGTTTTTCTTGAGTGTTTGAGCCACTACTGAGAAATGCAGAGATATTAAGTACAAAAGAATTTAAATCTTATTGCTAATTAATTTTTTAATTTTGAGTCATATTTGGGCCAGTTATATTATAAATATTGAAGCAGATTTCCCAAAAAGGAATTATTCCCACCCTTTTGTTTAAATACCTGTCATTCTGGTGATTTTATGGGTTAATTAGTTCATTTTCTGAAATGTATTTCTGGGATATTTTCCCTTTAACTACTTCAACCCATAACCTCGTGTTCTGAGAGTTACTTAACCTTTGGTCTTGTACAGATTACTGGCAACCATTCCTTTCCTTTTAGGATCTTTCCTATTTGTGATTCTCTTAGCAATATAAACCACATATAGCTACTGCTTCCCAACACGAGGCCTCACACAGTGAATTGATGTTACATTTACTTAACGGACGAGTTTTAGATATTTCACAGAGTTATTGACAGCAGGAACACTGTACATTAATACCAAATGTTTGACATCATTTACTGTAATAAGAAATTGTAATCTCAGATTAAAATCATCTTAAAAGATGGATCAAATTTATTTTCCAACTAAAGGACTGCTCTAGGAAAGAGTTAACATTGCTTGAATATCCTATATGAGGTTCTATGCCTTAACAAGTTTGGATTTCTTTCAAATTTTACTCTAACAGTAACGTTTCTTGGCTTAGAGTTATTTTCTACTGTAATTTTAAAGCTTAATTTTAAGCTTTTACAATCAATTTTATAACAGCCCCGGTATAATTTATTAGGGCATTCCCAATGAGAAAAAGTCCAAGAAATCCAGTAAAACTGTTTTTAATACTCTGAAGGTATATAAATACCAATGTTGAAACTATTTTTAGTTTGATCTTTTGTCTGATTCACTGGTACATACCAATTGTTTTGTACGAAGCACAGTCAGAGCCTGGTAGCCAGTTGAACTGGGTTTACAACTTTGGAAGCTGCTAGATGAATAACTTTCATGTACTGTCTTGACTGGAAAAGATTCATTTCCAGTTTATGGTTATACTGTAGCAGACACACCCCTCCCTTTGTGATAATAAATACAAAACAGTATTCTGTGATATGGATCTTTCATATATTGACTGGTTTTGGAAGGTGCTACTGTACAAATTCTAAAAGCATAAAATACACTTTTTCATAATATAGGTAAAACTTTGAGCAAGCTGTTTCCCATTTGGTGCCTCTGGTGCTTTAGAAGGCTTTTCCTTGTAATGCTTCTTGAACAACTGTATAAACCCAGAGGATTAGAGTCTGCCTGCAGGAGAGCACCAAGAAGGGCAGCTGTTGTTCTCTTCAGCATTTTTTTTGCTGAGCAAAAGCATGTCAAAGCCATCAGGACAGCTTAATGCTACTACATGCTAAAAAAGTCATGTATTATAGTGATTGTGGGTACATACAGTCCTGCTGACTGCTTCCTGATGAATCCCTGCCCAGCAGAAAAACAACTTAATGGCTGATTGATTGTTTCTTCTTTTTTAATTGAGCAAAACTGGAGATGTGTATGTTTTAATTCAAATGGAAACTAAGTAGCAGATTCCAGGGACTTTGCCTTTTATTGTCTGTGAGTACATTTAGTTCAGTGGAAGAGTTTAAATTAATGAAGAAACTTTCATGAAAGTACTAGTGCCTCCCTGTATTTTACAATTTTATGTTAGTTTATAAATATTAAAATATTTTTTTAAAACCCTAGTTCCATCCTTCTATTTGCAAACCTGTCATTTTGGTGGTTTTATGGGTTAATTCGTTCCTTTCTAAATAAATACGGTTGTACTTATGAGGTATTTTCACTTTAACTGCTTCAACCCGTAACCTCCTGCTCTAAGAGGAACATAACCAAATGCATATCACTACTATGCACACTATTGCTAAAGCACATGTTATTCCTCAGGATCATCCCCTTGATTATTTTTTTTGTTTTCTTACATGTTTCAGAAAACATTTTGGACTGTTCAGTTGCAGACTGAACAAGACTTGGAAAAGCGGCATGTTTGGTTTCATTTAGATAGGAAATAGGTCGATATCATCCTGATATCTATTATCAACAGCTAGTATGCCATGAACATCTATTTACAGTGGTGATGTTGCAGTCATACTATTGTACTCTTTCAAAAATGTGTCCTTTGTTGTCCCATCTTGTGTTTCAGTCTGGTACCCTCTATTCCTGCTGTCTCAATGGCTGAGCAGCTAAGAGCCTGGATATATGGTACCTATTTCTATTAGTTTATTTGTTGTGGTTCTGTGGAGGGCACTGGCAGTGGTGCTTACATGCAAGAATTAACTCATCTCTTTACATTACTCTCCTCTTAAAACGTCTTCCTCTTTTAAACGTTTACATTAAAACCCTTATGTCTACTGTGTGCCTATTTTCTATGCTAGATGCTATATCTGCAGTAGATATTTTACCTGGAAAGATTATCCATCTTTTGCTTAGTCTATAAAAACAGAAAGAGTAAAGGGAGACAGAATAGGCAAAACAATAGTCTTCAGCTTTTTTCTCCTTGTAATTAGATAAATTCCCAGTTGGAACATATTTTTTGCTATTTTCTTGATTTTTTTTCTTTCTCAAATGTTCACCAAACTCATTCTTTTTGTGAATTTCCCTTCATTGTATTAGCTTTATCAAAAATGTATCTTTAAAACCTCACTATGTCCCTGTGAAAGAGCACTTTACACTGTGCCATGCAATAGTTCTGACTCTTTTTAGAACCTCGGGGGGTTTGCATTCTTTTTCATCCAGATATTTGTTTCATAGCAGTGATTGCTAAAACTCTATAGTTTGCTTTAGTCTTCCATCTGTGGAAAAGGCCTTGAAGATGGTTTGCGGAAATATACGGCATCTTTTAATCTTCAGGGTATTGGTTGAAGCCATACCAAATCAGTTCTGACCAGAATCTGTTTCCAATGAATAGTTCAGCAGTGTTAGCCTGCAGGTGTCAATATCAGAGACACCTCCATCTCTGGCAGTGCAAATGTCAGTCTCCCTTCTATGGAGTGAAGATCACTGGGGTGTACTCATTTCACTGTGTAGGGCACAGGTTCATTTATCATTTGCTGCCTGAACTGTGGGTTTTGTGCTAATTACTTTTCTTTAGTGTTGTCAACCCAGCATCTTTTACAAACCTTGACTCCCTCTTGGTGTTAAGGTATTTAATTTTTCAAGGACAAACCATCATATTTCTGTGTTTCTGCTACCTCTTGGATGTTACATATATAGTATATAGAGGTTTTCTATGTTTTTGTCCTCCATTCTACTTCCTCCCTAAGCACCTTTTAACTTTGATATAGTGCCTTTCATTTAGGGATATTAAACTACTTGTTTAATCACTTACCTTTGTCATGGAGGGGATCAGTTTCCATTACCTTATATTCTTTGCCTCCCAATTGTTAATACCATTCTGGATGTAACTACTAGAACATTTTTGCCTAACAATGACAGAAACTAGATGTAATTTACAAGATTAGAGAGTAGCCTGCATGCTGAGCAATTTTCTAATGATACATTTTGCGATTCTGATCAATCAACAGATTGTGAACCTTAGTATCAGCAAATCCTTTATTAAAAAATCAAACTGAATAAAAATGAATAGAGTTAAATTTTTCACCTGTAACCAGTGCAGTCTTGAACACTTTAAATGAAAACTAAATAACATTTTAAGCGATAAAGACACATAACATATTGTACACATAATCATATCTTCAGTCTGTCAAACCCAAGCAATTTTAGTGCCTCAGAAGGACATTATGCAATGAAGTACATGAGGAAAAAGATTTTTTTTACCACTCATAAGTCTGTATCATGCTTTAGAATGGGCATATTTTTTATTTTAACATGAACCACTGTTAATGTCATGGTTTATACAATTGTTTCAGATGAATTTCATTTTTTAATTGGAAGATAATCTATTTAAGTTTGGTAAGGACCTCATAGAATTATTTACTGATCAAATAATGTCATCATGTTGAATTTAACGTTTAGCCTTTTCTCTCACTGGTTTTCTTAATCTAAAAATGTTCTGTAGCTTGTCATCAGTTACCTCCTTGGTATTATTTCTTCTTAACATATGGGAGCAGCAGGCGCTGGTCTCCAAAGGAGTAAGCAGCAAGTCAAACATTTTATTTTGCATCTGTAGACAGGTGATTTGTGTTTATTCAGACATCTGGCCTTTGTGATAATGAAAGCAAAAGGACCGATCATATGATTTGTTTTTGCTTGCCAACTAGATGACATGAATCCTTGGGATAAGATTTCTATTTTGAATACGCTAGAAGTCCATTTTATGTGAGCATTCATTGAAACTCTGTTGTTTTCTTCAGTATAAATTAACAGCTAAGCCATTCTTTATACATACCAAATTAATTGTGTTAATTAATATATAGGATCTGCAAATACAGCAAAAATAAATTAATTTTGAATGGGAGAATCTTTACTGAGTAATGTTCTTCTAGAGCTGACTGGGATCGCTCCATTAATTGAATACCTCATTCTCCAGCTTGGAAGAATACCGAGATAGTATTTAATCAGTTATTCCTTTCTGTGTTTTGTCTTTTCTACTTTCCATAAAATTTTAATATGCAGCAGTACTTTTATCCTAATCCAGTCTGACATGTAAGGAGCCAGAGGACGCAGCTAAGCCTATTCCTGGGAAGGGGTTAGGGTAGAAAGATAAGGACTGGGACCAGCAGCATAACATCAGATGACTGGCTGTAGTGAGGATTGATTCTGTGACCGAATCATTAAACCTCCCAGCCCTTGCTCCGTCAAAGAAGAATCAACTCTCTTACATGCAATCTGGACAGCAAGCCAGGCAGAAACTCAATCAACTAAAAAACTGAGAGGCAAGAGCTGCTAATGAGAACTTCTGCCTCTATTCTAATGCAAAGGAAAAAATAAAGGTAAACCACCTGGCTGGCCTGTTTGACTTTATACTGGAATGGATCACGGCAAAAAAGACACACAAGCACCTGCCACAGCTAGGATATGGCAATCGTATTCAACACCTGTTGCCTCTCAGCTGAAACCTGTTGTATCCAAATTAAGATGTTGGGTCAGAAAGCTCATTAGGCACAGACTAAGCAAGTGGTATGAGCGTATGTGATCTAATGGCTGCAGAATGTATGGATCCAGTTCCACAGAGAAAAGGTAGAAATCCAAGATCCAATCAGGGAGCCTTTAAAGTTTTCCGCAGCATTAGAATCTATTATTTTATGTTGGCTTAGTCTGACTTGAGTCAAGGACAAAAAAGTGATTTGCACAAGGCTGACGGTCCTTCTCACTGAAGAATGAGCCCGTCAGGCTTCATACAGAAACCTGGCACTATGCGTATCAAGAAAAGATTAGTAATACGTTTATTCTGGTTGTTTATTATGAATCATGGTGAAAAGCTGTAATGAGGGGAAATATTCTTTTGCTACCCCTGAAGACAATTAATATAAAGAAACCTTAATTTACTGATAAGCAAAGGCTATGTATCGTTTATTAAATTACAATATATAAGGAGGAATGACTTAAGTACATAAGATTGTGGTTGTATCTAAGTTAATCAAAGGACATCAAATGTATATATGGAATACAGAAAAAGCAGTGAACCTTAAACTGCACATGCGTTATACTTGAACAAAACAGAACCATATCATAGGAGTATCACAGTATGTATAGATCCTAGAATAGAACAGCTAAAGGCTCAGAGACTGGGGGTTCCATTTTGCTGTAGCTGTTGTGTGATGCTTCTCCTTTTCCAGTACAAATAGAAAGCCCGAATCATCTAGGCAGGCTTCTTGACTGTTCAGTCACAGTGTATAAGAAGTATTCCAGACTTGAGAGTCCTTACTCAGAGGCATTTGCAATCTAAGTGAAAAGAGGAACAACAGAAGTGGTATTATCTTCACCATAGAGGGAAACTAGGCGATGTTTTAAGTGTCTACATAAATAGCAAGTTACCCATGTTGCTTTGAGAAAGTCTGAAAATTAGACTACAAGAAACTGGAAGCTTGGAACAGAACCTGTATTTTCAATATCCCAAGTCCTGTACTGTCTGCTGGCTAATGAACAGTCAAAAATTAAAGTTAAAATGTGGAAAAGTAAGTAAAATGCTACCTTAGTCTTTGTATCAAGCCTAAGAGCTTCTATGAAACCTCATTTGAGTTTCCACAAATATTTATCTTATGCAAACATCACTGTGCATTAAAGGAGCTTGTTCTTGTTCCAGTAGCAATCTCAGTTGTCATCTGATTTCACTCACAAACCACTTTAGGCTTTGTAATAAGACTCTAAGGTATCTGTAAAAGCAATCATTTCAGAAGCAAATACTCGTGTCTGGAGTGTCCTTATATATTGATAGCAGTAATAATGCAGCTGATAATTTTACTTTGCTTTCACTTGATGATCTGAGAGAAAAATACTATGAATATAAAGTCTGTAAAGAGAGCCACATAGTTAAGTGCCAGATTTCTAGACCCTCTAGTCTTTTTAATGCATGTGGTGGTAATCTCCAAATGGGAGGATTCCAACCTGCTCTGTAAAACTATAGAAACATAAAGCAGCAGCAAACTTTATGAAGTAATGTCTGCTTTACATGGCAGAATGTTAAACAAACAATAAAGCAAAGCAATGATTGTTTAATGTAAAAATATATTGAAGAAAAATATATTAAAGTCTACTAATATGGCTGCAGTAAGTTTAGGAGAGTGGTGAAACAACTTGGGGAAAACTGTAAAATGGTTAAATGAGACTGTGACCTCATTCAGTTTTTATGTAGGTATGTTTTTGTCAACACACACCTTGTAGGCAATCTTTTTTTGTTAAACTTTGTAATCTTGCTATTACAAATGCCCCATTGATCAAATTCTGAGCACAAGATCTAGATAGGAGTGTTGTAATTAACAGTCATGGCATAGAGAGTCTTAAAAACACAGAATGACTTAAAATCACAAAAGGATGACTGCAGATTTTCACTGAAAACTTAAAGTTTATCCAAGTTCAGTCAAATTACTGTGTCTTCTGTTATCATGTATTCTAGTGCATGAATTAGGACAACTTCCAATTTCCCTACAAAACTTTCCAATGCTATGCAATCTACTTTTGTTTTTGTTTTCCTTTTAATTCCCCAATGGCAGAAGTTTCACATTTCACCCAGGCACTCGTAATTAGCCAAGGAAATTACTTAAAATGCCAGATGTCACATATTAAATATAAATAACCTATGACCTTGTGTGCAGAATGCAAGCCCCTTTCCTATATGACTGCTGAATTTAACTTTCTTGAACATAGCCTCTATACTGAAATAGTATCTTTCTCCTACAGAACACCATTCTGCATGCTTAAAAAATGGATGTGCCTTGTTAGCTATAAGAGACATAAAGGCTGTGATAATTTTGTTTGTATGCCATTTGCAAATGAGTTTAAATGCATAAGTATACATTCACACTGGTCAAAAAATTTTCCTTAGTTGTAGTCGTGCTTTTTTCAATAGCAGCTGTAAAAGGCATAGCCACAGCTGCAGCCAAGGAACACTATCTGCTGATTCCAGGAGTCTTTCTCTGTGCTTTCTCATCTGCCCTTCCTATGCCACGCTGCTGTGTGTGGCTTCTAAACAGGTCCAGATTCAACCACAAATGGGAATGAGATCAAGCACATGAAATACAACCTTCTGTGTTATATTCTTAATTCGAGGCTGTTTGGTTTATTGAATCATGCAGAACGAATGCCTGACCATGCTTCTTCCAAAGCCTATTCTGGCTACAACTGCACAGCTGGGATTGATTTGCTGCCCATAGGAAGGGGGGAGGAATCCCTATTACTCCAAGACAAATACAGATCTGGGATGTGGCTGCAGATCCAGAATTCCTAGCTATCCAGCATAGGATGATGTGTGGAAAATAAAACACAGCGCAATGTAGCCCTCAGGTTTTTGGAGCTGAAAGTCACAACACGCCTAGAAAATAGCCCCAGTTTGGAAAGGATTCAAATACCACAGGAAGCATGCTCCTTCCTTCTCAAGGCGCATGCAATAACTCCAGCTTCTGACCAGATCAAGGTGTATCCCCATCTGGATGCAATAACACAGCCTAGAAGCAGCAAGGACAGAAACCACCTATGCATATTAAATAAATGAATAAATAAAAGCACCTCCTCCTAACAAAACCACACGTGAAATAAAGTTGCCCTCATTACTGCCGCCATTTCATCTCTCAATAGCAAGCAAATGCCAACTCAGCCATCCATGCTGTGGACGTCAAGCACAGAGGTTGACAAAAGTCCCTGGAAATTGATGTAAGCCCACGTCAGTCATTTCAGGGCTTCTGCCAGCTCACTCTCAGTCACGCCCCAATTACTCTTTAGCTCTATAGAAAGAGCTAAAGGTGTTTTTCCAAGTTCAAGCACAGAAAGGATGCACGTTTGATGCAGTAGGACAGAGATAGCAAAATGAAAAACACAGTAAAGACAAGACAAAAAGAAAGGACATTGCTGGCAAGAAGTGGAATTTATGAACTTGAAGACAGATATATCTGATTTGGATGTAAAAAGCTTTATAAAGATTACTGTATATTAATTTCTTACAATGCCACCTTCTACATATTCTACAAATTCTATCTTGTTATGTAGATGGTCATGACATAACCAATTACTTTATTTTATTTTAGGGTATATAGTCCTTTTTCTTTATAATTGCCAGCTGTAGGTAGGGCTAAAAGCACAGCCTAATGACCTGCATGTATCACCGTTTTCTGAATGAATACTGTCTCAAACAGGGGAGAGAAGATTTGTTTTACAGTTAAGGGAAAGGGATAAGACAATGGTATTTACATTTTTAATTTAGCAAACTCATTAGAAACATACTCTTATCAAAGAACATGGATCAAGTACTTGTTTGTGTTCAAATTTCCTCTTACGGAGAGAACAAGTTTGGTTGTATTTTTCTCCAGGGACATGCATAATGGATAATCTGCTGGTATAGCAGAACAGGAAACTGCTATGGTTACTCCACGTGCTGTAATTGGACACAACAATTATTTAACAATAAGACATTCTAATATATCTGCTTTGAAAAGGTGAAAGATTACCCAAAGTTTTCAGGCAAAAATTAGCTGCCAAGAGCCATTTTATATACAGTATATTTTACTGAAGTGTTCATTGTAGACCTGTTTTCATTCAAGAATGCATGAGGGTTTTTTTAACCATGGTTAATCCAATTATACATTCTTTTCCGGCTTGTCTTGTGACGTGACCTTGGATTTAGAGGTAAAAAGAGGCTACAGGCCAACTGGGTGTGAGCTTCTTATAAAGGTTCAGGCTTCCTCCAGGAGGAGTTGGTTACCTTTGGTTTAAGTCTTGTAGGAACAGCAGCTGTAGTTGCTCATGTATTTTAGGTAAAGAAATAGCTTGTGATGTGTGGGAAGTGACAATAAAAAGGATGGCACATTAGAATATTAAGTAAAAGATAAACATATGGCTGCTTTGTATTCTGGGCACTAGAAGCAGCTTCCCATTTTCGCTTGGGCAAACTCCTCCTCTCCCAAGTTCTACATAGTATTTTTTAATACGACGCTTTCTGTTTCACTAGAATTGCAAGGTCACAAAGTAGGTAGTTTTTCATTTAGGCTTCCTTTCTCCAGCACAGATTGCTGATCTTCCTTCGGACTGCAACAGATAGATGGAATGAACCAACCTCTTCTAAAAGCCTGCTGGACTGAGAGTTTTGCACTGTAGCCAATTTCTCTTCACATTAGCCTTTTCTCACTTTCATTCAGTCTGTAAAGAGAATCTCTAGACTCAAATGCATGCATGGAGGTATCCTTTGTCTGCTTGCATCCATCTAAGCAGCAACAAACACAAAAAGACCCTGGGCATAGAAACAAATTAGTTATTTATGAACCAAGCAATATTATTAATAAGGTATTAACAGATAAAGCTATAATTTCCACATGGCCATACAGTCATAACGCACTAGTTCAGTTATTTGTCAACTAAGTGATTAAACCTGGTCCTTTAATGTTTAAAAGATATAGCAATGATATTTTTTGCTTAGTTTGAGTTTCAGAGTCCGCTGGGAGCAGGCACTGCCGCTGTGAGAACGGCTGAAGTTCGGCATTTCCCTTTGCACTGAAATTATTTGTCTTCCATCCCTAACGTGAGGCACAGCCAGAGGTGACGGTGCGTTACCGGGCAGGCACGGCACTCTGAAGCCTCCGCGCTCCTCCTACGTGACTGCTCGGCTCCCTTCATTGACGGCAGACGCTGCTAGTAAGCACTTTAATTAGTCTCCTCGCAGTAGCTTCATCGCCACTGTCTCCAAGGAGCCTGGAAGGTAAGCGGCTAGCAGCGCAGAGTCCTCCAGCCACCACCTGTTATCCAAGCTACATTCCTCATCTGACGCCGACCTACCTAATTACCCGGGTCGTCAACTGGCGCCGAGAACGCCACCTATTTACAGGCGGTTTCTGAGGAGACTGTGACGCGAAACCCGCATCCCCCAAAAGGGCTTGTAACCGCCCGCGCCCTGCGAGAGGGCTCACACGGGGGCTACCGGAGCTCCGCGCCGGCGGGGCGACACGTGGCACCCGCACCCCGCGTGGCGGCCCCGCCCCTTTGTGCTCAGCTGGCTCCATCCGATTGGCCGCCCCCTCCCGGCCGGCCAACAAACTACAACCCCCGGCAGCCCTCTGCGCCCCACGTGACCTGCCGCGGGCCCTCCTTCCTCAGCCGGTCACGAGGCCCTGGCGTCACCGCGCGAGGGCGAGGGACCAACTGCGGGGCGGGGCGGGGCGGGGGCGCGGCGCGCGGGGGGGGGCGGGGCCAGCGCGGCGGCCCGTAGCAGGCGCCCTCCCCCCGTGAGTGACAGAAGGCGCCTGGCCGCAGGAGCTCGCGCTGGGGCCGGAGCCGCCGCTCGCGCCGCCGCCTCCCCGTGCGCTCCCCTCCCTCCCCGCGCGCTCCCCTCCCTCCCCCGCCCCCTCCCTCTCCCGCGGCGCCATCCGGTGTTATGAGGCGGCCCTGAGGGGCGGTGGCGAGCGCAGCCCAGCCCGGCAGGAGCCCGGCGCGGCCCGGCAGGGCGACGGGGGTCTGGGCTTACTCCTCGCCGGCCAAACCCATGACTACGGCAAACTGCGGCGGCACCGACGAGTTCGACTTCAGGCTGATCTTCGGGGAAGACGGGCAGCCCGGCCCCGGGCCGCCGCTGGGGCCTGCAGGTGCGCTTCTCCGCGGCCGGGCTGGGGCCGGGGGGGGGTCGGCTTCCTGTTTTCTTCAGGCGAGGGCGGGGGGGGGGGGGAGCGGCTGCCGCCTGCCCCGGCGCAGCGGGAGGCCGCGGGGGGCGGGGGGGGTAGCGGCGCCGTCCCTCCTCCCTCAGCCTGCGGCCGCTTCAGGCGCCGTTCCCCGCCCTGGCCGCCGGAGGGGGGCTGGGGGGGAGCGATGCCGCCAGCGGGGTCGGGCCTCTCACCGCCGTTACAAACTTTCTCTGGGGAAAGAAACCCAAGAAGTGGCGTCGTGCGGGAGGTGCCTCCCTCGGGGGGAGGCTCCTGCTGTGGCGGAGGCGGGGGGCGGTTTGGGTCTGGTGGGGCCGGGGGGGTGCTGGGGACACTCGTCTGCCGTCCCCTCGGCGGGGGGTCCCGATGAGGCACAGCCGGGCCTTGAATTCGGAACTGAACGTTAGCGGGGCTGGAGGAGAGGGGGGCTCTTGCCGTGAAAAGTTTCAGCCGAACTCCGTGCGTAAAGCATTAGAGCTCCTCCGGGGTATTCTTACAAACTTGGTGCACGTACGTGTGGATGGGCAAAACGCCGCCTGTTGCGATGTGGTGGCTCTCTGGGCCCGTATGTGGGGATATGTGCACACGTTTCGGAGTGCTACCACTTCATTCTGTTTTGTAGTTTTGGAGCCTGAAAATCCCGTTTAAAAAAAGGCCTATTTCTTTAAACTGCAGAAAATAAAGCATTCCCTGTAAACTGCGGTGTGGGGAATCATTAAGAGCCAGCTGTGCAGTGTGTAGCTGTACCAGAGTTCAATGGCTGTATGCTTTTTTTTTCTTACCTACTTGAAATAAGTGTTAATTGGTAATGCACTGTCTTAAGTCTGACGGGTTAGATGGTAAGATAGCTCTGAAACACGACTGTATGCAGGCTAAGCGATGCAGCCATGTTGTGTTGTTCTCCGACTTGGTTTTCTGCATAAGTTGATTAGAAACAAAATTGTTTGATACAGTCTGTATGTATTCCAATGTGAACACTTGGGATTAATTTCTTACAAAATCTCTAACTTTCTTGATGCTAAGATTTAGTTTACAGATTCCTTCAGATAAGGGAAGATTTTCTTTGCCTATTTTCCAACTTAGTGGAATAGCAGATGGTGCTTTTGGGAAGGGGGCCTGAGTTCTGCTAGCCAAATAAATGTGTTACAGTACCATACGAAAACAACGGGGAGTGTTAACAAATTACAACAAAAATAATTATGACATCCCTATTTTTAGTCTTTTCACATAAAACTAGTAGTCTAAACTATGCTTCTCCATCAATAATAGATGAGAATGAGAAAGCAAGTTGCTCAGAAAACTGGAAACACTAATGGTGCTCAATTCACTTTTATAATATTTGTATTTTGGTAGCACTCCTTAACAAGCAGTTCGGATATTACTCGGAATATAAACAATTTTCCATGCTTGATAAGTTAAAACTATTTTTAAGGCAAACTTGAAAATGTGATATTGAGACCATGACCTGATTTGTTTGCTGTAAGCTTTCAGTAAGGAATCCGGCATCTGCATCTGTATCCCAGTATTTTCACTGTTTAGTGGAATACTGGAGATGATCTCGTCTGCTGTGCACAGATGTGGCCTTCCAGAGAAAGGATTAGCGTAGGTTTCTGCATTCAAGTATTCTAGTAAAGGGATTGCCAGAGTTTAGCTGTTAATTCTGCCCATGTGTTTTACATATGAAGAACTAGAGTTCATGTAAGAGATGACCTGTATTGGAAATCTTACACTTTTTCCTTCCCCCTCTTCCAAGCATATTAGTTAGATGAACAAAAGTTCTTAGATCTGCCTAAAGCACATATTTTATAATCCCGTATCACTTGCTTCAATGATGTTCTCTGTTGTGCAGCAAAGTAGGTGTAAGGGTATTTTTTTTTCCTAATGTATGCTAATAGTAAAACATGTAGGTCACAAGGAAAGTTGCTTAATTTGAAATAAATAATATTAAAATTACTAAGTCTTCCGTGATCATGGAGAACTTGTAAATAACATGGAAATCTACATTAATGCTTTCTTTTATGCTTTTCTTTCTTTTTACACTACTACTGTGGTGTTGTAAGGATTTTATTCTTTTATATATGTACATATATAAGTAAATTTACTTATATGTTTTATCTTTAACTGTATTTTTAATCAAATGCAAGAGAAAGTGAGCTATTATTTCATTCTGTATACTTTTGATTTCTGAACTACTACGAAAAGGCAGTAGATTACCCTTTTTATGACATTAAAAGGACAATAAGAGAAATTAAATCAACTGGGATTCTGAGTTATACAGAACTCTTTCAGTGGGTTGCAGGGTAGTAGAACTAACATATTTAGTTTTGTGCTAAGTGGTTGGAATTGGGACTAATGTTCTGCAGTAGTGCTTGTGCGCTTGATCTGAAAGTTGTAGTTCCTGCTGCAGAGGTGAATGCATGAAAGATGGTTTAAAGATGCTTGAAAGTCTGTAGTCTAATACTGCAGTCTTTGCAGCATACTTCACTTGAAAGTAAAGGGATAGCCCATTTCATATTGCTTGCAAACTGAAGTAAAAATTTGCTCAGGTGGTTGCTAAATAAGAGATTGTCAAACGCTCTTCAGCTACTTTTAAGTGGAAATTGCATACTAAGCACCTTCTGCAAAATCTTGCTCTTTTCCTCTGATAGTTCAGTGTCCTTGTCCCAAAGAAGAAAGAAATTATCACTTTGATTTTGTAGTGCTCAGCACTCAAAACAGGTAGTACAGTTCTAGATACTAATGATCTTTGTCTTTTTCTGACGAAATAATTCAGGCCTCCGGTGCTGAAAGGTAATGCTATAGAGCACTCTGAAGTGAACCAAATCTCTTTGGTATACTCTTTCTTGCGAAACTGTTTGGTTAGTTGCAGTAGCATCTGATTGCATCTTGCCACCTTATACCAGTTGCATTTGAAATGCCTAAGTAGGCATTTGAATTACAATACGGTTCAGGTCCTGTAGGGTAACTAACTTTGTCAACTAATGTATTTGAGGTGCTACCATGTTTGGTCTTTTTAATGAAGAGATTTTTGAGATGTAATATGTGACACTTGAATAATTGAATTTAACTTGAATACTTTTCTAATGATGCCCCCATCCCCTTCACCCCTCCAGTTTTGCAGTACAGAATAGGATAGAATTTATAGAATTTATAGAATGTGTTGGGTTGGAAGGGACCTTTAAAAGTCATCTAGTCCAATGCCCCTGCAGTAAGCAGGAAAATTATACTATTCAGTATAATTATACTATATTGTAGTATAGATTAGTAGTATAGTAATAGATTATACTATTCAGTATAATTTTGCAAAGTTTGCCTGGAATTTATTAAGCATTAAGCAAATAAACTGCATTAAGCTCTTCACACTACTGTTAAAAACTCTGCTGAGGATGTGGTGGAGTGTTCAAATGCCAAACTGTACAAAAGAGGAGCAAATACAAGTTACTATGATTGTTTCTTTAGATGAATTTTTATTTTAAGTGTTCATCTTGCATTTTAATAGTTTTTACAAGGTAATGGCCTTTAAAGAACTTGGGGTATGTAGTACTAAGCTGGGTATTCAGGATCTTGTAAGATTCTGTAACATCCAGAATTATTTCTTGTTGATATGTGAAATGGTTAGAGGCTGCAAGCTGTTCAATATCCAGAAAATGAATTATTGAATTACTTAGGAAATTCTGAGAGACGAGTTATTGATACTGTTGTTCAGAATCCTGTATAAATTGTTTCTGTTATGTCTGATGAAGTCTTGAAGCCCCAAAGATGGGCTAAGGTTTTGTTACCCAGTAAAACAGAGTAATATGTGGAATTTCACCCTAACACCCACCTTTTGTTCTTGGGTTATGAAGAAGAGGAGGAGAAATTAATATTGGAGAAATTCAATGTAAGTAATCATCCTTGGTTGATTTTGTTTGTTTTTTGATTTGTTTTCCCAAAATATGAGTGCTTTAAAAGTACTGATAAGTGTTCATAATATCTGTTTTATTTTTGGAGACTATGAAACAAGCTGAAAAGAGGTCCTCCGTATTTCCTGTGACTTCATATTTGGTTAGGTATTACTATTCAGTAATCTTGTTACAGATTGATCTCGCAACCTCTCTTACTTTTCTCCTGGAAAGTATGTTATGAAAAATATCCCAGTTCTGTAATGAATTTAGTGACAATTCAAAACACTTTTGCGATCTGGAGCCTCACTCTGGATAAGGACAGAATATCTGGATTTGGATCTTTAGTTTATTTGAAAACTTCTACACTCTTGTTCTCCTTTGAGTTTTTTTTCCTCTGTCTTAGAGCTATTAACTTATTGGTTTGAGGCTGCTACTGAATATCAAGATTGAAATATGCTTTTTTGCCACTGTGACTGTCAAAGTAATACCTGATCTTTTCTTCTGAAGGTTTCCATGTCTGACCTTCTTGCTCTGTGAGCATCTGTGAGCTGCTTGGGCTGCTCAGCAGTTACCTCCTGCCCATGCATTAAGTGCTCTGAAGCAATGACAGACACTGAATTCGTCCTCAGTAGCTAGGCAGAGTTATCTGTAGCAAAAACTGGCACTATATATGTGTCATTTGATATGTAGTAAAAGTCTTAAAACCATTGATTCATACTGAAACACCACCGCAATACTAGTCTTTGTAGCTTTGCCTTGATCATCAATATGTAAATTCTTCTTCACTTCTTAAATGTCTATTCATGACAGGTATTGCTGTCAGGGATTGTTGGTAGAGAGTAGAAAACAGTCGAAGCTGTTTACAGAAGTTTGCAGTGTGCTTGAACTTTTTGTTCTTTTCCCTAAGATGGTCATTAAGATAAGCAATACTAAGAAAGTCAAGTTCTGGTGGGTAAGAGAGTAGTCTCATAGTTAGACTGAGTGGAAAATGAAGGGCTAGGTGCTGGCAATAATTGTGAACTTGAGGTGTGAGCTGACTGAGGGTTGCGCTTAGTGAAGTTCATTTTTGTGATTGCTTTCTTCTGATCCAGAACCGCTACAAAGTTTGCTTTCCCAAGCTGAATAAGAGAAACTCATGAGACGTGATCATCTGAAGTCTTTTTAAGAGACCCATCTTGCATAGCTGTATGGTTCACCTTAAGTTTTATTCCTTTTTAAAGTCTTTTTATTCTGTTTAGATTTGGTTGCCTATATAAATACATAGGACAGAAAGTCTTTGCACAAGATGGTAACTCTGTGGTTAATATGTATAATTTGAGCCATCCATATATATACAGCTGTCTGTGCTGGTCTGTAAACATTTGCTATACGAAAGAGTGATCATGTGGAGTAAGACTAGGATCAACTGGTGCAACTTTGAAGAAAGGAATGAATGGACAAGTTGCTTCAGTCCCTTCTTTTTTTTCACCCTTAGACATAAATGATGCTTTTTTTTAACAGAAATGTTTGTTTGTTTATTAGATAACAAGCATTAAACGTATTGTGATAGGAACCACCACTTGAGGGAAATTTAGTTGCTGTCATTTTACAAGCTGGTGGATGCCGGTGTCTATGCGCATAAAAGATTGACAGGCAGGGACACAATGCAAATCAGCCATAGGCTGTGGTTATATAATCTGCTGGTGGAGGGGAGGAGGGAAAAACCAAACAGCTGCATCTGACCAAAAATAGAGGGTCTGTGACATGAACCTTCTGACTTCAAGATAACTTAGAGAGACACGGAGGAAGAACCAAAGGAAAATGTGTGTTAAAGGCAAATCTGTTATCTATGGAGTCAGAGTTGCCTGCCCATTGAGAGTAGCAGATTAAGGTGGCCATTTGGGAAGCTGACATGTTTGAATATGTTGTGTTTCTTTCACAGTATGCTGGCTAAATAAAGTCTTGCCTGTTTGGATAAAGCTTGACCAGGATGAGACCATTTGTAAAAATACCAAAATCTCGTGTGTGCTCTTGTGAGGCAGTTGTAGTTGGATCTGATCTAATTTCATAACTTTTATGGTTTGGCCTGTGGTTCTTGGATCACTGCATAGTGCATTGAGAATCACTACATAATGAGTCATGATGTAGTGCAGGGATTTGAAAAAGATCCCTAGTTTGACAAAATGTCACTTATTTTGTGTGTGAATTCATAGTTGCACCTCACCCTCTGTCCCCTTCCCTCCCATCTGAATTATGGGCGCAGCACAAATGAAAACAAATCCTGAGAGTTGGGCTGTGGGAGATGGGCAGGGTATGAAAACATTTGTGCTAATGCTTTTATCTTACATATTTCTGAAAATTAGAAATAAGTTTGCTCTCTCTTCAAAGTACAAAGTAGCCCTCTGCTTGAGACATGATGGTCTTTTTCCTTTTGTTTGTGATGTACAACTGCAAGCAGTTTGTCATATCCCACACGAAGAGTAGCCAAATAAGTAATGTTGCTGTGAATGAGTGAGAAATGAGAGTAGATTGGGCCTGGGTCAATAGTAAGCAGCAGTTTGGCTGTTCACAGCAATAACGTAAATATGGGAGTTGTTGCCTAAAGCTGTCCTAGTGGGCCACAGAAGTACGTGGAGCAGACTTGGCAGCAAGCCCAGCCTGTAAAACAACATCCAAGTCCTTGCATTTGTCCAGGCGTGCCATGTGGGGTTCGAATGACAGTGGAATTTAAGATGAGTGAAATGATCAGTAAGGCTAAGTAAAATTGCAAGGCAGGAGCAAGCTTATTAACAAGCCACCATTCTCTTCTACCTTTAGTACGCCCATCTGTGAGTATTCTTGCGAAATACTGGCGAAATACAACATTAAGAAAAACCTGTGTTTTTTTCCCTGATCATTCAGGGAAGTTGAGTTTAAATCTGAAGAACTGCAGAACTGGTTGATAAGCAGGCTTTCGGCTGTGTTGTGGCCTGCACATCCCATGAGTTAACTGAACAGCTGAACTTAATCATTTACGTGGCTCTTCTGATTAAGTGTCACAGTGGCGTTGAATGCTTATGGTTACTTCTCAGACAAAGGACGATAGGTGTGCTAGAAGAGAAGATACTTCTGTCAGTTTTCTTTGGGAGGCCCAGTTCTCAGTTTTATGTATCTAGGGGAAGGAGAGAAGAATCAACTTTCAGGGGATCTGACCACAAACGCATGATCTTTCAGCAATAAATTCATGAAAATAGAACTCTGGGTTTGGTTTGTGTTTGTGCTGTGTTGTATTTTTGTTTGGTGTTATTTTTTTGCTTTGGATGTTTGTGGGGTTTTTTGTTTGTTTTTTAAAGTAGAAACAAAAACTTCATTTGAGGCCTGCTTAAAAGACATTTGTAGGTAGAAATGAACAGGTACTTACAGCTAATTTATTAGTTCAAGAAATGTAGAATCATATTATTCATATTAATATTTAGATTAATAGCAATTGCTTGTTTAAAAAATGGCTTCTCAGACTGCTTTTTGAAGGTTAGTCATCACTTCTAAAAATGAGAAATATTTTTAATATAGCAAAATTGCTGGGTGAAGTTGGATTTTTCTGTTTGCTTTTAAACAGACTGGTGGAGACAGTTATTTTTGAAATCTTATTATTGAAATCTTGTAAATATTCCTCTTTGGACTTACTCTTAGGTCCTTTCAAACTGAGATCTTTTCTTATGTGTGAGGTTATTCATTTGAATTCACTGCTTAATGAGAGTCTGCATGTTTTAGTGAATGCTAACTGTGCTTTTTAGGAACAAATGCTGGGAGAAATGTAGATTTGGTTTTTTTAAAATCCCAGCTTTTAATATTTTTTTTTATGGTTTTGGTAAATAGAAAAAATGGAAATACCACTTAAACATAAATTCAGTGACAAGCAGCATTTGTACTATTGCTGGAGAGGGAATGGAATTGCGACTGATCGTAGTTCGGACAAGGCACAAACTGTTACCTGTTAACAAAAGTTGTTTTACAGAGTAATCCTTTGTATCTTTGTACCCCAAATGAAAGCATACTCTAAAAACAGAATGAGGAGCTGGTAACACAGCCACAGTGCATTTATTAGTGAAAATGATCACTGCTTTTGATGGCAACATAGTAAGGTGTACTGATGTCTACAATGATTTATAGCTACTCATGTGTATCTTAGTTGCTTTCTAGTAGTTGTTCCCTAAATCAAGAGCACAAAGGAGATGAGATGGAGTAACTGTATAATTACAAAAGGCTTTAACGGTGTCATTTGGGATAGCTGTACTCAAATGATAAGGCCACAAGAGAATGTGTGGCTTAATCCAAAGAACCACTAAGAAAATCTGTCAATGTTTTGTATTTTGCATAGCTTCTTTAAATTAGGTCAGAGTCTCTGTATTTCATCTGTGTAATTTGTCAAATTTAGGCTTTTGAGAGCAAATGCTACTGTCTTTCAAATTGCCCAGCTTTTTTGGTTGGGGGCAGGAGGTTAGGCTTATTAGGTACAGTATGTGGTAAAACCTGCACTCCTGCTGGAATAAACGCAAGCTATTTAGGACTCTGTGAAGAGATGCAGTTTTGGGGCTTGCGTGTGGCACAGTCCTGAGGCATGCTAATGTGGTCTCCCTTGTATTTTAGGGAATCATTCTGAAAGTTGATGAAAAAATGCTGTTCAGCCTCTCCTTTCTCACATGACTGATTGCCATGTCTGCCTGTTATGCTTACTGTGTCAATCTTAGGAAAGTGAATTCAAGGTGTTTCTGATTTTACATTCATGTGAGCAGCTGGGAAAACAGGAAAGTTTCAGAATATCATTCTGGCTCATTTCAGTCCTTTGATGTACAGAGCCTTTGAGTTCTGTGCACCTGAAGTCTATGTTAAAGCTGTATTACATTGGTGAAAAGCTGTAATATTAATGATTTGAAGCACTGAGTTACCTATATGGTGGGATTGCCTGCTGTGGAATGGTTTGCCCTCTGTCATGTTGTTAGGACAGCTGCAGAAGTACAGTGTAATTTTGCTGAGGTGCGAAGAGTTCCCAAACTAGTTTGTTCAGATACTATCAATACCAGTTCTCAGCCTATGTGTCATGCTTTGTTTGATAAACAGAAGGAGGTGTGCCCCCATTTTGGTCTCCCGTCCTCTTACTGTGTAACCTCTTCCCACTCAAACTTCTTGCCGTGCCTTATTGCATTCCTTTGCTACTGATTTTTCGCAAAGACCCTAGCCTGTGTCACCATACTCTCCTATAAACTAAAATACCCATTTGCTTGGATGCTTCTGTCTTGTTTTGTTTGCTATGGCCTTACATATACATTCTGATCTTGGAAACTTGGGTTCTGCTTAGTGCTTGGTTCAGGACTGGAGCAGACTGTAAATCTGGAGGTGTCTCTGTATAAAGCAGCAGGTTGCTGTCAGCTAGCTCACTGGCTGAGTTGATCAGTGGTAAAGAAATCCCTGTGGGTAGTTAGGTGAGGATGTCAGTTTGTAGGTACAGCATAAACCAGAACCAGAAAGGAGAGCCTTTTATGGAGTCTGTTAGTTTTGCCCCCACAAAGGAAGAGTTAGGTTGTGGATGATGAATTGGCCTGCAATACCAAGAACCTAGACAAACCTTTGGCTGGCAACTGCAGCACATAATTCCCTTATTCTCTTCGATCATTATTTGTCTAACATCCTCTCTTATCTTTACGATCAGTCCTCTTCCTGTGGGTCAGGCACAACACACCAGTTCTGGAGTGCTCAGTCTTCTCTCAGTTCCCCTGTCTACACATACCAGATGCTCTGGGACTGCAGGGCTGTGGTCCCTTTAATGAATCCTAACAACAGGTCATATAGAATAATGTACTTCATCTTCAAAATAGCAGCGACAAAGAGGCTGTTAATACCATGTGTTAGTAACTGCTACGCGGATGCATTGTGTCACTTTAAGAATCTCCCTGAAGACCACAGTGTATGTCTTAATATCTCTGAATTGCTGGGTCATGTTAAACTGACTTTCTATCGAACACTGAATGACAAATGAGGCTTCATCAAACTGGAGGATAACAGTTTCCATTTTGTCTACAAGGGTATTGTGCAGTAAAATACTGTGCCTTCTTGAATGACATACCCAGAGAGGAAAAAAAAGGAAGCAAAGAGGAGCCCGTAGAACTTACAGATTTTTAAAGCAAAAAGTAAATATTTTTATTTTCTAACCTCTTATGAGTATTAATGAATAATCCTTAAATGCTGAACCACAAGCTCTATACAGTTTTCATTTAAAGACATGCTTCATAATCAACTAGAAATACCAGGAGAGCTGGAGAAGTCAGTGGTATAAACACAGCCTAGCACTTCGGTTGCTATTTTCTTTTCTTGTAACTGAACTTAGAATGACTAATTCTTGTTGAACTTCACAGTTACAAGGTGGATTCTTTACCTGCTTTGTACATCAGTTTTTAACAACGTATGTCAAAGCACTCTGCTATGAAAGATTATGAGAATTTAGGAGTTTTTTTTTTTTTAAAAGGAAAAAATCTCAACTGAGATTAACTCAATTTGCTGCAACAGAAGTACAGTATTTTCTGAAACGTGCTTATGGCTTAAGCAGATGCATTTGATTTTCATCTTTATTCAGTCTGTTTTTCTTACGTGCCAAATAAAATTTCATTACTGTTATTTCTCTATTTGGAAATTGATTCCATTACTTCAGGGTGAAGATGGATGTACCCGAAGACAGCCATTCTAGTTTAAATGCATACTAGGCCTAAGGGTTTAGTTGCATGTTACATTTTTATTTGATAGAAAAAACACCTGCAGTTCCCGTCCTGGTTGCTCATTCCTTCCCGTGTCCTAAAGCTTGTCATCTTGTCAGTTTTGTATATATACAGGTGTTCACATTAGTGCTCTGCAAATCTGATTGCCAAAATCATCTGAGTTAAAAATACCTCTCATTTCCCCTCCCGCTTCGTGTGTGAGTGGGTGTGGGAGGGTAGTTGCTGCTGAAAAAAACACAACATGTAGTTACACCCTGAGAGCCAGTATATTCTTATTTTAGTCAATGTCAGTTGTAAACATTTCACATGCTGTATTATTCTCTTGCTTAAACTGCTTAAACTAGTGCAGCTTCCTTATTTTTCTGCATTTCTACCAAGGATAAGGAATTCTGATCCAGACTAGAATTTGGAAAAGACTCATGGAGGAGCTCCCACTGTCGAGAATGTTTTTCTTGTACATTTCCAGTATTCTTGTTTAACACAAGAAAATGAGTGAAATGCTGATGGGCACAACAGAGCTGCCTCTAAGTGTACGTGGTTGACAGAAGTAAAATTTATTTTTATCCTTTTTGAGTGATACGACTATGAAACAGGGCACAAAATCATTGAGGAGGGAGCACTGCTTCATAAAATGACAATTGTTGTAAATCATCCTTTTCTGAAAGCTTAGACTTGGCGCTACTGTTTTGTGTGTTGCTAAACTTGGTCTATAAAGATGTCTTCTACCTGCTCCACCTTGCTGCCTTGTTTTCACAATTTATACTTTTCTTTAGTACCATATTTGGTGGCTTACTAGTCAGTTATACTTCTTATAAACCGACGCATTGCTGTGTTTTTTAGGGGGATTTTGGGTTGTGTTTTTTAAGTTGATGTTTAAGCTTATAGGGAGTGTTTCTGGAGAACTGATAGCTTGCAATGGAAAACTGGAGTTAAATTTCCAATTATAGAACTCTGATTGTCTTTTTAAGTGCACAAAAGGAAAACTATGACTATTGGGTATTTTGGGTTCTTTGTGAAGATTAAAACTCCCCTTTCATCCCAAGAAATACATGAACTAATCTAATCCTACTGCTAATCAGTAGGATAATGAAATTTTAAAATGGTGCTGCAAATGCTTTTTGTTCTTATTTACAGATATTTCTGTGCCATTCTCTATAATACTGTCATGTTCAGAAAGAGGTAACAGTAACTGTCATGCCAGAATTGAAAAAAAGAAGAGGTGGTCATTCTTTGTGAGTGAAGGCAGATTATATGACTTGCCTGAGAACACACATGATGTCTGTGGCAATGCTCAAGTCTTTCCTTATGCTATTTAAAGGACTTGATTACTGATCCTGTTTTCGCAGTAGTATTTTTATAAGACCTAGGTCGTGTTGCACTTTCTTAGTACCTTATAACAACTCCTATTGTCTGAACCTGTTTGTTTATGGGCTTACAAACCTAGAATAATAAAGCGGTTTGGATAATTTTGGCACAGGGCTTGTGTTCAGACATTTGATAGTAATTGACCTTCCTTCTGCGGAGAAATCTGGCTCGCTGCACAGCTGCACATATGCATGTGCCAGTACATGGTTGAGGAGTGAACAACTGGTGGGCAAGCATTACTTGTCCTGAATGTGCAGTCTGATATGACAAATAGCAAGCAAAATGTACTTTAGGGGCAGTTGTTCTGGATATCATTTAATTATATTCTCCAGTTATACAGCTTATGTAGAAGCATAGGTAGCAGCTTAGTAAGGGATGAGCCAGCATTGTTTTAATACTGAACAGGAGTTTCTGTTAACTAGTCTGTTTCCTGACAGTAGCAGATGTATGTTCAAAACAGCAGACCTTCTGCTTCTCATTGATAAAGGATGACACAGACGCCTGATGTGAAATTGCAGTGGAAGTCTGCAGCTTTATAGAGTTTATAAGCACTGTGTGAATATAGAGCATCTGCTAACTTTTGTGATCCCTCAGTAGTAAACCTGATCTCAGTAGGGTGAGGAAGAAGGCTTCACTAAATTTCTGAAGACTCAGTGGCTTCTCCATGCATGGTGCTGTTAAAAGTCTTAGTAAGTTAAAACAAAGCTGAATTTCTCTCTGTGCTAGCTATCCAGAAGACCTCCTATGACTGTAAAACAAAATTTGTTTGACGCAGTTTTGTTCTTAGCAAACATTGACTTCTTGTTTTGTTTCCCTGTCTCCTTTTAAATGCTTACTGGAACAAATAAACTATTAATACTACTTCTAAAACTGAAGTTAAACTTATTGGCCCATAATTCTTCAGTACTTTTTAACCTTTTATTTGGTCCAGTTTTCTTTACTCTGCATTGCTATTGACTTTGTTAGCAATTTATTCAATTGACTCTACTAAAGAAAAAGCATTTATCACACCTGCCTTTTCAGGGTCATGGCAGACTTTTGATGTGAATGGCACTGCTTCTCTTAGTCTTTGTATTTTGCCGTGACTATCCTATCTAGCATCTTGTCCTCATGTGCTTGTGGCAGTTTTTATGCTCTACCTTAGTAATCTGACCTAGTTTCTGTTTCTTGAATGCTTCTTTCTTATGTTCTATGGTCAGTGAAGGCCTCGTGACTTGGCCAACTTCACTTTTCTACTGTCTTTCCTCCCCAGTAGGATTGTTTGGATGTCATAGCTCTCCTATTAAGTAACTAGATTTCCACAACTCCATTTTTTGCCTTGGGCTTCTCCATAACTCTTTTTTGCCTTGCACTTGCCTATTGTGAGACTTGCCTAGGTTTGTTTATCCTCTTGCTTTCTTGAAGCCCCATGTTGAGTTTTTTTGAGCTATTCTCACTCCTTTCCATCTTAAGGGTTGTCAGCTGTATTTTGTTCTCTTTTTTTTTTTCCTCCACATCTTTGTATTAGTACTAATTCCTTCAGATTAGTGAGACCGCTCTTTCAGGTTGGATTCTCTTTGCAGTCTTTAATAGGACAAAATAGTTATTGGTAAAAAGTCTAGTAGAATTATTGACATAATTTGTAAAGGTCTTATTAGTGTTGTCCTTTGTATGAGCAACTAATAGGTTATTTTAACACATGGCTATAAGGGGGAGGACTTGTGGGTGCAAACTAAAATAAATCTACCTTTTTATTAATCACGTCTGAAAATGGTTTGGGTGATTGAGACTGCAAAATATATTGTTTCCACGGTCTTAAGCATGCTTTTGGGATTTAGTGTTCATTAGATGCATAATTCTTACTTTAGGTTTCTAGCTTTCTGGTTTTTGAGTGTGTGCATGTGTGCTGCTGGGGAGGGGTAATGGGAGACCATGGTGCCAAACTCATTAGAAGTTGCTTGTTGTGGACAGGGACCAAAGAAGCCCGAGTCAGAAGAGAGTTCTCCTGCCTTCTCCATCTCTTACCCATTTCCTCCCAGGTGGTGTTGATAATTTTGTGCTGGTCTGATCTCTCCACCTCAGCTCCATTAAACTTAAATTTTGAATGTACAGCTGCTTTTTGTAAATCCCAGTGATGTTGAAAGTGGACAAATTGTCTTAAATATTTTAAGATTTCTTGATTATTGCTGCAAGAGAAATAAGGCTCTCTGTGATGGTGAGAGTTTTAGCACAATGTGGTCCTACTGTTCCTAAAGCCGTTAATGACAGTAACTGGTTACACACAGGACTTGAAGACTTCCAACTGTTGCTTTCCTATAATGTTTTTATTATTATTTCAAAATTTCTGTACCTGTAACTTTTATTTCTAAGTTTTGAGTAGCTAGATAATTGCTTTTATTAGGATTGACTTTTTCCTCCCTTGACCTACATTTTTAATACTAATAATGTGTTAGGAAACAAGGACATCTGTGATCTTGCACATGAATATACAGATAGATGTGGAAAATCTGTAGCTACTACTGTCCGCATTTCATATTTTCTGATGGGAAACAGCAAAAAGAAAGAATCCCAATTAAAGTTTTTAAAAATGTTTGTTATCCTAGTGAAAGGATGGGGAAATGCAGTTTTGATAGCATTCAGCATAGTGAGCTTTGTATGACGTACAAAATAGTCCTTCCTGAGTATCCTGATCCTTTTAGTGTATGCATATTTAGAAATTAACCTATACCAATTTTTTGTGCTCTTAACACATATAATAGTAGTTAATGATATAATATGGGTAATTGTTGTGTATGATTGTATGTAATATATATTAAATCACATGGTGCTTATAAAACTACTTAGTACTAGTCTTAATTGAAATTTTGTTCTTCCTTCAATAGATAGATTACTAATAGAGCTGCTCCCTGCCTACGAACCTTCGACCATTTATTTTTTTGTAAAGTCTGAGGAACGTAGTCCGTTCCTTGGTAACGGTATGCTTACCCTCAATTTGAAAATGCTTCCTTGTTGTCTCTGAGGACATACTGTTTTTGTTTTGTTTCTGTTTTAGTTAATTTTAAGCTGATTGCTATTAGTGGAACTGATAATAGCATGACTTCATTAACAGACTGATTTTTTTCATCATGGAGAGGCCTCAAATACATGGCTTCCTGTCTGGATATTTTATCTGATTGTGAGAGAGACTAGATTTATTTTAAAACAAGTATTAATAGTCTACTGATACTCAGGATAAAGACCATTTAAAAAAAAAAAAAAAAAAAAAAGAAAAGGGCTGATACCCAGAGGTGCAATTAATGTCATCTAGTCCAAATTTATGGAAAATAATTGTATGAACATGATGTTCGTACATCATTCATTGTCACATTTGACATGGGAGTATTTCAGTTGGAAGAAACATTTATGCTTCTGTATAATATTTCCCTACTACTGAAAAAAATACTTTTCAAAAATAACACCCCCCCACAAAGCACTAGAAACTGTATAATTTTAATGATGATGTTAAATGCTAGTGATGGGTCAAAAGCTCTCAAAGTGATTCAGCATTAAAAGAAATCACTTGGGTTATAGAGACAATATTGTTAACTGATTTTGAGACTAGTTTCAGTGTGTAGTGGGGATGATCGGAGTAGATTTAATTTCATCTACTAGGAGATTAAATACCTGAGTAACCTACCTGAGGTCTCCTGCATACTTACTTCCTATAATTATAAAGGGAAGACTCTATTTTACAAGGGGAAAGAAACAAGAGTGGAAGCACAGTGGTTACAGAATAAGAAAAGAGCTGTGTTTTCTACCCTTGTTTCAGACAAATGTCTCATACTGTCAGCTAATTCAATATTGAGAAGCAGAGCAAGACAGTGTGCTTCAGTTCTGTGAGGCAAAGCTGCTGATTTTGTTAACTGGACTTGCACTCCCTCTCAGTTGCTTGTTTTTCTTTGGAATATTTCCTGTACTTTGGATAAGTTAGTGAGATCTGAGAATATTTTGTTTTGCCTTTTTTATGCTGAACAACTTGTGCTCAAACTTTGTGAGACTGCACTTGAAAAATGCTATTCTGTGGGATGGGTACTCAAGAGTTTTCTAAGCAACCAAAAAAGATCTTTGGAATAAGATTCTTCGTAATATTTTTAATAATATTCTTTATTAGGCCTTTTTGGATTGAACATTTTTAGTTGTTTATAATCCTTATTGATGTTTGAGTCGCTGTAAGATGCTTTCTAGTGTTAAAGGTGATAAATATTATGTATGCAATATTCCGGTGCTTGTAAGTATTGATACTTGCAGAAAGTATCATAGTCCTGATCATGTCAAAAAGATTAATTTTAATGGGTTATGATTAAAGATGTTTAATTTTGAATGGAATGTAGTTATGAAAGATAAAGTTTGAATTGAGTGTTCCAGCTTAGATCCTTTCAAGATTTTAACCCATTTTCTGTGTATGTTATATTTTTAACCACTGAAGATGTGTATAAACTGTGGAATCTGCTTGAAAAAAAGATTTATGACAGAAAATTATGCTGTAGTCATATTTAGCTGTAAATATGGCTGGGGAAAACTTAAAACTAAGAGTTAGCTTTATTTTGTGTGGCTAGTATAATAGGGAATGTCTAGGATGTTGAAAATGGCCATACCTGGGAAACAAAGGATGTTGTTTATGGCATTTTTCAATTACTGCATTCTGACTTTGTTCCTCTTTTTTTTTTTTTTTTTTTTTAAATTTTGTTTTCAGATCTTGAGTCAGATGACTGTGCGTCCATATACATCTTTAATGTAGACCAGCCATCATCCTCTGTAAATCAGCCAATTTGTATTCCTCGCCATGGATTGCAGTCTCACTCCTCTCCTCTGTCACCACCTACAAGACTTCAGAGTCATAAGAACTATGAAGGAACTTGTGAGGTACCAGAATCCAAATATAGTCCACTAGGTGGACCCAAACCCTTTGAGTGCCCTAGTATTCAAATTACATCTATTTCACCTAACTGTCATCAAGGGATTGAAGCCAATGAAGATGAATTGCACACAAATGGCACAGAAAATGAGTATATGGAAAGGCCTTCACGGGACCATCTCTATCTTCCTCTTGAGCCATCATATAGAGAATCATCCCTTAGTCCAAGCCCTGCCAGCAGCATTTCGTCCAGAAGTTGGTTTTCAGATGCTTCCTCTTGTGAATCCATTTCACATGTTTATGATGATGTAGACTCCGAGCTAAATGAAGCAGCTGCTCGATTTACCCTCGGCTCTCCTTTGGCATCTCCTGGTGGTTCTCCAAGAGGTCCCAGTGATGAATCGTGGCAGCAGCCTTATGGATTTGGGCATGCCTTGTCACCTAGACAGTCTCCCTGTCATTCTCCTAGAACTAGTATTACAGATGAAAATTGGCTAAGCCCTAGACCAACATCAAGGCCCTCATCAAGACCTACATCCCCCTGTGGGAAACGGCGACACTCCAGTGCTGAAATTTGCTATGCTGGTTCTCTCTCTCCTCACCATTCTCCAACTCCATCACCCGGCCATTCTCCCAGAGGAAGCATAACAGAAGACACGTGGCTAAACACTTCCATCCATAATGTACAAGGCCTTAATTCTGGCCTTTCACCATTTCAGTGTTGTACAGAGACTGATATTCCTCTAAAAACAAGAAAGACCTCAGAGGATCAGACTGCCACTTTATCTGGAAAAATAGATATCTGTCCTGAAGAACAGGGTAACTTATCGTCATCCCTTGAAACTACAGTAGATGACTGCTCTGGATCTCAGCACACCTTAAAAAAAGATTTGCCCGGAGACCAATTTCTTTCTGTTCCTTCGCACTTTACTTGGAACAAACCAAAGCCCGGTCATACTCCTATATTTCGGTAAGTGATCAGAAAGTCCTTCCCTTCCATTTTTACCCTGCTGTGCATCTAAAATAGACATAGAAATGTGCTTATATTTCAGTGATGCATTAAGACTTCTTAAAGAAAACTTCTTGTAGGCAGGTAGATGATATAATTAGGAAAAAACACGTTGAGATACCAAATACCCACCTTTTTCTTCTTCTAAAAATACAGTAGAGGCATCATAACATAGGATTAGTTTTATTTGCATGTGTGCACAGAACCCAGCTGAATCAAGTGTCTGCAGATTTTGTGCATCTTATCTGAGCAGTTAACATCTTAATATAGCTAAAGAAGCCTTATTTACATGATTTTTATAAAACTGAGAGATCAGAAAAAAGGTGGTGAGTTTTTGTTTTTTGTTTTGTTTTTGTTTTTACTTGCTTCTTTGGGTTGATAGGATTCTAGAAATAAAATAGAGAAAAAAATTGGTATGCCGTACTGAAAATCATCCAGAAAGATTCTGGGCTGTAGTTCCAAGGGTATTTCCACCATTGTGGTGCTGAGTTAACTGGCTCTTTTCCCTTTGTAGTACTGTCATGTGCTAGCAGGATGATTTGTGGAGGCTCAGAAAAGGGAACTAGTTCGGTTGGGAGAAAAATTCACTGTCCTTCCATTCTGTTACTTTTAAGATGGAGCAGTTCTGTGATCTTTCCAACCATCTAGCTTCTGGAATCACTTTGCCAGTACAATGCAGTCAGTGGAGTAGAAATGAGAACTCCTTAAGCAGTGTTGCTGCTGGATGGACAGATACTGTGATTACTCAGCTCAAGTTATCCATTTGATTCCTGAACCTTTTTCTTGCTCTACTAGGTTTTAAAAATAAGGAGTAGGGGGGTACTGGGAGGAAGAAGCTGCAGATGTTTTTTATGTGAACATTTTGTAAGAAAGGTGCATTAAATTAATAACAGTAAAGCACAATTGTCCATATAAAAGACTTGGTTTAAATGTCATGACATGTGCTTCCATGCTAGTCTGTATTGATTCTAAAATAGCTTTGATTAAAATAGTATCATTCTGTTCACAGGCAATGCTTAAGTTTTGCTCTTCAAGGATGTAGAGGGTGAATTCCTCTTTCTTACTGAGAGTGGGGTTGGGGGGCAAGAGAGTGTAGGATTCTCCACATATATGCTCTATTTCGAAAAAGGCAAAGCTTAAATCCTTCAAGTTAATGACAAAATATAATGTTCTTCTCATTGCAAAGTCATCTTTGCAAAACAGTTGTTTTCACACTCTGTATTTTTAATTTTAGAAAGAATGACCTAGAAAATATTCATGGTTTTAATACTTTCCTCCCCCTACCACCTCATCCCACGAAGTAAGTGAAGCAAAATAAAGAACTGTTTCTGACCAAGCTTCAGAGATGTCCTGTAGGAAGCGCTTTATTCCTGGCTCTCAGTTTTAAATTCTTAGCAGAAAACTGGGATTAACTATTTCCCAGTAAGCCAAGCTTACTGAAGAGGTGTTCGTTTTGGGGATCTCCCTCAAAAGCACAACTTGTTGAAAAGTGGATGCTGGCTTTCATGGCAACGTGCTAGTTCTTATGTAATTCCCCTTTCTAGTGGCTTTTTCCAAATTCAGATATCATTCTTGCATCGTTTTAACGTCTTGATGTATTATTTTCTGATGACTTGTCAGAGGAACAAGCCTGTTGAAAAAAATGTTTTGGAATACCTGTTCTCATTCTCTGTTGGGTACATTAATATTCTCAGGGGTGTCCATCTTGTGGAATATGGAAGCACTCAGAGATCTTTTAAAGATTGCTGTAGCTGACCCTTTCCACACACATTTTTGGCAGAGAATTAATGGAGAAAATTCAACTGTAGCTTTTACTGTTGAGTACCGAAGAAGGAAGTTATGAAGACAAATGGGTGGAATATAAACCAATACTTTCAGGGTACAGTGACACATCCTTAAAACAAATGGAAGATAAGTGAATTACAGGTTTAAGAGCTTCCCAAAGGGTAACTTCTAATGGATACTATCAAATAGACTTTAGTGTTCATCAGAGTTCTAACAATGAACTTTTCAGTTTTACTGCTGAACATATTCCGATGTGTTGATATGCCAGTGTCACACAGAAGGCTCGTTTTTATTAATACAAAACCTCTGTTAATTTTAAAACTAAATTTTGTATTCTTAAGAAGTTGTCAACTAGCTTAGATTGTTAATATCTAAATATATGCAATAATGCTTATTTGGCCATTTTGTCATTTTTGCATAATTGTATAACCAAAGTTTAACTTATCCTGTCTTCAGAAATGTATTGATTTTAGTGAGAAGTGATTCTTTTATTTTTCTTTTTTTTTCTTTCTGCTTAGCTGTTTATGAATATGAAGTTTAACACTAAAGACACAAAGCAGCTAGCTGGAAAATTCTGTTTTATCAGATCTGAAACTACTGTGTTGACAGATACGTTAACTATCTTGAAGTTGGTTTTGTTGGTTTTTTTTAAATTCTGTTGCGGTCTGCTCATCTGTTGATAAAAGGTGTTCAGTCTATTACTAGAATCTTTTCAATCTAACTAAAACAACGGTAACTGTTTTTCCTTAATTGTCTATTTTGGAATTGTGTTATATTTATGCAGGATACTCTGCAGTCCTAACTTGGCATTTTTGTTTGCTCCCAGGCTAACATAGTTCATAAAAGGTGAGCCCTATGAAGGGTAAAAGCACATGAACATATAGGCATGTGGCAAGATGGGGTGTAGATCTATGGTTCTTTTGTGGGATGACCAAAATAGTTATAAAAACAGATATTCAGTTAAACCTGCTTTCTCTTGTAGTAGGGAGAACTGAGCAGAACTGAATAAAAAAAAAAAAAAAAAAAATCCATTTTGCTGTTTTCATTAAGAAGTAAAAATATTTTTTTAAATGTCAGAATTTATTCAGAAGCTGGCACTGAAGAGCTTTTCGAACTATAAAATGGGCAAACAGGCAGAAGACAATAAAGACTACACCTATTCACATGTGAACTAAATAAAAATATTAAGCTGTATACATTTGCTGCCAAAAATGTAGTCTGACTATTGAATTAGTGGAAATGGCTGCAGTGGCAGCTGTATCCTCAGTGAAATGCTGAATTACTTAGCAGCTGTAGCATATTCCATGGGTGCTATGAGAGCATGCATCTTCAGTATGTTAAAACTTTTCATTCTATCACATAATATTTTATAATTTTAATGCTTATAAAGTAGGGGAGCCAAGCTGACTCCTTTGTTTTATGAATAAAAATGAAATGCAAGAACACCTGCTGTTTCTTAAATAATTTCTGACAATGACCAAAAGTGAGCACCTCAGTTGTCATAAAGAGTTAGATGTTAATTGCAATTTGTATCTTTATTACATATTATATATAGTAATATATTAATTGTAATTTAATCCCAGTCAACAACTAAGAAGGGGGAGAAAACAAGGGGAAAGGGAAAGGGAAAAAAACCCTTGTGTGTTGAAATAAAGACAGTTTAATAGAACCAATAACAGACAAGGAAAATAATAATAATAATGACACAAGTCACTCTCACCGCCCGGTGAATTGGCGCCTTCCCAAGCAGCGATCGTGAGTACCCGCTCCCCAGCTCACCCTGTTTATATACTGAGCATGACGTCTATGGTAAGGAGTATTCCATTGGCCATTCCATCGTTCTGTCTAGGCTCCTTCTCAGCCTCTATGGGAAGCTGAAAAAGTCCTTGAAAAATATAAACATCATCTGGTTACAACTAAACCGATATGCATTATTGACATTCCTTTTATACCAAATCTGAAACACAGCAACCACTAGAAAGAAAATTAACTCTGTCCCAGCTGAAACCAGGACAATATTACAATTAATATGCTTTTTAAATGTCTTGATTGTGTTGTTAAGTACAAAGTAGTGCATGGAGTAAAGTGGACTGTTGATTCCAAGCGTATGAAGTGACTCTGACCAGTGCGCACACTCAGCTGCAGTAAATGACCCCTGGTAGAAGCAGGGATAACTTGCTTCACATCTGACACGGTGTGAAATGTCCAGATAGGACCTTCTTCTCTGAATGTTATCTAAAGTTTCATAAATCTGTAATCTAGTTTATAAAGTCCTGACCATGTTTTCCTTCTTTCTTCTATGTTCAGTAAGCGTGCAGTACTTACCAAAATTTTAAAACGTGTAACGTGCTTTTGAGTATTTTATTCATATTTATTTTAGATGCCATACAAACAACTTTGTTAGATGACAGCATGTTATTTGGTCACAAAACCCATAATCTGCCAGTGTGTAGCATATGAAAAATGTATGCGTGTTATGTGCCCTGAGTCACATTTCTGCTTCCTTGTCAAAGATAAGTCTAGACAAGTGACAAACATGGGCAGAACCAGTGCAACAATTCCTTTCAAACAGGTAAAAAGGAACTAGGTAGTGTCTTCTGTACCTAGAAATAGTGAAGGGATCTGTTGATGATGTCATTAAACAAGTACCTTGGCAGACGAGCACTGTTTTGATGGAAGATTAAATTGGTTGTTTTACAGAATATTCAGCAATGAAGTTATTTGATAATTTTATTTATTATAGTGTTCCTCTTGTTACTGTTATTTAAGATGCCTCTTTCTTCCAACCCCTAGCCTCCCCCACGATGATGGATTGCAGATGGATTGCTTTATCTGTATGTCTCATGTTTCCCTCTCCTCCATTTGGAGAATCGCTTTCTTTTTGGGATCTTAACGTAGTGATAGTAGATCTGACCTCCCAATTTGTTTGTTACTTCGACAGTTCATGAAGATGCTGGTTTTATGACTTTGTCTTGCACATCCACTGTTAGAGCTTGAGTTGTACCAAGGTTAACAAGTTTTTTTTTTCACTAAATCTCTTTCAAAGACCTATTTCTAGGCTTTTGCATAAAGTTATTTCAGATTATTTTATTGATTGGATTCTCTTTTTCTTTCACTCCTTTCCCAAATACCGTATTGGCTGCTGGAAGGGAAACACAGATGCTTCAAGTTCACTTTCTTATTGAGATAGCCTATGTCAGTATAGGTTGTAAATAATCTGGAAGAATACCAGAAAAAGTATTTCTTCCTGGAGTCTATTCGTATGCAAGTATCTGAATTTCATGGGCTTGCTCACACTAAGGCACCATTTGAAAGGGGTTAGTATGCTCGTGTAAATGATCTTAAGTGTATCCTTAAATCTTTGAAACTTTGTGAAATTTCTTTTTAGTAGGTATTTAGAAAATATTTATGAAACCGTGTAATATTGGAAAGCTTTTGAAGACTGATCCCTTTTATTAAAATTTTCTTGTTTAGATTCCAGTCAGCCTCCTCGAGTACAAAGCTGCTGTATTAGAAAGATGAGTAGCAAATAGTAGTTTGAAGTGATATGTATACTTATTTTACAGAAACTAATGTTCTCTGTTCCAATGTATATAGCTCTTATGTGACTGATCCATCTCCCCTGAAACAGGTTCACAGTTGTAAGATTTACAGAAAGTGCAAAAAAAAAAAAAAAATTTAAAAAAAATTGGAAAGTCTGTTTTACAATTTTTTTTTTTTTTAAACTTTATCAAGGTGAATAAAAAGAGCATAGGGATGACCCAGAAACCTCTACTGAGCAATTACTATAATATAATAGTTTTGGTGAGTACTTGTCACTAAAAGTACAATTCGTAAGATAAGTACAATTCACAATCAGCAACATTTATGGTGTTAACAACCGTGGTTAGAGTGTTCTGGAGTTAACAGCCATCGCAGACGTGGCCAGCACTGATGTTGGTAATATGGGGCATTTTGTTAGAAGACCGTTCCATGATGATGCAATTGAAAATGGTGGGGATTCTGTTATTTCTTCTTTTAGGTTTGGTGTTTTGGTTTCTTTTGCTTTAAACTTATGACTTCTAACATGAATGGTTGGTGGAACAGTAAGTTTTAGGTTCTGTAAAGTAGATCTTGAGAATCTAATATGTGTCTCAAGCAAATAAGCACTTTGTAGGGTAGTAAACTTGATGAGTCATTGGTTTTTTTTTTCTTTCTTTAACCATTGAAGTATTTGATGGGAACAAATGGTGCTTTGTGTCTGGTATATAACCGAGTAATATTCATTAATGCACAAAAATCTTGAGATAAAACCTAGTTTCTTTTACTGTGTCTTCTCTCATGAAATTCTTAGACTTACATGTTGATTTAAAAAGTATTATATAAACTGATGTCTTCAGACTGCTGTGTCACAAATTTAACCTAGAGCACTGAGAAGTGACAGGATATCGAGTAGTTTCTTTGTTCCAGTGGTGATGAACAAACAGGCTTTGATAGATGTATTTACAGTTCAGGAATCTCTTCAGTGATGGATACTTAATGGCAACTTGAGAGTATTTTACCTGCAATTGTCCGGCAGTTGCCGCTGGAACCTAGGGTTGCTGACAACGTTGCTTACTCTCTCAGGAAAAAAAAGTAGTTTAAATATAGTAGTAGATAGCTGAATACTTGGAAAAGTTGCTTCTCTTCTCTGAATTCTTCTCTTGAAAATCTGGCGAGTAGGAGGAACAGAATTATTTTTGATTTTTAACATAACTAATGGGAATTTGGTCTTAATTTTAAGAAGAACAAATCTTTCAGTGTAAGTGGATTGTAGGCAAACTTAGTCTGTTAAGTGGTTTTCTTCTCATTTTGATAAATAGCAATAACACCAGCTATGCTATGTTAGCAAAACTTTAAAGTGAAAATATTTGCAAATCGCTGACTTTGAAGATAAGGACCCACTTAAGTGAGACAAGCAAGAGAACTTTGAACCTCTTAGGTTTTTAATAAGCTAGGCTATTGCTGTAATGTTTACACACCACTAATGAATCCAGAGAAATTCAGGTAGTGTTTGATATGGAACCTTTGTGCTGTATATGTGATTCAGCTCTATACTTTTTTCTGGAATGATACAGATTTTACTGGGCAGTATACTGTATCAATACTCTGAAAGCATCACTACTGTGGGTCTGCTAGTGGTACAACAGTGATATTTTGTATGTAAATAGTATTTTAAAAGTCTGTTGATAAGCCACTGTGGCAACTGGAACAGCCCCAAAATTCTTTACTCCGAAATTACTCCACCAGGGAAAATGTTGCTTTGTTCTAGGTAGTGAAGAGCAACCACAGTGGTATTTTGGCTCTAGAAGCATTCTGGAAAAAGACCATAGCGCTGGATTGTAGTTACGATTTGAGATTCTTTGGGTTTGCTGTGTTGCCACATTGACTTGTTACAGGATACGCTGTTGGTTAATCTCTACAAAAATTTGGGATGAGGATAAGATGTGGAATGTCCATTGTATGGTCAGTAAGCTTTTTCCCACAGTGACAGATTTTGATGTATTGGGAGGAGCTGTAAATGGAAAATGTTATTTTTGCTGCAACTAAGAAATAATAAAAGAATCACTCTAGGAGATCTGTGAATTTCAACTAACCAAGGAAATAAGAATTTTCACAAGTATTTTGAGATCCTAGTGGTTATCTTCAAAAGGTTATTACTAGAACTAGTGACTACAAAGAGGCAGGAACATATTCATACGGAGTGTCTAAAATAAGTTCTTATATCAGTTCCAACTGTGTTCAAAAACTTTCTAAGCAAGGAGTCCAGGAGAGCATTAGAGTACAGCTGAGCTAATTGCACACGTGCTTCAGCTGAGGTACCAGCATAGGCAGTTTGTCTGCACAGAGCCCCAGCCGTTTGTCCAATGCATTACCCAAGAAGAGTGCTACAGATGAAAGGTAACTGTTTTACGTTTGTAACTGGATTATTTTTAGTGACTCTTATAGGCTTTGTTCTTCCTTCTGTCCCACATGTACTGCTGTGGGGCCACAGTCAAATGCAAACAAGAAGTCTTGTTTCTGGGGTTTGTTTCATCCTGTGCAAGAGAGGCATAGTCAGCCCATGAGCTAGGCCCTGACTTCTAAAGCTCTGAATGCTGAAGTCCATATGGAGACATTTGGCTGCCCTTATGCTGAACACTAGCTGTTTCCTCATCAGCTTGTGCAGCCTGAATCAGTTCTGTTGTAGAGATAATCGCAGAGGAAGAAGGTATCTGTTAAATTCACTGAAGTGATAATTTTAAATGCAGTGGCTTCTGCTGAGAATGCTACTGAAGCGTTCCTTCTTTACTTCTGAGTTTCCTTTAATAGCTGCTGTTCTCTGAAGCCTTTAATCTTGATGTGATAGGACTATGAGCTTTTGGAGGCTTGCATTAATCAGATTATAAAACTCTCGTGGTATTACTCGAAGAAGGCTTATGGATTGGTGCCGTTTCAACACCATGCTAAAATTTGATTTAACAAGAGTTTTAGAACGACTGTCACTCATTATTTCTGTTTCCTGACATATGCTTTGGTGGCTTACTAGTAGGTTACTGCATTGTTAATAAGGTTTTTACTCATTTAAAGAAAACAAAAAAATAGATAAACTTCTGTAAAAGACTAAGTCACAAGCTATTGTAACAGTAATTTGGTGATGGACCGGGTAGAATTTTGTAATGAAACATGTGTAAGTGTCTACAAATGTGTTCCTCCCTCATCAAGTCTGAAAAGTGAGGGCCTTTAATAATTATTTATTTTAGGTTTTTGATCTGAAGTGACTTGAAAAAGCCCCACAATCAGCAGCTGATCTGGATTCTGGGTTATGAATGTGAATTTAGATGGCTTTATTGGTAGTGCAAATGCTGTTGTGCTGTGTGTAAGCTGGGGGAGATGGAAATCTTTTTGTAACACCAAATTTTTGCTCATTTCTGAAGCAGCTGAGCTTCTTATTCTTAAACGTGATCCAGGTATTTTAAGAGTAATGCAGCACTAAATTTTTAAGTTACGTAAGTTCTGAACTATCAGAGACCCTTGGAGTTCAATGCACAGTTTACAATTGATAAAATAACTGTAGTGACTTAAAAGTCTAGCAGTTGTACTGCCGATCCTCACCTAAGAGTGTAGACTGAACAATATTGGCCAAGGCTTGTATGAGGTTCAACAAGGCCAAGTGCCGGGTCCTGCACTTGGGTCACGACAACCCCATGCAGTGCTACAGACTTGGAGAAGACTGGGTGGAAAGCTGCCCAACAGAAAAGGACCTAGGGGTGTTGGTCGACTGCTGGCTGAATGTGAGCCAGCAGTGTGCCCAGGTGGCTAAGAAGGCTAACAGCATCCTGGCCTGTAGCAGAAATAGCGTGGCCAGCAGGACTAGTGCAGTGATGATCCCCCTGTACTCGGCACTGGTGTGGCCTCAGCTCGAGTGCTGTGTCCAGTGTTGGGTGCCTCACTACAAGAAAGACATTTAGGTGCTGGAGCGTGTCCGAGAAGGGCACCAAAGCTGGTGAGCACAAGTCCTATGAGGAGCGGCTGAGGGAGCTGGGTGTGTTCAGCCTGGAGAAAAGGAGGCTGAGGGGAGACCTTCTCGCTCTCTACGGCTACCTGAAAGGAGGGTGTAGTGATGTGGGGATCAGTCTCTTCTCCCAAGTGACAAGTGATAGGACAAGAGGAAATGGCCTCAAGTTGTGCCAGGCGAGGTTTAGACTGGATATTAGGAAAAATTTCTTCACCGAAGAGGTTGTCAAGCATTGGAACAGGCTGCCCAGGGAAGTGGTTGAGTCGCCATCTCTGGAGGTGTTTAGAAGGTGTGTAAACATGGTGCTGAGGGACATGGTTTAGTGGTGGACTTGGCAGTGCTGGGTTAACAGTTGAACTCGATGATCTTAAAGGTCTTTTCCAACCTAAATGATTCGATGATTAAATGTAGTAGAGCTAGGAGCTTCGAACTTACTTTCCCATATCCAGAATCTGGTACAAAAATAGTGTTGCTTTGTATTGAAAAGTGTTCAAAATATATGCAGACTTGTTGCCTTCTGACCCCGAAATGCTGACATGATTCTTCTAATTTGATATGATTCCTACATAGTATAAAAAATAAAAAAAACAAACAAAAAACCAAACAATAAAAACCCCAAGAGTTTGTAGACTGTATTCTGATTTTTTTTTTTTTAATTTATTTAGTGCCAAGCTTATGGATGCATGTGACTCAGAAGGTGACAGTGCTGGCTAGGAAGTTCACACTCTACCTCCCTCCCACTAGTTCTGTTTGAAGAAGTTGTGTAGTCAACTGGGGTCTGATAAATTAATAGGATTCAAAAATTTACCTTTCAAAATGAAATAAAGTTAGATCACTGATCCAGTTCAATTTGTATCTCTACAGGATTTGTCTCAAAAAAAGGGAAAGGGTGATGTGGAAGCAGAAATGACATATTGATGTCCTCACAAAGCAGAAAGGTGCATGACAGTGTACCCTAAAACTTCTTAAGATTCCACTGCTGCTGAGGAGTTGATGGTGACGGAGACAGCAAGAAAAATATTCAGAGCAAAACAACAGTTTGGGTATCCAACATCAAACTCCAAAGGGAAGCAGCTGTAACTCTCTAGCCTGCTACATCTAGAAAACATCAGTTTGATGCAGCGCAGCCTCAGAGGCTATGTAATTTATTTGGAGAACTGTGTTCTGAAAGTTTTCCAATTTTTTTTGTGTTTTAGGCATCTGCATATGCGTTGTGTGCTTGCTTGCTCTTTCATGCTGATATTTTCTATTTGTTTTCAAAGAATGACAAAATCTTAAGACTTGGTTATTTTCCCATCTCTGTGTTTGTTCTAGTATTCCAAATATTTTTTCAGGAGATAATGGGAGACTGATTACAGCTTGTGCCACGTTTTTATTAGTTAATTGCAGAAGGAGTAAACCTGTCTAAGAGGCTGTACGGAGAATGGTCATAAGCAACAAATACTTTTTTTCTTGACTGAGTTCATTATTAAGCTTTCAGTAATGCCTCCCAGTAATTGGTATATAGTCTGTGGTGCGCATGTTATACCAAGTTCTCTTCAGGTCCATATCGGTTCACTGTGTATACCAACAATTTTGACATAGAATGTTTGGTTGTATGGAGGGGGAAAAGGTTTCCAGAAACACTGAAGAAAAATTTCTCGCATGTTACATTTCTTTTTAAACTCTTTTTAGTATCTTCTAATCCTGATGTTTTCTTTCCTTTTTCAGACTGAAGACTTGAGTCCCCTTCTCCTTCAGTAGCTATAAAAGTGAATGGCAAGGTCTAGTTGATAGCCAGTAGTAGCATTTAGGCAGTACGCCTTGGCCTGTGGTAAGTATCTGGAAGGACTGGGCTTATACTGCATTCCTGACAGTTTCCTCTTTTATTGCTGACTTTACCAGTCCTCTCCTGCCCAGTAAAAATGATTGCTGTGGAAGGACCGGTCATCAGACCTCCTCACTGGGGGAAGAAGAGTCTTTGCTGTACACTGAATGCTTGTGGAGATGACTTATTGCTCACGTTTCTTCCTTTCGGTAAGAAGAAAGGGAAATACTCTTGATCTTCCCATTGCTCTCGGAAAGGTGCTTCAGGAGATAAAACTTACATTATAACATTAGTGCTCTCCTGAAGTGCCCATAGAGGTCCTCTGTGAAGCAGCAGGTCAGCCGGCTTATAGGTTGTTCTGCTGTAGGAGGTGGCCAGCAAGTACTGCTGTTTCTTCTCCCTTGTTTCCATGCTTAGTGACAGTAATTTTTGTAAAAGGTACGTGTACGGTGCTGCAGGCTGAGCCCAAGTCCATCCAGATACTTGCTAAAGACAGAGGTTTCTTTTCTATTTTGTTCAGTGCAGACATTATCTTCTTTCTCAACTGTGGATATGTTTTATAGGTCTCTGCTAAATTCTCCAGAGGGTATAATTTATCTTCCTTGGACCTGTAGCTATTCATGTTTGTGGAAATCTGCATGGATTGGTGGTGGGGTTTTTCCTGACTTCCTATAAAGCGGAAAGAAATGGAATTGAGCTTTCTCAGATGATACAAACCAGTATTTGTCATCTCTTTAAAACCTAATTTGCTTTCCTTGTTGGTCAGAGTAAGGTAGTACAAAACTATTTTAACAGAGGCTTATTTTTCTTGTAATTGTTCTTGTTTGGTACACAATGCTTTAAATGTTCATAAAGTAGTTTGCTCTAACAGGTGATTACTGACTTGAATCTGACTGTTCATTGTATTAGAAGCATAAATCTGTAAGTCTATGCACGTAAAAGGGAAGGTATGAAAATGTAGGTGATATTATGTGGCTTATTTCGCTTTGAGGTTCTTCTGTGTTACTTCTGTTAACTGCATTTTGTTCTCCTTCTCTGGAGTGACTTTGCTGTGGTGTGTAAGGGTATATATAATCTGTGGATAAGCTAAGCATGTACTTCAGGTGTCTTTGTTGTCATCGTATAGTGTTCATTTTAATGATAGTTAGCTGTGTGCTGCACTTACCAAGCTTAGAAAAACAAAACCAGCAAGCTGGAAGATAGTAAAGCGGAAAGTTAAAACTTAATGATTTACAGATGGAACTTAGACTGTTCCCTCCAAATGACATTTGAACTTGAGGATAAAAATGAATATAAAGGCATTACAGAATAGTACTGGTAATGTGGGGCAGGGGGGACATACAGTACCTTTCTTTTAACCAGGTATTGGAAGGAAGAAGTTCCACTCTACAACCCCAAAAGAAATACTTAATTGAGGATTTTGATGCACTAGCGAAATTTTGGCATTTTCAAGTAACAGTTTTAGGCTAATAGCTATTCTTATTTGGTCATCATTTGTTAGGGAAGTGATATTGCTGTCTGTATTTTACAGTGAAGTTACCTTGTACTGTGGCCAAATGGCACAGTTTGTGTAACCATAGTGTGCTTGTCTTGGTTGCAGCACATCTTCATTGCCACCTCTTGACTGGCCGTTACCAAGTCATTACGGGCAGTGTGAACTGAAAATAGAAGTCCAGCCTAAAACTCATCACAGAGCTCACTATGAAACAGAGGGAAGCAGAGGAGCAGTAAAAGCATCTACTGGAGGACACCCTGTAGTGAAGGTAGGAAGTCTGGCTTTCTTGAATAGAAGATAATTTTTTACCTACAATTATTGGTATTTACAATGCTGTGAATTGTTACTTTATGTGAAGCTTACAGTCCTTCCTGGGTAAGATTTTTCTCCCTTAAATAGAACTTGTTCAATACGTAAGTTAGTTTTAGATGTTTAAAAATGTACAGTTTGCTACAGTTACAGTGCATGTCACAGTTGTACCCTGTATGCAGCTTTATGCTTGTGAATGGATTCACAGTGCAAGAGTGTATTACTTAATGTATTCAACATGAACTTGAAGGAGGAAGAAGTGTGTATGGGGGCAGGTAAGAAAAGTCGCGATAATGGATTAGTTGGAGCTATACCAAAATAAGATACAGCTTCGTTTGAAGCAGAAATCATCTTTCTTTTGGTGTTGAGACAGCTTCTGAACACTATAAACGCCTCTTGGTTGTGTTTTTATTAGGTTATTTCTGTGAAATGGTACCCATAACTTATGTTAACTTTCACTTATGTGTTTGGAGTAAATTAAGCTTGACTCTCTTCTTTCTCAGCATGAACCAAAGATCATTACTAACAGTCTAATGGTAGCTATGACCATAAAAGTAAGGCATCACCTAGTTTCATTAGATTTGGACTGGTTATCTGTAAAGGCAAGTATGACTTGTTTCTTGCTTTCTTTTTTTTGACATAATTTCCATTGTCGTAACAGAATCATGCAAGCTTTATTGTCTCTTAGAACAATTTTGATCACTTTCAAGAAAATTCAGTAGTGCAGGCAATAGTGCTTATCTGGCTAACAGACAGTGGTGATGTACTGACTGGTTTTGATAACTGGTACCTGCCATTAACAGTTGCTTTTGCTGGGTTCTTTAGCTAATGTTAAATACTCCAAATGCTAATGGCATCTAAAGCATATTATTTAAATACTTTGCAAACACCATCCAATTATTGTTGCCATCAGTATTAGATGTAAGATCCTCATAAATTAGGCCTGGCTTTCATAAGGAAGCTTTACCATCATATTCTCTTTGAAGGGAAAGATGTGTGGGTTTGGTACTGTGGGTATAGCTGTGTGCACAAGCTGTGATGTGCTTCTCTCTGACTTGCAGAGTACAGGTGTGGACACAAATATCTTAACCTTGTGCAAATATCTTAACCAGACTTCTGGGTTAGTTAGGGGTAGTCACTGATGCCTCCTTTAGTGTCTATGGTGCCAGCTGGCTCATGCAGCTTGAAAGGGAACCCACCCTCTTATGCACTGGACATGGGGAAGATTGTGCCGAGGAACTGTGTGACGTCTTAAGATGCCTTGATTTATCAGTTTGCCCCATCCTTGGGTGGAAGCAATGTCTCTTTACTTATTCACCTCAGTCTTGCTTAATGGTCTTTATCTGAATCCCAAGCCAGGATAAAATTGAACTGTTCATTTATAAGTCAAATCAGACAACAATTAAAAAAGTTTTATAAGACAAATAGGAAAAAAAAAAATCAATCTGATTACATTAAGGTTACAGCAAGGTTTGTCTTTTCCTCCAAATGCCAGGTATTTCGTATTTCCTGTTCTTTTCCAGCAAAATAGCAGTCAGGGTTTCAGTCCTTAGTCTTTCACTATAGCAGCCTGTATGTTAAAAATGTATTTGATGTAGTTGGAAGTAACTGATTACAACTTGAGACCAGATGCAAAGTGCTAATAGGATTGGCATAATCGGTCCGCGTTCTCTTACTCCTGTAGTACAAACATGTTACTGCTTTTTCTCCTTATAGTTTATTCATCCTCTCTGGCAAGTAAATTCTGTCATGCTTTGTAATTACATCAGTTTTGGAACAGCTCTAATGTTATACCTATATGAATAAAGATGTACCAGCAGAACTTAAATGTCTTGGACTATCTGCTATTTTTTCTTGCCTAAGCAATCTCCTCCCTTCCAAGCTCTTCATCTGATGAATTTCTTCTCTTAATCTGACTCCTAGTCATATTCTTTGGGCTATTTATCCAACTCCATTTCTTCTCTAATGGCTTATCATGAACTTTTTCATACCTCCTTTCTTCCTCTTAAGACTTTGTATCTTTCCTTTCTCTCCCTCCAAAAGGGGCTGGTTATCTGCATCCCATCTTCTTTCTTGAATGTCTTTCCTTATCCTTCCATTTCCATTCTTAATCTGAGCTCTTCATCCAACTTTCCTGTTCCCAAACTTTTTCCTGTTCATCACAATACCATGGCCTAAACAGCTCCAACTTTCTCCTGTTGTCAGATTTACTAGATTTCTTCGCACAGTAGAGGCCAGGGCCAAGTGCTTATCAGGGAAGTCTGTGCTGCAAACTAGAGAAAATTGAGGATGCCTGGAAGCTGAAAGTTGGATGGGCACCATTCTTCATGTGGAGCTTTGTGTTGCTTTAGTCAGTGGGGAACAAGTAGACAGAACTTTCACGTGCCAAGGTGCTGGCGCTGGAATTAAACAAATCATTAATGACGACAGAAACTTTGGAGATTTTAGCTGACAAAATAAGTCTCTGCTGAGCTTTTGCAAACTGCCTTTAGCTTCTTTTTCCTTCTTTTTTTTTTTCCCCTCTTGGTGCTTGTGTCTTGCACAAATATTTTTGTTAAGGGAACTTGTTTTGCTGATGTTTATAAGATTTGACAGATATACATAGGTTTACTTTTGTTTACAGAACTAGAGGCTTCTAAACTGCAGTACTAGATGCAAGTTAGAAAAAACATATCTGTAATCTGTGTTTTACACCAATGATTTTAAAAGCCATTTATTTGCATTAGAATTGTGAAATACCTTGTGATGACAAGAATGCCGTTTTAAAAATTGAGATAGTATTTATGTGTCTGACAGTCTCATGCTTAAACACATGGATTGTACTATGCCTCTCTAAATTAAAATGAATACAAATGCAAATCAATATTCTATTTTGCAATTTGCTCTCCTCCAGCTGATTTAGAAATTAATTGTTGTGCTTGATGGGAGAGAGGAAGTTGTTATGAAACAAAACATCGATTTGTATTAACTTTTTACTCACTGCTGGGAAAATCAGTATGCTAAGGGCCAAGTTTGGTGAAAGAGAAATACTAAATAGCTGTGAGCAGATGAAAATTACTTTATTTAAATACAAAAGTGACATCTTTTCCAGCACTTCCAGAAGCTTGTTACACAAATGCAGTTCACGAAATGCATTACTACTTGTTTCTGACTTAACTTCTCTTTTTGGTGCTCTTAGCTTTACACCAGTCACTTGGTTGTATATGATCACTGTAATAAAGTGCTCAGCATTTTCTTGTGTGAAATAACTGTATGCTAACCAGTGTCAGAGATGAGAAGGGATGTTGGTGACTAGAGTAATATAGAATAGAATATTTCTGTTGGAAGGGACCTAAACCAATCATCAAGTCCAAGTGCCACATGTCTGGGTGTCTGAAGGCCTGTGTGCTTTTACTTGCTACACAATCTGTTTTGCTCTTGAACATTATTTTATAGAAAGCTACAGTATTTAATTTCCAATCTATGAAACCTCTGTAGTTCTGCATGTGCATTTGATGTATTATTTAAAATACAGATTTTAAGATAGTACATAGCTTCAAGCCATTAATCTATTAGTGCATGTCATTAATCTATTACTAGTACTGTATCGTACCTGTTGCTAGGAGACTAAGCTTCTGACAAATTTGGCATCATCTGTCGTGAGTACATTTAATCAGCTTATTTCCAAATGTGAGGAAATGAAATGAGTGGAGCATCACGCTGTGCTTTGTAAGTCCATTGACTTTAAGGAAGCAAATTCTGTAATGAAATTATCTTGTTTTCAGCTTTTTTGAGGCAAATATGTTCTAAATAGCAGATAACTGTAATTTTAATCTTTGCTTTCTTGGGAGTATGTTCCAGTTAATCTGTGTCATCTGGAAGAATTTATTTTACCTTAATAGAGAATCCGCAAGACAACGCTGACAGTTTTCACAAGGAAGGAACAAATAATTTGGCAGAATGGTTAGCAAGGAGAAAGATGGCAGGGTGAATTTTTGTCATTCAAATTATGTAGAAATTTTGTGTTGCATTGTCAGGAGACGTAGAAAGCCTCTGAGCACTGTCTGCCTTTACCTTTCTAATTAAATAGGTTAGAGTACTTACTGTACCCATCTATGAAGCCTTTTAAACAAAGAGCTGCCATATTTCATTTGACTCTAAATGAATGATCATCATTGCTTGAATTTCCTATCCTTCCCATAGGCCAAATTTTACATAATAAAATAATGTTTACACTTAAAATTTGCTAGAATGAGATTTTACTGTTATCTATAATGGTTAGAGTTCTTCATGAGACTTCACTTGCATAATGCTTACGTTGAAAAACGCATAAGCATTTCAGAGCAGGTGGGCACACAGGATCTCTCAGGGAAAGGTTGTTGGTTGTTTTTTCTTTTTACTCTTGTATTTTAGCTTTCTGATCTAAAATGACTTTTTTTCTTTTTAAAACAAACTTGTCTTGTATATTCTATTCCTGCTATTCATGTCAACTTCTGCAATTTTCTGAGTTTTCTTAAGTATTTCACATTTCATGATATCTTTTGGTAGTAAATTCCATAAGCTGTGTTGTGCACAACAAGAAGTATTTTCTTTTTATCTTTTGTCCTGTTACTGTTGAAGAAGGTGATCTACACAATACTGTTCTTCATAACCATACAATGTGATGTACTGAGGGACTGTTGAGCTAACAGATGCTTGTTAGCACCATTCTATATGAAAAAGGATTATCTGTCCTGTGGCCATTTACCACAGGGGGAATCAGTTCTAGATGTGAACTATCATAAGGGTAATTTATTCTAAAATTGATGATTTATCTGCAACAGACACTGTATAGAATCCACTTATGCCGCATGCATGCAAGACAAATTTGGGGCAGTGGTAGCTATTAAGAAATTGCCTGTACCAGAAGTGTCTTTTTGCCATACTGTGAAGGGTTTAAGGATAGAATCATTCATCAATTGTGCCATAAGCACAATTCTTACTGTAGTTGATTCTGCAGTAACAGAGGAAGCATCATATAACCCATATGGACAACTCATCAGTATTACAGCTGAAGAAAGGTGTAAGATCAAAAATGAAAGAAATGTTAAATAAAAACTAGTTTATTTAAATGGTTATACAATTCTAGTCAAGCAAACAGTAACCTCCTGTGTGAGGTTTAATGGAGACCTGTGAAAGAGGGACTGAATGTCAGCTCTGTTTGAAGTGATTGCAGGGCTCAAAATCATGACGAAGAGCTGTAATGGAAGAAAGAGTAAATTGAGCTAAAGCAATCTAATTTTGAACTATTTTGAAAATTCTGAAACAGGAGTGTGTTCTCAAAAAGCCTGTCAAACTCTGCCTGAGTTCAGGTGTAAGAAACTATAACCTACAAGAGAGGATCTAACCGAGCAACGTCAGAGATGACATATTCTAAAGATAAACCAATGAAGGATTGTCTAAATGAGCGTATGTTTCCTGGCCTGTTCTTCTGTGGCTGTCAGCTTTTCCCAGGTGTTCTGTGTGGGCAATTCATGTAACTGCTTGAATAACAGGTATAATATCAGAATTTTCCCCGTCCTCTAAGCCTGATAAACAGCACACTTTTTCTGTGTTTCATGAACCTTCCCATTCCTCCTCCTCTTCAGTTTTTATTTTTTCTTGAATTCTTCCGTATTTTGTACATCACCAGAAGGTAGGCTGTATCCCAGCTCTAATTGCCCTCTGTTGTTTGGTGACAACCCTCAAATAAATGTAGAAGGCAGAAGGTAAGTCTCAGCCTGTGTGAACCATGTAGTGGGCTGTATTGGGAAAAACATTGACCTTTGGATGAGTTTCTAAAAATACATATCTTTCAAGAACAGTTTGATGGCTATTTAGGCATCTTCTGCTCCAGAATCCACAAAATAGATACTGAAAGCCATACTGATGCATCTACTATATGTTTGAGTAGTCAACCTAGAAAATACAGTAATTAATGTGAAAAACATTAAAAATGGCACGCTGGACTACACAGTCATCTGCTTTTTGTATCATATGTTTACTAAAATGTGGAAAAATAGTAATTTTTTTCCAATGTAAAACCAATTTATGGGTGGTTTTTTTTCTGTAGCTTATGTGGGAATAACCTATTTCTGTCCTGGAATTGCTTGTCCTAAAACTGTCCATAGCATAATTTGTCACTGGGAGTTGGTATTTCAGGAACAGCACATTTTTTTCAAGAACATAGAGCAAACTGCAAACGGATAGTGTATTGTGATGGCTAGTTAGATGTGACTGGCAGTTCTGCACTGTGTGAAGTTGTACTATTAGATTAACGCTATTTTAGCTATGAATTTATCTCCTTTTTTAGGTAGCTTAGAGTGAGACAGGACTCTCAGCTAAAACACTCATCAAAATATGCCTGAAATTAGTATTTAAAACACTTTCAATCTTGTCTGCAAGCAGTGAGTGAGTATGTAAAAGTGAGTTTTCAGAAATATGCATCTAAGTTTTTTAACCTTGAAGGATATTTTGTGTGTTGTGTAAACATATGGTATCATGACGAATAATGTACTGATATTTGCAATTACTTGTTTGCTTTAGTACTTTGCAGGGCCCAGTTGTCTTTGTGATGACCTTTAAAATGTATTTAAAATTGGACTTGTGGCACTATCTAATAGTTTATTAAAGTTCGTTCCTTTTGTGTCTCACTATTTTCAGAATTGCAAAGGTCTGTACTATTTTAAAGTCTTCAAGCCAGTCTGCTCAATAAGTTTATCTAGCGAAAGAGGAAGGCGGATGCTTTTTTGATGTGCGTCCTTTTCCTTCCCAGTTGATGGAAAGGTACATCAAATAATCAAGTGATAGAAAATAGTATTGCAGTTCAGGAAGGGGAAGTAGATGTTGTTTTGGTTTAACATATTTAATTTTAAAATCGGACAGTTAGCTTTTTGTAGCATTATAACCATTGCAGAATCAGAATGAAATAATAAAAAAATTCCTGTGTGCTGTTAAGACTTTCTGAGACAGTGTTTGGGGTATTGCCTAATAGATCCGAGTGGAGTTTTCTTGTATGAGTTTCTTCAGTTTCTTTTAAACAGTCCATTGAAGATTATAGGTCAGCACTCATTCACCTCTGAGAGGGTACAGGTGATGACTGTGGTCAGTCTGACTGACAGTAACTTCCCTGAACTCTAATGTCTTGTTTTCATATGTATGGTTTGTTTCAGGCTTTTCAAAATGCAACTGTTGATAAATTCATGATCAGTTGTACCACTGGTGTTAGTCCTTGTGTTTGTGCGTCTTTTGTTTCAAATTATGTTCATCTTCATGTCTTTGGATCTTTGTCATCCCTCGCTTTTATTCCCAGGTCACTGTTAATAGGTGTGCTGTCTGGTTGGCAGAGTAGCCCTTCAGCTTTTAAACCAGTGGTCTTCACAGTTCTGTAGGACAGTAGCTGCACAGCACTCAAAAGTTAAATTCTTGTGGAGAAATGTATGAAGAAAGAAGTTAGGTTCTTCAGAGCCATGGACCGGGGCCTCTTTGATATTGTTGTCCAAAAGATTCCAAGCTTGGGAGTCGCATCTCCGTTGTGTCAGAGGGCAAAACCTTTCAAAGGCATGGTTTGCTTATTTTCTTTAAATTATATAAATAAAAAATATTATTTACTTTACAAGTGGACTAAAATTTAATCAGTGAAAGTTCTTTTCCTGTAGGATTGTTTAGGTTTCATGGTGAATTATACCATGTCTTTACTGATACAACCTTCCAAAGTAAAAGTAAAAATACCTAATTCAAGAGAACAGCTTTCTTTCTTTCACTTCCGTATAGTGAGGCCTTCATTCTCCTCTTTTGCCCCCCTTACCTTACACCCTTAACTTTGGAGGGAGTTTCTAAGGAATACAGAAGTCACTGAAATGCATCCAGCTGCTGTGATTTCAAGGAGGAAATAACTAGTTATAACAGGCTTTTCATATCAAGGTGTTGAAAAGCCTATGAAATCTCCATCTGAAGTAAATGCTTAGTTAAGTGCTTATAGTTCTTTACACAGCTGTGCATTTCCTTCCTTCCTTCCTTTCCTTTGTTCCTCATGTTTGAAATGACGATTTCTATATGGTGCGTTTGGTGAAGCCAGAGTTGTTAATAGAGTATTTCATTCACTGAAGTTGTCCCAAATTTTTCCCCTGACACGTCCTGTATTTCAAGACTATGCCCTATTTTTAGAGGCCTATTTGTATGTAAAAGCTTTCTTTCTAATCAGCCTACTTTACCAATCCAGTAATGCCATAAGCAGTGAATTAATTGTGCAAAAGCGAAGGAGCACTAAAGTGTTGATAGAATCTTCCTCATCTTCAATTAGCAGGCAAAGGCACATAAAAAATAAAACATGAGTATTAATCGCCAGTGAAAGTTTGGTTAAATGTGGCAATTTCCTAATAAATGCTGGAAAGTTTTGCAGGAAAATTGCTTTAAAAATACAATCAAATGGGGTTTGGCACTGTCTGAATGTCGTTAGTATTGTAGTATTGCATGATTGCTGAGCATAAAACTTAGCTAATTAAATGATTTTTCACGCATACCACCCACCTCCCCCCAAGTTTTGGCTCCATTTTTTTTTCTTTAGTTTTTAGTCTGAAAGAGTAGGCATGTGAGACCCTGACATGGCTTCTGGATTCAGTGACACTGCTAGGTATTGGGGCTCTTGTAAATAAACAAAGGGAGTTTTGGTTCAGAAAAATACACTGTTTCAAAGTATACTGATAAAAGTACCTGTTTACTGTGACGTGTATTTTCTGTTGGATATTTTTCTCAAGTCTTGTTACAGGTCTTAAGAAATCACATCTTGTGGATGAACAACGTTTACATTTGAATGGAGTTTGGCAATACTTGGCCTGCAACAATCAACGGAAAACATAGACAGAACCTTCCTAATTAAAAAAAAAAGGCGGGGAGGGGAGGTAAAACTTCTAGAGACTAAACAAAGTCTTCTCATGAGCTTGTCTAGTCTTGCAAGCTTTCCTTTAGATCAGAGCGTGGAACTGATGACATGTGAGCCAGATATGGCCCCAATATAATCTGCATTTAATCTCGAGAAACGCTAACTTCTTTTCTCCAGGTTGATGCCTCCTATTTCATGTGACCTATTTGCTTTCTTCAGCAAGGGAAAGCTTCTCGCCACTGCCACAAAATTCCAAGTTTTAAATGTTGCTATCTTCAGTGATCGAATTAATCCATATTGTCTCTGGTGGTACACTTTTTTAAGAATTTTCTGTATGTACATTAAGAATGTATGAATGTTTTTGTAATCCAAAATACAGCTGTTTGATGATCAAAAAAATTCTCTCATTAATTTACTGTCTTTGTAGTTATGTGGTAAAAATTGTAAACCAAGTATTGACATGCATGCATGAGTTTACTGTATGCGGTATAGTAATACAACTGGAACTGCTTTGGCGTGAAGCCCTTCTGGCTTATCCTGTAGTGACCTTCAGTCTTTAGCCTTCCAGCTTTAGTTTAACTTACGCATGCACTGACCTTTGCTATGGAAACGATATAGAAACACAAAAACAACTTGGCCGAGTTTCCCCAGCAAAGCAGTGGGTGGTGTATTGGTATTCTATTACAGAGCAGGGTTTCTGGAGGTCAGTAGTGACAGTGTGCAGTAACTTACTAGTTGTCTACAGCACACTGCTTGCTACTCCTGGGAAAGTAATATAGCTTTTTTTAAAGTAAAAATAGTAACTTTTTTTAGTAGTGTGCAGCTCTAGGATTGCACATTAATGGAGTAAATGCTGGAAGGTATACTTGAAAATACACCTAGTGCTCAACCAGTAATTTAAGTTGCAGTCTTTCTGTAAGTGACCCGTGACTGAATCTTGGGCAGGCTGATTTTGTATCAACTTATTGCAATGCATCTTCAGCGGGGTGATTCTGCAGCGCTTACCAGTAGGTTGTAAAATGCTGTTAATTTAAATACTTGTGGCCTGTATAGAGACACTATGTTCTTATTTGTATATATTGTGTGTTCTTTACTAATGTGAACTAAAGGTACAGATACCATAGTTTCATTAGGTATTTGAACAAAATGTAGTATCTGTTCTTTCAAGTTAATTATGTAGGTATTTTCATTGAATAACAATTAGCAATTTTTTTTAGTGACTTAAATGTTTGGGCTGTCAACATACAGAATTGTGCATAAAGCAGATGAGGTAACAAGAAAGTGTCCCCCTGTTGTCAAGAAACTTACGAACAATCAACACTTTTTGAATGAGAACAAAACTGTATTTAAAAAGGGAATGCATTTTAAATTCCAAAATATGTCTCTCTTTCCTGGTTAGAAGTTGATTTGGGGTAGTAAGTCTCCTTCATTATTCACAACATAGGTATTGCATCAGTAATGGTGATTGAGGCTCCAAATATTGTATTTCTTTTGGGGGAGAGATGACACCATTCCTAGGAAACGGAAGGTAGTTCAGATTCTCTGATAATTCAGTCTCCAGTGGGGACCAAGCGTGGTGGGTAGAAAGTTCTGCTTTGATTACTACGTAAAGGTTTTGCGTACAGAGAGACATCCAAGGCTTACTCTTACAAGATTATTCATATAATGGACTTCAGAACACTTTCATACTCTTCAGCAAACGGCTGAATGCACCTGCAGGTAAAAGAGGTACGAGTACTTCCAGGTGAATTAGCAAAGTAATCCAGCATTGCCGCCTTCTCAGGAGTGGTCAGGCCAGGGGCTGTCTGTGGTGATGTGGTGCTGGGCACAGCCTGTTGGTCCCTCTGAGGGCTCTGAGTGACTATGGAATAGAAGTTACATGGGATTTGAGTTGCAGGCGTCCTCTCCACAAGTAGGGAGTCATTTTCTACCTAGCCCTTGGCTCACTGGCCCCCACAGACTCTTCGATTACAGATACTGTAAACTTTCAGTTTTACTCTTGCAGAGTCGTGTCACTTCTTAGACAAGACTTAAGGGGAAAATATTCATTCTAAAGCACAACTTTGTATAATAAAGGTGGTGGTGGGGAGTTGTTGGTTGTTTGGGTTTTCTTTTATCAACATGTTGTTTCTGACAATCTTTCCACCTGCCTTGGAAGTTTTAGGTAGCACCTAAGGTTGTCTCATCAGCATCCATAGCCTGTTAAACGGTCTTTTTTTGCTGTTGGAAACATGAGGACACTGCAACCTGCTCATTATTTGCTTAAGACTGTTACATGTTTCCTTTTTGTGTCCCCCATTACTGTGATCAGGCCCTGAATTACACTCCATAATGTGGGAGATGGGGTTATTCTTGATTATTCCCCACCCCCAGCTTACTTGTCACACTTACTTGCACACATTGGTTATAGTTATGGCTTTACATTGTTTTTCTTTTATGCTGTTCTCTTTTTATTTTAAATCTTGAATAAATGCAAGAGAGAATCTGTCATGTAAAGTATAAATTTATGAAGTCTCTGCTACCTTGCCAATATGTTACTACTCTGCCTAACTCTGTGTGTGTATAGGCATATATATATATACACGCACATACATACATATATATATATATATATATATCTCGCAGTACCTTTAACAGGACTTCATTGCAGATCTTCTACAGCAATTTGAGACAAAGCTATAGTGTAAGCATCTGACTGACGTAGTGTGGGGGGAGCGAGGGTGGGAGACCTTGCTGGCTTGTTTGTTTAGAGACTGGTTTACACTAGCATGGCTTTTAACTACGTATGAAACTGTCAGGGGTTTGTCCTGATGTTATTACAGATCATTTTTAATTCTGAAATGTCTTATTTATGTGTTTCTGTATTTTAACGTGCATAGGTTTCTTCTAAATTACTGTAGAAGTGTATTCTGTTGCATTATAATATTTTTCCTTGTAGTTGCCTTGTTGCCCTGTAGTTGCCTTGTAGTTGCTTTGCAGCATTGGATTTCTTGCTTGTTTTCATTTAATTTAATATATAAACCAGAAGCAAAGTGACTAAAGGTGATAGTACGGTGTGGGCTCTTGTGGGGTTTTTATTATTTCTTCTGAAGCTGTAGTAACATAGTTTCAAATTTCTACTTTGGTACAGGTAATGTAGTCAACAAGCACACCAGCTTGTTCACAAAAGCATCATACAGAAAATGCATTTGATAACCTATTGATACAGAACTAATCTGTTGGTGGGGTGGCATTTTTTTTTCCCCACCACTTCCCCCTCCCACCACATTCTTTGCAGAATCTGAGTGAACTTTGCTCAAGAATAATGGAAGCAAAACTAGCATTAGACACAGCTTTGAGCAATTTAAATGTAGTGTATGGCCATAGAGTCATGTAGGCAATGCCATTGCAACTGCTTCACCAAATTAAGCTCCTGCTCTGTGTAGGCTTCTGTAGAGGGCATTTTCTCCAGTGCCTGTAGACAGACCAGCTTAGTTTTACAAGTATCCCTCCATCCCCCCCGCCTCTTTCTCTCTCCCCTATCACTAATATCTCTAGAACTGTTGTGTACATGTCCATTGTTAAGGAAAGGGAAGATAGCTTTAATTGGAAATTAGCTTTGTCACAGTGACCCCATTTGGAAGTTATTCAAATTTTTGAATAGGTCTGGCTTGTAACTTATATAATTCCCAGTATTAGAGTGAACACATTTAACAAACGTCACGTTTAGGCTGTATTCCATTGTCTTAAGATTTAATTTTAACTCTGAGGAAAATGGATGGTGGAGACACAGTGCTGAGAACTTGGGACAAGATGGCTGCTGTAAATGCTGAACTAGTAAATGTCCTTAAATTTTCTTTAAACTCATAAAATAATTCGCTCATAGAAAATATGAAAATATTAATTTGGTATTTAAAAAAAATTTTTTTGAAAGATGTTGGAGTCCTGCATCAAGTATAAAAAGGAAGGTATGGGTTTATGCGTTTGATTGATGTAAGTGTCCCTGCGCTCCACTATCAACATGACAATAACTACAAGTAAAGGTTGTTGTGGTCCAGTTGTGTTCCTGTAGTTTACAGGCAACTTCTGACAGATGAAGGGAGAGAAACCTGTCAGTATGCTGATGGTCACAGGAGGTTCTTTGGCTCCACTGTAACACTTGTAAATGCTTGAATGTCACATTTGTTCTCATATGAATAATCAAAGCAACTCTGATAATCTAGTCTGTCTGCACCCAGTGGCTGAGGGGTTTTTTGGTTTGGTTTGTTGGGGTTTTTTTGTTGGATTTAGCTCTGTACTGAGAATTCCAGGGAGAACAAAAAGATTTTATGTATTTGACAGAACAAAAGCCTGCAAATAACGCATATATGTATGTATATATCTAAATGCAAAGAAATGACATCGTAGATGAAATGAGTTGGAAATATGGGAATTATAGGATAGGACATTGTATTTGGTAAAAGCTGACATGGCTTTTAAAGATTACTTGGCTTTTTGTGGCAGATATTTTTCCTTCATTATAATGAGGGTCTGAAGTGCTAAGGATTGTTAAACCCATGAGGAGATGTGACTTTTTGATTTAAGGTTATTAAGTCATTTTGTTATGCTTGCCTGTACATGGATGAATTCTCGATGGTAGCTGAAATCATGTGGGAAGACAGATGAGAATTCACTGAGTTTAAGGACAGAAACCAGTCTGCACAACCTCATTTGTAGTCTATGGACAATGCAGTACAAACGTCATTCCCATTTTATGGTAACAGTTGAACAGGATTGGCCTCTTAAAGGCTGGAGAGATACACATCTCCCAAGAAAGGTACAAGGAGATTTGAGGACAACAGAATTCAGAATTCTTTGTCTACAACCATGAAAAGCAGCACAGTCTCCTTACTGCAGTAATTGTCTAGAGATCTCCTAGCCCAGCAAAGCAACAGAAGCAGTAATTCTGAACTGTTTCCTTCCTTTCCTCTCTATTCACCAAAAGTAGCATGGGCATTTTCTCTGAGCGCAATCTCATAATGCTGTGATGGTAACAAATAATGTATTCCATCTATCAAGCTTTTGTGTCAGCTGCTCAAGATTTGTATGTTATTGCTCAATGGCAGTTACATGCTGTAGCTTGTCTGGAGATTATCTGCTGTATGTCCTAGGAATTACTTTAGATTGATTGTGTGTGTGTGTGTGCGCGCGCGTGCTGGATATGAAGAGGTGAAGAATAAGCCTCAGTTGTTGTTTTGGGTTTAGTTGAGTAAGCTCGGTTTTATTTGTGTTAGGTGGTCTAGATTTTGGCGGTTCTATTTCTTGCATATGTTTAAGCTCATTGGGTAAACGGGAAGAACACAAAGTAAAATTAATTGAAAGGAAATATGACCATGCTGTTGTATCTAGATGGATCAATTAATGAGTATTACATCTTGGGCAAAAGCATTCATGTAAGGCTGAAAGCTTTGACAACAGCTCTTTGAAGTTCCAGACTTCTGTTGGAAACCAAATTTCTGTTGTTGATTGAGCAAGCTCTCGTAAAAGTGCTGTCGTAGCCATAGCTGGCGTTCGTTTGGTGTACATGAAACTTGATGCCAATAGTAGTGCGCCAAGATAGAAAGACAGAAGCAACCTGCAGTGGGGCTTCTGATTGCTGGGTGCGGGGATGTTTTGGTTTTTTGTACTGCTGACTACTGGTGTTAAATTACTCTTGTAAGTAGGTTAAATTGACATGGTTTTGTTTGTTTTTTAAGTGTTAGTTCTGTAAAGAGCTTGAAGAATATTGTTGTGTGACCAAATAACTCTCCCTAGAGACAAAAATATTGACATGACAAAACCACATTTAAAAAGAATGACTGTCTGGCCCTCCCTCCAATTTGAGCATAAGTTGATGTCGAAGTTGATGAAATGTAAATTTGCTGCATTACTTTTTAGAAACAAGCGTTCCAATTGCAGGAAGGCGAAGTAAACTTCATGGATTTATAAGAGATATTTTATAGGCTTTGTATTTAAAATTGCAGTGGCTAAAGGAAACTTGCATGTTATTATTGGTTAAATTTGTTTCCTTAAATCTTCTTTATAATATATTACTATCATAAAACTAGCTTTTTCTTTTAAAGTGGGGGTTTTGGTCTTTTTCTGATGTTTCAATGTGTTTTGTGCCTAGAATTACTACTGTTAGCTCAAGCAACAGGTTATTTTATGACAGAGTGCATTGGTTGTTAGTCTTACATATGAGAAAAGGAAAGATGCATGAATTAACATTTATCAAATTGTGGTTTTTAAAACGTTTTCTTTGACAAAAATAAATCTTACTTGATTTTCTAGCTATGAATTAAATTTTCTTTGTCCTAACATAATTTGCATTCACATTTGCATTCACAAAACCTCTTAAGTTTAATAAAACTTACTATTGCATTCCACAGAGGAAAAACTAAGCTTTAAAAGATTTTTAGTATTTCTGGAAACTAGGTGTATATTAGTAAAATTGGTAATTTGGCTTTGATTAAAAACAGTATCAGAAACGCATCTATAGCATAGCTTTGCTGTAGCAGCTCTGTAGATAAAACAATCTTTTCTCTTTGAGAGGTTAAAAAGTAATAAAGATATTTTGATATCCATTTGTTCTGGTAAATGTTTTTGCTGGTACTTGTATTGGGGAGCAGATACCCATACTCAGTTTTCCGATTTCTGAACAGACTGAAGAAGTTCGTAATTGAATACTACTCTTCGACTCTTAAGTCTTTGTACTAGTTGTGTATTTATATTATGCACACGCAAATGCAGTAAAAGTCAAGTAATATTTTACTATTGCATGTATTTTTTCATCAGCTCCTGGGCTACAGTGAGAAGCCAGTAAACTTGCAAATGTTCATCGGAACAGCAGATGATCGCTACTTAAGACCTCATGCGTTCTACCAGGTGCACCGGATCACTGGAAAAACAGTTGCAACAGCTAGTCAAGAGATAATAATTGCCAGCACAAAAGTTTTGGAAATACCACTTCTTCCTGAAAATAATATGTCAGCCAGGTACATTACAGCATAAATTAGCTGTTCAGTTGTTATGTGTCGTCCTTTTTTTTTTTTTTTTCCATTTGTGCAAAGGTGAAAGAAAAATCTTGTCAAATAACATATTTTCCACAAATATGGCTCATGCTTAAGGTAGACACGTCTCTTTAAACAGGCCAATGTTTTGGTAGTCAGAAGTAAAGGAATAGAGAGACAGTGCAGCTCATAAGATTGATGAGGAGACTGATGAGTGCTGCTGGGATTCTGCTTCCCCAGACAATCCATACACATGGATGACTCCACACCTGTAGAATTGCACATGGGTTATTGGCCAGTAGAGTTTTTGTTTGATTTTACAAACACATAAGACTTTTTTTCTATGAAAATACAGTCATACAGTTAAGTTGTTTGTTTCTTGATTGAATGTGGTGATTTCACTTCTGGTATCTTGGTAGGCCTTTTCCTTGTTTTGATAATTTTTTTTAATTTTTTAGCAGTTGCGCTATTCTGGCTTTTCAGGTCTTGCCTGATAGAATGTGTTAAATAATAGTTTAATGGTTAGTTATAGCAACAATTAAACTGTTCTGTTCTAGCTGGAGGGTCAGTTAACAGAGTAAAGCACAATTTTTTTTTTATGTATCACATTTATTTCTTACGTAGACTTCTGAAGTCAGCTTAACTTTTCCTAGTTGCAGGCTTCATTCTAGTTCCATTGAATGCTATGAGCCTGCCATGAGGTGCAAGATAACACTCCTCACAGGTTTATGTGTACGTTACTTGATTAAAGCATGTGTGTCTCTCATGAATAATGGATACCTATGTGGAATGGTAGCTGGGATTTGATGGCTACACTTTTGTCATTCTCTACTCCCTCCTAAGGCAGAACTAAATATAGGTCTCTTGCTGCTTGTAAATGATGTTTACTATGTTAAATAACTTTGAAGGTTAAACAATGTGCAAACCATGTGATCTTTTAAAGGTTCAAAAAAGAAGCAGATAGACATTTGAGACAAATGTTTCAACAGTGTACTTGCTGCTGGTTTTGACATTATCAGATCTTTTAATCTCAGACATTTAACATTACATGTAAAGTAGCGGAACATGGGGAAAAAATAGAATGCTTTTCATTCTTTAACAAAAGAAAGGCTTGCAGAGTATACTTTGGCAATAGTTTGATTCATTTTCTTCCATTTCTCTTCTGATCCATCCGTCCTCACCTATCTCCAGTATCGATTGTGCTGGTATTTTGAAACTTCGCAATTCAGATATAGAGCTCCGTAAAGGAGAGACAGATATTGGAAGAAAGAATACCAGAGTGCGACTTGTGTTTCGTGTTCACATCCCACAACCTAGTGGAAAAGTCTTATCTCTGCAGACTGCTTCCATACCTGTTGAATGCTGTAAGATTGCTTTAACTATACATAATTTATACTCATGTTTTCTGCATGTGTCAGTAGTATTGTCATTCTGACAATATTTATTGTCAGAATTGTATATAACAACTGTGTGTAAAAAGCATTGTGTGTAAAGTGCTAAATTACCAAAAATTAATAAATCTTTATTTAAAGATGGTACTTGCCAAGCAGCAGCCCGAAGGCTTTGAGGAAAAACAATGTTTTAGCCTTTAAGCCTAATACTGCAGTCACATAGCTAGCAGCTTCAGTAGTTCCTGTATATGAGCAGAGACAGCTGATATAACTCAGTGAAAATAACTATTAATTGTGGGAAGAACTAACACCATTTCATTTACAAGAGTCTATATCATTACTTGTCTTTATACAGTATTATCTAATAAACTGCTGAACTTCTAGAGGTCATTTGTTAAATGCTGGCACTAAGGAGTCAAAACATGACCTAAACAATCTGAATTTCTCCTAGAATTCATTTTGTCTATAAAATACTAAAGTAATTTTTAAACCAGTATTCCTAAACTAAAAATTTGATTTGCTGTAACAAATGCTGACTGTTGGGATTCATGGCTTCTTGGTGTTTCTTTTCTGTAATTATGTAATTTCAACCTAATTTTAAAAACAAAGATAAATCATACCTAAATATGATTTATATATGTAAATAGACCATCATTTTAGTTTCACGCCTGATTCTTCAAGTTAGGATCATAAAAGAAATGTCACTATGATTAAAACTATGAATAATACTTTTTCCCTTATTTTTTTTAAAGCTCAGCGATCTGCTCAAGAACTTCCTCAGATTGAGAAGTACAGCATCAACAGTTGCTCAGTAAATGGCGGCCATGAAATGGTGGTGACAGGATCCAATTTTCTTCCAGAATCCAAAATTATATTTTTTGAAAAAGGACAAGGTAAGTACTACCATGCTTTTTTTTTTTTTCTTGAAAACAAAACCAAAAACACTGCCTGAGCTCAATTTTTAGGAAATAACTTATTTTTTTTCCTCCTTTAAAAACATCCTTAAGTCACAAGTAGTAATCTGAAACTTCAGTTTGGGCACTGAGCTATGTGCTGGTTGGCAATTACTAATGAAATAGTAGTTCTGATTCAGGAAGAAATTACAGGCTGACTAACTTTTGAATTGTGTGCATTTGAAAGATGCTGTTGACAGATTATATTCTCCTTCTTACTATACAAAATAGAAACGTATTATTTGGCACCGATGCCATGTTACATCTGATTTAATCATTGGATAGGAACTGACTTACTCCTAAGCTAACGAAATAAAAATTAGAAATCACTACTGATTTTTTCCATATATTTGCATAAGATTTTCTACAGACGTTACTCTTAGGGATGCATTTTTTTAAAAAGTCTCAAGATCTGGCTCAGATTTGGTGTGCAGCGTGTGCTTCAGCTGTGTCTATGCCAGATTTGCATTTGTAAACAGGCACGTGTGCGTGTAGGTAAAATATTGGCAATAAGCAGCAGTACGAACAGCAGTGACCTTTTGTAGGTGTATTAAACATCTGTGTGCTTGACAAGCCGGTCAAGTACTTAATTGCCAAGAAATCAGAAATGCTATAGTCAGTTGTATTACATTATTCTCGTTCTCTAGAATCCAAGTTCAGCCTTCTAGGCAACACTTAGTCATGGGTGAGAACTGCAGCAGGCTTATACTCATATGTTAGCAAAGTAGAGTTAAAAATTATATTGCAGGTATGCATTTCAGTTAGGGTATGTTAAAGACATAGTGTTTCCATCATGCAGTGAAATCTATAGAAAACCTCAACTGCTTCCTACTGATCTCGTGAAATGAAACAAATTGTTCTTTGGGAGGGTAGTAGATTAATTTTTTCAGTCAAGTATGTAGGAAATGGAATTCCAAAGCAAGCAAGAAACTTGCAGATTTTGGATGAATATTTCTAAAACATCTTTCTTTAAATGTAAGTACAGGTTAGAAAGCTTTTTTTTTTTCCCCTAAGCCCCTGTTCTTCCTCTCTATCACTTTCATAATGATGCAACTCCATCAAGTAGAGAACTTAATACCAAAAAACCCCTATCAAATACTTTTCATTTTTAGTTTACTACAACCAGATATAATGAATATTTTGCAAGTTTTCTTTCTTTTGTTTTGTATTCTATGCAGGTGCACATACACACTCAGGTACATACATACATACATACATATTACTCAAAGATGTTCAGTTACTCAGCATTCCTTCCTGGTTCTGTAGCTCTTCTGGATATACGTCCTGATCTTAATATTTCTTACTTAGACTAAAATGCATGAAAAACAGTTGAAAATTTAGGACTAGCTGTCTTACTATATGGAGTTCCTTTTCTTCCCTAATTGTCCCATTAATATAAAGAGCATAAAATTTGAACAACTTAAATTATCATTGCTGTGACTTGAATGTTGGATTTGAACTTCTGGGAAAACAGTAGCAAAAGCAGATCATTAAAAATTAAAGTTTGCAACCAAGTTCAATTCTTCTACACCTTATTTCCTTAAAAATTTCCTTAAAAATTTCCTTAAAAATTTCCTTAAAAATTTCCTTAAAAATTTCCTTAAAAATTTCCTTAAAAATTTCCTTAAAAATTTCCGTAAAAGAGTTGGGGGGTTTATTCGCAAATACAACATAAGTAAGTAAGTGGGGGGGTTATGTAATAATGTATTTTGACACACAAGTTGAACGCCTTTTAAAGTACTGCTGTAGACAGTAGGTTCCCAGATAACCTCTACAAAATGCAGTAATAGAGAGAAGCAAGTGTTAGATGAAGGATAATGGGTTATCCAGGTCAGAGCAGAGGGAGGTTCACCAAGGTGATGTACTTCCCTCACAACAAAGACAACTTCCCCGTATTTGAACTACAGGGCCTTTCGGTTCAGGGGAGGGTGTTTGTAACCTGTGAGTATGTGCATGAAGACATGGCATATGTTATCTCTCACATGGTGACTTACAGGTTAAGTCATCAGCATGTATGTTTGAATAATCACAAGTGTTAGTAGTAATTTAACTATCTTTCAAAAATGGTTTTAGAAAAATGGGGAAAATATCCCTCTGTACATACACTTACAGTACACACTGCCTCCTCTGGAATTTAATATAACTGTATGTATTCAGGAGGTTCTTAAAATGCAGAATCCTGCACAACATTCAACTTACGGACTACGTCTGGAGTGTTGAGACTTCCTAAAGCATCTCTAAGCTTTACACTTTGTTTACAGTATATCTCTGTAAGTTGAATGGCCTCTTTATGACTGAAAATAAATGCAGTTTTATATTAAGTGTTTATGTATTTTTAAGATTACATATTCAAGTGTTTTAGAAAATGCTTTTTGCTTGAATTGTAAATTTCTCTCAACAGATGGACGACCTCAGTGGGAGGTAGAAGGGAAGATAATCAGGGAAAAGTGTCAAGGGGTGAGAAACGCTTTTTCTGACTTTAGAAAGCTCTCTGTTTTAAAATGAGAAGCTAGACATCTTCATTGTTGTTTTGAAATTTAGACTTCATTTAGTAAAGTAAGTAGATCATTGGCTGATTCAGACAGGCATCTGGAGACTTCTAAATTGGCTTAATACTATAAAGTAGCCATTAAGATGATGCTCTGAAGGAACTGAAGATAGTACGCTGCTTGTGAAAGCAATGAAAAAGTAAATTGAAAACTGAAAAGAGAAAACTGGAGGTAATTTTGCTAAGTTGAGAAATAATTTCCAGTACATTAAAATTTTTCTTAGAAGCTTAATAATCCAAAATACCATTCTTTGACTACTAGAGGGTGTTTTTATGATCTCGCAGATAAACCAAGCATCCTTTAGATGATGTGTCTGTTTAATTAAAAGATTACCTTCAGAACATTTGTGTTTAAAAAAAAGAAAAGAAAAACGTCTCCAAATAAAAGTGTGCTTATAGTACTTTTTTTACTATGTAATATTCATAAACTTGAAGGTTACCAATTTCAAAATACCAGTTTGCTGTAGTTTTTCCGTAAGTGGTTTAGGTTTTTTTTGTAATTATGAGTATTTTCATTTGCACTTGTTACATAAACTTTTTTGTTTCAATTTTCATATAGGCAAACATCATACTTGAAGTTCCTCCATACCATAACAAAACCATTACAGCTGCAGTTCAGGTGCAGTTTTATCTCTGCAATGGCAAGAGGAAAAAAAGCCAGTCTCAACGTTTTACTTATACACCAGGTATTAAATCAAAAAGTCAAAAAGTTGCATTTTATTTTGTTTTTTAACGTAGACATTTGAAAGTAATTCAGACAGTCTTGTACCTTTGACAGGTAGGTAAGAGTAGCTTTAACTTGTTTGTAAAATAACTTAAGCTTGTGTAATGAAAATGCTGAAGTTTAGAGTAATAAGCTATGATTACAGCTAGGTATTTCTTTGTTACGTGTTTTACAGAATAATTTGCATTGTACTTTCCTTTGACTGTGATTCTTAGAAGCTGATCTTCTAAATAACCCTAGTGCTGATATGGAGGATAGTGAGATCATAGAAGAACAGGTTTTATGCATTTCCCCACCTCAAATGTCAAAAAAGCCAGAGGTTTAGATACAACAAAGATTAAAAAAAAAAAAAATCTCCTTCCCCCTGCCGCCCCCCTCCCCCCACCCCGACACATTGCAGAGTGAAAATAGTTTGTAACTTAGCCAGAAGTGAAAACTGTACAGTTAACTGTAGTTAAAACATCTCAATCCCTTCCATTTGGTACGAGGAAGTGGTTACTACTAGATATGCAATGCCTACTACTTTGCCTGCCACTTATTTATTTTCTGTTAAGAAATTCATACCCATTTAGAGTAGTCAGATTTCACAAGGTACCAGTGATGGCACTAGACCCTTTAGTACTGTTTGGGGGACTTGAAGTCAGGGATCTGAAGGAGTCTTTAATGTCAGATATGGATATTAATATAAACTTCTTAACGCTAATATATATGCTGACAAAGCCAACCACCATTAGTTTATACTATTTAAAGTAAGTTTTTTTCACTTGTGCTCTAAAATTACTTACTTCATACCTTCATGTGCAATTTAAGCAATGTTAGCTAGGTATTTGGTACACTTAAGTATATATTGTGTTATCAGATTTATGTGGGAGTTTTCAACGATTCTTAAGAATATCAGCTCATAAGATAGTTACAAGACACATTTTAAAACTGTATTTTTGTTTGAAAAATCCATATTTAAATTATTTAAATATGGTATGCAGTAATGACATTGCTTAAATAAGAAGCAAATTTAATTGCAGCTGTTATTGCACAAGCATTTTAAAATCCATTTTATCTATAAATATATGTAACAGTTTCTTTAACAGTGTATTGTATAAAGTAGTAATTAAGCAGTTAAAAGCGTTTTTTTCTACCGTTTGTACTTAAAATCAGTATCTTTTCATGAGCCTACCAGTAGCTTAAAAAATAATCCTGTAACAAAGCGTGTCAATTTGTAACAATTGTTACATCATTGAAATTGGGGCATATGCTGAAAGAGTTGCTCTAATTAAAACAACACTCGCTACTCAAAACTAGTCTAACTGTGTTGCCAAAGTTCAGCTGTCATCCTGAGCAGACACTGAGGAAAGTTGGGAGCCAGCTAAAATATTCATTCCCCTTTTCCTAGTGCCCGATACTGAACTCTTGTCAGCCCATTTTCAGTGGAGCCCAGCAGCAGCCCTTGACCCCCACCCCTCTGCTGAGCTGTATCCTTTAGATGTGCTGGATTTTCCTCTGGCTGAGTTGCAAATGTCTTTGAAAACATACATTGCATAGAAGGGTATTTTAGAAGGGAAGATGACTGCCGTTGAATAAATGCAAGGAGAATTATTCTGGCTTTTAAGGGCTGATATAGCAGACATAAAGTATAAAAAAATGAAAGCAGAGCAAAAGTAGGAGAATTAGAACAAGAACATTAACAATACTGTTGTGGCTGTTAAACAGCAATTAGTGTGTATTTATCACAGTCTACAAATGGGTTGGAACTGTAATAGTGTTTTACTTTTTCTAGTTATAATGAAGCAAGAGCACAGAGATGAGGTGGATTTGTCTGCTGTTCCATCTTTGGCCCTGCCTCACACAAGCAATGTCCAGGGCCTACATTCCATCCGAACTCAATTGCCTTCACCAGAGCAAGGGCACCCACATGACAATTTACTGTCAACATCACCCAGGAGCCTTGTGTGTCCAGTTCAACCACCGTACACAGCAATGGTGACCTCAGCAGTATCCCATCTCCCACATATGCAAGGTAGAAACCTTAGTCCAAGTGAAGAGTGTCATGTTTTGCCTCCTGCTGTGGTTCAGTCTTTTCAGGTAACATCAGCACCTCCTGTGAGACCTTCTTACCAGCCTATGCAGTCTAACGATGTATACAATGGACAGTCTGGTCTTCCTATGAACTCTGCCTCCAGCCAAGGATTTGATACTATTTCATTTCAGCAAGACACAGCTGTACCTCATTTGATAAATCTTAGCTGCCAAGCTTTACCACCAATGCAGTTTCATTCTTCAAATCCAGGTTCTGTGTCAACATCAAGTACGGCAGCGCACCCGCTAGCACACCCAGCTCATTCGGGACAGTCGTCTTCTCACCTACCGTCAATGGGATACCACTGCCCGAGCACTGGGCAGGGCTCCATCCCTTCTGCAATGAGTCGGTCCCTTGGGCAGTCTTCTCCCCAGCTGCAGCAAGTCACATACCATTCTACAAATCCAGCATCCGCTTCATCCCCATCCCCAACAGCTTCCCACCCTTTGGTCCATTCACCACTGTCTGGACCTTCTTCCCCCCAGCTACAACCTATGCCTTATCAATCTCCTAGCTCAGGACCTGCCTCGTCTCCCCCACCAACCACTGCAAGTCACTCGGGACAGCACTCCCCTCAAGCTCATAGTCCAGCCTTGGGAGGTCTTAATGCGGCATCATCCCTAGTACACCACAGCGTATGCGATTCATCTCCATTCTCACCAGATGGGGCAGCTATTAACATTAAACCAGAACCTGAAGATCGAGAATTGAATTTTCAAACAATAGGACTACAAGACATCACGCTAGATGATGGTAAGTGGATATAGTATTTTAATACTGGGGTATGATCTGCATTAAACTACAATGTGGGTGCGGGAGGGTTGTGTCGTTTTGTTTAGAACACACTCCTCTTCGCAGAAGTAAATTAGTATCATCAAAATGGACTCGTATTTTTGTGTCCAAAACAACAGCTTATTTAAAACTAATTGTAACTAAAAATTTACAGCTGATAGCAAGTTCAAGTACTTCAGTCTAATTTGTCCATAGACTTTGTTTTTGTCATAAAACAGGGCTTGAGGATTAACTTCTACAGATTGACACCTTATATACAAGGAATTAATTTGAAGCCATTTCTGATTGTCTCGTCGGTATATTTCAGTGAAAGCTGTAGTAATATATCTAAGTTGCATAAATGTAGTTTGGAGTCTTGTTTCTTAAGTTGTCCCAGTTTTGAACGGCAGGCTAGCTTTTTGAAGATATATCACGTACATTTTGGCACTGCCTTAGTCTCTTCACAGGCATTCTGTAGATATGCTGTCATCATTTAGCACCTCTTCTCACAGTAGCTGTTTGCTTTCTCCTTACCACTCTGGCTGCCTTTTTGAGAAATTCACTCGTTTAACATAAACAGAACAAGGACATTCTAGTGCTAAAGGCCAGGCTATAAAGTTCTCTCAATACGCAGACAGTGTTAATTTACAAAACTTGTCCAAGCAAGTGAAAAGAAAGAGATATCAGATCCTAAATGACTATTGGAGGTATAGATGTAAAGCAATTTGAAGAATATCATGTTAATAAGACTGGAAGAACAGAAGGCCTGGCCTTTAAAGGGTGCAAAAAAGTCATTTGATATTGATGGGAATCTTACTAGTATCTCTTTTCCACAATAGCCTTAAATGTTGTGGGGTTTTGGAGGGTTTTTTTATCATCTCTAGTAATTATTTATTTGTATCAGCAGCAGTGTAAAGACGTAAGCGTAGGCCCATCTGTTAAATATCCATGGCAGTCTGAGTTCCTTGTATAAATGGAGCTTTGCTATTGTTACCTCCAGTCACTACTAAGACAATTTAATAAGAAATGCCTTTAAAGACACAGCATGCTAGGTAGAGAAACTGATGATATGTGGGCTTTCAGTTAAATGGCCACCCTAATTAAAGCACTCTTTTTAGAAACCCTGTTTATCAATCAACTTACCGTTATTTAGAAAGGAAGAGACTGATTCTATCAAGGAGTTGCTTACGGAGGAGAGCAAGGCTCTGAAACAGAACACAACAACAAAAAAAATAGCATTTTCTACTTCTGTACTAGAGGAGTGAGAAACTAATGTTTCAAGAATTGTTATGTTAGAACCTACCTTTTTCTCATCCTTCTTCCATCCACACCCACAAAAAAGATGTAGAAGTAAATAAAATACAATTAAATACTGTAGCTAAGCTTTTCACAATATATAAGCAGAAGTGTTTAGCATTTAGGAGCATCTTGGCAGTTTGTTTCTACTTGTTCAGAAATTTCAGTGAATGCACAGTAAAAAGAAAGCCAGGTTCTTTTCCCCTGTATCACGAATATTTGTTACTTTTAGAAACTATTTCCATTGCTTAACATAGTAAAATTACTGAGTTGTTTCTCGCAGTTGTGCTGACAAAGACGTTGAATCACAGGAAAAGCTGCAAGAGCCACGTTAAAGAGTTTAGAGGAGTATACATAAATCTATGCATATACATATACACATCTATATCAATATACATATGAATCAAATGGCCACGGCTTTATTAATTTCTGTTTTTAAATAAAACTTGCTATAGAAGTTTAAAGAAGGTCTGATAACATGCGATTAAACTATAGAGTTCCTATATGGAAAACTGAATGTGGTTTTAAATGCTAAACTAGCACTTGGCAGCACCAATAGGTTTGCAAGCATAGAGATTACCTTCATTTCAGTTTCATATTACCGCCTTCCAACGATTGCCTGGGGGGTTGGGTTTGTGTTTGGGTTTTTTTATTTCCAATCTGCAAATACAAATCAGATGTCTGGCCTGAAACCTGCTGTTCCAAAAATCTTGAAGGGCATAGTGACAAGAAACAAGCTGCTCAATTCTCTCAACATGAATAAATACTTCCTCTGCTTAATGAGCTTTAAATAAAGAAGCATGTTTAGACAGGAACACTTTTTAAGCCACAGTAATATGTTAGATACATTATAAAAAAAAATCAAAATTTTTCTTTTCTGTATAATTGAATTTTAGTTTCCATACAAGTAGAGTTAGACACAAATAGCAAATCAGTTCTTATAACAATTAAGGAAAAAAAAATCCAAACATAATTGTATACATAAGTGATTGTTGATACAGTATGTTCTCCCAGCTAATGTATCAAACCTGAATGCTATATTTAGTTGGAAAATAGGTTTTTAAGGTGAATAAACCTCTCAAAATAAAACACTAAGGCAAAGCCTATTGAAAATTTTATAAATCATGTCTGGATTACTAAATTAAATATTTAAGTCAGGAGTCTTCAAAAAAGTAAACAAAAAAACTCAAAAACCCTGACAGCATAAATAATCTTCTTTAAGTAATGTGCACTATTTCAAAATTAGCATAGTAGACCTCTTCTTTGCCAAGAAAATAAAATTTAAGAAATTTTTTTAAAAAATTCCTAAAAGTAAATCTTGCTGCCTCTTCAGCCAACACACAGGCTTTTCTTCAAAGCACGCACAAAAAAACCCACAAAAAATGTACTACTTAATACAGAACTACAAAGCTGCTTCGTCCATTGGCACTCAAGCCGAGAGCATCTGGATTAGTCTTGATTCAGCATCTCCTGGAAGGTGTAACACATCTGGATTCACCATTTATAGCTTCTCTGTGAAGTCAAATATGCTTGCCAGGGACCAGAACGGAGTATCTTTCTAAATTTTGTTGTATTCCTTTGCCCTTTCCCAGTTAGAGCAGGCTGGGTTCTGCTCAGACCATTAATGAAAAAGGATCACATGATTTAAAGGCAGATCCTCTACTTGGCTGGTTGCAGAAAGTGCACTTCCACCCCCCACCCCCCCTTTTCTTTTTTCCTGCTGAAGTTTGTGCAGCTCTTTGTTTTCTTGTTTTTTAACAGAATCTGACTGACGTCTTTAGGCTTTTCTAATGTCCACCTTGAATTTGCTCTTTTTTTGTCTTCACTTCTTCCCAGTTCTTGCTCCCTACAGGAAAAACTTGTCTAATTCACTTGAAGAAGCAAGGGATCAAAATGCATGAGGACACCTAGATATGAAACTTAAATGGTATTACAGAAAACATTTCAAACATAACACAATTTCAAAATAATTTGTACTGTATGCTGCTACTTAAAAGGTGTTCTGAAAAGCAGTACTCTCTTCTGCTTAGGTCTTTACAATAGTCATATCTGCACAAGCTGGTAAACTTTTGGACTGGAACTACCTAAAAGCAGCTTCTTGCTCTTTATTTGTCCCCTCTGCTTTTCTTCCCTCCACCCCAATATGTTGGACCATCTTTTTCCCCTAACATCTCTCAGCAAGTCTGCCCTCTGCTCAGCTCCCCAGGCTAACATTTCCCTTCAGAGACAGCCAAATATTTAGGGCTGCAAATAGGTGTAAATGGGCAGCTGAAATGACAAGAAATAGGTAGTTGGTCTTTTCTGTCTTTCCCATATCCATCACCCGTACTGTGCTCTGTTGTATACTCATCTAATAAAGCTCCCATTTCTTCCCTGCTTGAAAAAAAAGCTAGTCAAAGTTGGACTCAATATAGTTATATGATGAGGCCTTGTTAATTTTTTTTCCCCAGTCTGTTTTTAAAAAAGTGGTTTTAGCGTGGTGGTTTTAGTGTGGTGGTTTGCCTATCCCACTGTCAAGTTTTAAATTTAAATCTATTCTAATACTGTTGATCTAAAATTTAATCTCTTGCAGTTTGCAGTTTAGGAGAGAGTTTACCTTGGATTTCATGGCTTTCTACAGTGATGAGATTTCTAACGTACAACTGTATTTAACCATTTTTAAGGTGTTACGTTAGCCTGTATTAAGGAAATCGGGATGACCTTCTACTATCCTATTACATTTTCTTACTCATTGCATCTCCATTACATAAAGCTGGAGATTAGAAAGTCCAGTATGTGGATTTACTATAAATCATAACTAGAAATCCTCTAACCATTTTATGTACATAAAGCAATAAGTCTGCTTTGTCAGACACATTCCATGTGGAATTCTAGGCCATTTGCATTCATTCATTTTAATAGTTCTGTGATAGCTGTCTAGTTGATAAATTCTCTTGCTGGGAAGCTCAGAGACTATTCTGATTTTTGCTAGAAAATTTGTATGTCTTTACAGGTAGCTTTTTACTGTAGCTTCAGCTTAATTTCTGGAGAATCACAGTAGTAACTAGTAAGAAAGTATTGGAGAATGACTGTACTTTGTATTTCTATATATATTTAAAACATACGCATTAACAGGACATTCTTAATTAAGGCAGCATCCTGCCAAACAGAGCATTGAAGGTCTACAGAACCACAAAAAATACTGAATGCTAGAGTTTAGCTTAGTATGGAGGAGAGCGGCTCAAAAATCAGTCTTCTTGCAGGTGCAACTCAAACTTGAGGTGTTCTTGAGCTGTACATCTCAAACTCAAGGGTTTTTTTTAATGTCACGTAAGCACAGAACAAAATGTTGCATCTTGCAGCATGCCTGACATGGATTAGTGTGGCAAGAACTCTAGCCTACATCGTACATGGAACTCTCAGAATATTCCTGAAGATAAAAGACATTCTAAAAATTATACTAGTATAAATCGTTTAGTAAGGTTATGTTCAAACTCCTCCTTTCTTAGTATTCTGTATATTAAATATATATTGTCAAACAGTACGGAGATAGCAATAAAAAGCAATTTACCATTCTAATTCTTCTCAAATCTTATGGGCTCCTGCAGTGAGATGTTGAGTAAGGTGATAAGGCAGAACCTGAACTGTATTGGAAGAGAATGGGAATCTACTGTTAGAAATAGGTAAGTGTTATGAATGGAATAAGAGAAATATCCAGACTGAGCAGTGGATTAAAAGGAAAAGGTTGGAACAGCGAGGAAAGCTGAAGAGAATGTTATCCATCTGGGGCTGTCAACAGTTAAAGGATGCTATGACCGTATCTTCTAGTGGATTCATTCACTGTGTTCATGAAATCGGTGCCAGCAAGGCGTCTATTGAGAAGACCAGTTATAGACTGCTGGTGTGTAAAGAACTTCAGATAAATCCTCAGGTATTTATGACCAGCTAATGTATGAAACTTCCATTTGCCTCTGAGAGCCACAGAACACCTTGCAACTAATTCAAAGTAAGCTCAACTAGTTGTACCACTACAAGAAGATTCCCATTTAAGAATTAGAAGAGGTTGGAAACTTGCTTCGTGAATCCAAGTGGCATGTCGACATCATGGTGCAGGTACTCACAGTAGTAGCAGAACTGGAAGGAGTTAGACACGCCCTTGTGACACCGGCAAAAATACGCTTAAGACACTTTCGCACTGCTTTCTACTGCACAGCATGTGTCCTTCAGCTCCAAGGTTCACGCTTACCACTTACTATGTCAGACTCATCTATATTCTTCGTGAGAGAAAGGGGTAAATATATGACTTACATGAGTTGGTTTCACTATGCTACCTAAATGCAGAGTGTGACATGACATGAACAGGGATATTTTTTACTGTACCAAATAACGGCGGTGTTCGTGCTGTGACTCTGCAGGCACATTCAGTCTGTCTGTATAGCTATAAACATAATGTGCACAGGAAGACTATATTCCTCCTCACGTTTCGTACGGCCTTATTTTATCAGTTAATAATAATAAACTAAGAAAGTACTTCTTACAAGAGTTGACATTGAACCTGAAATTACTAAAAGTAAGCTTGTCTTATGGTTTGAAATGGTAACTTGCACGGCAACCCACCATGACCTTGATAGTTTGCCATTGCAAACATGGCCTGCCATATGACTGGTTTTGATCACAAACCAACAGAATGAGCTGGCTGTTCCACAGCAGAGAAGACAGTGTTAATTATAGCCTAGCAGCCTCTTCTTCTTTTTTTTTTTTTTTTTTTAAGGGAAAGTTGACACTGTACTACTTGCTGGTCATGTGGAGTCAAAACCAGGCTAAATATACTGCGGGGATTCTTCACGTAAATGCAGCTGAGTGTTCAATCTGGAGTTGGCAAAAGAAGGCCTATATCTGAGGAAGCATGTGCTGTAGTCTGTCCATAACGTTCTTTGAGATTTATTGATCCTCATTACCGCTGTAAATACAGCAATTAACTCATCTGTCCTCTAAAACGCATGAACTCCTAGGTGGATGCAGCAATACTACTAAACCTAGACTGTTGATACAATCTCCCATACAATTTTATCAATCTTCATTTCACACAGCATATTAAAAAACCCCGCTCTGTGCTACTTTAGCAACACTGCAAACAATCATGCATTTGAGATTTTTGGGATCTACTTTTCTAAAACCAGTACATCTTCTAGTTTTGGTCCTGTTACCCACACATCCTACTTCAGTTCAGTAGTGGTAAAGGATACACAGGCTAAACTTTTAATCCCATTGTGCTATAAAAAATGAAGTTGCTTGACTCTGTTAGGAAGAGATCCTGAAAACCCAATGGTATAACTCCAGTAGAATTTTGGTCTGCCTGTATCCATGCTGGAACTCTAATTTTTAAGCTGACTTACTGCTTTGACCAAAATCTGGTGCAGATAATTGAGGGTTTGAAGTTTTTCTTAACCTTTCTTTACTTAAGGGAGAAGCAAAGGCAAAGAGGTGGTTCATAAAAGTATGAAACTTTGATCAGTTAGATCTACAGGGTGTCAGTGTTCTTGATTTCTATTTCAATTTAATAGTTTTAATTTTAGTGTTATATTCTTTGTGTACAAAACAATTTGGCTTTTACTTTCTGAAGCAATACTTCTCTCAAATGTTTATGAAATTATGAGGTAGAAAGGTATTTTTGATGCATATTTATCTGGTATCTCAAGTTCTATCTAACTTCAGTGTGTGGTGAACAAAATCTTCATGCTATATTACACACTTGAAAAGGCTGTTGCTTTATTTACTGCATTTCACAACCAACAAATACCGTGTGCCAGAGGCAAGTGCATGCTTCATTTCAGAAGGTGCTGGCTGGAGACACGTTACGTGTGCTACACATGACACATTTTGTCAGGGATTTCTAAGAGCAAAAACTCAATACTGTCAGCAGCTTTGTTAGGACACAGAAACACTATATGTACAAAATTAATTGGAAAAATTGCTCAGAACCATATTTCTCTGCTAAAGTGACAGATAATGCATAGTGTACAGGCTATGCAGACTTTATGGTGCAGAGACAATTGCTTAAAAGACCTAATTAACTCCACTGTTCTCTCTGGAGGCCTTTTGCCAGTGTGTTTGTTGTCTGCCCCTTTGAAAGCCTAAGCTTTAGAGAGGATTGCCAGTAAAAGTTAATTTGTTTCATCCAAAAGTAGTTCTCTGCCCATCTACCTGGATTCATTAGGTCTTTATTTAAATACCACTTTCTTGCTGGTTCTACTATAGTTGGTGGGAAAAATGTTCTTTTCTTAATCTCCTATTTGACAGGAATTTGTCCTTCGTCTTCGCCTTTTCTTCAAAATGGCAGTGGACATTTTCATTGAAACACAGATAATGCTTTCCACTTCCTGTTTAACTACATGTAACTTTACACTTTAAACAATTAAGCATAAGAAGTCATCCAAAGTAGTAATCTGAACTGCTTGAATTTCAGGAGGAAGTAAGAATAGATTCTTCCATTCTCCCAGGAGTCATCCCTAAGCAGGGCTTAGAAATCATTCTGGCAAAGCAGATGTGTGGCTCTATCCAGAAGGCACAATTTAGCCAGTTCCCAGAGTAATTTTGTTAATTGTGTTAAAGCCTAAATTACTAAACTCGCATCTCTCTCTCGGGCAGGAAAAAAGAAAACCAAACTCAAGCCACTATACCGTTGTAAGCTCTGCATAGTCACTAATCACAACTGAATAAACATGTGCTTGTTGGTTAAAGTAATAAATACAGTATTCTACATTCATTTTTCCTCCAGGAAAAACAGTCCAGTGGAAGACGGTTCTCTACTTCCTCCTCGGTTTCTCCCATTGCCTTGGTCTGATAGAGCCACCTATACCATGATAATACTTAGTTTTCAAACACTCCAAACTGTGCGTGGCCTGACTGCAGATCAGTACCTTTGGCAAAATACAGAGAGTCTGACAAGTAAAGGGGGAGGTAACAGCTGTTTATAGGAACAGTTTCCTTTGGTTAAAGGGTAGGAAAAATAAAAATAAAGGGTTTGTTTACTAGCACTCTTTTGCCTACCTTGTTCAGTGGAGGTGCTGTCAAGGGGCATAAGCATTTTTAATTTGACCACAGTAAGTAAAGCAGAGTGAGAAAATTGCAGGAAGAATGTTCTAAATAACACAAATACTAAAATGAAATTTATTTAGTATAAAATTCATGATGATACAACTAGACAGACATCCAAAAATATTAACCATTACCTTTACGGCTCTGGCTGCTAACTGAAAAGTAACTACATAAACAAGATAAGTGATATTGGTTTTGATAGGCACTCTGATAATTTACAGTTACTTATGTCAACGTATGTGGTAGTTGTGAATGAAACTGGGTATTTAAAGTTAGTGCTATTAAAAGAAAACTGAAAGTCACTTCCTGGTTGAGTGAACTGTAACTTCTTGGTTTAGTCCAGTCAGTAGTTATGTCTGTCTTCTTCTCTGACACAGACAGTTTTATCTCTGACCTGGAATACCAGCCATCAGGTTCAACAGAGAAATGGACTCAACATTCAGCACTCATGTCCAACTCCTATGTGGAAAATCTAGAGGGTGAGTCTGCTTACTGAAATGCTTCAATGTTTGAAATTGGAGCACAAAGGAAAGGGGAAAGTGTTTTAATAGTCTTAACATCTACAACTGAAAAGCGCTATGTAATACTTAAGTATTGCTATAATTGGACACCTGTGTATTCTGAAATAGCTGGAAATTCAGAAGTTGTGAACCAGGTGTACAGTCTTTCAGTAAAAACCTGCAATGAAAGTACATACAGCTGCCACAGAACTTCCTGAGTGCTGTAGGATCTAGTAAAACAACAGAAGAAGATATGAAAATCTTAAGTCAAATCTGGGCAAGGTTGCAGAGTGTCCGGATCAGTTAACTGTGAGAAATTTAAACTGTTTCTCCTTTTTTAAAAAGATGAAGCAATGTCAATTTAAATAAATAGACTACAGTGGCATGCACTACTATCTAAGTATCAGGAATACAGATTCATAAATAGATTTCTAGTTGAATGTGCACTATAATTGGGAAAGATTGACTGGATTTATTTTAAGATGCTGAAAGCTTCTTTATTTCACATATAAACAAGATAATTATGCACTATGACTCTTAAATAGTAACAATATTAGAAATTGACACATGATATATTGGTTGTGTTTCTGTTTATATTCATTCTTCTTAAGTGTTTTTCACTTTATTACAAACATGCCTAACATGCCAAAGAACTATACTGTCCTTTTTTTTTTTCCCCCCTCAGTATATACATACACATATAACATATTTTACTTTCTCCATAGATTTTTAAAGGGGAATACCTGTAAGCAGTAATACAGTAGATTTGGGTTTGTTAACAGTAATGTAACCAAGCTGTGTGTATAGCCTTAATAAAACTCTCACACAATTAGTGTAGACAAATCACTATGTTGGTCTTTTACCATCTTTCAGACACGCTGACTTAGTTCTGCTTTCCTTACATATCAAAGTGTTATTAGTAAGGTAAGTAGCTACTATTTAGAATGGCAAAACTAGGGAAAAAGGACTCTGCACACTAAGTTCACATTTCTGTATCTTGAAACAGCAAATCTATTAGTAAAATACCAGTTATGGCTTCGATTATGTCTGTGTTCTAGATTATATGCTGTGCAACTAAGAATCTGGTAGGTATAGAGTTATTGTTGAAGAGCAGTTGTTCTTCAATAATACCCCAAATACCAGTACCGTCAAGTAAAGAGTGATGCACAGGTCACTGTGGCACACCCCAAACTTAGAATTATGAAATGTACGCCAACAAGTCCCTCTATAAAAGGGCACACAAACAAAAAAACAGACCCAGAGATAATTATGCTTACACGCAAATGCTGGCATTTGAGAAACACAATGGCATTTTTTTAAATTAAAATAGTGGGTATTTGAGGTATTTAGTGTAAGAAAGATAGCCAGCATGGTATTAATGCAAGAGATGTTTACACAGGAAAGTTAGTAGAATGGTTCTGTACCTTGAAGAGTGCTTTGTGTCAAATCAGACAAGCTAACTGTATCAACTAGTAGCACAGAATCCTTACACATTTAACTTCCAGGCTTAAATTGGAGTATAGCTTCTAAATTATACTGCTGAACAGCAAAGCAACCGTAACTATAGTGTGCTGCCGGAGATCAATCTGCAAAGGCAGGAAATACACTAATGGAATACTTGAGTCATCCTTTACAGAATGGGTAAGTGTGATGACTGCTTCATGGAGCCCTAAGTCATGAGAAGAACCCACAAGGGGAAATATCTCTTTATTTGGTCCAAAGGAGCGTACAGAAACTGCTTAAAAAAGAATAAAAATTAAAAAAATATTTCTTTCTTTTGTAGCAGTTTCGGCATTACAGGCTGTGACAAACTTCAAAAGGGGAACTAAGAAAACAATAAAACTTAATTAAGAAAAAAATAGGTGGTCAAAAGGGTAAAATAGTTCCAAGCAGTCTGCAAACTATTTATGAAGGTTCAGACTAAGCGTACAACTACTTTCAGTGAGAGACTAAAAGCTGCTTCCAAATGCAGAAGACAGAACAGAACATGAAAATTATTAGGTTAAATATGAAACCTGACCAACGGGTAACAAATCAGAAGTTCAGTTAAAATTAGATAAATGAATTCAGAAAGTTTTTTGTATTGATGTTCCCAGCTGAGGAACGCATGCCAAAGTCCTTTGAAAATGTAATGTATAACCTCTTGCTTAAATATGATTTGGAGACAGGGGACTGGAAGTTGTTAAATGTGATGCTGCCGCTGCTCAGCTATTCAGAGAAGTGAAAAACAAAAACTGCATAGAAACCTGTACAGGAAGACCTTGTGATTAAAGAAAATCAGTTAGTTAAAGGAGTGGAAATTAGGGCAAGGGAAGGAAAAAAAGCCTGCCCTAATTCCATACATACAGTGACAAGCTCTCTGAACTATTCTCATTAAAAGCCCTCTTGAATTTAAAATGGACAATTCTATGAAAACCTGGTCAGTAGTCTTAGAAGGGTGAATAAATACTAGGAATATTTAGGAAACTAGGAGAGAATGACCAAATGCTACTATATAGATGTGTTATGTACCTGCATCTTGTCCCTGTCACAAAAGAATTGGATGCATACAGGTTGTTTTGTGGGGTGTTTTGGTTAGGGACAACTATCATGACCAAAGATTTGAAACAGAATTGCACTGAATCAGCTAGGACTCTCCAGCCAAAAGAATGAATGAGGAGAATATGCCAAGTATAATGCAATGAATGGGTGGCAAAGAAAAGGTATTGGAAAATACTTCTTGAGAGAGAAAATAATAAAAGTGTCCACCAAGTAATCATGCAGCAAGTTCAGCACATCTAAGAAGCATTGCTACAGTTGTACGTAGTTAAGCTTTGTAACTTACTGTCTCAGAATGTTGCAGATGACAGAATTTTGCACAGACCTTAAAGATCCCGGACAGAAAAATCCAAATGGGACCATTTAGCACAAAAGATACTGTTTCTGGCTTGGGAATTCCCTAGGACAAACACATTTTGGAGGCTGGTGGAACATCCGGGGGAAGTATCATGTGTTTTCCCTAGGTCTCTACTATCGCCCATTACATACCTAATGGTTTGTAATCTGAAATGGTCTGCTTGTAGTTTACCATGGAGGTTTTTCAGCAGTATTTTTGACCTACAAAAGCCTAAAATGCTTAGTAACTGCCTATCAGGGAGATTCTCTTGTCCTGTAGAAAGTATAGATGCTGATTTACTGATTACCAGCTTCCTGCAAGGGAAAAGAGATCACTCACACTGTTCCCAGAAGGGCCTTTAGGTTTAGGAATTGCTTATATTTTCCTTTGTGCTCCAGTACAAAAAACATTTGTCTCTTAGCATTCACAGAGATGGGGGAATTAAGTACAGAGCAATTTTGAAGCATGCTAGTATTTGGTTGGCATTTAGTTTTCAAAGGTAATGCCTTTACTTCTGATGTTAGAACTTCAAACACCTATCTTGGAGATGATGCTACATCTAGACATGTTTTTATTCTAATATAAAATATTTGGTAAGGTGGTACAGGTATACAAGCTGACTGACAAATTAAGGATTGGTCTCACACTGAGGGAATAAATTAAAGTAGCATTCTAGAATTGATTAAACAAACCAGTGGGAAAAAAAGCATAGATCTTACAAGCATATCAAAGCACCAGTGCCTCTTCTTAAAAAAAATATAAATTTAGAGTAACAAGTTCTTAATTTACCCAGAACACACAGCAACTTATTATTAAAAGCACCAGCTTTCATGAAGCTGTCATGCTTCATAACACAAGAGCTTAATTCTGCTCAATCAGCTAACATGCATAGGTTTTTGTATGTGAGAATTTATCCTGCGAGGTTGGTCACGGGATGCATCTCAGTTGGAACAGCTGATAAGATCACTACCCCTAGCTGTACGTGTCACTCACTGCAGAAATGGTTGAGCTCTTCAGCCTAATTTTAGTTTATCTTAAAGCTCTGGATTGCAAATTGCAACAGTTTTAAGAGATCTTCATGAACAGTTTGGCTGTTCGTGGAGAAAACAGCTGGAGCAATAACTTTATCAGCTGCCCCAGTGCAAGTCTAAAAGATAAGGGCAGAGGGAGCAGGAAGAGGCCTCCAAGGAGCTGCGGCCCAGTTTTCTGTCAATCTCAGTGTCTGGGCTGTCTTTTATGTGTGCAGTCAGTAGGGACTTAAAAAAGCAAACAGAACACTATGTGAAATCAAAACAGTGGGAACAACCCAGTAAATCTGAGTATGTGGTTGCTCTCGTTGTACAAGCCTGAGAGCAGATCCCAAAGTCAGAGTGAGTTATCTTCTACTCTGTTAAGCCGGAATTGATGTTAGCATGCTACTTAATTTTTTTGAAAGGTTATAAGGGCTTGAGCTTCCACATGACTTTCAGAGCAGCACATTCATGCTTTTTTGAAGCATTACAGAGAGGGAAGAACAAACCCCAAAAAAACTACAAAAAACTTTGTAATACAATACTACAGTATCACCAGTATTGACAGGTCCAATCTAATCTGTCTGTAGCAAAAGATTTTCTCCCCATCATATTAAATTCTGTTCTGCACGATCTATTTTTAACTATTAGTATAAATTTACCAGGCATCTCACACTACGTATAAATATGAGGGAAGAAAAAGGTGAAACTATTGCAAATAAAGTAACAGCTGAAATCTGGGATAGCTGCCAGAGAGGTCAATTAAATAGACATAGGAAAGTTGTTAAAATCATTTCCATTTCACAGCCTGATTTAAAAAAAAAAAATAAAAAATGCTGGATTGCATTTTGATCCATGCCATATCTGACAAAAAAGTTTTCAAAATGCAGTTACCACTTTTGTAGTGGAGGAATCTGCCACATTTCTATACAGTGTAGTGTGTGCCATCCCTCTCTCTTTTGGTCTGATCCAGTCTTTATTTCAAGATTAGCAACCTCGGATTGTTAGCATATAAAACATTGGATAACACTTTTCATGCTATCCACTCAGTTGACACTGATCAACCAAAACAGTTTTAGGTGATCAGTAGGTACTAAATGAGTAGTAAATATTAGCTAGACCTCTGTAATTATTTAGTATGTAAAATATTTCTGGTTCCTTATCTCTTGACAGCAGAGGTCCAGAGTATGGGATCAGCAGTCAGAACACCTGGCACCAAACATACCAAACAGGCAGTGCTTTAATTTGGGGAAGGGAACGTGGGGAGGGGAAAGGTAGTAGACTGAAAGAGTCAAGGTCCTACTCACATAACTGTTCACCTGCATTTTAAGTCTCATGAGACTGTCTTGTCTTCAGAGAGGCAACAGAAGTATAAACCACACAACACCAATGAACCTGGCAGACAGACCATAGAGAACCCTGACAACGTGCTCAAGATCTGTTTTACTGAATCCTGAATAAGCTCTGCAGCCTTCCCCTAGAAACTTGTGCTGAGGGAAGAAAGGAAGTTTTATAAAAAAATAAGTTGGATGTATTAAAAAGGCCATGCATCTTGGTTTCCCAGTATCTAGTTGCTAACTCGATGGCTTTTAATGTTAGATAAAAGGACACATGAAATTTTTCTAGCTGTATTTCTAGGACAGCATAGCCCATGCACCCCATGGCCAAAAATAAGAAAGGTGGAATAACGTGTTCTTCTGGAAGTACAGAAAAGAAGTTTTCTTTTGTTTATAAGGCATCATCAGTACAGCCTGGACGCTGTGGTTTCTCAGGACTGTTGAAGTTGACTTCTTCTCCCAATTTGTCACCCAAGAACTTGGATTTTGCTAGACAACATTACAGAAACCCTGTGTTTATGCTGACAAATTAAGTTCTCAGTTTTAATCACAGACCACTAAATGTTCTGTGATTGATCCTATGTGGAAGAAGGTAATGTGTCATGCATTCAACTACTAACCTTTGGACTTCTATTTTAGTCTTTAAACTAATACAACTTTTTCCCTCACACATTAATACAAAAAGGAAAACACTATAGGATTTCACCTTCGGTCTTGTACATTTCTATGCAGGATTTTAACTCTTCTTACTGACTACATGATTTACATTTTAAACTTCTTTAATTAATACCACTCCACTGTCAGAAAGACAAGTTAATTACGATAATGCTGGTAAACACAATATGTCCTTCATATAAAGCCAAATGCGTCCTAATTTAGATATATGCAGATATATGCAGGCATCTTATTATTTGCTGCCTTAAACCCGAGTTTTCAGTAAGCTGTTCCAAAGGACTTCCAGGCTGCCTAATTTTGGTAAATATTCAACATGACTTCTTTACAATGCTTGTTTTCAGGCTTTAAAAGACCAGCCTTCTCTAGAAAAGCTGCTTCCCTAGTTTAAATGCCTATTCCTGTTCCTCCGTCTGCCAGCCTGCATGCTAGGTTGGTCCTGTCCCCATTCATCCCTTCCACCACTCCCAAGCGTGTTGGGCTCAGGCAGGAGGCCAGTGCCTCACCTCGCCTCTTACCCATCCCTCCCATGACCTCCCTGCCCCGCCATCTCAAACCTGGCGGTCAGGCTATTGCACCCCAGAAGGTCAGAGCACTTGGCTCTCAGCTGCTGGCTTCTGCAGGCCATGCTTTCTTTGAAGTGTTTTTACCATCACCTGTACATAATCTAAATCAACGTATGGTCTTCCTGAGTCTGCAGGCTTCCCCCAGCCATTTGTTGCTTACAGATTTCCAGAGAGCTGAAATGGGTGCTCTTGAAAAGTATAAAATAGGAAGATGTGTTAGTCGGGAGTCTGTGGTCTGTGAAAAAACACCTTTGTCAGACACAGCAGAAAAAGGATTCTGACCTTTGATTTAGGCCTGCATGGTGCTCTGACAGAACACTGATTTAGATACTTTTTTTTTTTTTTTTTAAAACGCACTTGAATACTGGTTGGGTTTAAAAATCAGCAATCCTAACAAAATCACTATGGCAAGTTAAACTACTCCATTAGACAACTGTGTCCCTCAGAAATGATAGATATTTCTAATGTAAATCCAGATAAGCCAGATAAATCTGCATTGGCCACATGCTAAAAATGTTGCCAAAAAAGTTCTCCAGCAGCAAAATGAAAGGTATGACAGAGCTATCTCACTGAACTATGAAACAGCTTCTTGTAAACAAATTGATGATTGTTTAAAAGAACAAACAAACAAAAAAACCAAACACACAAACTAACCTGTAACTTCAATTTAATACTCTACATAATTAATTATCCAGAACTTTGGCAAATAAAACACCACATGACCAGCTATTGTATTCACAGTGTAATGTGATTCAAGGAAAATTTAATGCCACGTAACTACATGTGGTTCAGATAAACACCTTTGCCTGTGGGAACTACAAAACATCACAGCCGTGTAGACCAGTTTGTTCTGATGTTGCCAGTACAGACACATATCGTCTACCAAAACTTAAAGAAAGTAACCACCTAATAATTTCAAAATATAAAAGGTATTTAGCTATGTTGCATTTTATTGTACCGCTCATCAAAGTTTTAGTAGTACTGAACAGCTGCAATATTTGATTTGCACAAAGCGACTGTTCAGTAGCATGCAGTAGATAATAGCTGTTAGAGGTCCTGTAGTGAGTGCCCTGACAGAAACTGATGGAGCATAGTTCTTATAAATGAACATCTACATTTTGTTTTAAAAAAAAGGTCTTTTTTTTTAACAGCTGTTTACTTACGCATTGTGTTGGCATAATAAAAATACTTGAAAAAGTATGCTACCTGCAGTCACACAATTTTCAGTGTCGTAGTGACAGTTAAGTTCACTTAATGAAAGATTTTTTTTTAAGCCAAATAAATTTCAAATCTTGTAATGCTCGAGGGAACTGGTTATTACATAGCTCATCTGAACTGTTTTAACCTTTGGGCTGCAATAATGTGTATTTTTAACAAGCTGTCCTTGCATTCATGCAAGAGAATACCGTTGCCATTGATTGACTTTTAGCTAACAAATACCTCGTCCATGGTTACATACAGGTATAAGAATGGTGATTTTAAAGCTTTCCTAAGTAAACTAAAAGAATACAGACAGAACTTGTTTTCAGAGTTGGATTTTATATACATTATATTTACTTCAGGGCATTCACAATATTACTACATTTTCTTTCAGACCCACTTATGCTACTGCTGCAGCAAAAGGCAATGTTCAGACCGTTGAGCACTCTATAAACATAAAAAGCAATTTACACTACCTGTAGATAGATTTTGTTATGCCTCTGCCAGACAGGAATGGTTAGTAGGAGCATTAGGAAGGGTGGTGAAGGATACTAATATTGTTCAGTGAAGTTACCCGATGGAGAACAAAAGAGCAAAAACCTAGGTTCCAAATCTGTTAAGATTTTCAATAGAAGCAGCTTACTAGCAAAACAAAAAGTTCTTGTTTTTACTAGGAATGGTCCTTACTCCACCAAAGGATCCCATTAAATGCCTGTTTATAGAAGGTCCAACAAACTCATGTCAGAGGCTTTTCTTTTATTACTATAATTCAGCCTATTCAAAGTCTTGCTGAATAAGAGGTACTGTATAGCTTCTGCCACTCAACCATGGAAAACAACATGGCTGATGTTTCTTCTAACTATTAAATAATAATTTATATTGTGGTTATCTATTATTTATGTAAAATTTGTCATTGCTACTTAATGTGGTATTTTTCGTCTCCGCTTAGACTATTACTCCGTTTTCTTACTTACCATTGCCCATTTTGTAAAATGGACACGTATATCACTGCATTTACACTCGTCCATTAAAATAATAATTTTTGTCACCTTCCAAACTCAATTGTACTGCAGTCAGTTATCTAGGCTTTAGAGTAACACTCCAAAATTGTCATTTGTTGATGACTTAAGTGCTACTTTGTCACATTCACAGTGGTGTCCCTCACTTGCAAATAGTAATAGTTGACTGCTCTTTGCTGAATTTGACACACACACACCGAGAGACACAAACTGACTTGAGCTGCATATTAGTCAATCTTCATTCTTCACTATAGAAAAGTTGACTGAAGATTTTGTTACTGCAGTTTCAGAAATGCGAGTATTCAGAAAACTGGCCGATTAAATAGGTACATAGTATTAAAAAGAATATTCTATTAACCAAAATCCAAGTTCTGAGGAAGTTCTGTAAGTAGCTTGAAAGAGTTATTTGTTGTGCCTGTAACACTCTTGAACAGGAAGAGTTCTGTGGGGAATTCGGTACTAAACTGACCCATGCTATGCCTTTCAGTGACCTGCTTATCATGAATATTTATGTGCTTATTTTCTTCAAGTTTTTTAGGGATTCTTCAACATGGATTATGGTAAGTACAAAGTGTAATACTAAGAGAAACTAGGACCTTTGCCCCCAGCCCCCCACTCAGCTGTTACTGCAAGTTAGGTTCCTCATTCATCCTCCGTTACTTTACTGCATCAAGGCTTAGCACTGAAATATTTCTTTTTAAAAGGGTTACACTGATGAGTTCTGCCTTTTGGAAAGCATAAAAACAGTCACTTTTTAATATTTTTTTTTTTTTTTTTAGTGAATGAGATCATAGGAAGAGATATGTCACAGATCTCAGTGTCACATGGAACAACAGTGGCCAGCCAGCCTGCACGTACATGTCCTGGATCTCTGGAGACAAGAATATCTGACGGAATCCAGTAATGAATAAGCTTACAGCTAAACATCCATGAAAACTTAACAGTTTCTCTGAATATTTCTTCATCCTCTTCCTCTTTAGACTTACTGTGCTTCCAACTCTGTGGCCTTTATGAACTGGAACAGTGGATCCTTGCAAAGCCCTTTTAGTGGGTTACATTTTTGATGTAGAGACAGAGCATTTTAATTATAGTTCCTCAGATGCTGTAAAGAGACTTCTTAAAATGGACACACAGAATCTACACCAGATATTTTAACTGTTTTAAAGTTACAAGCAAGCTTTGCTCTTTGCATTTAAATAGAATACTTTTATATTGCAAGTGCTTCAGATGTGTGGAGATGTTAGTTTGCTCTCATAATATTCACAGTACTGAATGTGGAAAAGGTTTAATACACATCTTCAGTGTGCTGCTTTCCCTTAGAGATAGTATAGTTTGTAACTGATGTTTTGTAACACCTTTCGATCATTTTGGAAAGCCTTTTAAAGCTTCTATTGTTTAATTTTTTTTAATATGATCTTCCAGTGGCAAATCATACCTGTCATCTGAAGCCAATGCCATGGAAGCCATTGTGTATACAAATACTGTAGTGTTTTCTTTCTTAGATTCATAGGAAGCAAAGCCAAATGTAGATCTGCACTTGTTTATAAACTGAAAATGTTACTTGATAGGCTGCAAAAAGACCATTCCATCATGAAAGTGTTGGGATAGAAATGACATTCCAAAAAATTAACTTTTATAACTTTGTGGATAATCTTCCTGTTCTTTATTAGCACAGGCTCCTCCTTGAAATAGCTTTTTCTTAGAAAGTTACATTTGTAATCAAATTTGAGCAGTAGGATTTTAGATTAAAAAACAGCAACATCAAAGCCATGTTAGATACAGAAGAAATTTTAATATTTGCTGAGGATCTAAGTGTTCCTGTTATCCGTACAGAATATGGTTTTGAAATCACCAATTCAGTGGCATTCAAATTTTCCATGCAATAAATCATTTGATCACATCTCTATCTTTTATGTGCTGCATGCCTGACCATGCCACTTGGAAGTCCTAAGGAGATGACAATTACAGTTCCTTAAATTTAAGCTGTTTATAAATGTCAGTTTGCTAAGAAGTAATTTACTGTGAATTAGTGGTTAGGTAGTAGAACTTGCCCATGTTTAATTGTAAACACGTGAAGCAGAAGCTACCAAAGAAACACGCAGTAAACTTTGTAAACGCAGTAAACTTTGTGCTGTGCTCAAAGGATGCATTTCCCTTACCCACATAATCTGATACATTTGAAACAATCTGTTTACGTCGTTGTTAAAAATCTCAGGCCTCTATGAATAGAAACCTAGGAGAGGATCTGAAACTGCGTGCTTTGGCCACGAACATTTCCCTCCCCCAGAAGACACTGTCGTTTACAAAGCTTTCTGATATGGAACATACAGGGTACAACTGCCACAGCAAAGTAAGATCAGAAATACACTGAACCTCAAAACATTTCAGATGTTAGTTTTAGTTCCTTGTTCGAGTGAACCAGGATGCTCTAATGAAAATTAAGAGCGAATACACTCAAAAAATTTGAAATACAGAAAATGTATTTGCATTGAAACTAGTTTAGACAATTGTGGATGTTTTAGCGGTTTAACACATGTGGAGCACATGCCTCTTTCTGTGGAGAATTAATATAGACTCTTAAAATTCCAGTAAAATGGTCTTAAAGTGGATACCATTACTGAATTGTAATACCTGTAAGAATAAACAACAGATTCTACTGATGTTGCACTTCGGCAGACAGTCACAGGGAGAACTTTCCATTGAGCCTTCTGCAGGCAAAACATTACACCTAATTTAAGTCGGCACCCAGGCAATACCATTAAAGTAGCTATAATCCCATCTTTGTAATAGCTGAATCATGAACTTTTAAAAAGACCATATATTAAGCGGGTGAAATTATAACTCTTTATCGATGTAATTCCTTTTAAGAGTGCAGCCTAAGGCTACTATCTTGATGTTTCATAGTTATTTCAAACTACTTAATGCAAGGCCACTATGTGCGTGCTGGGAATCATAAGCATCTTTTTTGTGAATGTATTGTTCAATGGTGCAAATCTTTAAATTTGCAGGAAAAAAATGGCAGGGCTGTAATCTGAAAAGTGTGATATTGTAATTGTCACTTAGCAATGGTGCTTTACTCTGTCCTCTACTCATTTACGTTAAAGATCCTAGAAAAGGATTCACATGCTCAGAAATACATCTACTTACTTTTTTAACACCTTAACAAATCAACCAACCAAAACACACACAACACTGTAAACTATGTAATTGTCTTCAGACTATGTGCTGGTGGCAAGGCATGTTCCAGTTTTCATTCATGTATTGGGTCTTTTGCATTAACCATGGTTTGTAGGAGAATTCTAACTTAAAAGCTTTTCATACTGTATGGGATTTATGCTCCTTTATCCTACTGGTACAGGCTCTCCTTGCAAGTTCTCCAAGTAGCTGGAATTCACACTGTACCTAAAATATAGGAGCCCAAACAATCCGGAGTTGCTATGCACTAAATTTTCTGATGCCTTTAAATACCTTGATGCCTGTAGACATAGAGATGCTTTCCTATTTAAAAATGAAATAAAAAAAAAAAATATAGCTTTGGATACTAAAGCAGTTTTGTATTTGCCTTGTAAAAGCTTCAATACAAGGGTCTTAATTTTATTTTAGCTTGTGTGATAACGTAGGTAAAGACTGTTAATCTTGTATAATTTTAGTGATATAAAAAGCACACAATCTCTATTGGACTATGCAAATTTAATTAACAACAGAACCCAGCAACTGTTGATATTTTGTTGGCATCCACTTCCTTGCCCTTAAGTCCTTTCTTCTCCCCAAGTACTTTTCCAAAACTTTTTAATAATTTAGATTATCCTGAAGGAAAGCCTTAATGATGAGGTAGTTTTTCTATAAGGAGGGTCAAAAATCAATGTTAAAAACAAAAAATTAAGGGATAGTATATTAATCCAGGGGGGAGGGAGGTGATTTCTGAAATTACCATAAACTAGCAATCTGAATTTCTCTAGTAAAACTTTCATGTTATCAGGGGAACTGCCATCCTTTTTAAACCAAAGAATGAAAATGTCATGACAGTTTGTTCTGATACAAACAAAGCTTTGAAACTCTATTTTTGATACTCATAATGGATGTCATTCCTTGAGGTTCGGAAGTTGTTCAAATTGAAGTTTTGTATTTAAAAATGTGGGACAATAAAGATTAAGTTCTAGATGTTTACAGAGCCTTGTATTGTAATTTCATGTACATTTTGTATTTTAAACATTTTTGTAAGTTATGATTGCAGTGCTACTTGCAGAAATAAAGGGAAAAACTTGCATTTAGGCTCTTAAATCGTAGTGTTCAAATAAATAAAAATAATGCAAACACGTTGTCATTTATTTAAAATGCAGCCCCAAATGCTGAGTGGGAAGAAACTCCCTATTTGTCATGCAGTGGTAAACAACTATGCTCAGTTGTGATATAGGAAATGAGGGACATGCTAATACTCCCCCTAGAAGAGTGGTGGTTTTGAAGCAATATGGTAAGAGTTTGGGGCTTAATTTAGAGGCAGCAACAGTGGGCCTGTACGTATGTGATGTCAGCAGAGCTGACAGAGTATCAGTTTGTGCAGTAACTGGTGGTTTCCTGTTTGCAAGTATCATTGTTTCAATGAGACAATCAGAAGATTATTTTGAGAAATTATTCCAGAAATTATTATTCAGAGAGTGCATCACAAACAGTAATTTCCATTCCTGAAAGGATATTATCATAGGCAAGATGCAGTTAAAATGTTTCAGAAATAGACGTAAGAGTCCTACAAAGTCTAAATTATTTGCCAAATCTTGGCTGATCAAGCAGTACTGAGGGAAACGCCTTTGCAATGGTATAGTAGATTTAGGCCTTAAAACCTCATCTCAGTGATATTAGTGCTACTGAAAAGATCTTTATCTCCCTTGCAGTTTTGTTACAGGGTCTTTTACTTGTCTGTGTAATCCCTAGATGTGTTAAGGTACGCACATGTTCCAAACTCAATGCTGCAGCAAAGCTCTGGCCTTTGGTTAGCAATGCACACCTGCCCGAGAGAGAGAAGAGGAGCCGCGATCGCACACTGATCTCCTGCTCACATTGCTCGGAGAGAACATGGGCCACTTTAGGATTAGCCTCTTATTTATCTATAAATATAGCAGAAAGAGGTAGCTACAGTGCCAGGAACTGAATGCAAAGTAATTATATCTGAGTTTTACTAAAAATAGCACAAACAGTTTGAAAGCTTTTCCACATGTTTTTTTTTAGTATGATTACCCAGTATATAATTAGCATATACCAACACTAGTAATAATGCATGGATTGACTGCGTATACTTCGCTGTCAATTCAAGTCTTCTTTCAGATGCAAATAGGCTGAAGGCTGATTCACTAAGATTGATGGGATAGGAGAGATGAGAGGATATGCAGTCACGCCAGGGCATTTATAGCTGAGCGTGGCTAACCCCGAGCACTCACGCTGACACCCAGATCTGTAGTATTGCAGAGAGGAGACTTTATTCCGGACATTGTGAAAACATCACTTCTACCTTGCAAAACACTGTTTTGTAATTTCAGGTAATCAGAGAGAAGGAATGCCCTGTTAAAGTAATTTCCTTTAGAAGAATAATCAGAAGTTTCTGTTCGTTTAGGACCCAAATCCAAAGGAGGCAGAAATCAAGGCCTTTTAATTCTCTCATTGTAGCTAGTATTTCCTTAGAATATTCCATAGCATTACTTGTGCTATCTGCTTCCCTCTGCTCGTTTCCAGACTTCAGTCCCTCTCCCTGAAAACTGTTCCAGCCTAACTCAAAATACTGCTGTATACTTTGATTCCAACACCTACTCCACTGTAGTGAATTAGGTGAGGATTGAGATCTTTTCCAAACAGTCCCCCCAACTTTTCCCACCCCCCCCCCCCCCTTAGCTTTAATTAATTTACCAGAATAATATTCAGGAACTAGCCACTGCTGAAGTGATTAAAGTATTAAGGTACATGAAAGGTCATTAAGAGCGTACTCGGTTCAACATGGAAAAGTAAAAGGATTTCTAATATATTTAAATCACATAGATTTGCATACAGACTTCTCTGCTAATCTAAATTTATGCTGAACTTTATTCTGCTTACTAAAAAGGGTAATGTTTATCAGTCATTCTTAACACACAAAAAACATTGTAATTTGCTGACGTTCTCTTAGAAATTAATTATTTTACAATAACCTACTGTTACCTTTGTTACCAGTAACATCTGCTACATGTACAAGATAATAGAAGGAAAAAAATTAACCAGAGTTTAAGATAAAGAAGCAGTAAGAGCAGGATACTTGCTTTGCAAAGACTTGTATGTACCATTAATTTTGTTTTAGAAAAGATAAGTCTGCTAGAGAAGTCAAGCTATACAAATTCTCTGAGCTGTTTCTGCAAGTTTAGAGTGATTTTTTTGTTGGTTTATTATTAAGTTTATTATCTTTAAATATGGTCTAAAAACTGATAAAAAAAAAAATCTCTCTCCCTGACTGTCATTGTTGTGACATCTGCTGGTAAGAGCTGGAAGAGTGTAGTCTGTGCTTGCTCCCATTACACGGGCTCTCTCTCCAAAAAGTCATTCTATGACCTTTCTCATTAGACACCTTTCTTCATAAAAATACCTACAAAAGACAATGTTGCAATTCAACTTTCCCTACAGAAAGATTCACTGTGACAAAGCAAATAGAAGAGAAATACACGCTTCTGCATGCAGGAGCTGTGTTACCCATAAAGACAGAAGGCAACCAATGAAAGGATAAAAAGTTGGGTCTCGAAGAAATCAAAAAGATGTACAGCATGGAAAAATCCTGAAGGTTGGACAGACTGATTCCCTAGCTAAGAGGGTGGGAAGCATGGGCTAAAGGGCCTGAAATTATATAGGGCAGACAGTCTGAAAATAATAAAGAGCAGTTCTGATCAGAGAGGTCCTGCTCCTTGCATCAAGAAGTTCAATGCCAACAAATCACTCTGAGAGTTCATATTGGAAACAATTGACAGTGAGTATTTGAACCCCAGATGCTGTTTGTTGGGTGTTGGATTTTTGGGCTTTTTTCCCACCAGTCTTAATAACAAGACTCCACTTTTGTTTCTAGTATCAATGGTGTTCCATCCTCACATGCACTCATACTCTTTCCTATCCACCTGACCTCTAGTATATGAGAAAAACTGCTGTCAGTCTGTTCTTCTCTGTAATTTTTCATCAACATGTCATCATTTTCAAATAGTAGTTATGCGTCTAAAGAGGACTTAGACATTCATGAAAATACTGCTTGGGAATGCACTGTTGGATAATCAATGGTATCACATGAAATAAGGTGAAGGGAAAAGGAAGCAACTACTTTTAGAAGTTCTTGTGTCAGTGGAATGAGAAATGACTTGGAATGGTCCTTTTAATAAAAAGCAGAGAAGACAAGGAAGCAGACTGTTGAAAATCTTGTCAGTTGGGAAGGCGAGTGATTCTAACAAAACACGTAGTTTAAAAAAAAAAAAAAAAACAAACAAACCACAAACCACAAAAAATAGCCAACAAACCAATAACCACCTCTACACCTTAACAATTATAGCATCTAGTACCAAACATACAAGTCCCTAAGCCAAACTTCTAACATACTAAATCTTCTGCAAGTAGCAAGAGCAAAGCTAGCATAGCACTGGCTCTAACACTAATATCAGCTTTTGGGATTTAATCTGGTAGCGAGCACTTTTTTTTTAGGACAAAGTATGAAAGGTCAGGGTTGCCTTCCTAAATTTAATATAGCTTGGTACAAAGGGTGTGATGGATTCTCTCTGCCAAGGTCGTAGCAACACTGCAAAAAATATACACCCCACAGAACAGCTGAGCATTCTCCCAGTTCTCTCACACGCATCATAAATTTCTCCTCATTGCAATAAAAGGATCTGTTTGTAAATATTCCGTTAACTCCCTGGTGTATCCATCACCCAAGTCTTTCTTACAATGTGCTGGAAAAGGACAAGACAAACTTTTAGAAGTCAGTATGTCACTATTTGCAAGTAGGAAATTCTGCGAGTATGATGTAAGAAGAGATTTTTCCAGCCTTCTGTCATTTAAACAAGTGCCTTCAAAGCTGCTGCACAGCCTGCTCCAAAGCACTGCTTTTCTATGATTTAGTGAATTATGCTTTAGTTTTAAGATCTGGCATTGTAAGAAATGCATCATAATAAAGATGCAACCATTTAGAAATCAGAAACAGCAGATGTGGAGATTTCCAGTTTAACTGCCATTAATTCGACACATACACTGTGTGCTTTTTATCCAGCACCTCCGTGTGTACTGGTTGCTCATAAAACATTCATCCCAACAACTCTCTGTTACTTAGAACAGTTGCTGTTCAGGTCTCTGCTGTGTGATCGTCTTAAGTTCTTGTATTAATTGTTCCTGTCTCTAGCTGCATTAATTGGCACGCTTACTGTTTTGTGGATACGTGCATTTGTGCAATTCCATGCTCCCAGCATTTCTTCCCTTCCTTACCAGGAATAAAAATTTGCTTATAAAATCTTCAACAGAAAGCAAATATGAGAGGTCAAGGATAACTTTATTCAAGTAACAGCAAATACCACCCTGTGACATTTGCCAGTAGCTGGATGAGGAGTACAAGTCATCAAGCCAATAGGACAAATAAGGCAATACTGAAACTGAATTAAGTGCTACTATGGGATTATTTTTTCTAAGGATATGAAAAAAAGAAGCTATGCCAAGAATGTCATCATTGCCATCTGACCTCACCACTGACAGAAATCATAATGGAAAAGTTGCACAAACAATGAAGGAAACAAGCAATCCAACACTGGCAAAATACTGGGCTGAACGACATCGTGGTTTGGAGAGACAGGGAGAGACAGACATACATTTTGTGGCTGTCAGCAGAGTTTCACTGAGTCTAAAATGATGATTGTCTGAGCCTAAACCCTTTGGAATTAATCCAGCTGCTAAAATTACACTGGAGACCAAAAAGGCTTCCTTAGCTAGAAAGAGAAATACAAAACATACAAAAGAAAAAAAAATTTTTTTTGGTTACTGAGCAGGTCTCTCCAATTGCAGTCTTCCACTACTACAAAAGGTTAACCTCAGCTCCTACTTCAGAACAGAAAAGCCTTTCGCAAATTTCTTAGCAACACTTTTTAGATCGCAGCCAAGCCATATAAAACACCCTTTCGATAAGCAAGGGTTAAACGTATCACTGACTAAGCAGGGCATGTTCTAGTGTTTATTGTTCAATTTTTCTGTGCCATTTTTGCCCTCCCTCCTGGATCCCCCCCAAAGGGACTGTGCCTTCATTGCTTTATATCACTTGCACATATATTACACTATGCTCTAGATTTTTTCCAACAGTACACGGACTCTTAGCAGTTCAAACATTGGACTAGTTGAGTAAAATGGAATTCTATCAATTCTAACAAAAAAAAATCACATTTGTTTGGAAGGACACAGCCAAAATACAGTATAATACTGAGTGACATTAAATATTCAAACAATGACTAAATCTTTCATAAACAAAGTGGCAAAAATGAAAAAGGCAATTAAATTCTATCTTTCCACTGAGCTTGTAAGATAGTTTTTAAGCTCCATTGTGTTTCTTTCTTCCAAAATACACTAGGGTAGCTTATGCATCACTGAAGGCCACTTTGCCAGGTGGAGATCTGCTGCAGATAGGCCCAAGCAAGCAGAATCAGAACTGGATAGCATGCAACATAAAAAGAAATGCTTATTGGTGATGTTAAAAATAAGAAAAAAAAAGAAACCACGTTGTTGAGATATGTGGAGCGCTCTCGTTGAGCTGTTCTGGAAGAGTTTCTCAAGCTCCCCAAATTGTTAAAACAAAACAAAGAAACCTTCAAATCACATTTTCTACTCTCAACAGCATATTGACTTTTTTAGGATTAGGTTTTTGGGGGTGGGTGTTTTATGGGGGTTTTGGGTAGGGTTTTTTTGAGAAGATAAACTGCAGCTTGGGGGTGGGGGCAGGGTCACTACAACATTTAATCAATGTAGAGATCCCATCTTCATGCCTGCTGTTCTAATTCCCCCCCCCCCCCAAAAAAAAAAAAAGTCAGGGGTAGGATAAAAGTTAACAAACAATTAGACACAACTCATCTTTTCACTGAGTTTTCAGGACACTTCTCTGATGTCTCTTGTTTAGCAAATGAGGTGCGAGTGCTCACAAACACATACCTGAATCCAGTTTATAATCTGTGAGCTTCCCAAAGGCACAGACGTTGGCCATAAAGTGAAAAGTTAATGGCACACCAGCTTTAGCTTTCTATTTGCAACTGAGAGGGAGATTTAGGATCACATGCAGTTTGAATTATTTCTCCCCATTTGTATATTTTGAGTCAGTATTTATTCTCAGTAAGACTCCCACAAAATAAACATAAGCAAGCAGGAATAGGAGATGAAACCTCATATGCAGAAATGTCACTGCGGAAAACAGCTTTGGCCTGCCTGCACTGAACCAAACAGAGCTAATCAGGAGGTTCACAGCTTCTACAGTGTCCTTCTGTACCAAGCTCCAGTGACGCCACTGCGGCTTCTACTGATAATTAACTAAGGACTGGACTATATTATACCTTTTTCTGACCATAAACAGTGATAGAAAATAGCCTTTCCCAGAAGAGACTAATGGAATGACAGCTAGCCAAGACACAACGTCTCCAACTGAAAGCGAAGTCTGAATTTCTGGTACTGCTGCTAATACGGCAGTCACACATACTTAATCATAGGGCTGAGGACAGCAAAGCAGAAGAGTTCAGTGGAGACTTTCTTGTAAAAGGAGAAAATGCTAGGAAGCTTACAAAGAGGAAAAGGTTGGAAATCTGCTACCCCTGAGGGGTGGGTAGTGTCTGGTCTCTGTCAAGAGCCAGTAATAAGCTACACATAACTACAGCGTGCTGTTTTCAGTGTACAGACTGGTACAGAATACAGGGCCACAGTGAAACTGTGTTCTGCAGCGAAGAGCAGTAGCCACCAAAGGGAGAAGAGAGAATTTAACACCTCATTGAGGCAAAAACTAAGTTTTGTAAAAGAATTGATGTTTAATATGTGGAAACACTTACATACATACGGAGCCTTTATTCTAACCAAGAGGGTGGTCCAACTGTCTCCTATGCAAGAAAATAATAGGATCTGGAAGAAGGGGGACAGCAGGAGAGATTAAAGTAGTATAAGTCCTCTAGAAGACTTGAAAGGAAATAAGGGCTGTAAAAGCTATAGATGCCCTACGAAAAAGGTAGAAGACACAAAGGCTAAACCCTTAAGTAGCTCTTATCAGAAGGGGAAAGAGCAAAGCTGTTTACTGCACAGAAGAAGAGCTTTCTCACATAGTATAAATACAGCTAGACTAAACATGGTGTGGGTTGTTTATTTATTTCTACACCTACATCTTTCATTTAAAAAAACAAGCAAACACAAAAAAGCCCCACACCACCCAAAACACTGCTTGCTCTGGGCAATTAATGCTGTATCACAATCTAAATCACACTTAACTCAGGCTAGTTAAAGTAATCTGGGTCCTTATACTAACACGTGGTGAATCTATAAATTGAGACTTTGGGACACTTTAGCAAGTGACCAGCTACCCAGTACTTCACCCACTCCATTGAAATGGTAACTAAGCAGGTTCCCAATTCAAAAGGCACGGCTCAGGGAAGAGCTGATAGTAGATGTGCCACAGAGGCAAAAATAACTTCTAGTAACCGTTGGCCATACTGGAGGCTCTCTGCTGGGCAATTTATTGGCTACATACTTGAACCCCAAGGCTCACAGGGGGCAGAACATCACAGCATCGAATAAACTTCGGTAAAATGGACAAATATGTCTTAGGATGTACTAATTTTTCAGTATCACTGCATCGTAGACTATTTGTGCTATAATTTTGGTTTTAATCCACTTTCCATTATGAGATATTTCAAATAAATGCAGAAAATTCATGTTAGTCACCAATGAGACAAACTCCACTCAGTTGGAATGCAGCAAGTGTTTAATATTAATCATAGGAAGTCAAGAAAATAAGAAATATCATAGTTAGCTGAAATATATATGGGTTTCAAGTAGGTGTTACATAGTTATCTGAGTTCGTGCAGGTCACTAAGGCAAATGTTTTCTTAGGCAATCATAATTTTAATTCCATCAGGTTATTTTCCACTACATCCCACAGAGATAACATAAGATCTCTGTTAAGTACTGTGATCCCCAGTTCCCAGAATTCAATACATGTTTCGGTTGACATTTCAGGTCATGTACATAAAGCATTTTAGATTCTTATCAGTTATGATGTGGACCTTTTTGTCTCAGTATTTGTCAACATACCACATACTGATGATGAGTTGTTACACCACTGATCTTTCTCGTAACTCAAACTTTCAACCATTCACAGCTTTATCAATTATTTTCCTCCCTATTCCCAGATAGATTCACCATTTAAAGTCAGTCCCAAACCACAGGAAATTTAAGGTGTTGATGGAAGGATAAGTTCTTCTTTCCCACTCCATACCACTTAGGGAATCCATATCAGATTCCACTTGGGAGGAGAAGGACCAGTAATACAGATTCTCCCAGTTAGGAGCCCTAATTCAAAAGCCAGGATTAGACAGGTTCAGATGATGCACTCACAACAGTTCCCCAGCTCTCACTGTACTCATGAAGGAAGAAAGCTGCTAAGCAGCAAATGTGCGGGGAGAGGGGCAGGATAGTGCTATTCAAGTGCTTATATTATGTGCAATATACATCTGCAACGGCAGTAATGCCTCCTGCCAGCTCTTCGGTTAGAGCTGTTTGCGTTATCTTGCTTCATTCTGTTCATTTTATCATATTTACAGTCTTCAGCTCCAAAATTCTACTGTTACTGAAAGATACTCAGGTTCAACCTAATGCCTTATTTATGCTGCAACACCAATTTCACTTAAGTAACAGATGGTGGTTGATGAACCCTAGAAATTTAACATATGTTTCTCCTCTCAGTTTCATTAATTTAAAAGTAATCAATAATTTATATAAAAACAATTAATTCAGTGTCCCTCTCTTGTTCCTACAACAGTACAGAACCATCCAAACCACATGAAGCAATTGCCTCAAATACTAGCCGTGCTAAACAACTGCTCAGAAAATCTTCAGTCTCCCCCTGCCACAAAAGGTACTACCTGGAAGATAGTATTATGCAACTGGTTGTTTCCACAAAACAAATGCACAACTAAAGAAAAGGATACGTGAAGGTGTATTTATGAAAGGCAGCATTAAATCTTACATAACAGATTCCTGGTATCCCAAAATTCACCACAGTCCATGTCTCAACAACAACAAAAAAATTAAGTGAAAAAACCCCACCCTCTACAACCTTATTCATCTAAAAAGTATTGCAGAATTCTGCATGCAGAAATCTCCCTTTGTAAGGAACAAGATACTTGGCAAAAGGGGCTGGATTCAGAGGCACAGCCAGGTAGGACTGATGACTCAGTGAGGGCTTTCAGGAAAAGAAGCCATTCCATAAGGGAAAAAAAAAACCAACCCTCCTTCCGCAAGATGTCTTCGTGCTATAGTAGGGTTAAGAGGAAATCTTTGTTTGCTCAGTGTTGGGAACATTTAAAATATTTTCTCTAAAAAGTCCGCATAATTAAGGCTGGCCTTGGTTGGCCTTCCAGCAACAACTGTAGCCAGTCCACTGGCTTCACACAGCTGGAGCAATGTTTACAAGAGTTGGAGAGCTGAGCGCTTCTCAGAACATGGTGGGTGGGCTGGGAACAGTAGGCACAAAGTGTGCTCACGCTGCACAGCAGCAAACTGTGCATTTACCAACATCGACACCCTCCTCTGCGCTCCAAGCTCTGACTTAAAAGCCAAACCATGCACCTCAGTTTGTCAGACACCTCTTGATACTTCCTATAAATATCTTCCCATCAGCATGTCCTCCCAGAAACGTCCATTAAGTTACTCTTACAGCGGTGCAGAAAGGATTATTTATAAAGCTCCACATTAGCAGTCTTTTAGGGAACGTTGCAGTAAGATAAATGCAGAGGCACTTTTTGAAAGGGAGGAATGTTTTCCCATCATGAAGCATTATCAAGAGAACATTATCTTCAGTACTTTAATACATTTCAGTCAAAAGGCTATATGTGCGGTTTGACTATTGGTCTGAAATGGACTGCATTTACTGTATTCACCTAGAAAAAAAATTTTTTTTTTTTTTTTAAGATATTTCTTTGTGCTTCTAAATGAAAGTCTGAACAACTGGGGGGGAAGAAGGAGATTAAAAAAAAAAAAATTCACAAGTTACCAATCTTATTCAGTGTTGAGATACTACATGAAAACAGAGAGCACGCAAAGATAAATTTGAAACTAAATGCTAACAATGTGCTTCAAATATACCCAAATGTAGCCAAAACTAGATGAGCTCCTTTTACAAATGAAGTCTAGATTTAGGCAATATCAGAGGTAGCCTGGGCAGTGATGGCTGGCCTAGACTACTGGTGCAATCCATTCAGAGAAAGGTTCAAGAAAATCACACAACAGATAACTGGATATACAATGCTTATTATGCAGAGGTTACAAAGCGTCCACCACACAGAGTGGGGTATATTCTGAAGAGGGAATACACAAAGAACAAGCCAGAGAAATGCAAGACCCTTAGATCCGAGACACAGTCGAGGCTATGTCACAAACACAATTTGAGGAGATCCTCATGAGCATCAAAAGGTAGGACAAAAGCCTTCCTTTCACACTAATTTTATCATATCACCCTTATATAAGTTGCCACTTCCATTTTCATATTAAAAAATCCAAACTAACCTACGATGCTTTACTCCTTTTAGCACTGCAAAGCCACCACAGCAACAGGGAGTATTTTGGATTATTTTCCATATTATTCATGGTCACCTATTTGCAAACCTTGCCATTGGTGAAAAAGAAGAGAGTCTGAGTTTCAGATCTTAGATTCTATTTGTCATTCATGAAAAACATCTTGTAAATCTATTGAATTTTGAGTGATTGAAAGGCAGCAAGCATGAGACTCCATATAATTTCTAGAACCCATTTTAAGAGAGAAGAGAGGATAACTGGTAACCTCTCTAACATTGTATTTTCCAGTGAAGCAGACTGTTGTGCAGTTACCATTCTGCACAGCACGGCTGCTCACTCAACACCTAAACAGGACAGATCTGCAAAGCACTGTGCGTTACTTGCATCAAGAAAGGTACTGAAAACCTGATCCCACTGTTGATCTGGGGGACTACAGATGGAGTGTTTTTAATAAGAAGATTCAAAAAATACCCTATGGCTTATGTGGGTAAAAAATAAAAATGAATGATAAACCACAGAGTCTTATTTTTCCTGGGTACACTGAACAATAGAGAAAAACATTCAAGTGGGGGGCAGGGAGGGCAGTGGTTTTGAGCATTCAGGAAAAAATGCAAGTCCTCTTACACAAAGAGTTTGTAGAATTCAATTTTTAGTAGCATAATCTGTTAAACAGCAACCATATTTTTCCTGTATACTTCACAGATTTTATATCTATAGCTAATATGAAACTATTTCTGAAATCAGTAACAACACATAGGAATGGGAAGAATTTCTGAAGAGACGTGCTGTGATTGCTAAATAGAATTCAAAAGTTACTCATTAATTCAGTAATAGCTTTTCCTCAAGAATATCTCACTCAAGTGCCAGAGTTACAAATTCAAGGGTTCTGAGATCCAAGGGTGCTGCTTCATCACCAGCTCCATAATTATACCTCAAAGTTATGTGCTTTTTACTGTGACATCAATACAAATATTACATGTTTCCTCTTGCTAAATAAGTTTTGTTTCACTGGGATGAAAACTGAGGTCTGGTATAAGAAAAGTTGTTCCTTGGCTCTTCCTTCTGATTTCAAATCCAATTTCCTACTCTACATCTAGAGGCTAAACCTTCATTTATACTCAATGACAGACATGCAATGAACAAACGTGCAGTTGTATCCAGCCACCTCTCCCCCACTTTCGTTTATTTTAATTGTCTCCAAAAAAAATCTAGTCCATTATTTTATAATCAGTTGTGACTGCAGCTCACGAGACTAGCAACACAAGCAGAACGACCTCGGCGCTGTTAATCACATCCCTATTTGTCCAGCTTTTTGATGTAACTACACTCAGTGCCACTGAGGCTGCATTGCTGGCAGTTCCACAGCTACTCAGCTGGTTTAGTTAAATCTACAAAGTGCTTTGAGTCATTTTTCTCCTTACCTTCACTGCTCCATTTCTGGCCTATCCAGAATTATCCCAAGAATAGTCTGCCAGCAGTAATGCCCTTTGGCTCCAGCTCATCCCATCCACAGTATTGGCTAATACGGCAGACTGCCTCCTCAGCATATTTCCAACCTGCTTTTCCTGTTCCAAACAGGTCAGAAAATCATACCACCTTCTAAATCCTTAGAAGAGTGATTTTAATCTCTATGCCACTAGTCAAAGTAGTCTAGTCATTACAAGCCCTCTGAAAGCCACAATATCCAAAATTGAACTTGCCCTGCAGTTGGAAGGTCTTCAGGCCCACTTCAGTTGTGAGTTACGACACTACAACATCACTGTGTTATTTCCTCGAGTGGCTATATTTAAGAAAGAGCAATTGGATGATCTCCTGGTGCCAGTGAACTGAACAGGGAAAAACAAACCAAAACAAAACCACTAATCCCAAAATACTTTAATATTTCCTTCACAATTTCCCCTGTGATGCCATCATCAGTGCCTAGGCCCATGGCATCATAATTTACTTTCTTTTCCACACCAGCTCCAAAACTGTCCCCACAAACTGAAAACTCTGAAATTCAGAATCCTTTATTTTCTGGGGGCTTATTTTACAAAGTAAGATCAGGTTACTCTAACAAAAACACTGACATGCTGTTATCTCTCAGTCACCAATATCTTTTAGCTGAGCAAAAAGATTAAATTTAGACGACAAGCAGAAGCTGCCATCCTTTCAAGCCTCTTCCTCCTCACAAGCAAGAGAAATGGTCTATTATTCACGTAAGCACCAACAGGCTTAATTCAAACTTTTTACTGCTTGTTTAGGATATATACACTGATGGCCCGCAGATCACCATCTAACCTGTGCTCCAGATTGCATCAGGAATATAATATATTTGACTTCTGATAAATCATTTTAGAAGGATTTAAGAGGTAAATACCACACACAAAACATACCACATTGTAACTAACCTTACAATTTATATTCATCAGGTATAGATTACTTCAATGTCAGTAAAGATTAAGCAAAATTGACTGTATTTTTAAGTTTCTGCATTGCTTTTCAAAAAAGGCAGTCCTGATCTTTTAAAGGACATTTTAAATTAATGTTATTACTACAATTAATATTCAACATAGTTTGCGTGGATTTTCACAGTAAAATCCATGATTGCACAAGGACTGCATTGCATCAAACAAAAGACACACACGCCTAATCCAATGGGAACGAGACCCACATTTCCAGACCATGCTTAAATAAGAACTCATCGGATTAAGTTGCAGCAACAAGTGTTACACTCAAGATGAGATTTAAACTGTCCTCTCCTCACTTAACCTCTCACGCCCTGACTAGAGACAAGAAAGCACCTATTCCTTGCCTGCTTTCCTGCTATTCAGTTACAGCAGACCTTTACTTTGCTCCCAACACAGGTCTTTGTATCTGCCATCCATGATAAAAGCAGTACGCACCTGGACCTAGGAAGACAGATCCCTAACAGCAAAATAGAAGAGAAAACAACAGGGAAAGATCTTACTCTTCCTGACAAGCCCACAAGTGCTAGCTTTCAGTGCAACAAAGAAAGCTATATTCTACTGCTACTCCATTGCACACTTCAGAGATTTTTCTAACAAACCTCTCAACAGTTTTTCAAAGCTTCTGGAAGAAAATTCCTGTAAGTTTCCCTCTCCCCAAAATACCATCATATATTTCACTCTTCCTCTCCTCAGTTACTCTGATGTGGTTTCCTTCCACCTCTAGTCCCTTCTTGCAGATGGTGGTGAGAAGAAATATAACGCTTCCTTCATTTTCCTCTTGCATACTTTATAATATTATTTTAAAAGCACACAGAGTAAGGATTTTGAAGCTTATTGCACATAAATATATATTTTAAAAGCTATATTTGCATGAATTTCAAGCATCCTAAGTTATTTTAAGAGGGAATATACACATAAAAGTGACTCTAGACAGTAGCACACCTACTTTTCCCCCACCCCCAGCAAGCAGAAAATTAAGTGCTGATAACAGGTCATGATTAAAAACAAAACCACAGAAACAACAAAAAAAAACTTTCTAAAGTTACAATGCTGTAACAGCCAAGCTAGAAGGTAGGGACCAGTACAAGAAATTGATATAAACCAGAACAACTGCACATTCATCAGGTCTATTGTAAAAGTGGCTCCCCCAAAACAAAAGCAACACAACATGTTGTTGTTCACATTTTTACTTATTGCTCAACAAGGGAAGAATGTCCTTGAAGGTCTCCAAGCAGTAAAAGGCATTGAACATTCCCAGGCTTTTGACACAAGGTGGGTTGCATTCTCATAAGTCTAAATTCTTTATTCTATTGGTCTTGGCTCAACCTTGCTAGCTTTTCTCTAAACTCTCCCTTGTTTCCAACCATTCCTTTGTACTTTCCGCTACCTCAACATTCTTAGTCCAGGCTCAGAAGTCTGAGGAAAATAAATACTCATTACACTCACAGGAAGAAAGAAAAGTAAAGAAAAAGAAAAAAAAAAAAAAAAAACACCAGAACTTTAAAACTAGAATTTCTAATGTCAAAAATTAGGGGTTTATATATTTTCACTTAAAAACACACCTTGCAAATGAGCTTATTGTATTTTTTTTTAATGAAACACAAGTTTCTCTTATAAACCACTCACTTCAAGAGCTAATCATTTTTTCCTTACACTTCTTTTGCTATGTTCACATTTTAAATGAGTTAAAAATACCTTACTCACTTGAACTGTGGGAAACATCATGACACTCAGTACAGTGAATGCTTCAAAGCAACAAAAATCCACAAAGACAACTCATGTGTTTGTAGATTAAGGGTTGTGGGAGAGAGTGTTTGTTTGTTTAATTTTAATAGCGGAACTATTGATATACAAACCCTCTTCCCCCCCAATCATTCCTAATTTCACAGAATTCTCTCTTGAACAAATGAGGCAGTCCCAAAATGTGGCAAGTGCTAGAGAAACACAAGATCTAATATTAAACATTAAAAACGTCTCCCCATTTTTTATGATGCCTCTTTCTATACTACATACACACTATAGTCCAAGTGATTAATATGCACGAGATCCTCTACAAAGAGAATTTCTAAAGATTGTTTGTTCATGGTGCTCAGCACAACCAAGGGAAATGACCTGAGAGATGGGGGGAAAGCTGAAAATGAAAACAAGCCTACATCGTCAATTTGGCTTTTTCTTTACGAGGGGAAATTAACACATATAGGACGATTCAGAATGTCAGATACGGGCCTTAGATGGAGGGGAAAATAAGTGTCAAGTCTGGTTTTCCTCATGCTGAGCTCCAGCTCGCTCTGAGCCATATGGACAGCCTGCTCTGCAAAAGGCACCATGAGGAGGAGGGCAAATGGTGTCCCAGTGTACCTGTCCCTCGTGCCAGGATATCCAGCAGCTGTGGATCTGGAGTAGGCTGGAAACAGGATCCAAAACAGCAAAACCAGCAAATTTGCTCTCTGCCAACAGTAGTTTACAACCCTCAGCGAGGAGGAGCTGAACAAACAGCTTGAGAAAGTCACCATGTCTCAAAGAGAAACCCTGCCAATATCGAGACCATTATACCGCACAAGGAAACCTAGAACCAACCACAAGGCCAAGAGCAAGTAAATCAATCAGCAAAGAATAAACACCACACTCAGATCTACCAGTTGGGAGCAGAGAGCCATCGCAACCAAACGCATGTCCAACTTAGGCTACAGTCATGTTTTTGCTACCAAATTTAATCAGTCGTAAACCCTTAAATTTTATGCTATTGGTGTAATTTTTTTTCTGTCTTAAAACCAGCTAAAGAGCCATTTTGCTCCGTCCCATGGTTTCATATGTTCTAAAATAGTACATTCACATTTGGGTCACATTTCAAGCACTCCTTTTGTCCAGCCATTTCCACTGGATTTCTGTTAGATATTTTAATAATTTCTTTTTGCAGAGCAATTTTTTAAAGTTTATTTTCCAACTAAGTAGAGTCAGATACCACCGTAATTTTCACAATTTGAAATTAATTGGTACATTTCAAAACAACCCTTTCAAATACCTATGAACACACCACTCTACACAGAAAACATTTAAAATAGAAAACCAAGAACAACATAAAAGAAATTAAATCAACTATTTCATGAGAAACATAACGGCCTCTGATTTTAACACTAACGGACAACAGGTTATTTACTGATATTAGTACTCAAAAACTTCTACTGCAGTTGCTAACAAGGAGACCCTCAGGCCCCCAGGTATTTGTATTTCAAGTACACTACTTGCAAACCCTGATCAAAAGGGGACATCTGCTGGTAGCAAAGATTAGTGTAGGCAGTAAACACCAAGCCAACACTTGAACAGTTACAATACCAAACCAAAAATCCACTGATGTTCCTCACAAATCTAAAATCTCTTACTCCTGCCGCTAAAATAAGATTACCAAGAAAAGCAACCCCAAAGCCCACAGCGAAAGATATTCTCTCAAAGACACAGCTAACAGTAAATAGACAGAACTATAACACTAATTCAGTAATGTTTACAGTAGGGAAGGGATTTTATTTCAACTGTACTTTTTGTTATCAGCAAGCACATAGAAAGCAACATGAAACAGCTAGTTTTGTTGGTTTTTTTTAAAACATGAAGTATATAGAGTAAAATGAAAAAGGTGTAACATCAATATAAGAAACAACTGGCAAGTCCAGATAAACATTCCAACACCTTTATTTGAATATTTACATTGTCCAACTGCATATCCAGCTAAATAATATAGTGGCCCTCATCTAATTACATAAAAAGAAAGAAGGAAAAAAAAAAAGTCACGCCTCTGGTTTATTTTGCATTTGCTTTTTAAAAATCCATATAACACGTAGATCTAAAAAGGCAAAGTTTTAAACTGACTACTGGTAAACCTTGGCACTTATCAGGAGAGTTTTCTGCTTTAGAATATTTCAGGCTATCTTTAGATGCAATCAGCTTTTAGAAGATACTGTAAGCGGTAGACTCCAAATTCATTACCATGGACTTTGTCAAATACGTATCTATACAAAACAGGATGCAACTGGTTAAACTGCACGCCTCGTGATTCATTGTAACTAACTGTAATGAAACAAATACTATTTCAAAAATTAAGGTGTTGAAAGGCTTTTTTTCTTTAAAAAAAAAAAAAACAAGCCAGGAATTGAGTTTCACTAATAACAGTTTGTTGAAAATACCTTAGTCCACATAAATAAGGAAAACTTATAAGCCTGTTGTGTGTGCTCTGTAGATGAAGAAATTTCAATATGAAACACCTGGCCTGGAAACACAGCTGCAACTATTCAAATAGACATTTCAAACTCTTCAGTCTCACCTCATCTCAAACAAAAGTAATAAGAATAAGCTATCTTCTCTCTAGACCGGGGAGGAGCAAAATATAAATAATTGATGACCAAGATATAAATAATTTCTAGGTAAATTATCAGTATCAACAGAATAGGAGCAGAAATACATGAATAAAGGCATCATCTCCTAACTAGCACTATCAGGAGTATAAAACTAAGAGACGAAATACAAACAACACTAATTCTGTTCTCCAGTTATCTAATTCGACAATGTAAGTGCAGGTAAGGCACTTTGCTGATTATGAACACAGAATAAGCTGCTTTTTGAGAAACAAGTTTTGCGGCTGATGACAGAATGTAGGGACCTGTTCTTTAACAACTGCAACAGACAAATCACAGTTCTTTCACAAACTTCAGTTTTTTGGTGAAACAGTTTAACTTAGGCTTAACACTTTCTGTATTTATTTTTCTTACTCCATTAAACCACATGCATGTAAAGACAGCAATCCCTTTGATAAGACTTTTGCAACACAGTATGGTTGAAAAATTCAATTGCAAGGAATAAACGCATACATCAAAGAAAATAAAAAAACATTTAGGCCTTACGCCAAGCTCCCAGCCTTCTCCAGAGACGTAAGCTGTCATTCAAAGACACGTGATGCAAGTGTTTACTGGTAAAGGAGACCTCTTGGATTTGAAATACAGCTCATCAGCAATAAAGCCTCTACTGAGGTAAGCAGCTCCAAACTGACATTATTCCTGACACATAATGCTTCCAGAAGTGCCACTAAGGTATAAACGTAACCACTCTTTAACTTCCAGAAGTCACCTGCCATACCTGAGGTTTCCAGCATTCAGAATATGTCTGCCTCACCACGACCCCTCCTCCTGGCCCCAGAGCAGACTCCCCCCTCACAGCTGAGCCATATAAACCCTCAGGGGCAGCCGGCCTGCTGGGTTACATACACCAGGCCTGGAAGGTTGGGTGGGATTTGTTCCTTAGCATGATAAAAGAAAACTTCAAATGCCAACTGCAAACACAGTCTGGTTGTGCCAGTGGCTGGGGGAGAAAAAAAAAGCTGTGTGCCATTAGGTGTGGCGCATTGGGAGACGGCAGAAGGAGGCTGACCTGGTGAGCAGATGGACCCTCCAGGGCCACAGATACCTGGGGAGGCTCCCGGGGCTCCCCTGCCCCCCCACCCCCGGAGCCGACCCCCCAGGGCAACCACTCTGCCACGGGCCCGTCTCTTTATTACCACGGAAAAGGGCAAAACACCAGGCAAAGGCCTCCTTCGCTTTTCACTTCCCGCTGGCGGCGGGCGCCTGGGCGGGGCCGGTCACGGCTGAGGGGAGCGGCGGGCAGCGCGAGCGGCGGCGGGCAGCGCGAGCCCCGGCCGGAGCGCACAGCGCGGGGCAGGGGGGGACGCCCGGCGGCTGCAGCAGGGCCCGCCTCCCCCTCACCCAAAAACAGGGCCAGCAGCAGCGCTGCTCGGCCGCTTCTTGAAAACATACGGCCCTCGCAGGCGGCGGAGTCGGCTGCCGAGGGCGGTTCGTGTCAGCGTGGGACCGCGCTACGAGGTTTTAAACTGCCATAAAGGTGTTAAAGAGCGAGGGGAAGGTGCGCACCTGAAACACGCGTTGTGTGTGCCACTCGAGGCGCTCCGTTCCAGCCCCAGCTCGGCTTTCCCAACCTGGCAGGGATGGCGCAAATCACGTATAAACAGCAACAGAAGGAGCTGTTAAGGACTATACCTATTTTTAGTATTTTTTAGCTAAAAGAAAACCACAAGTTCCATACAGGCTACTAAAGAGAAAAAGAAAGATGTTTCAAGTGATTGCAAAGCCATAACCCAGAGGTGACCAGCTGGGCCACGGCAGCGTGGAGGGGTGGCCACATGGCAGAGGTACAGCACTGCTCAGGACAGGGACTCCCCAAAATTTGAAAAGGGAAAAGCGTTCTTCTCACAGGCATAAGGAGAACGTTAATTGTAATGGTCCATTCCTCTCTAGTATTACTACAAAAGTCAGATTTTTGGTAGACTTTGCCAAGATAAATCTTGGAAACAGATTAATTTTAATAGTCCCACTTTAATGCATACGCTTTCTCTCCAGTTCCACCTGATTGGGATAAAACTTCAGATGAGAGGTTTTAATGGTGAAATGGCACCTGGCATGGGATGCTTCTGACTAGAGAGAAACAAACTTTCTTTCTTTCCCTTCTTCATTTTTACTACAGAAAGGCTGCCAGGATCCATCCTGATGTAAATGCAGCGTTTTACATTGCACTGAGAAGGGAGTGACCCAATTAGCCAATTAAAGCCAAACATGAACACAATTTCAAGTTCAATACTTTGTTTCTTCTGACACCAGAAGGAGGGAACTAAGCATGTAAACATTTACATCGCATTACCTAAAAAATGTTCCACTACAAGAGCAATATATATCATGCAGAAAGAAGAAAAAAAAAAAAAAGAAAAAAAATCACACCACTCTTGCAAGGTACATATGCTTACCTAAATCTGGGAGAAAGAGGGGAAAAAAAAAAAATAAAAATAAAGGGTTATGATGCCCTGTGAAAATACATTAAAACAAAGCATAAGCTACTTTCACAAGCCAACACACATCGTAAGCATCTCTTTTATTTATTGTAATATAAAGAAGCATACATCATTCAGTATTTTTAAGTACAACTCAAATTGAACACTAACAAAAAAGATCAATTCAGACATCCATGAACATGTCACAACAGGATTCATTACATTTTGCTCTGCTGGTATTGCACTTGGAATGGTTTTGAAGTAAGGCACAGTAAAAACAAAGTCATTTAGTGCTTCTACAGCAGATGTCTTTTTTTAAACATATGCTACATGACGTAAAAGTACTTCTAGCTTATGTATATACACACACAGGGAAAAAGAAAAGAAGCATGCACTAGAGGATTTAGACTTCAACGTATCTTGTTTCATAATATACAAATAAAGTAGTTTAAAGATGTAAACAAATTGCATGCACATAAACTAGAGCAAAATCTTTAATACAGTATCTGAAAGCTATTATGCTTAAATAAAAAAATATAACTTATTAGTACTCAGGTTTATGTGCCATTTTTGTCCTGTAGAGTTTAGAAGTTTGGGGATGGGGGCAGGGAGTTATGGGTGGCCAGGGAGGATTTGCCTGGTTTTGCCATTGTTTTTATTTTTTTGCTTTACACATTGGCAGCAGTACATTGGTAAGAAAGACAAATATGGCTTTTGCAAAACAATGTATAATGAAAATATGAGAAAGCGCAGTTGCATTTGGGGTCCAGCATCCTGATATTTTCCAGTCAAGAACAAAACAAAACAATCAATATGATCTAAGCTTTGAACTGGGAAAGCTATGCATTCCAAAAGACCTTCCTACAGACATTTGAACTCTACAAAAAACAGACACTTTGCCAAGTGTAAACTCTTAAAAACTAAACACAGAAGAATCTGAATGACTCAATCTTTGCTTTACACTTCAAATGCTACTGAACAGGTTTCTCCATGGCTGCGATAGCTGAAGTGCTATTACATTGTCTTCAGAATTAACTAGATGCCAGGAGCGGGTTTGCTTATTTTTAAACAAGTACATTAGAAATTAAGTAAATTAACAGCATAATTTTTTGCTTTACTTTATCTTTGGCATAGGAAATGCCATTTTTCAAATTAAATACAGGACACGTACCACTCTACATTCCAACATACTATGCTGAAAAGGCACATTTGCTGCTGCCTGGGTGGCAAGGGAAGACTTCCTATTTTGCAAAAGGCACCGGTGTTTAGTGCAGCATTCTTTCCCCATCCCCCACAAAGAGTGTTTAGTTAGACCAGGTACAGTTCTACATAGCAGCTTCCCAGGAGCTCTCCGTTTTTCTCAGCCACTGCTTTCTTAGCTAGATCCAGACTTGGAAAAGTCACCAATGCCTCTCCGCTGGGCTGGCCACTAAAGTTGTAAAGCACGAGGATGGAATCTGCGTTGAGCTGCAATGGTACAAGAAGACAAAAGAAAAAAAAACCTGTTAAGACCAGAGACCACAGCTGGAATTGCAGTTTTTAATGCTGTGCATCTGGTTCACTCCACTCCTGTGTCTGTGTCGAAAAGATTCTGGATGTGAAAATAGGGAGGAGAAGGGACCAAAGATTAAAAGCTTGGCTTGGAAAACAGCAGCAGCTCTTATTCTGCTGTTGTGCTGAACAGAATGATGTAGACATAATTCCATGCAAAGATTTTGCTAGAAATGTAATTCAGATTAAAGGTTGACGAGAAAAGAAAGACTTAGATGTTAATAAAGGGTAAATGGAGCAAGAAAGACCAGGCATTCAGCAAATAGTTCTTGTACTATGCAGACTATTGGCCAAGCGACAAAGGCTATAAGGCATGTGAATACTCACATGCAAAGTTTAAAAAAAAAAAAAACAAAAAAAGATATAGCTGTATGAGAGTTCTGTGTTGGGAGGACGAGCTGAACTTAAGACGGGTACACAATGCAAGACATTGTTCAGTAAAACAAAGTAAAATTTGGTGCAGTCCAACTGAATTTAAGAAAACTTTATTGTATTTTTTAAAAGGCTAAGAAAAAAGCAGGACAGCAAATGAGATTATTTAGTCATTGGAGCTGATTTACTTTACATTTGCCCTGGTGAATTCTTAAATGGCAGCTTCAAAATGCTGAGTTTAAAGCAGACATCTCTGTCTGCCCTATGGCACCCCAGCCATTTCTCACAACATGCTGGATGTCCTTCCAAGCTAAGTTCGGAAGCCCTATTTGTTGGATTGAAATGGATCTCAGTGAAGTTTCAAACCAAAGGTTGAAGGATTGAAAGCTCAACATACAAGATTAGTTTGTTGGAGAGATTGGTGACAGATAAAACTGGCTGGAAAACCAACCGGTTGTATGAGCATTAAACCAATTCAAGTTAAGTTTATATGACATATATCCTCGTGATTTTATAAAATGTTAAGAGTTCCACTTTTTGTAGAATTTGTGCGTGCCTGGTATACTGCAAGAAATATCAAACTTCTCTGTTATTACCAGCAGCAGTTTCTGATCAGCTTTACAATCAAGCGTATGAAAATAAAGCAAGTACATGCCAGAGCTTCACCCACCCAAACATTCAGCAGGCAGTAAAAGTATTCCTAAGATACAAGCAACGGTACACTTTAGAAACCAAAATCATATATAAGACAGTTAGTACAGAATTCATATCATTTCTTCTCACAGAATTAAAGTTAGTTAAGAAACAGCATGCAAAAAAAAAATTCAAAGACAAATAAACCATCAGGTCTGAAGCCCAGTTCAGGTTTGGAAGTTAGCTTGGTTTATTTCAGAATAACACTGTGCTCAAAGAGAAAGTTGTACACAGTTTGTGTTGAGCCACAAATCTGAGATGAAAGATGGTCTGCTCCTAAGCAGCTCTTTGCTGCTAATCCATATGTAAGTTTAATATTGCAGTTCAGAGTCAGCTGAAAACACACATGGAGCACAGAGGAAAGCTTTAAAAATTAGTTTAAATAGCAGCCTTGGTGTAATACCACGGTAAGGATCTTGAAATTCACGTTATAAGAGTTGCATAGAAAGTTAGCAGAGAAGTCTACACATTCTGCAAGCAAGATAATTAAGGGGGTTAAATAAAACCCTTCCGTTTCATTTTAAGACACACTTGTTTTAGGTTCTTATTTTTCTAGATTTATAGCTAGAAATACATTTTCTTTATGTACATATATTTTTTTAAAATATAGTTTCAAATCCATACAAATCTTTTTTTCTGGGTGTTTTGTTCTAAAAAGAATGATTATCTGTCTGATACTACTTTGGACTGCTTAGAATTCAGGATGAGCTACTCCATGAATTATTTTCTAGTCAAAGGCTGTTTCCATCTCATATATAGTAGAACCCTATTGCTGATCTAGTTTTACAGTTAATCTGGGTAAAACAAGAGAGCCAAACAGATTTCCAAGGTCACATAAACATGGAAACACTCAGAATGATAATAGGTATTCCTCTGTACACCACCAGGCCATGCAACCTCTAATCTACCTTCGCCTTAGCAGATCTAACAGTATCATAATAAACCAACTAATTTGAAAACAATTGAGTTGATGGTGATTATGAGAAGGAACTTCTCTCAGGGCACAGTATTTGATGCCATTTTTTGTATTGGAAGTTTTGTGTGTTGGTGTTTGGGGTTTTTTTGGTGTTGTTTTTTTTTTTTTTTCTTTTAAGGAGAAAACACCCAGAGTAAGTAATCGGTAGCATTTTGAATAGAATACAATAGTATTGGGAAGTCACGAACTCCACATAGGTCACAAGACAATTTCTTTGAGAATTATGTGTTAGTGCCAAAAACATGGGGAAGTTTACCATTAGTGAGTTTAGTTAGTTGCATTAGAAAGCCACTGTACTAAAGAAACTTCTTCTAAAAAAAGTTTACATCGCATTAGGGAGATCAATAAACAGGAATTAATATCTAGACAGCTATGTGATACAGGAAAGAGAAAGCTAGAGGTTTGGGGGTTTTTGCACATACCTTTGTGTGCGCTTTGTAGCCATAACAGGAAAAAAAAAAATCATCTACTGCTATACTAAAAATAAAATATTGGACTGAAAGCTTCACATGAGAAGCAAACATTAATAAAGCCTTCTGGAAGTTTAACACACCATCTGAGCAGAATCAGGCAATCATACTACCTCCACCACTGCAATCCCACCAACTACAGATCACAATTGGCCTATGTCTTTATGTTATTTGATTTTTTAATAGGACAAAAAGCAGAAAGGTTAAAGCAAGGATCCCAACACAAGCTAAGAAGGGGGAAAAGCCACAAGCAAACGACTCTGTATCACAAAGCCCTTCTTTCCCTTCCCATTCACCACTGGAGACCCAGTTTCTGCCAGTTGCATCTTACCTTCTTCAGAAGTTACAAAGAGTTACAAACAGACCCATTCTTTCGGTGCTTGTAACACACTCCTTGCTTGATCGCTCAGCTGAATAAGGCCATTGTAGTCATCAGGTGCATACTACAGTACAAGTGTGATATATGATAATCAGCAAGAGAAGGAACAGTTCCTGTACAGCAAGCCACACAGACGATCATTTGCAACCATAATTAAGAGCATCAGTGATAATAACTGGCAGGAGACAGTGGATTTGACAGATACTATTTTTGTGCAAGATTAAAAGAAAAAAATAATGCATTAACTGAATTACCAGTTGTAAAAATAAATTTAAAGTAAATGCATGTGGGAAATATTCTAAACTGTGTATTTGAACTGTTCCTTATCAAGGAAGGGTAATAGTTCAGACCATGAAGTGCTCTTTTTTTTCCTTCTATGCATGAGACAGCAGCATCAGGTAACAAAACTCCTAAGTTTGCATAATCATCCTTCCAGTAATGCCTCTCACTGGGACAGCTGAGTGTCTTCCAGCATGCATACTGAAGTGGGAGGACGAGAAGTAGTGTATGGATCTCATTCAGATCTTTTATGCAGTCATGGAAATAAACTGCAGCTTCTCTAGAGTAGAGTGATAAACACTTCAGGAGCATATGATATTTGCATTACATAGATGACAAACCACTGTTAGCTAAAGAAAAAGAATGTCCCGGCGTAAATGCATGAATGCACCTAAAAGATAAAATAGCATTTATGCTAGTATAGTGTATTTCCATATGGGAAAAAGAAAGAAACTATACAGCGTAACTGCATCATGATAGGTTTGTAGTAGAAGAATATTAAAATAAAAATAGTGACTGTACAGTACAGTCACATCAATAAAGGAAAGGAAATTAATGTATCCTGGAAAGGAACTGAGTATACTTGCACATGTTACAAAGACTTACTTACTGGAATGGCTCCTGTAAGACAAAATGTTTAACATAACCCAAGTTACAGAATATCCTTTCAGTGGCAATAAGTTTCCTATATCTGCCTAAAATGGATGTTTTGCACTGACATTTTAAAGGATTGCCAAATGCACACCATGTAGCCATACTATGCTGCCTTCCTTTGACATTTCTATAATACAGAAAGTCTCCTGCCAGCTTAGGAAGAAAAAGGTATTATTGTTTGGGCATATAGGACATGTTGTACCCATCCAAAGTGAAACTGAAAAGAAAAAAACCAACCATCACAGTAAACACCTTCCACAGAGAACAACAACCAAGAGCCCAGAGAACGTAAAAGAAAAGAACCTTCCAGAATTTTTACTACTCCATTCTAGCCACCTTCACATCTAGACCCATGCCATTAGAGTAAAAGACAAATATAAGAAGTATTTTCTAGTCTCTGCCAGGGCAACCAGACCGTGCAAATATTAAATTATCAGTTCCCAGACCTGCCCTTGAAACAAGTCTACAAAATATAAGTTTACTCTTTGGGAGGAATGTCTCAAGATAGTACATACTTTAGATTATCAGTAGATGTACAGTAAGCAAAGGTCTATAGTTTCTTGTGAGGGACAGTGTTTAAAAGGTTACACTTGAAATGCATAAACAATGAGGAAAACAGGAAAACATGAAAGTGGGGAAACATCCCTGCACAGATATGTCAAAGTTGTCAGAGCTTAGGCCCAGGCCTAAGGAAAGAGGGAAAGAGAGAGAGAGATAAAGAGAGAAAAAAAAACCCCTCTAAATACCTAGCTATAGAAGCAACTTCTAATCACAGGAAAGATAGGTAAGAGACTGCAGTTAATTAAAACAGAAGTTGTGGAACAGTAAATTCTTCAAACTTACAGATTTCAGAAAGTAGCACTGAAAACCAAGCTGGGAAATGAAGTGGGGGAATTCTTACTCCTTGTGAACGAAACTGAAACTAGCCTAACTTGCCCAAGGAAGTACATGATCATGAATACTTCTGATTCTGTCTGCAGTTCAGAAACCCATAAAAACAAACCAAAAACATCCAGCCATGCAGGATACAGTGTAAAGCCAAGGGTAAACCTATAAACTCATTGTGCTCAAAATGGAAACACAGTTTTGCTGGTTTCACCTACAATGCAGCAGGCCAAATGCCGCTTCCATTTAGATTTCAAAAATACCACCTAGTGATTTAACCCTCCAGTATAACCAGTCGCAAGTACACTGAGCTAGATTCTAGTGGTTTGTTTCCTGTATAAGTGTTATGTAGGCCTGAAACAGTATAACAGTACTGAGATAATATGAAACTTCATGTTGTATTTTCAAATACCTACCCTTAGCACACAAGTAACAGGTAAGAAGTTACCAAATGCTGCAATAGTTCCCTTTAAATTTAAGGGAAATAAAATTAAATACAGACCTCATGCCACTGTTAGTGCCTCCATGAGCCTCCTCTTATCCCACTCTCGTATCTTCATTCCCACCTTCCTTGCTTCTCTGAACAGGAACACAGCCTCTTTCCTCAGAGCTGCTGCCTTGTCCCCTCCTCCCTTTGAACTCATGACTCTTGGGGGCTTGGACTTCCCTTCCAGCCAAAAAGATTCTGTGATTCTTTCTCACCCAGGGACTTCCACTTACTCTCAGTATGTCAACAGTAGCATTAAAATATAGTGGTCTACTGGAATGATGCAGTAGCAAATCCTGCTTTTTAAGCCATTACTTAATCTAGGGAATACAATCGCTATCAGAGTTTTCCTTCACCTCATCCTACTAAATTGGATATGCTCACAAGCTCATACATGATGAACAGGGGAGACCTATTTCCTAGAATGACCAAAGGAGAATGCAGAAATAAATTCAGACAGTAAAGCAATTTCTCTTTCCCCCTCAAAGCAGCCATTAAGAAGTCTAGCTTGGTCTAGTAAGGAAGACTGCACGGAATACCATTGTTAAATGAAAAGCTCCATTAGAAAAGTCAGCCTCAGATATTAAGGACATCAAAATATGGTTCTTAGCATCCACTCCGGTGCTCTACTGATCAGCGATGGGAGCTAGGACCAAGAAAGATGAAAACTAAATGTAGAACCTAGATATGGGATAAGGTTTGCATTTAGAACATAACCTAGGAGAAGGAAGCAAAACAGAACCTTTGCAAGTAGTTACTAAATAAGATTCTGTGGTCAAAGATGAGCTCTATGGCAGGAAGAATATGCATATATACTGTACAAACCCCCACAACCGACTGGAACAGAGACTGCATTGAATAGTGACGAGTGTTGCCCCCTGTTCCCTATGATGTTCTTACTGCATTGAATAGTGACGAGTGTTGCCCCCTGTTCCCTATGATGTTCTTACTGCATTGAATAGTGACGAGTGTTGCCCCCTGTTCCCTATGATGTTCTTCTTATCTCCCCTGTGACAGTAAGGACTTGTATAGCTTAAGACATATCTGTCAATAATGGCAAAACGATGTTTCCTGAAGGACATGTTGCTTCTTTACAGAATCAGCAGTTTACCTTGCAAGTGTAAGGTAAATACCTGTCTAGGTACTAACATTTGAAATGTCAGAGATATTTCAACACATATATATTAAATAACACTTATTATAATATTAAATCACATATTACAAAAGACTATGATAATAATAAATGACAAGTGAATATTAAATAACCCTAACTCCTCTCTCCTAAAGGAAGTGACCATTTCTGACCAACAGTTACCTCCAGTATGGTAGCATCTCCCAGACAGATTATCTGCTAAGCTTATTGCAGTGCAAAGCTTTTTAAGATGATAGGAATCAGAGACAGACTGGTTAATAAAGAGGTAGTATACTACACTCCTTGTACGTGTTTTGTTTTTTTTTTTTTCTTCAAGCTAGTTTATTTCTTTCAGAAATACCTGCTATGTTGAGGGGAAATATGGGACTGTCCTTGTTCCTTCACAGACTGTGCACAGATTTAAATGGGTCACTAAACAGCAAGACATTGATTTCCATTTTATTTTTGCAATTCCTACAGTGGACATTCAAAGATCAGCCTAAAACAGCATATGCAAAGCAATCTAGGGAAAAAAAATCCATTGCTAAAAACAAAATTAAAATTGGAAACTATATTTAGACATGCCCCAGCTGGGAAAAAAACAAGGGGAAATGGAAGATAAAAACCAGTTCCCACCCAAAAAAGAAAACACCATATGCAGAATGGCCGCTTCAGCATTGCAGCTGCAATTCTAGCCTAAACTACTAATGAACTCTAACATAGAACAGTTCCCAAAGGGAAGAAATCCAGCTTTCAGACTCTGGAAAAAGTCTAGATATAGTAAGTCTGAAACGTAGAATCTGGTTTTATAAACAGGTAACTGCAACATTTGGCACAAGAGTCAGGAGGAATACCCTAAATTTGCCTCGCCAATAAAGTATACCTTAAGAGTGCCGATATGAACACTAGCAACCACCTGAATGTTTTGTGGAACAGATAGTGAGATATGTAATGCCTGCTCCCAAAAATACAGCTTAAAGATGGTGCAAATTAAGTCTCTTGCTTCAGGCGTGGGAGGCAACAGACAGAAACAGCAACCACTAATTTACTAGACCCAGTCTCACTATGTTTTCTCCACACAGGCAACATTTCCAGGTGGAAGATAAATTTAGGAATAAAGCAAAACAGCATACTATATTCTGAATGTCTGGGGTGAGCATACAATAATGACTTCAAATACCAGTAAGTGGGAATTCTTCCTCTACCACATCCTTTTCCCGTTCCCTTCCCTCGACAGAAGGTGCTACGCCTAGACCTGGCACACAGACGATGGGGTATCCCTCTCAGACTACGAAGCGTCAGATTTCAAAAGGAAACCATAGGAAATAGAGAATACTTCTTTGTTCAAGCACGCATTTCAGAGAAAAAACCTAATCCCTAAAAAGTCAGCAACAATGAAGCCTGCTGTCCTGATACAAGAGAGAAATGTTGTTAATGCCCTTGGAATTTAGCCATCCATCCACTTCCCTTCGTTTCCTTATTACTGCTTTAAGCACAAGCCACCCTCCTCCGCTCCCAACAATGAGCCTTGAATTCTGTGTCTCTGAAGACCTGGAGGATTAATATACTGCAAAAGCTCTCTCTAGCTGCAGATAAAAGGCACCTAAGCCCAGCACAGGTTTAAATAATAGTATTTATTTTAAGCTTCTCTTACATAAAAGTATGTACACAAAGAAGTCCCTGCATTTCCATCCTAGCCTCTTTCAGCAACTTCAGGAGACTGTAAATAAAGCGGACATGGTGACTGTGGCCTCTAAATCTTAGCCTTCTCCTAGTTTATTTTTCTACTAGTTCTGAATGAAACATCCTACTATACTTATGCACAACTTACCTAAACAGGAAGTCTGCTTCCTAAGAGCTAATCCACACCATATTTTTCAGGCAGACATGAGTTCACTTTACATTCATGCCAACCTCCAAGAAACTGAGCAGCTACTCCTAAATGCATGCTGAATCCTAGTTAAGACAACAGTTGTGAATTAGCTTTTGGTCAGCTGAGACCACGGACACAGTTAAATTGCATCTACTTGTATGTAAACCTAACAGTTCTTGCCAGAATACCAATTCTGTCAATGTTAGCAATAAACAAAGTCATTATTTGGAGACTAAATATTTCCCCTTGATTCATTTAGTGGCTAAAGAGTAAAATATCCATAGAGGATTTAGCCAGTAAATAAAAGAAAAGTACTTTTTAGTGAAAAAGTGTGTTCCGATACGCACAACTTCATGTAAATCCATCACACAACTACTGTACCTGTTCCTTCCTTATTTACTTGATTTCTCTCACTGTTTCCACAATTGTACAGAGTGATGGTCTAACATAACACTGGAAAGTCTGTTGCATGCAATTACTATTTTTGCAATGTTTCTTCCTCAAACTTTTCCCCATAGGATCTGAAATAGGAAGTATTTTTTTTAATTCTAGAAGCACATATTTTTCAAAGCACAACTACATATTTTTCAAATTATAAGGGAAATTTCCTGTAAAGATCCATAGATCCCTACTTCAACATAAAGTCCAAAGACCAGCACCTGCTGAGCAGCTGGTGTTTTAGCACCTGTCAGAACTACTACTGTCACCCCACTCTCCTATCTGAATTGTATGGTGGGGTTTTTGGTTGTCATTGCTGTTTTTTTTAAGTGACCTTTAGCTACGTATCCAGTATATGATTGGAGTCAAATCAATGGCCCTGTTGCATTACAGTACAGCTAAAAAGCAGTTTAACATTAATTATGTACTGAATCAGAGTACCAATATTAGCTCTTTTGAAGATTACAGTACCCTACACTATTTTACAGAAAGGTGATGGAGAAAGTTCCCATCTCCAAGATTTACTATTATAATTCTTCACAAGTTTTTCAAGATTGTTTAATGCAAGATACAGTAAACACATGCAAACTGGAAGGACTTTTCAACAATAAAAACAAGAAAGATTAACTACAAGAAGAAATCACGCTGATGAACCACTAAACAAGAGGCTAGTGCTGATTAAATTAAATTAAAATTAAACTGCTGATCTGCATATTTTTACATTATTTATTATTAGAAGCATGTACTGATGTTGAGACCAGCTTGTTGAAGCTCATGATGAGCAAAGTCTATCTCTTAAGAGGCAGGTCTGGTATGAAAGGTGCTTTTGCTGAAGTAGCGACATGTGCATACATGCAATATACAGAGCCCATGAAGACTGAAGAAAGAAAATAGAAGAGAATAAAGGAAGAATTTAAAACTTAAAACCTGACCCTTTCAGAGAAGGACATACAAAGACAAAAATCACCCTTCAATCTCAGCGTCTCTGATCTGGTTCCCAGAATACCAACATTGAAGCCCACTGAATATCAACATCAATTAGTTATACAGAGATCGAAACCATGCTCAAACCACTGATGATTATTAGGGGCTCACTTTATAAACGAGCAGAAGCATCGTGCAATAAATCCTTGGGCAGCAGCAGAAAATGAAAAAAAACAGTGTGAGGAGAGAGGAAAGGGGAGGAAAAAAGAAAAAAAAAAAAAAGATTAGCTGTTGCACCAGAGACATAATATTGTCCCAATACAGTAAGTCACCACCTCTTTTTTCCCCTAAAGGAATGAGCGAGTGTAAAACTAGCATTACCACATGTGGGATTCCAAGAACAATTCAAAATAATTCCTTGGCTCCTTTATAAGGTATTGAACCCGATCTCATTTGGACAACATCTTCTAAAGAAATCAAAGAGGTGACCAATTTAGTAACAGTAACTGATGATGACAGGAGGTTGCAGCAGAAGAATATAGTTTTCACCTTGTGGCAGAATTTCTAGTCATTTGAAACATTTAGTTGTGCAATACAAACACTATGATCTGCTCTCCAAATGCAGAAATAAGGAAAAGGGCAAATTCAGCACCAGACCCAAAGTCCAGATTCACTAAACTGAAGTTTCAGTGGAAGACAGAGCTACTAGTGACATTGTCACTGACCTGATCCATGCACAGATGGGTTTGGGTCACATTTTTCAACGATGTCCTTATATTTCTAGATGAATTTCAATTTAGAAAATAGCCTTCCTCACTTAACTTTTTAATAGACCCACCATCTGTCCACCAAAAAACCCAGACAGTTGAAAAACAAAACAAAACTAACATTTGAAAAGAAACCACAACAAGTGGAGCACTGTATCTTCCAAATACTCAAAACTTGGAACATATATATTTAAGCATTTGTTCTCAGTTTACATTCATTTACATAGCAGACATCTGGCTCTACAGTTAAAGCCTGTTTTCCTTTAAAAATCTTTAAGAAAAAAGAAGAAAACATACCATGTCTCAATATTTCATATTAACTGCACTAAAAAGAATCCGTTTCTATCTTACCCTTTAGCAATACCACTGCTATCCAACTTAAGAGAATTTTGAAGGACAAGAATGCAAAAATTGTCTTTTCACATGTATCGCTTGAACAGTAGTATGAGACCCAGCAAGAGGATTTTAAGTCAGGGCTTCCGAGTAGTACCAAAAGGGCAGATTTGGTATTTGTCTAAGTGCTGTTATACACAGAACTTAAATACTCACCAGAATATACAATATTCTTTCCTTTTAGCAAACATGTGATGACAAAACATGGATATAGATACAATATCCTCTGAGATGAAAGGCAGAAGACATGGAAAGACCCATTCCATTAACTCAAGTAAGTGCTGCTGGAAAAAAAATGTTTGTACATGGTGCTTTTTTTTTCTAACGTTCCTCAAGAAGGCAAGTTTCTATGTGTTTGATCACTGATAGAGCATTGAATCAGTACGTACTGACTGAAGTTACCTATAGCACATAGAATGTTTGCTATCAGTATAAAATGGTTTGGAAAATACAGCTTTCCTTTAGGTTGCAACGTAAAGCAGTTTTAATGGAAAATGTTCCTGCCTGAAACCAAAATAATTAGTCCTTGAAAGAGTATCTCACAGAAGCATCTTGTTTCTCTCCTTTTGCAAGCTAGTCACCACACCTAGGTCACAGTCTTTTGTGCTAGAAATTTGCTCTCAGCAGACTTTAACACTTAAGCCTGAAGGTCAAACAGTGACCCTACCCAGGGCTCCCACCAAAAAGTGGCCAGGATTGAAAGCTTTTGGCAGCCCTCACCTACCTCTGGCAGCCCCTTCACAGACCCACTCACACTGGAGCTCTGCGCTTCCTCCCTCTTCAAACTCAACCCAGCCACTAAATCACTGCTTTCAAATTAGGGTATGTTTATTATATAAGGAATAAGGCAAATTGTATATTACACTTCGGTCTGCCGGATAAATATACAACATTGAGCTTGTACACTTGTTCAGCCATTTCCAAAAGCACTCACTTGCTCAGTTTGACTCCCACTGATCAATACTTGAAGGTCCAAATACAATATCTGGGAGAGGGACTGCATACTAACCTGGTACCCCTGGAAGAAACTGAGTATCTCCTTCATTCCTGTGTTATATGGCAAGCCCTGCATACGGACTAACGCTCCAGGCTGTGGCAGAATCGGAGTGTGGGTGGCAGTGGCAGCAGCGGCTACAGCTCCTGGAGGAGCTGCAATATACCCCACTGTGGTAGGGGATACTGGAGGACTGAAAGAGAAAGAGGGGCAAAATTGTTATGAAAACCAATAACGGGGTTTAGTACTCTGAATAGGCAAAGATGAAACTGAAAATTTAAATTTGAGAATAAGCCCCAAAACCACATAAAAACAAGCAGCCCTGATGTGGACTGCTCCATTGACTTTCTTCATTTCTCTTCAGCATCTAATAATTTATTTTTAGAGAAGGAAGGGAAAGGAAAACAGCTAACATTTGTAGTTGAAGACATAAAGAGTGGCATTTGTTATTTCACAAGGGAGGAGAAAAATAGTAGCTGCAGATGGCTTGTTTTAAAATATTTTAATAAAACCATAAATTAAAAAAAGGAGGGGGTGGGGGGTGTGGAAATCATAGTGTGAAAAGCAGGCAAGGGCCCAAATTTGGTATTTATGAATGACCAAACAGTTAGTAAAGTAGCATCTCTGGTCATGGCCCATCTGCCAATTTACCAGATACTCAGGCTAGTAAGTGTCACAAGCCTAGGAACTTATCAGTGAGCAAGCTGTTTCCTCATGGACTCAAGTACCAGACTTCGGTGAGCTATGTTGATACCATCTGCAGGAAGGGAAAAAGGTGGAGATCTTCTGCTTTGCTTACACATATGAATATTCTTTGGTCTCACTGGTATAAGAAATCAAACCTAGTACATACCTATGATGAGTCTTTCAGTATGGAAACAGTATTGTAAGCACAAGAACAAACTAAGGGATGAGGGTAGGGGCATGTATTGACACAGCTCCTCATTTGGCCAAGAAATAGAACTGCCTTGGTGACATTGCCCCAGTGCCAAAACCACTGTTAAATATTAGACCAACATTATCATGAGATTCAAACAGAACCTACAGAAAAGCTGAACTTCGTTACAAGGCCACAGATAATCAGTTAAAATGGCTACTGCCTCTGCTGATGAACATCAAGTTCCCAGGATTATCTACAGAAGTACAAATTTAAGAGCTGTTCACAGGTGACCACGCAGTTGCCTGCTCCACTGCAATGAAACATCAAGAGAAGCAGCTAAGCCTAGGCGTTACCTGGGATAGTAAGCTGTGTAATTCATATAAAGCTGAGCAGCTTGAGCCGGGTAGTAGGTAACAGTTGGAGGAGCAGCCGCAGAAGCCTGGGGAGTCCTGGTGGCTGGCAAGAGGGCTTGTGGCTGGTAAAGCGCTGCTTCTGCTGGGATCACAGCTGCTGTTTGGAAAGCAGCATAAGCTGGTGGAGAAAGACCTAAAAATAAACCAGGACACAGCAACAAAACCCAATGAGAATGGAGATCTCTGCTATAGGAAAGGAATTATTCATCCCAAGGTGATTAATACCATCCAGGCATGATTAATGAACACTTGTGCAAAGACTGCTCTCTTGTCTCTCCCCCTGGAGGCCCCTGCTACATCAATATGAATGACAACTGGGGCATTCGAAGTGAGCAATTCCTAAGAGTTCACAACTCCTAGAGCTGAGCAGCCCTGTCCATATGCAAATGGAAAGCATGGGACTTCAGAGTTATTCAAAGAAAGCATGAAGCCATGTGCATAGAGAAAGCAGGCGTGCACACCAACACACCCTCTGTTCTTTCTAACAGAAGTTGTACTCTGTGGGACAAAAGTACCATAATATTAGCTACACATGGACATCCGCAACTGCTGACCATGAATCTTCATGTATAAGCCTCCTGCAACTTCAAAAAAGTATTTTTAGGATATAGCAAATGGAAAAAAGAATACCCCACTAGATCACTGGTCTGATGCATTTTGATGAACAAATACCTGAACATAAAGCTTAACTTGGTGTGGCAGCTTTTTAATATTTTGCAAATACACATTGTATCTGCTTTGTGATTTGGTAGTGAGACCAATTAGAGACTAATTAGAACAGTAAAGTTCCATTATAGTTCCACAGTAAGGTTCACTGTAATGTTAAATAACAAAAATCCATCCAACTTCACCACTCTATGGTCTGTTAGCCTATCATCCCAGTGGGTGTCTTCCTTCAAAAATAAGCCCATAGAGTACCTTCTAAATGCTCTAAGGCAAGATAGCAAGAGCACTCATCGGCAGCTAGAATATAGAATTTCTCCCCCTTTTAAAAATCCCTCTAAGTCCAAATAGGTTTTACTACAGGCAAGTCTACTGCAGAGCTCAGAAGAATAGTACACCCATAAAAAGCGAAGTGTGCAACAATTTCACTGGCAAGGCCTTGCTGCCCTCTACTCACCACCGAAAAACCCAATAAAAACGCCTCTGATCAATCCCGTTATTGCCCAAAGGGAACAATTCCAATCTCAGCATATATACAGATGGATGATTATTGATTATGGCAAAACCCAAGTCAAAAGGTGAAAGGCCACAAAGCTTCAGCACCTACCACATATCAGCCTTTAGCAGCAGAGAGCAGAAGAATTGGAGACTTACATGGTAACTTACATGGCGGTGGGGATAAGCCACTACGATTTAAAGTGCCACCCATTAAAACAAAGTTCATCTCCTCTCCTGAACACTGGAATACTTCCACATAACGGTCCTTCATCATTTTTTTGTGACATTTTTGAGCCACCATAAAGGCTTTGTCAGCAGATTTCATTTGGATAAAAGCATCACCTGATGGTCGTCCCTAGAGGGGGGGGTGTGTGGAAACAATCATAAGTCAATCTATTATTAAAGCACTCAGAGCACAAAGAGGTGCAGAAAGTACTACGATTAAACGTCTACTGAAAGTCTGTATTGTTCTTCCTCATCTGGCACCAATGACTAATAACAATTATTTTTAGGAGCAGAAAGGGAAGCCTGATGTAACCAGCGCCCAGTTAACACAACGCTACTTCCATCTTCTGCAGAAAGAAATAGAGAATAATTTAGCATGGAAAAAAACTTTGGAGGTCTCCAATCCAAACACTGTTCAAAGCAGGGCTAACTTTCAAGTGACATCAGGCCACTCAAGGCCTTCTCCACTTGAAATGCGAGCATCTCCAGGGGTGGAGATTCCACCATCTCTAGGAACCTGTTCAGGTGCTTCACTAGTTTCTCATCATGATTCCCCCCCACACCCCCTCTTTTAACCCATTTTCCTTGGTGCACTTGGAATTTTCCTTGATGCAGTTTATTAACATTGTCTCTTATTCTTTTGCTGTGAAGCTCTAGGAAGAGTCTGGCTTTGCCTTCCCTGTAGCTACTTTTTACGTAATAGTACAACAGCATAAAGCTCCAGACATGCTTTAGTAAATCCATAACTACATTTGAAATTGATTTCCAGGTCTGATTTTCTGCAACCTGATGGACATTGCTGTACATATAAAACATTAAAAACTTTAACAAAAAAGCAGAACAAACATAGTAGATTTTTCTCATTTGTTTAATACCTCAATATTTCTGTGGCTAATAGAGTTTATTTTTAACACAAGACAATAAGGAAAAGATATCCACAATTTTTAATTATCAACTTTCTTTAAAGCCTGAGAAGTCTCTAATCAAGTTAAAAGTTAGGAAAACCTAATTTTTCTACAAATACCACTCAAACACCACTGCTACCATTGAGCAGAAACCCTGGAGCTGACAGAGCAGCTATGCCATCTAACATGAGACATTTCTGTCTTATGTAATTCCAGCACTTGATGAAACACAAGGGACTATTTAAAGAGAGCCTCCAGGATAAAGCTAGCATTAAAAAAACAAGCTTCATCCTCTCTGGTCTTATGCATACATATATAGAAAGAAAAACAAGTGTGTATGTAAAAGGGGAGGAACAAAAAGACAGGCAAACAGAACAAAGTATTTTTTCAAGGTTATAGAAGACCTAAAGCACAGGGGAGAACAGGTAAGCTACCCTGACTTCTAACCCTGTTGAATAACTGGAAAGTGAGCCCTCCCACGCAAAATACTGTTACCTGTTGATTAAGGACCATGTGAACTCCATGGGGCTTTATATCACCTGTGGCATCTCCCATAAATTCCAGGATGTCATCAATGCCAGCAGTGTAAGGAAGACCTCTGAGCCGGACACAGTCACGTATGCTACCCGTGGCAATGGTGTATGGTGGGGGTATGACAGGAATGATGGGAGTTGGGAGAGTGGGAATAAGAGGTGTTGACATATATCGATTAAGTACCTGTTGGCAAAAAAGCACATACATAGAGATTTACACATCATCTGGCTAAGCACAAATCAAATCTCACAATACTATTTCACACATTTAAATAAATCCACTTCCAATGTCAGAGAAAAAAAAATATCTTCTTAAACCAAATTGAGGACAGTTTCCTGTTGGGCATTTGAAAGTTTAAAACTCAGAAGGGGAGAGGGGAAGTCTAACAAATTTAATTTGCTAGACCCTAATAACAGACCTTTAAAAAAGTTAAAAGCAGATTACAGTTCATTTTAGAATATCCCAAAAAGGAACATCTGAAAACCACATTTGTGCTAATAAACCAGTATTGTCACATACACTTCTTACTTACATTAGCGTAAATTAAAACCAGTCATTTTAGAAGAACTGAGACCTGAAATAACTAATAAGTAAAAACACTAGCTCTAATTCATTCACAAAACCTGATTGGTTAAGTGAGGGTACTTGTTTGTTGTTTTTTTTTTTTTAGCCTGAGTGCTCATCTCTGAGTACAGGGTTTCTTGGAATGGGGGAAAAAAAGTTTCTTTTAAAAGAGGATAAGAACTATAGGAGACCTTGATCTCAACATTTTGTTTTGTCTTGACTCATTCTGAAATGACAGAGGAACAGAACTTGCTGTTGGGGCCTACTGCTAAACAACATATTTAGTGATTATTGTCAGAAATAAAGAAACACATTCCACCAAAAGAGGTACCAAAAAAGAGGTTACAAAGCTTTAGTTTTGTCAATAATGATTCAGCCTAGGGAGTTTGTCTCAACAGAATCCTTTCTTCAAGAACCTACTTGTAGCACATTTCAGAAATCTCCCTCAGCCGTGTACAGAATATTGCAATTACTCTGTATTAACACTAAGTAGATGACAGCTGGCTTTACCTCTCATAATTACTCAAACAAGCAGCCTGTAATTCCTAAAAAAATCACCTCTTGCTCGAGCAGCAAAAAAATTAGGGTGTCACCCTAGACAACTGTCATAGAGGAAGAAGTAATGACATATTGGTAGAATATAAGTTTTATCGAGGTCTCCCTAACAGAAGTGAGAGCAAAGACTTGGTCACTGTCACAGAGCGTTTTTGTTCCTTAGAGAATCTAGTCTCATTCTTGCTGAGGACGAGGGGGAAAAAATAAACAAACAAATTAAAAAAATCTAACTATACCATTTCATATAGTCTTCACAATACACATATCAGATTCATGACTTTTCTAATCTCCATGTCACCGCAGTAAGGGCAAATAGCAGGTTTACAAGTGTGGATATTCTTTCCCTTGCCCCATCCGTTCCATGAGAAGTCTTTTCCATTTCACATAGGTTGCAACAGTAACTGCATTAAGTTTTTATAGCCAGTGGTTATGCAAAGACCAGATCAAATCTCATAATGGTTCTCTTTGGCATTATCAGTCTAGAAATATTCTGTGTCAGGCAGAAAAATGCAATATGCGGAGTTTTTCACAGGCTTGAGGTTGCTGGTGCCAAAATAATTGCTTTTATCAGTTTAAGAAGGTGATAATAGGAAGGTGTGAAGGATAGGGAAAAAGTGAAAATATATTATCTCAAGAAAACAAATATTTCACTTTCACCAAAAATCATCTACATCCTGGTAATTCTTAGTTTCCAACAAAGCAGTTGTAGGAAAAGCTGTTTTAATGCATCCAGATTTGGATTTAATGTTAGAAATTCCGTACAGGGAGACAAGAATTCAAAGACAATGCCGCAGCTTTTCAAGAAGCACTACATCAGCACTATTAATCTAGTGTATTTTTAAAATTATTTATGTGATTTCAGTCAACCTTTAAGTAGAAGAGAAATATCAAATGATTTTTACTTTACAATCTGAGGGATGTTGAAAAAACAAAACTGGCAGTAAAAAAGCAAAAACCAATACTGCATGATTTCGCATGCCAATCAGGAAGCACATATTGCCCTTTTTAGAACTTTCCTTTAATATAATAGACTTTCATGGTTGTCTACAATTTATTTGCGTGCAAGTTTTCGAGGAAACGTTTTAAACTATTAAGTTTTGAGTCCCACAGCCAATAGTTACAACCTGTTGGACTTCCGCTGCTGTGCTCCTGAAGAGTTCAATGTAACGTTTTCCAAGTATTTCTTTGTGCTTTTTAAGTGCATTCTGTGCATATTCTTCACAGGAAAACAACACAAATGCATCTCCTGTGGGCCTGCCATCTGGGTACTTGACAAAGAGAAGTCCCTCTTTCCCTCCTGTGACTGGGCACTCTGGCCCCAGGAACCCCAAGACATCCTCTTGAGTAGCAGTGAAAGGAAGGCCTCTCATCCGGATGATAACTTGATTCTCCTTAGATAAGAACTGGGCCACTTCATTGGAGGTGCCTGGTGGAAAGAGAACATATGGTCATCCTGGTCTGTCAATTCCATAGGATGCAAGAGCAGCAAAGCATGAAGGAGCAATATAGGAGATGAACAGCTAGCAACAAATCCACAGAAGACCTGAAACACCACCAACTCCCAGTAAACTATTTTGAAGTGAAACTCCCTTACCCTGAAGGTGTTTCGTATTTTAATGAAATTGAAACAAAGACGAGATTAGTGTGAACTTATACAAGGTACACAGATGCTGCCACTGCAAAGGCTCGGCTTCCTCCCAAACAGCAAAACCTGCCTGTGAACATCACTGCCCAAATGCTCACAGCTGTAATTCAACCGCGTGAAACCAGAACATGACAGGGTCAAGCATTCTTGGAAGGCAAAACAGGAAAAGCTACTTCATTATCCATTTGTGTTCTCAGCCAAGGAAGAAAAAAAAAAAAAAAAAATCAGAACTAGAACAACACTCCTATGAACTTATGTAATTACACTGAACGCCAGCATCACTTACCTCCTGCAATTTTTAAGAATTCTTCCCCAGTTGCTTTGTAAACCTTAAAAGAGAAAAAAAAAAAAACCCATCACACATGAAAATTACAACATTCAACTCTAAAACACATGTGCTCTTCCACATGTGAGAGAACTGTATTTTGGTACTTTGAGCAAAACAGAAGTGCGGTTTTGTTCTCATTTAAAACCGTATTCTAAAATACTAAGGTTGCTCTCCGAAGATTTGTTTAAAGTCACTACTTTTTACCTCAATGTATCTGCTACCCATGTGATGCTTATGTCTTTCCAGCGCAAGATCTCTCTGTTCAGAATTGACAAACCGAACTAATGCCTCCCCATTTCTTCTTCCTTGAGCATTCAGACAAAGAGCCACACCACCTCTGGAAGGTAAAACCAACAAAAATAAAATTAGTTTGAATCTTTAATACATTTAATAAACAATTGTGTAAGAATAGTACAGAAATCAGACTTTGTAACATAGAGTTTACAGACTGAAAAAAAAAATGCTACTATCCCCATTTTTATATAATTTTTAATGTAACACAGCAATGTTGCAGAATCCACTTCAGCAAGATCTTGGATCTCATGCTATTCATCACTTTCTCACTTCCATGCAGACATAAATTTGCAAGCCCTTCCTATCATCTCAGAGATGCAGATTTGAATTTCCTTATACGTCTAAGTAAAAAAAAAAAAAAAAAAAAAAAGTATTTTCTCAGTGTTGAGAATCTGGACTATATGTTAAGTGACAGGTATGCTAAATTAAACTCACTCACTCTATATATACACACATACATACACAGAGGTGTACACACATTAGTCATATGATTTTTTTTTTTTCTTTTTTTTTTTTTCTCCAGTCAGCACTTGGAGGTTTCTCAGTCTGGCCTGTTTAGGAGGTACAGCAGAACACTAAAGAGCTGGCACAAAATTAAAGCTTCTGTTACATCTTGGACTTTGCCTTGATTAACGCAGTAGGAGTTTCTCCCTTTAGGTATCCGCAATAAATGAACGTATGTATGTTGCTTTTCAATTGGTAAGTCTCTTTTCGTCTTCACCCACTTCATTATTTCTTGCACACCTAAGGCTGGTAAACCCATTATTGTGACCATGGGGTGGGAAGGGGCACGTATGGGGAAAGACAACAGAAGCGATGACTCCAGTGGAGGGTGTGGGGATGTGTGTTAAACAAATATTAAAAGAACTTGCTATTAAAAACAAAGTGGCAAAGCAAGACGAATTCTTATCAGCTTACTTGGCAATGTTGAGTCCTTTGAAAAATCGAGCAATGTCTTGGTCTGAAGACTGCCATGGCAAACCTCTGGCACGTATTACTGTCTCACTGTCCACTGTTTCAGATTTACTACTGCACAGAAAGAAAAAAGAAAACAAAAAGGCAGCCAAAGTAAGCTTTAATCTAGGTTTTTTCATTATCTTACCAAATTTCAGTTTGCAATTAATTTAGCTTGCAAATCAGGAGTATACTTGCTGTTGGGACTTCTAATTCCATTACTCATTTCAATAAAGAAAGGAAAGATAACTGGGATAATCCTTTTATATACACAACGCCTAAGATGCACTATGTTGTTACCACATTGCACTTCCTTAAAAATAATAAATAGGCAGACTGGCTCACAGGGAGGTAATAAGGTACTGGCTTAATTTTATTGGAAAGATCTAACAATCCAACATAGATGGTTACAAGGCAATCCTAAATATGAATACATTACTTATGCTTAAGATGTTTTATTCTCCAGTTACTGCAATGTATTTGAAAATGAAGAACCATTCTGTTTCTTCTCTCCCTAAACTCAATATGCAATATAGCATATTAGACCACTCTTCAGGAGCACCGTGTAGTCAGCTGCATACAGGGTGCACTAGCCACTACCCCTGTTGACTTAGGGAAAGTTCACAAATATTTCTTCACTGCTGGGTAAGATAAGTCAGCCTCACTGCCATGCAAAACAGAAGCTAGAGAACAAAGAGCGTTTAACTTGTAGTGACTTTAAAGAGATGGACTAAAGTACAGCATTCAACATAACAGCCACAGTCTGTCTGCACTAGACTACTGCATACACTGCTGCTGTTCTCAGGAACCAACCTACTTTCACAGCGACCGTGGGGAAACATTCACCGGCTTTCCCTGCTTCTAGACAAGACTCATCTTTTGTTGCAAACAATTGTGACAAGGACACTTACCAAGGACCTGTTTCGTACTTGTACTTCACAGTTTCAGGCTCAGTAAATATGTGATCTGCAACAAAACAGGAAGTTTAAATATAACCAAGGTCAAGGGTTACTTAAGAATGACAGTACCACTGCCAATTCTTACAGAAAAAACAGATTTTGGCATTCTGTATAAATAGTTCACTTACTACAATTTTCAGAGAGCATGCTGAAAACGATAGCCACCATCGTTTTCACTTGCCACACACCAAAGTCCTCCTCTGTTTCATCTGTCCCTAAGCCTAGATCTAAACAGGCGATTATAGAAAATAACAGACTTGCACAATCATTTGTAAACAAGTCATAAGGCTTTCCTGATCTTAACACAGAACTGGTAATCAAATTTACTGGTTTTAGCGGGGCCACGTGACCATTAGACATTTGTTACTCTGCTCATAAACTGGTTAATATTCACTTTAACGGTCAACAGTCTGAAAACTATTGATAGCTTACATCATTACAATCATAACAGTTAACAGTTAAAAAAAGCCCAAAAAACAGAGTAAGTTCCTATCACTTCAAATGTAGCTGAACTTTAACCACATTCAGCCAGGCCACAACAATCCTCCTAAAATTTAGATGTAGGGTGTTGGGTTTTGGGATGGGTGGGTTTTTTTGTTGTTTTTGTTTTTTAAATTAGTTTTTGTTTTAAACTCAGTTCAATCAGGATCACATAAGAGAACTGTTACTATCTGCAAACAGTAGAAGCTTGCAGGCCAACTAGTGCTGAAAAGGCCCACTGCTAGCTAAGCCTTTCCTTTAAGATCAAGTATCAATGCAAGTGATGTTTTTCTTTAGTGGATTTCCTAAATACGGTCAGAACTCGTTAAGACTCAAATTGGGGGAAAAAAACCAACCCAATATTACAAGCAAAGCTCCCTTCCCCAACACACACTTTAGCAAAATTCCTTCTATTCCACCTATGAGTTTTTAAACTCCACATCTTAGTTTAGAAGAATAAAACCTGTAACTATGAGAGGGGTAAAACCTAAGCAGCATAGTTGAGTCTGGTGTAAAAGCTGCAGCAAAAGGATACATTCTGCCATGGTCTTGATAGTCTGATCTTTCACGGCGGCTGAACTAGGGTAGCAAGTGTGAAATTCTTTGCGCAGATCATAAAAGGAATAGAAACAGTCTGACAGCAGGAAGTTCTACAAGGAAGACAAAAAGTTTGTTTTGTACACACCATTCCTTTAAATTCCAATTAATATTTTTGGACTGAATGAGGCAGTCTCAAAAAAAATCACATAGTTGCATGTCATCAGCTTGTCTGTGATAGACCAGTTTTAGTTCCTTTGTAACACAAATTCCACAGCCTTACAGAATTAGATCTCTATATGAGCAAACCCAAATAACTTGAGAGGCAGACCTGTGCAAGACAGCTAGAGAAGACAGCTGGGGAAGAAAAAAAGAAAAAAATAATCTAGGTTTTGCTGTTTTATAAATACTTCCATTTAGGATACTGTATTTTCTCTTTTGTGGCTACACTGAAAAGCAATATTGTACCAAAACATGATAACAAAGTTTAAATAAATATTGTTACAGTGGACAAAATATCTTCCAGCAACTGTTGTTGCTGTCTGTTGTATATTGGATAAGAACTTTAATTATATAACATTATTAAACAAATGTTTAAGCAGCCTTTCACTCAGACATTAGCTTATTTTTTCAAGAAATAAAACAAATAATTCCGGTCTAATTCACTATTTTCTCTCTCGCACTCCTCCAACTGTTTTACTATATAAAAGTTTGACTTTGGTCTAGTCAAACAGCACCCACCTTTGTAAATACAGAATTGAGAAAAGTCACAAGGTAATGCTTCTTTGGGAATGGCAAGAGCTAAGGTCTGAGGCTTACTAACGTTTAATGTGCAGGGAGAAATAGACTTTCACAAATGAAAAGGTATTGAAGGAAAAAAAAAAAGAAAAGAGAGAAAGAAATGCAGTATTAAGAGACTCAACACTTGATCAGATCCATTCCTTGGTTTGATATGCACAATTATTTCTTCCACACCATTACAGTGTTTGTTTTGTTTCAGTCAATTCGTTTCAAGATGGAAGTACAAAGAATTACCCATAATCCATACTACAGGATGGCATTAAGTGGAAAAAAAACCAAAACAAAAAAACCCCCTACTGTTATGTTTGAATGTTAAATATCATTCCTGTTTCCTTACTTGCTTCATTCCTACACAAACATGCGCTTTTCAAAAAAAGTCAGTGTGTTATGTTTTAATATAACACAAACGCCAAACGAATATTTGTTGAAACTCAGCATGAGCTAATACCCTTATATAGAAAAAAAAAATAGAACTGATCAGTCAACTCCTTCCATGTCAGCAGCTCCCATTACTGGGGGGTTGCTGCAGACCCTGCCAAGCAGAATAATTCAAGAGCCACCATGCTGCACAAAGGCAAGATTCTTCTCCCTATGCAAGACATCCTGCTCCAAGCCCTTGCAGAAACTCAGAGTAGAAACTGCCGCTTCATGTGGGAGTAGCAAATAAGCTGTAGCACTGCTTCCCCTGAATAAATGCTGATGAGGAACCACTGCCACTCTCCAAGGCAAGTCACTGCCTGCGTGTTTACTCTCTACAGGACATTGACACATGGCTCCTACCAACTTCAGGTCTTGGTAGAAACCCATGGCTCCACACAGAACCTGTGGTTTAACTCCAGCCTAAACAAAGCAATAGTTCTCCATCACCTCTGCTGAGGTTAGACCTGTACCTTTGCTTCCATTTCTTGAGACACAGAATTCAGAGTACTTGTACTGCTCTGTCTCTACCCTGTCTTTCCTAATTTTCCTCTTCATTATGCTCCTCTGGGAGTCCTCAAGTACTGTAGCTGATTTCCAAGAGCAAGCACCAAGAAATTCTTCTCTGCTACTCAGGGTTGTGACAGGAAGGGGACTGTCTTAAATATTCTTGGAACATTATAGTTCCCAAGGTTGAATTGTGTTCCTCATCTCAAACTCACATAAGCTATTTTCTTTGATGTCCTTAAAACACAGTACTGCCCTTTTGCATCAGTTCTGATCTCATACCTTCTTAGATGTTTCTGGATGGAGGACTTGTCGAATGAGTAACTGGCCATCACTGCAGAGTGTGTAAGAGCTCCTTCCAAGTACTTTCAAATCACTGGATACCAGCTGACTAAACTGAAAAATAAAGTGATAAACTTCATTGCACAGATAACTCCATAAAATGAGCAATTATTGTTATTACAACACTTTCTCTTTTTTTTAAGAGGATAGAATAATTCAGCATTTTGTAATAGCTTTTGAAAAACCATAAAGGAGAACAGATGTAGGCTCCTGATAAAGGCTGGCAAAGAAACTATATGCCTTTGTGGAATAGAAAATAAGAACCCAACAGTATGACAAAGAGAACAGTTCAGACAATACAGCAGAATTATTAGAGTTATGAATTACGGTATTATAATATTCAAAAGCTGGAATAATTGTAATAAATGCTATGAAATATTTGAAAGTAAAAACAAACAAACAAAAAACCTTTCAAGATCAACCACAATATTAATTTTGCAATAGCCTTTCTTCACCTATGACATCTTTGACTTCAGTTATGTCCTTAATGTTTGGGGTTTTTTCTAATTTGAACTCCAGAAAGAAAAAGGCTACCTATCAGGACTGACTAATGTTTCAATAGTTATATGCTAAGAATAGCCAAATAAATTGTGGCCTAATACCTTCAAAAGTGAAATTATAATCAAGTCGCAGCCAAGCCAATCAAAGTTCTTGGTAGAGATAGAATGTTACAAACACTAGATAAAATTACTCCCTAGCTGTTGGATGGACTACCCCCAGTAAGTTAATTCTCCAGAGGAAAGGGTTCTGTCTTGTTTTCCATCCTTATACAACAGTTTCTAGCCTTTTATTACTCCACACCAATGTTAAATTCCTTGCTCATAATAGCTGACTATTGCATTATAGTACCTACATGTATCAAATCAGTAAATAGTAGCTTGTTAGCTAACTTTCAAGGGGACAAATATAATTATTCTGGGCTTCTCTCTTGGTGCTACTCCCTCCCAGGAAAGCATCACCTCACAAACAAAGCAATAATTAACATCATGATGCAGTAGCCACCCACTACTTTCAGCAATAGCTTGCAACTCCAAAACAACCACCCCCAAAAGCAAATTACAAGTTGACTTGACACTCAGACAATCTCTTTATGCTGTCTTTTAACCTGTGGATGGGGGGAAGAGAGGGCTGGTTTGTTTTATCATCAACACATGTGACACTTTACATAGTTACAGTCTCTGTTCAGGAAAGATGATGTCCTAACTATCTGACCCCACAACTACACATTATTCACTGTGTGAACAAATGTTGCAGCATCTGTGTCCCAAAGGTAAGGCTCCATGAGGGAGAAATCGTGTATTGAAGGTGATTTTGTAGGAGCAGAGACATGACTACCCAGGCTTTACTTCAAAATAACTGCTCACATCCAATTCAGGCGCTTTTCTAGGCTTGGACAGGTAACCAGCATTCCACTACCATTAAATGCTGTAGTAGTGGCTACTACATATCAAGACAGAGAACTAAGGGGCAAAGCTGGGTAGAGAGGGGCACTTACATCAGCGTCTCGTATAAATTCTTTAATTTCCAGATATATATATACACACACACACACATATATATGTAATGAAGTTATTGAATATCAAACGGAAGATATTTGAAACTTTTAAGAGTGAAATATCCTTCCCAAAAATCCCTTTACAATGCAATTCTTTGCACATTACCAAAACCACACAGAAACAGCCCAGGTTTTGTTGCTACCACAAGCTGAAGTCTTGAAGAACGTGAGGCTATAAAGCAAGTCACTGTATAAGGATGATTTAAAGTCAGAAAACTGAGATCTGAGAGTGCTCAAAATATTTCAGCTAATGTGTAAACACCAGAGAAAAGAAAATTCCAGAGGACTCAAAAGGAACCACTTCAGAAATGCAATTCTGGGGACCGCCACTGTCATAGGCCAGCAACAAATATTCTCACCACAATAACAGGTATGAGAAGAATTGCATTCTTACTGAATGCAGCACCTTATTACTTCATGTTTTAACTTCTGGGCACAGTAAAGAGCAAATATTTGTAAAAAGGGATTGGAAATGGCGATAGGAATTAGCCTCCAGAAGGTGTACAGGGATTCTTGCCAAAAGGAAGCAGAGCCTTACTGATGAACAGTAATAAAACACTCCCCAAACCTTCGACTTTGTACCCTGTGCTTCTGAAGATGCACAAGAGGCTATATAAAGGGTGCAATTAGGGAGCGACTTTGATCATATACAAGAAAAAAATCCAACATAGGCAACTTGAGGGAAGCAGCAAATCGCAGAATCACAGAATGGTGGGGGTTAGAATGGACCTCTGGAGATCATCTAGTCCAACCCTCTGCCAGAGCAGGGTCACCCACAGCAGGTTGCACAGGAACGCGTCCAGGTGGGTTTGGAATGTCTCCAGAGACGGAGACTCCACCACCTCTCTGGGCAGCCTGTGCCAGGGCTCTGCCACCCTCACAGGAAAGAAGTTCCTCCTCATGTTGAGATGGAACTTCCTATGTTCAAGTTGGTGCCCGCTACCCCTTGTCCTGTCACTGGGCAGCACTGGAAAGAGCCTGGCCCCATCCTCCTGACACTCACCCTTTAAGTGTTTATAAGCATTGATAAGATCCCCCCTCAGACTTCTTTCTTCCAGACTAAAAAGACCCAAATCCCTCAGCCTTTCTTCATGAGAGAGGTGTTCCAGTCCCCTCATCATCTTGGTAGCCCTTTGCTGTCCCCTCTCCAGCAGTTCCCTGTCCTTCTTGAACCAGGGAGCCCAGAACTGGACCCAGTACCCCAAGATGCAGCCTCACCAGGGCAGAGCAGAGGGGGAGGATGACCTCCCTCCACCTGCTGGCCACGCTCTTCTTGATGCCCCCAAGGATGCCATTGGCCTTCTTGGCCACAAGGGCCCATTGCTGGCTCATGGTCATCCTGTTGTCCACCGGGACTCCCAGATCTCTTTCCACAGAGCTGCTCTCCAGCAGGTCAGCCCCCAACCTGTACTGGTGCAGGGGGTTATTCCTCCCCAGGTGCAGCACCCTACACTTGCCCTTATTGAATTTCATACGGTTTCTCTCCGCCCAGCTCTCCAGCCTGTCCAGGTCCCTCTGTATGGTGGCACAGCCTTCTGCTGTGTCAGCCACCCCTCCCAGTTTTGTATCATCAGTAACTATGTCTTCATCTAGGCCATTGATGAATATATTGAACAGGATTGGACCCAGTACTGACCCCTGGGGAACACCACTTGTCACTGACCTCCAACTAGACTCTGTGCCCCTAATCACGACCCTCTGAGCTCTGTCTTTTAACCAGTTTTCAATCCACCCCACTGTCCATTCATCCAACCCACGCTTCCTAAGCTTCCCTATGAGGATGCTGTGGGAGACTGTGCCGAACGCCTTGCTGAAGTCAAGGTAGACAACATCCACTGCCGTCCCCTCATCTATCCATCCAGTCATGTCATCATAGAAGGCTGTCAGATTAGTCAGACGTGATTTCCCCTTGGTGAATCCATGTTGGCTACTTCTCATAGCTTTCTTTTCCTCCACATGCCTTGAGATGATGCCCAGAACGACCTGTTCCATCATCTTTCCAGGGATGGAGGTGAGGCTGACCGGCCTGTAGTTCCCTGGGTCCTCCTTCTTGCCCTTTTTGAAGACTGGAGTGACATTGGCTTTCCTCCAGTCCTCAAGCACATAACCTGTTCTCCAGGACCTTTCCTAGATGAGAATGATGGAGAGCGATGATGATGGAGAGCGGCCAAGCAATGACTTCCGCCAGCTCCCTCAGCACTCTCGGGTGCATTCCATTGGGACCCATGAACTTATGGATATCCAACTGACCTAACTGATCTCTCACTTGATCCTCCTCAACCAGGGGGAAGTCTTCCTTCGTCCAGACTTTCCCTGTTACTTTCTCCAAAGTCTGAGACTCCTGAGGGCTGGGCCGAGCAGTGAAGACCAAAGCAAAGAAGGCATTTGGTAACTCCACCTTCTCCGCATCCTCTGTCACCATGGCTCCTGTCTCATTCAACAGCGGGCCCACAATTTCTCTAGTTTTCCTTTTGCCTCCAATATACTTGAAAAAACCCTTCCTGTTGACCTTGACATCCCTTGCCAGGTTTAATTCCAAGGAGGCCTTGAATTTCCTCATTTCATCCCTGCATACAAATGTATGCAGCCTCCTGCTTTACAAATAAAATGTAAGAACTGTAGTTCAAAAAGCCTTCACAACAGGAGAAAATGTTTGGACAAGAGAAGAAATGCTCAGGCAACATGGTGTAAGTCAAGTTGGTAAAAATGAAGATTATTGCACTGAAATAGTCACTTTTTTTTCAGATGGTGTTTCCCGTACAACATACAGCTGAAAAGACAGATACACAGCACAATTATTTTCAGAAGCCCCTGCTGAGAAAGACATCAAGAAGAATGAAATATTACATAAGGACACTGATAAGCCCAATACTCCAAGTGTACTAAAGTTCAAAGAAGGCATGAGATGCAGCATTTGTTTTCATTTTTAACCAAGCCTAAGTATTTTCACTGTGTATTTATTAAATGTCAGTGATAATATCCAACATTGCAAACTCCTTTCCAATGGGACAATTGATGTGGCAAAACAATTCTCAGTTTTCTTACTAGAGGCCAGCAGCTTAAAGTGCCTCAGATGAAATGCCACAAGATTGGCAGGCCTTGCTGAGTGCTTATTTAGAAACTTCTATTTTAAAAACAGCCTTTTTCAAGCTTTGGGGTGTACCACTCCAGAAGAGGGCAAAAGGAGTGTGGGAAGAATAGTCAGGAGACATAAGCAATCCTTCCTATCCAAAACAGCTCAGCTATAGCATGGGTTAACTGAGGAGAGGAATGGGGTAGCAGGGTGTGAATGGGAAGATTCACCTAGGAGAAGAGCATGGGGCAAAACAGCAAGCACAACACCGCCACAGAGGAACGACAGATATTTGAGATTAGCCTGAACTGGCTTCTTTCATCTACGTGAGGTGTCTCCAAATTCTGGAAAGGTTAAGTATGAAAAGCATAGCTGTGGACCAGCTCTCATTACTATAGATTATACTGAACCCTTAAGTCTTTCAGGTAATAGATACAGCCTATCACGTGTATCAAAAAGAGTTAAAGCAACCAGCGCAGACGTGCTTATAAAGCCACACTGAAATATAAGTTAAGTAATTCAAAGTTCCTGCGGAAAAGTCATCTTCAGCCTCCTTTTTCGCACTATGACTTTCAGGCAGCATCTCAAAAAACAACCTTGAGCCAGCACACACCCAAATGCAGCAAGCTAAGGACAAGTTAAGACTAGTGCCAGATTTACATTACATTTTTCTGTCTCACATGTTGAACAACCTGTCCACAACTCTGTCATTCCTAAATTCCATCCCCATCTCCTTCACTCCACCAATAAAAAAACATCTCAGCTATTTACCTCCTGTCATTTATCTTCATGCTGCCCTCCATAGCACTCCCCCACTTTAGCATGCAAAGCTGCCCCACCTTGAGACTTCCTCCACCCTGTGTTTCCCCTGTTAATCTACTCATTTCATAGCAACAGAGTTATACAGAGTGTTAATTACCACTGCTTGCAACTAGCCCTCGTTCCGACTGCAAGAACCACAGTGTATTGGCATCACCCTCCACCCTTTGTTGCTTATTCCACCAGCTCAGTCTCTAATAGAGTTCTGGCAAATCACTGCATATTTAAAGGAACATGTTCAATAATTCAATATCGAGATTAAAAAGTGAACAGAGAGAGGAGGAAGAATGAAACAAGCTGCTCTGCACATTTACCTCCATGAAACCTAAAACAGTTCTTAGAGAAAAGGTGTAGAGAGGGAAAGACAGAGTTTAAGCACCAGTTTGAAAAACTGGCTAAACAGGATTTTAGTCCTGGAGCTGAGAGTACAAAGAGAGCGAAGAGCCATGTTTGGCCAGCAGCAAAGCTGGATGAAAGCCAGCATGAGCCACACTGCTGTTTTCTGCAAATGAATCCCAAGTGGCTGAAATGACACAGCCCCCTTCATGTTGCCTTAACTTTAACTGAAAAAAGCCGTGGATCTTAGAGAAACAAGAAGATTCCTCATTAAGCTCTTTCTATAGTTATGATGCACAAAGCACTAAAATAAGCCTCTGGCTATTTGGATATTCCCATTTCCCTAACTAAAAATAGCTCTCATCCTTGAGAAAGGCCACTGCATCTGCGTGTATCTATGCTGGCATGGTCATGAAATACTGAGACAATCCAGTTGCAGAACGCATCCATGCTGTTAACTGAACCAACTGTTCTAAAACACCGAGATACTCTGGGGGATTCTGTCTTTAATTCACCTCTGAGAAATAACAGAAAATTTGGCTGCTTCTTACTCATCAGCCCTCCAGCAGCTCCTTCAAAATTAAAAGCATCCTTGCAATTTCAGCAGGTCTGGAACGTTACACTAAAGCGGAACGTAAAAGACCAGAAAGAAGCTTAGGTTATAGTCCACACTTCAGCTAGACATGCACCTGTTCCCAAGTAGAAAGATGAGTTATTAGATTTATCAATATTCTTTACACAAAGGATGGTCCTCATGGTGTGGGGACCTGGGTTTCAAATCAGTGGTATTGACAGGCATATTACTAAATTTCCCAGAGAAAACAAATTGGCAATTCCACATAAATACATGATCAAGTTTCTGACAAATTAACATATCAAAAAGTACTTATTTTCACTTCTCTGCCATCTTTAGACTTAGGTGGGAGGACAAATCCACCTGGTCCAGCCAAATATTACGACACAATGATGATACTTGATTTGAGATAGACCTGTCAAAAAAAATTTGAACAGGCTTAGCATTCTAGATCAGTCTTACACAAAAAACCAAACAAACCAACCCACAAAAACACCCCAAAACAACAAAAAACCACCACACCACAAAACCCACGACTTATTCAGCAGTGACATCTTTTGGTCATTATTAAAAGGAAAACTTTGAGGAATAACTTAGAAAAGTTATTTCGGCTCACCTAGGCTCGTATATTCCAATATATTCCCTTGAGTTTAAAGAACTCGTATTAGCAATACGTAACTATCCTAGAGAAAGTGAAAATATACTGCACAGAGCTGTAAAACCCACTGTTTGAGATGAAAACAGTCTTATCTGAGACACAAATGTGAACTGCCTACATCTCCTTTGCTCAAACTTGGAAATTTAGCTACATGTGTTCTTTTTTTTCATATTCATTTTAAGAAATCAAGAATAAATTTCCATTCCATATCTCCATGTGAAGCAGAAGCTAGAGATCTATTTTAGATCTCTTCTGCAAATTATTTTACCTACATAAGAGACGTTCTCTGGTAATGCATTATTAGAAAAAAAGGTGCAGGGCAGCATAGAAACCATTACAGGCAGGCAGCTCTAATATACAGATATATATATTCTGTGTACACATACGTATGTTTATGTATAGAAATATATGACACAAATTATAATATTAAAAATCTCATCAGATCAGTTGAACTTTCATGTTTGCATGTCTAACAATTCAGATTTTCTAAATTCATAAAGTTATTTCTAAATTTCAATTCACTATATTTCTCATTTTCTTTAAGTCCTGAAATTTGTTACATTTTATGAGCACAATGAAGCTTAAGAACTACAGCTTGTAGTCTATCAGACAGATTATTAAATAAAATTTACCAAAACAAGTCAATAATACTATAAAATCTATAGACTCACCCATATATAGCAGTGTTTTGTGTTGTAGAAACAACTGAAGTAGCAACCATACAAAGCACTTCTTTTTCAATCCAGAAATATCAGAGTACACTCATGCATACTCTCACACTTTGCCAAATACTTCACATATTAACATCACATATACTACCACTTTGCAACAAATATCACATATGCGTTCTTTAAAATCGTGTACGATATCCAGTCTTACTTGTGTTTAAAAAAAAAAAAAAATCATCATTACCTAGACACTACTGTAAGTCACATTAGAGCTTTAGACTGTCTTTTAGGCCTTTGGTGTGGGTCATTCTTTACTTGTAGCATACAGCATATAACAATGATCTGTCTTCTTTCACGTAAGAGAAGCATGGGAAACAAATGACAATCCCCCAAAAAGTCTCTCTGAAGATTCTCTACAAGTCCTGCTTCAACAGGAAAAGATATTGCAGTTCTTGCCTCAAAGCCTGATTTTATGGAATGTCCTCTACGATTTATTGCCAGAGAACACCCAAAATCAATTATATAGTTGCAGGTGTGGTTCCTGAAAGGAGATCTCCAGTGGCTGAACACTGAAACAGGCTGCCCAGAGAAGCTGCAGAATCTCCATCCTTGGAGGTATTCAACACCCAACTGGGTAATCTCCTTGGCAGACTGCTCTAGTTGACCCTACTTTCAGGGACTGCACTAGACAACATCTACAGGTCCCTTCCAACCTCAGCTACTGTGCGATTCTCCGATCTCTTTGGACTCTTTCTGTTTTGCCTACTCTGCAGCTACACTAAAAGCCACCAAAACATAAGCAAGATTGGAGTACCACTGAGAAAACAAACGCCCGGCAATCCTGAAGTCTCCCTTAAGACTTAAAGGCTCTAATACAGCATGAGAAATCTCAAGATTAAGAAGCCATGGGTTTGGTATACAAAGCTTGAACACACACAACATACCATGACATGTCAACTTTGGGAAATATTTTCACCTGGACTTTGTGCCTCAGACCCTACACTCATGAGGGCTTCACATTTATTTACAATACTCTCCATGGGCAGTTTTCTCCTCCTTCACTCTTCAAACCCTGGTGATAATGTCAGCCTTATCCATGCAATGGAGGAATTTAAAGCATGTCAATACTACTGGGAGGCGCACAGACTGAATTTCAGCAGTATTTACAAGTATGATAACCCTTTATTGTGCTAGGTAACTTTTTAAACAGAGAATCCTATAGTAAGCCCTTGCCTTTGTTCATCTGCTAACTGCTATTCCACATGGCTGATAATGGATACGTGGTGACCTTGTACTGAAATTGCTGTATGGAAGAAAAAAAAAAAAAAAAGAAAAAAAAAGAGAGAGAGTGTAAACCACAAGCTGCAGTTAACCTTTTTTTCCCCTTCCAGCAAAACAGGAAAAATTACTGTATTTAGATACTATTCAGACATAAACATGAAAAATAAATCGCCCCTTGGTTTTATTTCTTTGCAGTGGAAACTTGCAGATGATGACGGGGCAGCCCAGGTCCACTCACTAGAAATGTTCAAAAACAATATTGCCGGTTTGATTTCTCCCATTAAGAGGAAAGCAATTTTTTGCTCTACTGAACACTAATGCCCAAGATTATTTAGTGGCTGAAGACTAGCCTGGACAAAAGCATGGTTTTCATTTCCACCATACCATAGACAATATCACTGTGCTCAGTATGACCAGTCCAGTTACACAGCACCTTATGCCTATTAAGGTATATAAACTGTATTAAATAACTGAGTAATCAGTCAGAATGGCCACTGTAAATGTACTCGAGGGCGAGAGATATGTATACATTACCTAAAACTAGTCAGAGTTTCCATTCAGCTTTGGAGTTTGCAAGTGTAAAAGCAGGTTTGCTCTCCTTAGCATCAAGGAGATGCAGGATGTGGCATTGAGCTTCAAATACCGTAGACTGTCTTTTCCTCAAGTGTATTATGTTGCTTCTTACTACCTACTACTCTTGTCATTTTGTATTCTCTCCTGAATAGAGGTCCAACACAGCAAACCAGGTACCACACATCCTGCTGCTGTTCCAAAACAGTTTCACCTACACCGGGTGTCTGTGTAGACATAAACTCATACTGTTGCCTTTCTCATAGAAAGAAACTAATTCCTTTCCACCCATGGCATGAACTAACAAAGGTAACAGGGTTAAGGTCTCAACTATCCTATGCTAAAATTCCAAACATCACAAATCTTCAAAAGAAGTAGTATTTAAAAAATACAGAATTATATTTTTAAAGTTATTTAAGATATCCACTTTTATTTTTCACTTTGTTGGGAGGATGAAGTTCCAGGAAGTAACACTACCCTGTCCTCATCCTCATTGTCATCACACAGGTCATGACAGAGTTCTCAAGTCAGGAAGGCACACAGCCTACATGTACCTCTTATAATGACTGCAAGAGTTCAAGGGAGAAAAGTGGAAGATACTTTTCGAGTTTATCACATCCTTCCATTCAACAAAACATAGAAAAGTACTTTAAAATTCATCATACTCCTTCAGAATTACACAGAGGGACTGGAAACTTTAAGCTTAGGTGAGGGTAGCCTACAGCTAATTTTCTGCATAAAAATAGCTTTTTTTAGCATGGTTCAGCAACCGGTAGAATATGAAATACAGCAGCAGAGCATCAGTTGTGATGCTCTGTCTGTCCAGTGACAGTCTGTAGAGCCTAGAAAACAGACCATCGTGACTTAGGACCGTGATGAACTGTCTTAAGTGTGAAACTTCCACATTATTTGTTTGGCTCATTTTAATTAGGCTTGTGTCTTTTTGTGACAAAGTAAACAATAGCTAACTAAAAGTTTTAGTTCTTCCTAGGAAAGAATGCAAAAATCTAACCTTCTGCCAAGAGAAAGATTTGTCTAAGCCGCGCTGCTTGAGCATTTTATGACTATTTTTGATTAATTATTTCTTAGATGGAAGTTTGCAACACCAGATTATTTGCATGCTTTCCAACTATGGTATCTACAGCATCTAATTCAGGTAAGGCATTAAGCATAAAAGGCCAGACCAGGGTTCAGGCCATTTAAATGTCACAGCAATCAGGTCACAGTTTTTATCTTCAAAAGCACAATCTGTTTTAATAAGAGAGTGTTGAAATATGCAGAGTACTCCACAAATAAGCTACCTGGAGTTAGTCTTCTGTAAGATAAAACACACCAGTCCAGCAACCTAAGAATTTCAGTTCTGGACTTACTGTACTACTATATTATGTGTTGAGAAATTGATAAATAAGGACACAGTTACCAAGATAAAATAAGTTTTTACCTTTAAATAAACCTGTATGAGAGAGGCCACTAGCTATCAAAACCAACAAAATAATACAAAAAAGATACATATCTCGCAGAACACCTTAGCATTTGTTAGCATAGGTTGTTCATGAGTCTGTCTTTAAGCAAAAGGAAACTGATTATTAGTAATGCAAAAAATCCATACTCTGTCAACCTTTTACCTACATTTTGAGCAGGATTACAATGGTGCCTCACACTCCTCACAGGCTGCTTGCTATCAGCTCAAGCTCAACTCACAGAGCAAGTCATTACAGCCTGAAAGACACGGTTGAACATACTTTCCAAACTCTAGGTTTTAATTAATGCCGTGACTGCAGTATTTCCTAAAGTCTTGATTTAAGCACAAGCTCTCTCTCACAGTGTTCTATACCTCCCCCACTCCCACTTACCTCTGTTTCAAGGACAAACTTTCATTAGCAATGTGATCTTTAGCACTGCCTCTATTGACTGTAATGCACGGTACTGCTCTATTTACTCAACACTACCTCATTGTTTGTAGGGCAAGCTTAACCAGTTGTAGGAGAATAGCCAATACCTGCAAAATTAAAGCATTTTTGTCTATTGGGTTGGGTTTGGTTTGGTTTTTTTCTATTGGGTTGTTTTTCAGGTTGTTTTTGTAGTGATATCCAGGGAAAGTAAAAGGAAGAGGAGACATAAAAAGAAAGAAGACATACCTATTATCCACAATTCATTTTCCTTCAAGATTCTTTCATGCTCCTGCCTCTCCTTTAAACTTATACCATAAGAATAGCACAGGCATGGAATACCAGCCTTGAGATCCATGAAGTATCTTGTTTATATAAGAATCCATCTGATTCTTGTTCAAACCCTTATAAATATCAGCAAAAAAAAAAAAAAAAAAAAAAAAAATCAAACTTTTATAAACTGGCTCTAGTCTGCCTCAGAAATGTGGAGTTTTTCCTTTCTTGTTTAACATGCTTTCACAAAAATATAAAGGAGAAGTGGAAGCAGATCCCTAAACCAGTTTGCCTTTAATCTCTGAAATTTTAAAGTCACAGATTAGGGCAGCAATCCAAAGCATCAGGAATTGATTACGTCTGATAAATGGAAAAATGAGAGTAAGAAATTATCAGTAAGATTTTAGCAGTTTTTAACTGAGTAAAATCAGAATTTACGCTTGGCCTTCCACGGGATTTAGGCCTGCCCAATACAGAACAAGGACTATAATAGTGACATTACTTAGATGTTGCTTCCTGTTAGAGAACTATATCCTCTCTTTCAGGTAGCTTCTTGTTTCTAAAGTGAGTTCATGATGACTGAAAAGACTTGATATGAGCTGTCTGTAATATGAAGCAAGTCACAAAGCTTCTTGTGATCAATTCTCAGTACCTGAGGTTTATAGGAAGAGAGGGTTGATTTATATTTTCTTTTGTTTCTTTAAGCATACCACAAAAGCAGCAGTTTTCTTCTCCTGCGCTTCATGTTTACATGGTGCCATTTCACATGCTTTACAATAAGCAAAAGTTCATCCTGTAACAGTTTAATTCTGCTGTAAGAAATAACATTGGCTAATACACTTGAGTAATCAACCAATGAAGCGAACCCCAAAGCTCTGTCATAGTCATATTCCTGTGACTGCTATGTATTTTCCAGTTCTCAAGCTCACGCTTCCCCCTCCAATCCAATAGTTATTTGATTCAAGAGGTTTGATGTGTTAAACGCTGTTTTGTACCTCTCTCCAGCTGCAAAGGGCTCCTAAATTAGCTTTCAGGTACACAGCTACAATAAGATCTACTTACAAAGCAAAACCTCCACAGGGGTTTTTTGCATTTTATTTTACAACTTGCATACTGTAGCTCTGCTTTACTCTTGGTGCAATTTACTGCAACAGAATTACTTATCAGGAAAGTAATTCCGCCATAATTTCTGTAAAGAAGCTTAATTTCACACAGTGCCAACATCGACACAATTCATTATGATGTTAAAGCGTGCTTTCTTTAAATTTCTCTAGAATTAGACCCAGAGAACTGAAACACCACTAATTACATTTTGATTTAAATTCAATAAGAATAAAAACACAATTCAGAGACTGTCCTAGAGTTCTATTAACAAAACATTCTCTTCTCAGCTAACAGGTGTCCAAAATGATCACAGGAGCCAAGTCTTTGCGAAAGAGAATACAACTGTTTCTTAATCTTAAGTTTCTTTCCAATATTTTAGTGCTAACACAATATCCATTTCTCAACATTTTTTGCTGTCTCTGCATACTGCAGCTCCACAAGGTAGCAGGGGGAAAGAAAAACTAAAGTATTTTTAAATGGAAGTTTGGGAGAAGTGGCAGGATTGGTGGGGGGTTTTTTTCTTGTTTTGTCACTCATCATGTGGCAAGCATTTAAATTTCAATTCCCGATACCTTTTGCATAATATTTATCTTATAACTCACATCTACCTTCACAGCATGTGGATTTAATGAATGAAGGACAGATCAGTAAAGCAGCTGTTTATAAACAAAGCAAGAACAGGGCTATTGTATAGAAATATACTGGAGTAAGATGTGAACAGTTTAAAGAACATCAACACAGATTTATCAGAGCAAAGCACTGAAAAATGGTTTGTAGAGCAAACATAACATTCAGTAACTTCTTAGGACACACAAAGTTGCCTTTCAGAGTATCAATATTTTCCTCCTTTCTTGAAATGAGGCTGTAGCTAACAGAAATCAATCATGAAGGAAAACAACAACATGATCTCTGCAGTTTTTATGCAAAGCAGCAACTATTATGAAGAAAAAAAAGCTTTTCCAGAGCAGACAGGAGATGGCAGACAGGAATGTGAGGAAGAGGGAGAATTACTGTTTATATTTCTAATTAAGAGACATAAAAGTTCTGACTTTAACTATAGAAATTATAAAAGAGGGCTGATATTATGCTGCTAAAAGAGAAAAAAAAAATCATCTCCAATCAGCATTTTTAGTTTTGGACACAACTCTGCTTTGCTAGCAATATCAATTCCAGCATCTATGCGTCACCCTTAAACCTAACTGTTCAGCAAAGAAGTGCTGCAACACGTTGACAGAAACGTTGCCCTCATTTGGCAGCACTTAGCTACCCAAGACCTGCCGCATGTAACTTAAGGGTGTTTGGTTTTTTTAAAAAAAGAAAAAAAAAATTCAGGTAAACCAACACGTAGATGCAAGAACTGTGCAACCCTTTCAAAAGCTATGACAAGAACCAGGCAAAAGCTGCGACAAGAACCAGGGCTGTTTGCAAGGGCATGTAGCGATAAGACAAGGGCCAATGGTTTAAACTAGAGCAGGGTAGGTTTAGATGAGACATTAGGAAGAAGTTCTTTACAATGAGGGTGGTGAGACACTGGCAGAGGTTGCCCAGAGAGGTGGTGGAGGCCCCATCCCTGGAGACATTCAAGGCCAGGCTTGATGAGGCTCTGAGCAACCTGATCTAGTTAAAGATGTCCCTGCTTAGTGCAGGGGGGTTGGACTAGATGGCCTTTAAAGGTCCCTTCCAACCCAACACGTTCTATGATTCTATAATTCTATGAAAAAGGTACCAGGGGAAGAGAGAAACAGTAGAGTTTTGCAGACAATCCAGAATACCCACACAGCTTTCTAAACTGCTTCCGTGTTAACATGTAACAGTAGAAGCACTGCATGTATACTTACTGTCAAAATGGTAGACTACAAATCCTTTATTCCTCATTTCTTATTCCTCAGCCACTTTTGAAAACCCTGACAATAGCTCATTAATACATTTCTAGTGACCTTTTCAGTAGCTGCTTAGAGCAAGTTAGAGGAAAGAAGTTCAAGTCTTTGAGGATCATGTAATCCAGCAATCTTTGTATTAAAAGGCTTCTACCCTATGTTTTACTGTCTTCCAATGACTTTAAAAAAAGCTGCAAGTACAATTTAAAGAGAAATTCAAGTATTCAGATAGAACATCAGAGCTGCGAGAACATCCAAATGCGCTAGTGACAAAGTTTTCAAACACTGCACATCACACTGTGTGAAAACAGGCATTTCAAGCTATTCTGGACAGGTCATAGTAAAGTTTGTTTTCCTATACATGCTAATCCGCTATCATGAAAAGTCTACTCGGGCTCATTCTCAAACCACTGGGCCAAATTATTCACTTCTAATCAATACTGGCACTTTGAATTTTAAGAGAAGAAGATAGCCCAGCTAGCCAAGACTACCACATTGTTATGCTTGCAAAGAAAAGAATATGCAGCTTTAGACAAATTCCAATATATTCCAATATTGGGTATCAAACATAATTTAACCAATGCTCTTCTAAGTTTAAATGGAAATAGGGAGCTGCTAGATGCTAATACATAGTAAGAGCCCTGCATAAGGCTACATGCACGCAGGACACCCAGCCCTCCTGCTAAGAGCAGGATTTTATCACTTACCTGATAGTTAAGTGACAGGACAACCTGAAGGCCAGCTTGTGTCTGCCAGAAAATCCTCATCATTCCCTGCTGATACCCAATCAAGGCCACAGTTTCACAATACAAACTGCTTGGTGGCCAACCTGTCTTAAAACCTTTCTCTCCTTTCACCCGCACTGCTTGTCCACACCTTGGTGCTATGACTGCCCTCAGAAAAACTGCATCATCTACCACACCATACATCAGACAGAACTGCTCCAAACCAGAACTGCTTTTAATGCAGAACAGTGCCCTGCTCCAGTTTAATATGCAGCCCCAAACACTTTTGTACTAGCAAAATGCAGGTGAGGGAGGTCCACGTAGCAGAAAGGTGCCACTAAAAAGTTTTCATACAACTGCAGCTTGAGAACATGATGCGGGGGCAGAAACACCTTAGGCTGGTATCGCCATCAAACATGTTGGATCATGAAAATACAACCAAAGGGTGTAGTTTCATGGGACGTGAGCTTGGACAGCAAAGCAGCTTAGACTTTCCCACCCTACCTGCTCATTTCAGTGATCCTGTTTACAGCAAAGCTTACAAGGAGTTTCACTGACACAACAAAAAGATGGCAAAGGATGGTGCAGGGGCAAGAAAAGAAACTGGCTTCACTGCTGAAGCCAAATCTTGTGAAACTGCATCCCGAGTAGTTGTAGAAAGAACAACCTGCTCAGTAACACTTGCCAAAGGTTTGCCAAACACCTGCTCCAAAACTTCAGAACTCAGACCCAGTAAATATTCCAAAATACAAACTCTGTTAGGAGTTTTACTGAGGTGATGCAGTCATCAGATAATCTGAAGTTAGAAGACCAACCCTGAGACTAAAAAAAAAAAACCAAAAAATCACCCTGCATTTTCAGGGTTTTTTCTGGAGTCTGAAGGTTCAGAGACGTATTAAAAAAAAAATATTCAAAAAATCATTTATCCAAAATGAAGGTGTGACAGCTGGCAAGCAAGCCAAGAAAACTTTCTGCTAGCACTTTGTGAAGAAGAGGCTGCAGAACAAGTTTCTCTTAAAAAAAAAAAAAAAAGCTGTAACCGGTTTATCAGGTTAGAGGAATTCACTGGTTCTTCCGCCTCTCCCCCCATCCCATTTGTTTCCCAATGCTCAGCTAACGAGATTGTTTCTTGCTGAATTTGTTGATAAGTGAGAAAATAAATTGCACCTGCAGCTCAGCTGGATGATCAATAGGCACCCAAACATGTTTTAGAGAACTGCTAATTTGCTATCACTTGATGAAGTGCCAACCCTTGAGTATTTTCAATTTGTGCATAGTTTAGGAGGGCGGGGGGGAGAAGGCCCAGCTTTGCCTTTCTATATTTAAGAATACGAATCGAATCTATTGTTGATGTATTGAATTCTATGTACAATGCCATAAAAGATCAGCAAGCCTACAACACTCTTTCAAACAATTTTTTAATACTTAAATGTCAATCCATAGATGAAATTTGGATGCTTTCAACAGGTCCAAAAGCAGACCCAGTTCTCATGAGAACCTCTCCCTTTTTATGTATATCGTTCAAAGTAAGATGGTAATTACAGCTAAATACTGCAGACAGCTCTCCAAAATTATAAGCTGCTCTTAGACTTATTCTTTGTCAGGGAGACATGCAAATATTGTCTTGCACAAGGAAAGGAATATGTCTTAAGGCAAGTCATGCTGATTCAGCCAGGTTTTCTGTATGGGAAGGATTAAGAAATCCACAACACTTTCAACTTAGTATTCCATCTTTAACTTAGAACCCCCATGGCTAGAATCAGAGAAGCACATGAAGATCTCAGCTGCATCATCAAATTTTCTACCACAATCCAAGCAGGGTGTGGAAAGCTAATTTCACATACTCTATAACACTATCTCAAATCAAGGTACAAGTCTGCTTCCTTTTCCTCCTCCTTTTCAAATAACCACTTCACCCACCTGTGCTTTTGCTAATCAAAACACTTAAATGAAGGAAAACAATAATTCTGTATGTGTTGACAAATACCTGATTCATCCTTTAAATACATGATACAATTAAAATATTTAATGGACTTATAGTCAAAAAAGCAGAAAAGGATCTACTATTAAAGAAGATGGAATTTTGCTTTTTGCCACCATTGCAAGTGGAGAATGAATTAATTCTCTCCTAACTCCCATGGAGTCAGGACACGTGGAGGAGAAGGGAAGGGAGACAAGCTCAGGTAAAATGTGTTCCAAAAGACCTGGAACTGGCCACATCACAACTGACATCCAACAATTAACAGCAAAATCATTATTTAGTTGCATAGATATACCAAACAAAAAGGGAAAAAAAAATTATTGTTTTTCAAGACTGTCTACCCACCTACACACAAAGGTAGCATTTCCTTTTATTTGCTAAAGCAGACCCACCTACAGTGCAATTTACGGCAATAAGATACAATCTCTCATAAAGTATTGAGTATAATTAAAGTGTGTCTGTTATAAAGGTAAACAGAGTGTACTGGGCTAAGCTGTTCCAGATGTCTTTAGTGCAAGATCTGGGACAAGATCAAACCTGCAGCTGCACATTTTCTCAGGGGTTATTTTGAAGCTAAAAAAAAAAATTAAAAAATTAAATCACCCCTTGGTCTTGGACTCTATCAAAACTAGTGCTAGTAGAATAAATGCCATCTGCAGCTAATATTGACAGATTTTAAGACACATAAAAGTTACACGTTTCTGTTTTCAAAGATACTCACTCCAGAGGGAAGTGTTAACCATTCGGTATCAAAGAGGGTTAGGAGCTAGTCTGCCAAGTTATCTGTGTCACCAGAAGTTACAGCAACATGAACCTGTTCTACTGCCTAAGCAAGTTTCTTGCTGAAACACACCTATGAATGATTCAGACAAGGTGTGGAAAGCCAGTTTTATGTGTTACACAAAAATGCACTATTGTATTTTTCCATTCAAGCACATTTTGTATATAGAAAAGACAGTGAAAGAAAGCAAACTTTCAGGAACTGCATATGTATACATTATTTGCATTAAATTTTTTTAGGTAACTTAGGACCTCTTGAACTGCAAAGATCATACAAATTTATGGATTTACTGTCTCAGTGTGATATTAAGTGAGCCAAAGAGCAAAATACAGAAATCATAGAAAAAAACATAATCACTTTATAATCCACTAAACTAATTAAGCTTATCTGCAAGAGAGCAATACATAACAAGCACATCTGATGCTTTATAAACACATAGTTTTGAAGAGTTCAACTAACTTCCAAGAATAACCAGTGAGAAAAAGTTTTTTAATATATATTGTAGTGGTGGACCTGTAGATTAAAACATACCATGTAAATTCTGCAAGTTTGATTAGCACTGCTAAATTGAGTAGTGCTCTTATCATCCTACTTTTTTTAAGGCTTGAGTAAGAGAAATTTGGAATAAAAATAGACCCATTAAAATAATCTGAAAGCCAGACCTTCCAAGGACTAGAGCATGAGCTCAAATATTCTGGTATTGCACATAACGTTTCAGAATTACACGGTTCCCATTTCAAGTGGTTCAGGTCTCTTTTGGGTTAGCTTATTAAAATAAGCACAAAAACTTGCTAGTGAGTTCAAAGTAAAAGGCAAAATTAAAATCTATTCCTTTTATCAAACCAATTGAATCTGGTCCCCAGGCTTCACCCTGAATAGCCCCTGATCCCATGAGCAGCACCTCACCTGTTGAAGAACCCGGTCCAGTGGTTCAGCTTTGCCCAGTCCTTCTGGTGTTAAGCCACTCACTTCACGACACTGGTCACTTAAGTCCAAATTGTCTGCTTTCACCAGGGATTTGTGTAGTGTCCCTACCTAAAAACATTTAAGAAATGACAGACAAAAGTGAGAAACAATGGAACTGGCTCTTTCTAACAATACGTTCAGACTGCAGAAAAATCAGAAAGGTGCAGCATTACGGTCCCGATAACAATCGCAATGAGAAAAAGCATTTGTCGATTTCACAAATCGAAACCTTTTGCCTCGGTTTCTTGCCCTCCCGCCCAGGAGAGCCACGCTCTCTGCTTCGGTGAATCGGAGCCGGGTTTCATGGGACGCCTTGGGCAGTTAGCACCGATTTTTGGGGGAGTTGTTAATTGCAAAGGGAAGATCACATAATGTTAAGGCAGCTTCCTGAATCTATTCATGAAATTGATAGTCATGTTTGTTTTATCAAAGCCCTTCATCTCTAGGGGGCTCTTGTTTAGGATAGGGCTTTTGAAAAAAATAAGAATAGAGCCTATTTTCAGATTAGCCTAAAAATTAAAGGAAGTCAATATTCTCTTAAAGGTTATCCAAATATTGGTTTAAAAAAAAAAAAAAAAGGCTCCCGCAGCAGGCCACAAAGGGTCCAACGGTTACCCTGAGAGCTTCCACGAAAGCATGCACGTTTGGAGCCTTCTGAGGGCAGCGTTTTGTTTTAAAGCTCCCAAAGTCTGTAGACATCTTCGAATTTGAAGCTACAGATGTTTTAAAGGGCACGGGGGTGGAAGCGGCCAAACTTTCTTTAAAAAGTTCCTTCTTCCCTTAAAACGGCAGAAAAAGGAGCTTCTCGAGTGAGGACCCCGATGAGTGAATGACCCCCGGGGACGGGGGCCCCGCTCCCTCCCTTCCCCTCGGTGCATTTGTGAAATGAACAAAACGGCTCCGGGGAGGCGGCGAGCGGCCGGGCGAGCCTGCTCGCCCTGCGCCCGGGGAACGCGCCCTCGGACCGGGTGTCGAAGCCATACCTTCTTGCTGGGTAGATCCACAACTTGCCACACCAAGAGAATTAGTTCCCTCTCATCCGAACCCAGTTTAGCCCCATATGCACCAGCTGTTGCCCCAAACAACACCACCAAAGAGTCACTGTGCGAAGCCGTCATGACCACAGGGGGAAACAACTACAATCAAAAGCAGAGGTCAAAAAAAAAGAGAGAAAAAAAAAGAAAAAAAGACAGACACACAAACAAACAAAAAAAAAACCCAAAAAATTCCCACAAGGCTCACCCCCTACCTCCAAGTGATCAAAGGGGAAAGGAGCGAACAAGGAGTCACAATATCAAGAGGAGAGAAAGAGCTATTTAGGAGGGAAGGGTGTTTGAGACAAAAAAAAAAAAAAATGGAGAAAGCTCGCATCTCTACCTGTTCCCGGTGATCTTCCCGGGGCTGATTGGGAGGTGAAATTAGCACGCTGTGGGTTTCTTTCCCTCTGACATCATGGCAGAAGCCCAGCCTGGGCTTGGGCTTTTTTTTTTTTTCTCGCTTTTTTTTTTTTTTTTTTTTCTTTTCCTTCCCCTTCCCCTCTCCTGAGTTACCTGCCCCCGGTGCTGCTCATGTGACTCTAGTCAATCTCCCAGAGGGACAAGGCCATTGGGCCCTTGGAAAAGGTGTAGGAGGGACGGAGGGAGAATCAACGCCTGGCTGATCTGGCCTGATTGGTTTTTGAGGGAGATCAGAGGAAAACTCCCTTTCTCTCTCTGTCTCATTCTGCCTGCAGGAAGTGCCTCTACCTGCTTTCAGTTTTGCGGGATCCCGCCCGGCGCTGGGCGCGGGCAGTGAGCGCTCCAGCTGCGCGCCCGCGGAGACACGCGGCCGCCTGCCGCCCCTCGCCCGGCCTAAGCAGGGACTTGGGGGTTTATCTGGGGCTCTCTCCACTCAGAGCGGCCCCCCACCCCCCCTTTTTTTTTTTGGAAATCCGAAGAATATACATGTACAGTTGCTAAAACACAATCTATGACTTACCTTTCTGATGCACAAAAGTCTTCACCTGCTTCTAATTAATTGCCTTTTGTGAACATTGCTGTGTATGTATTGAGCTGCCAACGTTAATGTATAATAAAAGTGTAGTATTACTCAAGAATTTTTAAGTGATACTACAGGCAGAAACTACCTCGCGTTTTAGGCCCTGTTCTGCATATGGGTCCTAGTAAAATGGTTTGGTTTTGAGAAAGGGTGTATTGAGGGTGTTTTGCAAAATAGAAATATACAGCCCTGTACTTTCTACCCTGTAACTGCTCCATAAAGAACTACCTCCTGGGCATTAACTGCAGTCCAAGATTGGCAGTTTTTCTCCCTACCTCTTTTCTTTTCACAGGTGAGATTCTACAATGGGAAAGCACCACCTAGTTTAGCTACTATAAAAATACTCTAAGCATTTTGCCTCGATGGAAGCAGCAGTAACATTTGTAACATCAGGGGCTGAGACAATTTTTGGAGACATTGTCAAATTCAAATTTATTTTAAAGCAGAAATGAAAATCAAAAAGCCTCTAAACTGTTTTGACCATGTTATTATTTTTCCTATTGCCACCACTGATGAGTTACTAATGATTTTTAAAGGCCAAATGCTGCAGGTTAGTCTAGTAATATTTTTTCTTTTGTTTAATTAAATCTTCAGTTTGTACTTCAATATTAGTTTTGTGTTGAAATACAGTTTTCACTGAATGAAAAATGGTGCTGCTATTTAGCTACTGATGTCTATCACAGGAAAATGCAGAGCTGGTCATTTAACTGTGAATATCTGATGGGTTTAAATATTAACATCACATTTTCTCTTCTTTTAATATGTTAATTTTGTAATTGGTTAATTGTAGCAGTTACTGTAGACTTCCTTCAGGTCTATAACCGATTCACATGCTAGCACCATCACGAAGACTATTTCCATTCATTTCAATGAAAGTAAACTACAGTTCAAGAATGCTGTCTCATGTGAATTATCTTAGAATTGATATATTGCAAGTATTTACCTGGAAGGAGCCATGCAGAGAGCTTTGCGGCGCACAGGTGTATCTCACTGAACATTACCAGAGAGATGCCCTCTCAGCTGCTGTCTCTGCTGCTCACGTGTGCAGCTGCCTGAAAAGCAGTTCTGAAGAGAGATCATTGTCGTAGAAAGGGCAAATTCCCCAACACTCAGAGATGAAAACTTTTAACTGTAACATATATATATACGCACAAAATGTTTTCAGCAGTATGTTTTCTGTCATTGCTGAATTTACACAACAGCTATATTTTCGTCTGTCGATACCTGTCTAGAAGTCCTTTGTAGAATAAAACCCCATTCATATTCCTTTTGGTTAGTCATATCCTTTGAATATAGTGGTAACAAAGCAGCGTAACAGCCTTTTCATTGTGTATGGGATGATTTTATCCCTTAAATTTGTAATAAGAACCATAAAAAATACATTGACTTCAAGTGTGAGAACTGTTCCTCTTATCCCAACCTATTCCTCCCCTCCCAAATACACATATATCACGGGGGTGACGGGGGGGAGGCAGTGTCTGTGCACATAAATGCAAACACAGATTCTACCTGTAGCTACCAGTCTGTTACAATTTAGCTGCCTTCATGAGGGTGCCATTTCAGAGGCCTATTATGAAACTACTTCATACAAAATGGGATTATAATTAGCAGATTTCTATAGAAGATCATACACATGATATGTTTTTGCTCACAAGCTTCAGTGAATTGGCACAGAGAATGCCAATGTCTTTTGTAACTGTCTTTTAGGATTGGGATTTCAGACATTTTCAAGTAGCAGACTATGCAATTGTTTTCCCATTTACCTTCTATCCACAACCCTCCATCTCTCTGCATGCAACTGAATTATACCAATTTCTGCAATGCTATTGATCTAAAAAATTTACAGGAATGACATTGCATGTTTCTACAGAGCAGCAACAGGATCCACTTCCTGAAACAACATGTGGGACAAGCCCTTGTATGCTAAGCATTAGCAAAGTTAATTTGTAACTAAGATCTCGCTGAAATAAAGAGTTACTGCTCACCTTTAGCTTTAATCCTGGCAGGCCTATTCATAGAGGTTCGTTCTTGTTTGTAGGCTCCACACAAGTATAATGTCTCATAAATGTAACTGGGTGGAGAATAGAAGTTTTAAAGATGGACATTCACTGTTACGCAAGTTCAGTATTGTCATTATTTTGTTTGTTTCTATTTTAATTAAACAAAAAGGGAAAATATAATGGTTTTACAGTTAGATTACATGAGAATGCTGAAGAAGCTCATTAAATGCATTGTGCTTGCAATGGACAGATCTGTAGTGACAATTTCATTCTTACTATACACATTATCCAGTTTCGTGAATCAAGACACAAAAAAAAAAAAAAAAAGAAAAGAAAACACCACCACCCCCTTTTACCTTTATTACATTACTGTTAAAAACCCTGCAGACTGAATGTCCTGATCACTGCAGTTTTTTTGTTATAGCCTAACAAAGGAGTATGAAACTTAGAGACATGAGATCTGCAGTAATATCCTGGCCACATTCAGACCAACAGCGATACTTCAATTACCTGTCAGGGAAGCTAAAAGTCAGTCTTTGCTTCTAAACTTGTATGATACTGAAAAATTATTTGTCTTCCTTATGAATACTTCACTCATCAGTTAAAAGGAAGACAATGATGATGATGTTTAACCTTGTAAAATGCTTTGAAATGCCCTGAGAAAAGTGAGCTAAGTTTGATGTTGGGTCTAACTTCAAAATTGGCCATGCTGGTGGGGCAGGGAGGCTGGACCAATGACCTCCCAAGGTCTCTACTAGCCAAAATTGTTCTGTGGTTCTGAGAAACAGAGCTGCTAAATTAAATAAGCATGGAGCCTCAGTGTTTATCTGCACAATAGGGATAGTAGTAAATTCTCTGTGCCTCAGCGTCTCCAAACTGAACTGGCACAGGAAGTAAAAGATCTGTAAGTGATCTATATGTAAATGTGAAAAGACATTTAGATTTCATACCTGTTCAGTCCTTGGCTCCTGGATGGGATTATAAGCAACTGTAGCAACATTTTCTGAAGGAGGAGCTCATTGTAACTCCTGAAACATAAACCCATTTGTAAAGAATTTTCTGGCATCCATTCCTTAACAGCAAATGAGTGGGAAAGGGCATGGGAACAACTGCTTAGCAGTGTTCTTTGATTGCTGTCCAGATGTTTAGAGAGATCAAATTTTTTGGTCTGCCAGGTAGGTCTGTCATGATTACAATGCAACATATAAGCCTCGAAATAATTTCCATTGGGATATTCACAAAAGCTTGGCAATACGCAGAAGTGCTTCAGAAAGGTGGTTTCCAATGGATTGTTACCCTGTAGATACTAGCCCCATCAAGCCGTACCATTCACTTAGAATCCTGTATCAGTTACAATTTAATTTCCATTGACTCAAAGGTAAATTAAAACATAAAATCGGTGATTAGGCTAGATAAATAAAAATGAAATTAATTTCCCTATTATTTTACATAGCTTCTCTCCTTTATGGGATGACAATCAATCTAGTGTCTTAATCCTACAAAGGTTTTATATATGCTCATCTCCCACTTCAGTATAGGTGTATGGTGTCTCCCAATTACAGGTATCAGGCTTTTAAAGATCTAAACATGTACTTTTCTATCAAATCTATGGACAGATCAAACATGCATGCATAGTAGTGTCTTTCATTAATATTATTATAGACTTACATTAAAGTGAACAGTTTACAACAAATACGCAGTGAATTTAAATTTTTCTCTCATTGGAAATAATGCTTTCCTTCAAATAATTTACCAAAGTTTTCTGGCATTAGAATCATTGAAATGTTAGCTGGCGGGGACCTCTGGAAGTCCTCTTGTCCAACACTGTGCCCATGGCTGGACTCCTGCCAACACTAGACTAAACAGCCAATGCCTTGTCTAGCTGCATCTTGGAAACCTCCCAGGGCAGAGATTCCAAACCTCCACGGATGACCCGTTCCAATGCTGCATTGCATTGCCGATGAGAAACTTCTTCCTAGTGGCCAATCTGATCTCACTGCTAAATTTTTAAATAATTCACTGCAACTAGTTGAGACAGGATCTTTAAGCTGCGGTAAATTAGACAAGGCATGTGATACGATTTCTGTTACCTAATGAGATGAATATGCAAGTACTTCCTGAACCTTTCAATCTACCCTACCTGTGACTGAAAATTCACTTTGTGTGAAGGTTTATTGCCTCTAGAATCTGCCTAAATACATTTCCATTGCAATTGGTCACTTTTTTGCCAGTCTCAGGTATAATATGAAAATGGAAAATATTATTTCTGTGTCAGGTTTTTAAGCTAATTGATGTTCAGCCTTAGATTAAAACACTTGTATACTACCCGCAGCGTCAGAGAATGGTAAGGGTTGGAAGGGACCTCTGGAGATCATCTAGTCCAACCCTCTGCCAGAGCAGGGTCACCCACAGCAGGTTGCACAGGAACGCGTCCAGGTGGGTTTGGAATGTCTCCAGAGATGGAGACTCCACCACCTCTCTGGGCAGCCTGTGCCAGGGCTCTGCCACCCTCACAGGAAAGAAGTTCCTCCTCATGTTGAGATGGAACTTCCTATGTTCAAGTTGGTGCCCCTTACCCCTTGTCCTGTCACTGGGCAGCACTGGAAAGAGCCTGTCCCCATCCTCCTGACACCCACCCTTTAAGTGTTTATAAGCATTGATAAGATCCCCCCTCAGACTTCTTTTTTCCAGACTAAAAAGACCCAAATCCCTCAGCCTTTCTTCATGAGAGAGGTGTTCCAGTCCCCTCATCATCTTGGTAGCCCTTTGCTGTCCCCTCTCCAGCAGTTCCCTGTCCTTCTTGAACCAGGGAGCCCAGAACTGGACACAGTACCCCAGATGCGGCCTCACCAGGGCAGAGCAGAGGGGGAGGATGACCTCCCTCCACCTGCTGGCCACGCTCTTCTTGATGCCCCCAAGGATGCCATTGGCCTTCTTGGCCACAAGGGCCCATTGCTGGCTCATGGTCACCCTGTTGTCCACTGGGACTCCCAGGTCTTTTTCCACAGGGCTGCTCTAGATCTAGAAAGTTCTCAGAAGTTCACTGAAACACAAAATCACTGATGTTTCAAAGTGAGACAGCCAAAGTCATATGGAACTTTGGATATCCAATTCCAGTCACCTTGCATGCAAGCATAAAAAACAATTAGACATCATAAGAAATGTAAAGGTAATTATCAACATTAAGAGATCTACATGCTATACACTACTCTCACTTACTGAGAGCTGATAATCCATTTTGCAGCATAGCAGTGATGAAAGAATTGATCATCAAGTGAGTGCAAAAGACTGTATACTGGAAGTCCAAATTGCTCAGTGAAAAACAACAATATGACTTACACAATTAATGATGAATTTATGCAAGTTACATTTTCTCAAGCTTTTCTGACAACTGCCTGATACTGGCCTCATGAGAGTATCTTGGCAGAAATTACTAAGCTCTGGCTTTTTATTCAGATTGTATCACAAGCTCTCAGATGACTTAAAAACCCTGATAAAATATGAGGGTGTGTTCCTATAATATTAAATTCCCATTTGATTTAGCTGCACTGATATTTAACCTGTTTCTTCATTATAATTTAATTAAATTTATTCCACATACAGATATGCTAATATATATCTTTTTCTCACCACAGTATAAATAGAAGTAAAATACAAATGCAAAACTTAGTGAAACTTAACCACCTGTTGAAGTACTTTGGCTTTAAAAACATTTCATCAAAGTATTTTGTATAATAAACTGATGAATGCAATTACATGCATCCAAAATAGACATGATAGGAGACCTATCATTCAATGGTTTCTTCTTTTTCATCTTGATTATGTTTATTTTGCTCCACTTCTACCACCAACTATTACATACTTAGGATCTGACAGGGGGATTTCAAACATGTGCTATGTCCTATTCTAGCCAAATACAAGGATGGAACAATTTCCCCAAAGAATCAGGCCCCTGACACAACTTTGCATTTTTGTTTTTACTGTCTTTGCCTTGAAAGTACATGGTCTTTAAAAAGTCTTGTCTGACTCATTACAACGAGACTCTGGCAGAACTACCATGCCGATTTCTAGGAAGATTAGATGAGTTTATTTTCTGCTTTACTATTTGCAACTTGGTAAGACAACTACAGTTTTTGCAAAGATACCTCATTTTTTCTATGTCAGTTATGTCAGTAGTGTAATCAGATTCTCACTTAAATTTCCTTGTTTCTATTCACAAATCCTCTCTTTACTTTAACCTCTGAGCACAGTTGAGCAGATATCCTTTGGCCTGATGCTGGAGTTCATATGCTGTGGAATACACAGTAGGAGTAAGAAAGAAGTAGTGTCCTTACATCCTTACTGATTCATCTGGCCGATATTAGAGAGTGATATGAATTCCTGAGCAGAAACAGTCTCAAAGAAACATATTGCACAGTCAGTATATGTATTCAAGTAAAAAACAAAAATAGCAAAAAAAAAAAAAAAAAAAAAAAGACAGCCGCTCTACCTAGATTCTTCCCTTTGGCATACTGCAGAAATTTTAAGATGCCATATGATGCAATTCAGTGCATTTTATCACTTCATAGTCTCAGAATTGCTCTATAAACGCAGATAATAACTAAGCACATGGCAAGCAGGTGCAATGAATTCTGGCCTTTCCCTTCACAATAAGTTGGAGTTGTGATAACATACCATGACAGAGCTATTTTATAAGTGCCAGTACTACCACACCTCCTTTCCACAACCCTCTGCTAATGTGGCACACCCTTGTTTGACAGGAAATGTCACCTTACATTCAGTCATTCCTTGGTTTTCTCAAGTAACTATTTCAATCATAGTGTGACACAGGTAACATACATTAAGATTTTGCCTTTTCTACACTGAAATATATGGTGGTGAGGAAAAGAGCCCTGGGGCATACCCAAGAGAAAGTTGCCTGGCACATCCTGGGAGTGGCTACCCAGTGAGTAGAGTGAACATACTGAAAACGCTTTGGGTGAAGTAGATCTCTAGGACACAACCTTAACTTACCACCTTTCAACCACTCATTCCCATTCTCCAGTGCTTTGCTTTGTGTGAGCAGGGAGGGAGAGGAGTCCAATCTACTCCACTCTGTTTCCGAGAGATTAAATTCTAGTATGCACTATAAACAAACAAATCCCCACTGAAGAAATGGGAATAGTTCCAAGTTGGTTGGGCCTGCCACATATGACAAACTGCACTCTTAGGATGTGTGTTTCATAATGAAATATGTTTGATATAAATATTAATTTCAGGCATACCTTATTCATCCAACCTCAGCTATTCATTCTCATCCCGCCCTCGGCTCATTGTCCCCTCTGATTCTTCAGCACTACTGTTTGTGGGGCTACACTATGAATCAGCTTTGAAATACTGATCCAGTTTCAGAAAGTTGGATCTGATTCAGTTAAAACCAAACAAAGCACCACATCACCTCATTTTGGTAGAGTAGTCCTTAAGATGGATCCATTCCCTCATTTGATTCAGAGGTTGGTCCCACAAACAGTTATTCTGGCAAAACAACATAGTGATTCATGGGAAGGGAAAACAAGAGGGGTACTGCTGCCTTTTAGTTTCACGAATCCATGGCTTTGGGGCACATCAAGCTTTTCTATGGCCAGTTACTACCAAACACCTAAAGCTGCCACTAAAGGCAGCCAGGCTGGCTATCACTGTTACAGATGAGTCACGTTGGGTAGCATTTTACACCTATTTTGTATAGACATAAATTGTAAGACTGTGAAGATCGTATCTTGTCTCTTCATATCTCTGGATTACTTTCGATCTATGCAGGAATCCCTGTTTGAGGGTGTATCAAAAGCGTGCTTTCGTGTAGCTTCCTGGAGAAGGCAACACTGTCTATAAATTAAATTCTTGCTAGCCAGATGAAAGTACCAGCAATCTCATTTGCCTTGTGTAAGAGTTGAACTTGTGCTGGTCAACTTATGGTTAGAACACATAATTTCCCTTGGGGAAGGCAAGTCAAAAGGACTCATTAACAAAGGGTGGAGATTTTTTTCAGTATTATGAGTTCTGCCCTGTGCATCTCAATGTAAGATGAGCCATTCTGTAAAGGGTGATGAGATTTTTAATTAATGATATAGGGCTTTTCCTCATATTTAACGTGTTTGTGATACAATAATGTGTAAATTTAATCTCTTTTTCTCACAACACACCTTACAAAAATGACTTTAAAAAACCCATTCCTTTGCATTGGTATTGAAAGCACAAGACTTAATCTATCCAACCCTTGCGAACCTGTTTGGTGTAGGGGAACAAGGTGGAGCCCACCACCTTCAATCAAAGATTAGCTGCTTTAATCAGAGAGACGTGAACAGCTTGCGTTCTCAACTTTTGATTTCCACAAAGCCTGTTTGTTTTACTTAAGGCTAGTTTACTACGCCCCTGTTACCATGGAATTGCTAGGGAGCTAAGCCACACCTTTATGAACATACTTAGCACTTCCTGCACAGTGCAGCCTTAAGAGCAGTCTCCTATATTCCAGAGAGATAATTGGAGGTTAAAAAGCATAAACAGCTACATCTTAAGATTTTGGCTGGCTGGCAAGGCCAGTACTCGTCACCTGTCTTTGTGCTCTTGTTGAATAGTTCACACAAGGCTTGGGGAAGCGTTTACCATGAGATGTATTTTTCAAATAAATTCAATGCTTAGGATACCGATAATATGTTTCCTACCCTTTCATCGTTTGAATCCAGCTCTTCCATTGGTGACTGCTTTGTGACTAGAATAAAATGAATTTGTGGGTTCCTCTCAAATCCCTCTGGGCTGATATATACGCTGTATGAGAGTAATTGTACTATGACTGCACTTCCAGCAGACAGGATAAGGGTTCATTATATGTAAACAACCCTCTTGGTGCTCTGAGGCAGCATCATGGTATAATTGCTAGATCACTTGCATCCTCCTTTTTCCAGTTCATCTGTAATTTATATTATTAGATAAAAAGATTTGTCAGTCCTGTTGATGCTCAGTATTTATATGAACCTCAGGAAATTACAGTGTTCGTTTTGTTGTTTGTTTTTTTTTTAAACCATAGCATACTTAAAGAAAAAAATTTTAAACACACATTCAGTACTATTAAAAAAAATTTATCAAAGCACAGAACTCACTGCTGAATCTAAAAAATGCCTAAAGCACACTGAACATATTAGAAACCTTCTTACTGATTAATCATTCCTGTAGTTTCACAGATTTACCCCTTTACCCATCCCTCTGATTCAGGACATAAAACCATTTTTTGTTTTATTGCCACTGCATACTGCAAATGGGACTTCATGTTACCACTAAGTATTTCTTACAGTTTTTGTGACATGTTACAAATTATAGTAGCTTCTAAGGCTTGGGTGGATAGTAATGATGATTAATAAGATAAAGTTACTAGCACAGCAGCAAAATGGAATAGGTGTGAGTAATTGTATTCTGTGGGAACTTAGTCAGAATCCTCCAGTTTACTGGCATGAAAGTATTTTGTAATCACAACAATTAAAAGAAAGGACAGAAAATCAACAGTGTTTTAATGCAAGTTTCCTTCAGGATTTCTTTAAAGAGGAAAATACTTACAGGCAGACAACTACAGAAAAATAAGAACTGGTAATCAGTTACTTTATTGTTACTTTTGCTTTTCTGAGAATGAAACCTGCAGTACACATTAGGATGATGTAGGCTCAAGCGCAATGGGAAAGGATTCATACTTAAAGAATTACAATTTGGTTGCACAGCCCTAAAAACAGGAGAGGAGACAGACAATGCATTTGAGGATGCATCTTCATTGCTTCAAAGGAATAGCAGTCTCTGTAATAGTCACAATAAACTATTTGGGAGCAAGGGGATAGGAGAATGTGAGCATGTGCATAATGAAACAAAACTAGTGGGTGTAAAGTAACAGCTAGTTTCATTTATTTGCACAGTTTATCTATAGTAGCAACTAAAGCCCCAGTATGCAAACAGCCTGGGCAACTGGGGTGGAGAAACGTATTCCACAGCTCTGCAAAGATTTCACATGAAGCAATACCCTTTACTGGGATTAGTTGCCTTTCTCAAGACTAGGCTCAAAGGGATTTACAAAACCACTATATACACACACTTAGAGTCATAGAGTAACTTCTTCATTGTTGGAGGGACAATATGCTGCATAAGATAGACTTGTTTTTTCTCTCATGTAGCAGAGAATATCTCTTTCTTAGAAGAATCCTAAGGAACTGGTAATACATGGGTTAAGCATAGTCTCAGTTGAAAAAAAAAAAAAGTCATATGACTACTGACAAAAACTGTTAAGTCTGCTTCAGGAAAAGGGATAATGAAGCCAACAGTCCTGCAAATCAGGCCCATAGTTCCTGGTTCTTGCGCAACAAATAGTCATTGTCAAGTGCTGCTATTTAATACAAAATTTGCTCTTCAGTCTTTGTTTGTCTTTCCACCATACAATCAAGGCTAGATGACAAAAAACATCTGTCACATTTCAACAGGGAACTTGGCTTGGCATTGGGCATGGTTTGCACAATGGTTGAGGAATACTGAGGCAAAAGATGTGTATTGGAATGCTCTCAAACTTATAAAGCCTCAGTTGCTGCATTCATTTTTAATGTGAAACAAGAGCTTCAGCATGTATCAAGAAATATTATTATGGGGGTGAAATGCTGAGGAGTTTATTTAATCCACTGTCCTTGAATGAGACAAAACCCAGTAATTTCAAAAGCATTGTTTATACACAAAGGAAAAATCAGAGCTCAGGGCTGAAGGGGCTTTGTTTTATTTCTTTATCCCTTTAGAGGATGAAGACATATACAAAACTAATTTACATACTGTTTGAGCCACTTCAATGACTTCAACGTCAAAATTCAAAGAATCAAAATATAACAATTGAGTTTCCTAATCTATTTCCCAGTTCAAAATGCATCTTATTTCAACCAAAGTAACATTAATGTCTGGATAGCAAGTTCACCAAAATACATGATCTCATGTTATAGACAGGTATGTATGTACATCTACATAGATCCTTTGTTATATATTTATTTTCATTCCTCATCTTTCTGCTCCCTCAGAGTTTCCAAGTTTGGGCCAAAGGCAGAGACTTGATCTATTCCCTGTTAGCATTTCTGGCTTCTTCAATCTTCCATTATTTTATATTTTTCTATAATGTTTCTCAGCTATCTGAAAATGCAGAATTTAGCTGAATATATATCAACACAGAATGATCAAATGTCTGTTTCCTACAATAGCATTACAAGTATAAATTGAATATATATTTAACACATCATTCATGACATATAGTCATTACTGACTCCCCCTCCACCCAATGAAAGGAAGTGACACTTCAAAGAAAAACTGCCTTAATAGGGTGAAATTCACACCTGTTGTAATGCCATTATACACTTACTATTTTTACATTTGATTTGAATGTGATGCTCACTTTTCTCACAGCAGTACATAGGACTCTTTTTTAGAATGACTGCCTAGGAGAGACATGCTCTTTCCACATAAATGCTTCTTTATGATACCTTTCCTCCACCCCTCCCAGCAATGCCTTCATGTTTAAGCAGATTCACTCTGAAGTTACTATACCTATGCAACTGTTGCTCCTTGTGTAGCCCTTAATAATTGTTTTCCATTTGGATTATGCTGTTGTCATTTACTCTGCATAAGGATGCACTGTAAAAACCTAATAAAATGAAGTTCATGTCAGTACAGCAAGGACTACTTCTGAACTGCTTGACTCAAAGCAGTTTATTTTTTTTTCCATATGTTGATTATGAACTACAAGTACTACATATAATGGGTATATAATCTCTAATCTTTTTTTCCTCATTACTCGTTCCTCTGTGTAGACACATGCCAACACATGGCCACAGTTGCAGTCCATGTGCCTTAATTTGATATCCTTGACATAACAAAAGGCACAACTGGCAGAATTCTGTGAGGATTCAGAAACTCAGGATATCTACAACTACTTGAAAATAGTGTGACATATTTTAGCCACAATTCAAAAGACATCTGCTTGACAGGGCCTTTGGAAGGGGCTGAGGATATACTTCCATTGATTAAGAATGTAGAAAAGAACCCTGTTTATATCAAGTCAACTCCAATGGCAGGCTTTAGTCCAAAGCTGGATCATGACTGAATTTTTCTTAGGCCATGCAAAGATCCCAAATGTAACATAAACCACGTTCCTCCAAAAGATCTCATATTTCTTACCATTTGTGCAGTTTCTCAAGAAGTTTCATTGTGACATGACAGATGTCAGTTGTGAAGGCAGCATTCAGCACAGAGCTAACTTGTTGCATTCAAGTTCAACTATTGCTTCCTCAGAAGCAGGCTCAATAGAAGTCAGCAGATAAAAGACTCCGGGGGGCCTTGTAAAAACTTATTTACTAGTCCCGAAGAGTACATGGGTGAATTCCTGTTGAAAGTTAAAGCAAGAAAGGAAAAGCTTTATTGCCATTGTTTTTATATAAATTAGTTATATTATACTCCTTGGACTCTAGATCCATTCTGAATAAAGAACGGACTGCTAGTCGTGCTTGAAGTACCCTACTCCTTTGCACTATTTAGATGCATTTTATTCCACCATGATAAGATATGCAGTGAATGCGGATTTTAAGGTCATTTGTAATACTTGCCTTTGTTTTCATTTTGAAAATTCCAAAACTGTGTCCTTCGCCCATGGCAAAAGGGTAGAATTATATTAATGGAACCTAGCTGTCATTTAATCTCTGCAAGACCACATGCTGGCTTAGACAAGCAGTGAAGTATGCTCTAAAAAGCTGAAATCAGTGTGGGAGGCCTTTAAGTAGACATAATAGCATGATGCATTTGTGTTTGGCCGTGAAACCATGAACCTTTTATAAGAAATGCTCTGGAACATGGTAGTGGCGTAGTACTCCGTACCAGTGCTCCGCCGTTACTGTCTTACCTTCAAATCAAATGGTAAGTGCTATCAGCTGAACCAATGTCTTATAATGGGTTTTCTCCTATGGACTCAATCAAATAATAATCCATACTAATTTGTATGCTGTTCAGGAAATAGTAGAAGGATGTAACATTCAGCTGTACCTAGACCACTTTTATGGTTTATGCACAGATCAAACACCATTCAGATTTGCAAAGTCAGTCTTAAATGACTAACTGCACATAAAGAGATTCTTGTTTTTATTTGTTTTACAAAGCATTATAGAAGAAATCTCCCCTTAACAGTTGCACAACATCTTTTGCCTTCTCTCTTTGCTTCCTTCAACTTAATTCTAATAATTCTCCTTAGTGTCTTGGGAAGACAACAGTCAAATTCTACCCAATGATTAGACTTTTCCCCCAGGTTTGTGTGTTCTCTGGACCAATTTGGATTTTTTACCCTGAAGAAGAATATCAAAACAAGTAGATGTATCTAAAAAATATAGGAGGCGTGTTCAAACAGTAGTAAGTCTCACACTTCATATGCACTACAAAGAAAACCACAGGATAATAGACACATCCAATTTTAAATATAAAATATGTATGTTTATATACATATAATAATGGCATGTGGGAATCAGATAGGAGACTTTCATAATAGAGGTGATAGGCAGAAGCCTTGAAGAGTCCATGGCTATACTTTCCCTCTTTAAACAGGCATTTTTCTTTATAGCCCACCCAGAATTAAGTCACCTTTGAAAATGTTCTTAGGCAGTGACTATGCATTACACACAAGGCAAGAGGACAAACACTGCTATTGCAGTTGCACTGCTGTACAGTTTGTTTCAAAGAGGCAGGAGAAAAGGAGTATTTCCACTTGTTGTGAAAAAAACCAAACCACCTGAGTCTTGTGTCTTGAATTGCAGCTCCAAAAAAACAAGAGGAAAATTTACAGTCCACAGGAACATTCAGCAGTAGCAGCATTTGTTAATAGAAACACTATATCATGTATGTTAAATGGTAAATGTCCATTTGTTTGCTTAGTTTAGCTTTCATCATTACTACATTAACCCTTACAACTCAATAATATGGTATCCTCTGCTTGAACGTTTTCTACTACGTAGATCAGGGTAGTCAAGCAATGATCCAGAAGGCATAAAATCACAACTTAATTCAGCTCTCATGTGGCCTACAGCCAATCATTTTTCATATTTTGTGTGAACTGTAACTAGTTAGCACAGAAGTACATACTAATAGTTGGCCTGCCAAAAGCATTTCAAAGATCTATTCAGCCTCAGAGCAAGGAAAATTTTTCCAGATCTGGTATAGATTAAGTTTACTTTGTGAACAGTTTTGTCAGGTGAAAACAATAACACATCCTGTTTACTTGTCAGAGCTTCTACAGCAGAAAGTGCAGCCTTCTTGGGTCTACTGTCAGGAAAGACAGGTACATGGTATCCGATTTCCTTCACAGTCATCTGCTTCCATTTAAACAGCCAACAAAGACATTTTATGACATTGTGATGGTTTTATCCATAGGGTACATACATACAGTATGAATACTAGGGAACATTCATACAATCCTTTCTGCTGCCAGAACTGCTTCACATGACAGGAACAAAAAAAAAAAACCACACACAAACAGGTTATGGGTGATGGCATATTCACTAGTCCCAGCAGCACTGATAAAAGAATGCTCGACTAGAGTTTAGGAAACTGCTAAAATCATAGTAACTGATACATTGCTCTGTCCCTTTTCATTGCAGTGAGCATGGTAAGATTACTGAAAAACTGGCTGAGGGTATTTAAATCCCCGTATGTTTTGTTTCATTGTATCACATTACCAAAGGAAATTTAAAACACTTTAATATAGAGATGATAACTATCCAAACCATTGAAGTTTTAGACTTTTAGGTATCAGACAACAGGGTCACATGACCACCTGCAAATTTGAATTGAATTCTGAACATAAACTCTGCTGAGCAAAATCTTTAATCTGACACTTGCCTTTTCAGACAAAACTTCTGAACACAATTTTTGAAGTTAAAAACTACAGCTAAGCTGGTTTGACAACTTACCACTGCCAGAAGTGGGAGGTCCTTCTCATTTCCCCACTCTTCTCTTTCCCAGTTTCACATATCCCATCTCTTTGTACCTGCTGTGGTTGTGGTGAGACCAATGCAGCTGAGCCAATGCAACTTGTTAATTCACCAGTAAAACACCTTTTAGTCACCAGGCTGCCTTTATTCTAAACAGAGTCTGTCACTGCCAGAGCCTACATGAGAGAGGCATACAGTCAGGAGTGAGAGTCAAGAGTCTCCCCCTTTCAGCTAACCATAAGACTGGCCAAAGCCATGATGCAACATCCCTTTCATTACTTCCACACTGCAAAAAGCTGATTTTGTGTTTGTAAACAGGAGTTTAAAACTTGCTTTGGCAAGCACATTTTTTTAGGAATTTTCAGAAGCCTTGACTCCCTAACTATCCATTAGCTAACTTAAGTTGCAGTTTCACAGCCTTTTTCTTTTTGGGAGTTGGTTAGAGCTGGCAATGCTGTATTAACTGTAAGCTGCTTTAGCAAGTACTACCACGAAGCAGCATCAATGATGATATTATGCCATTATTGGGTCCTTCAAACAAATGTAATGTTAGTATGAGAGGTGACACAACAACAGACTTCCTCAGTATGAGAGGTGACACAAAAACAGACTTCCTCAAGGTGCCATAACTAAAATGTCACGGTATACACCCTGATCTAAAGACATAACAGTTATTTCCTTTCGATGCATGTACAGAAGGAAACAAAATAATAAAGTGAGATTAAACAGTAAGCAGCCAAACTCTTCATTAGTTAATGGGTCACACACTCATAGCTACCTAGCAGTATTTTGAAATATACACAGCAACTATTTCAGCCTCTGGGTCTTTCAAATTACTTCTGGAATTTTACATTTGAAAATCTTTTTTAGAGTGATAGCTAAAGCACAGATGTAACAGCTGAGGTAAAAGAATAGCACAGCACAACTTTTTATACCAGCAATGAATGAGACAGAAAGCGATCTTGGAAAAGAACAGCAGTGTTTGTTTCCCAGAATATCACAAAAACATGATGGTATGAAGGACAGATCTTTTCAATACATCAGATGCATGAGCATATGTATTCTGAGTGTTGCCTTTAGGTAGTTCTGCACATGCATCCACAGCAGCATGCACAGATACACCCTTTTCAACACTTGCTTTCTTTACATATAATATTGGTCTGCTACAAAGCGACTCAGGTTTTCAAGAAGGGACTCCAAACTGATGGCTGGAATAGTCATTTTAGAGACATCCTATCCCTATTTCTTAACCAGCTTTGCTCATGAACAAATACCATGCAGCCAGCTTTTTTCCTCCCCATCCCACCTTTTAATAACAAAAACAGCCTCGGGCCATTGAGCCTTCCCCATCACCTGTTAATCTCCAGGAAATAGCTTCTTTCTGAATTGTTGTTGCTTTAACTAATGCAACATTTAACACTCCAGATGAATCGGCACTGAGTTACTAGTAAGCTTTTGACTCTACTGTCCCTTCAGCTCCACAATACTAAATTTACTGATGAAAGTGTCAGGACTCAGATGACCTCCATTTTGGGAGGTCATTCTACAGCTCACATTAGCCTCTGATACTTTCTTACCTCTTTTTCCTTTGAATCTGTCTCTAGACTCTGATAAACACAATTCATTTCTATGACATAGTTCACTCTGATTATAAGAGCTCATGGCATCTATATAGTTTTTGCTCTTCTTAGCTGCAAAGGTCCTAGATAATGTTTTTGAAGTTCAGTGATTTAGGGTTTAGTACAATACTTGCAGCAATTCCCTGTATGACCTTATTAAACATCAAAATAAAGTATTCTGTTGGTAGATCCACTGAAGAGACATCAGTTCCAGTGAACAGAAAACAATTTCTCATCTGAGCTTAACAAGAAACTCCAATGGGCAATGGAAACAAGAAGACAGAAGGATCAATGGATTTGTTAGGTACCCTTTCCTCAACAGCATGCACATATATTTATATATACTTAAAATGTATATTATATAAGTATATATACACACACTTTTTTCCCCCTAAACAGTTATTCAGGATGGCCAAGAATGAAATCCCTTAATGTTTCTGCTGGAGTTCTAACTTGTTCCTGCGCATATATATTTTTGTTTTCCCCTCAATTTCATCAAGCAGAATGGCCTGTGTCTAATAGAAATGCATCAGTCAGGAAGATCTTGTCTTCAACTGCTAATGCTTATAACGAGCAAATAAAATGACCCAGAAATCAGAAAAGGAAATGTCCCATTCCCCCCCCCCCCCCCCCCCCTTTTTTTTTTAACTTCTATTCTTCTAACTCCTCACTATCCCAACCAGGAAGAACATGTCTTCTAGGCAACTGCTCTAGTAATGTTTTCCTTCAGTCATACACATGATCTCATCCACCCTCCGCAAGGGGTGAGGCTGTGGGCTGCGTTTACTGAGCAGCCTCTAGCGGTTCACCATCGGAGCTACCCTGGGCTCTAATTTGATGTGCTACAGTTGCAGCATGTACCTTCTTGTACCTTACACAGGGCTGTCCAGGATGCTCTTGAACACATGCTGGCCTATGAAAAAGGATGAAGAAAGACAGCAGAAAGATAATAAGACAGCAGCATTGACCTCTGTGCCATAAAAGCTGATTGATCCTGAAACATTTACATTCTGGTAATGGCTTACAGGAAATGCATATAACCAAAGCAAAGAAAGAAGAAATGGTCATACGGTGTTTGATGTGTCTCAAGTGCATTATGTGAGGGGAAGAAAAAAAATACATTTCTGACAGTGATATTTATCTTGGACCTTATGTATTCATTCTTCAGAGATACTAACTAGATGCAAGATTTCCAAGATATCACATATTCTAATACGAAAGTCTTCTAGGAATTCCTATTCCATTCACAGCTTCAAAAAATCTACAATTTGTGAACCTACAACAACACTCTAGCAAATACAGCAATTGCTCACAGGAAAACTAGTGCACTATGCAAGTCTTTTTATCTATTCTTTCATTTTAGTCAGAAGAGCTAGGAATTGGAGATGCCAGAGTCACAAGACTAACTAGACTACCTTTTGAAATCTTTATGAGGCATTAGGTGGAAAGATGAAGGCTTAAGGTATGCCTTGTAAAGCTAAATTGCACTTATTTCTGGGAATGACAAGCCCCAATTGCTTACCTTCTAATTGCACGCTATTAGGAGTTAATTTGTGACACTGTGTCAGAATTAGTGAAACAGTATCTGACCCACGTAAAGTGGGCAACACAGTGTTCACCAACATCCTGTAGAGAATGAAATTGCAAGGGTAGCAACTGACCTCTCAGCTATCTACCTTCAGAAACTGGCTATTCTTTTACATGTTCATCTGCACTGGAGTGGCTGATACCTCCCGGAAGGAAGAACATTGTATATGTGAGCAGAATGAGGCAGCATGTAGGTAAGCAGCTGCAAAAAAAAATCTTATGTTTTCCCATTTCTTAGTGCAAAAACTGCAGCACTGTGAGCTATTCACACAGAAATCCTTCGTCATTTAATAGATGGCCCATAGAGAACATTGTATCACAAAGAAGGCCAAAACCAAGAACACAGATTCCACAGATAACAGTCCCAATCTGGTTCTTACCATATAGATTCCACTTCCACTGCATTGATTTACCTATCATTTTACCCATTCAGGAGATTAACTGCGGCAAGGTACTTCAGAAAGGCTCTTTTATTTTCTGCATACACTATAATCACCGACAGTATCCCAAGTACACTAGTAGGCCTTCAGTGGCCACTCTCAGCTGAGGCTTCCATCGACACAACATGTCTACACATCCAAGAGCCCACTTCAGCTCAGCCCTGGGTCCCTGAGTCCTTCCCTTCGCCATGCTGTACATGTACCTGTGACATAGGTAGCTTGTCTCTCTCCACTGTGATCTCTGTCCCCATCTCCTCCTGCTGCTGACTGGGACTCCCAGAATAGGCCCTGGCTCATTAACTTGCTTCACCTGGGACTATTGAAGGCTCATGACCTCTGCATACCCAAGTCAGGCACTGCAGGACTACCCCTTGCCCAGGGGTAGCCTGGGTAATAGCCATTCATGCCTCCAGGGTTGCTGCCCCACAAAACACATGGAGCAGCCCCACTCTCACCACTCCTTCTGAAGGAGCTCAGGCCAGAAGCAGCTTCCCAGGCCTGAGCTGAAATAGGGCTCCTGGACCAATTGGCCATGGGTGTGGGTGGAGGCCCCAGGTGATGCTGATCACAGCAATAAAGGCCTGTCACTGCAGCCTCTACTCTAACACTCTGAGGTAGATTCCATGTATAACTTATCTTCATTCTGCACAGTTGATAGCTTCCCCAGTAACACTAAGTACTGTATCTTACAATAAAAAAATATTAACTGATTTGCACTTACAGCGTGGGGCAATTCTCTTTACAAGTAAATAACAAGAAAGCTCTTCAGTTTTGAAAAGCAAGAAATTATCATCTTATGTTAGACATTACCACTGGCTTATTGTTGAAAACAGAAAATATTTACAATGTGCATTGATCTTAATGGTTACAGGTAAAATCAGATTATCAGAAATGTACACCCACCACTTGAATGAAACTTGTCTGAGATATTCTTTATCTCAAGCTCTGAGGACTGCATTTTTGTAAATTAAACTGTAAAGGGTAAAAAGTATAGAGAAGATAGAATCAGACTCTTCTTGGAGGATGAGTGAAAGGACAGAGGCACATGCTGCACAAAAGCATGTTCTGATGACATATTAGGAGATGTTTTTTTCACCATGAGGTGGTCAAATGTCCAAATGCGGACCCAGAGCGGCTGTGAGATCTCTGTGTTGGAGATATTCATATCTTTATAAACAAGCCCTGTGTAATTTGATCGTACCACAGACCTCCAGAGGTCCCTCCCAACCTATACTATTCTATATTTTTTCTATTAGTAAAATCCATAAGAATGATTATATGTAATAATCTCTGAAGAGTGACATCCAACTAACATTTAATTCAAAGAGAAACTAACATGTATCTATTTTCCTGAAATATTTTTATCTTCCAAAGTACCGGAAGAAATATTACAGTTCAGTAATTCATGAATATAACGTTCTGGGTTAGGAATGAAACTGAAACTTGTACTTACAAGGTGCAAGAAAAAAATTTTCAGATGTACAATTGGTGCTGTTCTCTTGTGAGACAGGAGATTACTAGTTGTCATCATCTGCTCCAGTTGTACCAGTGTAACTGGTTTACCCAGTATTTCTGGTTTTAGTTTATATGTAGCACCGCTCAGGATAATTTTTAGGAGCTCTCAGAGGTCAAGAGTAACAATCCATCTGATTATTTCCAGCAGGCTCAAATGACTTGATCATGTTGTCATATGAGAATAAAATTTGTTGAGGAAAGATAAAGATGACTTCTGCATTTTGTGGTGAAAACACCAGATTATTTTTCTGTCTCCTGTGAAGGAGCCAGGTAAATTTCAGGATAACTTTCGAAGAACTTCTGTCACTGGCACTCAGGAACTGGATATAAGACACTGAAATAAATAATAAGCCAAAAATAAAGTTAAACTGAAGGCTTCATAGGGATGAGCTTTTCAATGAGAGTAATGTATCTTTTAGCTTCCTTTTCTAGAGATATCATTGAAGTGTCGGGATACAGGGAATCAAAAGCAGTCACTGACCTTGCTTGTAGTTGAGGCCAACCTTGGAAGCACAAAGTCAGTAACTTTTCCACTTTGCAGAACCTTTTATAAACCTTGGCTTTTGTTTACATTTGGGATATACAAACAAAAGGAAAAAAAGGTTTTTTCGCACTGGGAAGGTGAAGAGAGTGACATCATTAAATATATCAGCTGCTTCAGAACCAAAGTTAGTTCTCATGATGAGGCCAGCAAAATTCTTATTTTGTTTCTGTATGTCAAACATGTCATGAACCACCAATACTCCTTATGTCATAGAAAGCAATCCTCGGACTCTCTAAACTTCTTGCTGCTTTAAGAAAACTACTACTTGCTACTATATTGTATTTACACTGTGCAAGTCTTCACCTAAAGTTTCCTTGAAGCTCAATGAAATTACACAAGGGATTAATACAAATTGCCCTTATCTGACTAGGAAAGGAAACAAACAAGACAAACTGCATATACCCCAGGTACCAGCACAGGGATCACTCAGTTTGCCTTTGAGCTTCCTAAACCAGACCTACATCATAACTACTTACTTTTACCTTTCTTCCTGTCTTACTCCTCTCTTTTCTTACAAAGGATAGTAAGACCCCTTTACCTTTTCCTTCATCAGCCTAAGGACAGAGCTATTTCCTGTACTCGTGGTAGGGGAATAAGCCCTCTGGGTATCCAGACAGGTGATGGTGCAGTAATCAGAGACAAGGCCATTCAATAGGAAGGCACTGCTGCTCACTGCATTGATAACAGCACTCTCCAAGCTTGACAGTCATCCATCTCACATAATCTCTAGGTTTTAATGGAGCTGTATAGGAAAAAAGCTTCCAGGTGATTTCAGATTCTCCGGACAACACCGGTAAGTACAGAAGATCAGAGAGATTCACAATCTGAAGTACTCATCTATATAGCTTTTTGAATATAGTAAGATTAGTGTAATTAAGTCTGATATTTGATCCTTTGTTATGGGTAAGAACTGAATTACTTTGTAATTACCCTTGTGGCCTTCCTGTTGATCGTTTAGAACCCTGAACCCTGATAGAGCATCTGTGTGCACACATAGATAGGCCTTCTGTTATGTTAATTGGAATTACATTCATTTATTTGGTCCTGTTCTTCTTCTGAGATTCTTCAATATTAAGTCTGTGATGTAAAAAGAAACTGTTTCTTCTCAGAGTATTATCCAATATAACTCAGTGTAATATAGATTGATTTTAAAAATGCCTCATAACCCAATCTATATATTCATCCACACTTCACCAAAGCTGGAAACCATATTCTATCTCAGCATATCTTACATCTTGCCTTTTTTCCTGGTTAATCTCTCAACTAATGGTTCATCACACCCCAAGAATGCTGTCCTCCAAATTTTGCTTCTGAGATGACTATTGTTCTCATTTTGGTTTTTGGTTTTTATTTTTTAAACTTAGTGTCAGGAAATTCAAAGCTGAAAATTCATTACTTGTAGGAAACAATAAAAATAATCAATTTTTATATGGAACCTTGAGTAGAACAGTAAACATCTGTGCCTCAGTCTTCTCCATCTGAAAAATAGATTTCGTTTTCTTGCACTAGGCCCAGTTTTGTAAGCCTGAAGTCACTGGGATTACTCATAAAAGAATGCACAAAGTATCACAGGAAGTCTGTCGCCAGAAAGGCAGATTTGTGAGTATATATAGTGGGATTGCAGTTGGGGAATGGCAAAGAAGTAGTATGGGCATTGGGAGTGCAAGTAATATCTTTAGCAGCTACAGATCTGTTAGTATTTTGTATAAATTCTCACTGTGCTGGCAAGTTATATTGGAACTGCAGAGACACTAGTGCGTAAGGGAGAGGACTATCTCTTAGGAAAAGAGTGGTGAGCTAGTCAGCAAGCAGGGAGAAAACTGGGAAAACTCTGACCCCACATTAGCTGGTGGACTGATGGCCAAATCTGCCCTATGAAATAATTCTATCAAGGCTCGGTTTTCAGTTGCACTGGGAAGTGTACATATATGCTGAACATCTAGAATGCAGTGCATGCCATGCTACCTAGATGCATGGATTCACGCACGAAGAAGTTTGTCATCACATGGCTTAAGGGAATAGTAGCTCAGAGAAATGCTCTGACATTGGCATCTTGCCTAGAATATTGAAAAGACTGAAGAGCCTTTCTTTAGCCATCTCCAGTTTAACAGAGAAATTCTTCTAGTAATGAAAAATACTTATTAGAAACCAACAATTGAAATAAAACTTCCTATTACTGAAAGATTCCTGCTTAGGATAATAAAATAATTTTTATTCTTAAAAGCAGTACTCATTGAGCTGCAGCAATGTGAGCTAGCCTACAACTCCCCACAGATTTGGTTTAGCCAGTAAAGGCAAGCATAATATTGTTTTTCTGTGCACAAATAACTGGTATTGGCTGCAAATTTGCTGTGGAAGATGGCTGGCTGACAGTGTCATAAGAGTTACAGACACAGCATCAAATATGACAAGCTTGTCAGGAATGTACTAATCAGAAAATGCTCAGATCCAACATACCTAGACATTAAGAGCTTTCTCCTAGTGACTGCAAGAATATGAAGGAAGCGAAAACAAGGAAAGGACAAAAAACACCTTGAAAATGCTGTGCTATTCTTGACACACAATGCTAGAATTCAGGAATATTGAAAAGAATTCTTTCCTGTTTCTTCACCTAGGACTGCAGCTTTCCTTATGAACACCGTATTACAGGGAAGCAGCTACAGAGTTTGCTGGATCAAGGGGAGAATAGGTCTACAAAAATCCAGAGGCAAAGCCTGAACTATGATTAGAACCTCATGTGAGAGCAAACACCGATCATCAGACAGAGTGGACCAACGGGATCTGTGGCAAAATTCCTTTAATTTTACCTAGTATATTCTACAATCTTTGTTCTGCCCAAGGACTGTGAATCACAATAGCATTGTAACACAACTGACATTTCCCACCAGCAGGCAAGCCCTCAGGTAGAAGCAGAGAAGATTGAGCTGTCTGGATTCTATTTATTATCTCCTCCCCAGCTAGCCAGATAGTTCACCAGTCAAAACTTGTTGGAACTGACTTGTAGGTTTTGATGGTCAGTCTCCTGCATTTTAGCTGCTCTTTATAAGGCTTTTGTTGCCTTTCATATTTGGAAGACTGAATACTATCATACTACTGAATACTGAATATTACCATGTGAAATAATGTCTTACTAGCCTCTACTCCCATGCTACTGTCTGTTCACAATAGCATGATCTCTCCTTTCCATTGCTTTTCCTTTCTGCAGTCCAGACACAGAGGAAGTTTCAGAAAGCAATTACAAGGCACGCACTGTTTACAGGATCTGCCTACACCCCACTGAAATGCGGTCACCCTTCAAGAGTAAGTCAGTTAGCTACCTGGAGGGAGGGAACCAGTAACACAGATATCTTAAGTCAGAAAATGCATAAAACCTTGTCTAATTGAAATTAGAGGGGACAATTTAGCTAGGAAATGTAATTATCATACTGGAATTTGGCAACAACACCTGGATTGACATTCTTCTTTCACAGAGAATCAGGGATTTTTGATGACTGCAGGCAAGAAAAATCTGGGGTTTGCATTTTTCAAAAAAGGTGCCTCTTTCATCAGAAGATTGATCCAGTATTGTCAGAAAGGCTTTTTTCTCCAAAGTAAAATTGACGTGCAAATAGAAAAACAACACATTTGATTTTTTTTATTAAAATACAAATTGGAAAAAATAACTCTATGTAATTCTATCAAAGCCAGTGTTCAAAAATCCAGAAGCCTTCTATTGTTTATTTTTTCCTTTGCTTTTACATAAAATTAAAGTAGTTCAGAACAGTTCTTTAGTACATTAGTAAAAATCAATTTTCACTAAGATTCTTTTAAAAAGCTTGTAAGAATTGATTGGCTTTAACAGAGGTCAACACTGGAAGTTGAAGAAATTTGTATATTTCTTGTATATTACAAGAAAAGAGACACTGACTGGTTTCCCTTCCTACAACATCTGGAGTGCTCCTGAAAGTTCCCTTTCCACTTAGCAGATTGCACCATTACTGAAAACTGCTTTAATATCAATCACTAGAAGTATTCTTTCTCCAGAAAACTACTGTTATATAAAAAGATAACTTGGATATTTACAGTAAGAATGGCCAAGTTAATGATAAAAATGTGGGAAGATCTGACTCAGTTGACTCTGACAGGGTCACCTTAGAGCAAATATGACCCCCAAGCAAAAGGCTGATGGGGAGTGGGCATGTGTGCAGCAGGGGATGGGAGGGATGGAGCTATGACTGTGCTGCCAGAGGTCACCCTGGTCATCTTAAATTGCTATGGAACTGGACCCTGTCCCAGGATAAATAATCAGCTCGGGAAGACGGGTATCTCAATTAGTGTCTTAAAAAAACCCTAATTCATACACTTCATACAGCACAGCAGACAACATACAAAAGATATTCAACATACGAAAGAGGGAATATATTTGAATAATGTAAAAATATAATTATAAAATTAATTATAAGGGCCTTTTAATTGTTGACACTGTCTACATTTACATATGTAAACTTGGTGCTCTAACTTTTTATTATATTAACTTGGAAATTTAATATAAAGGACTTCAAACTTACACAGAAATTTTGGTTTCTGAAACTCACAAACCCATGATATATAATTATTTTGTGATGATAGAATGATATACATTAATATGACTCAACTTTTATCATCAGTTTTTTCCACTAAAGATCAAGAAAACAAGAGTCTTGGGCAGCAGGGCTTTGGGCTCAAGGGCAGGCTTTACATTCTGTTCTGCATTGCTCAGGGATGTATAGATCCCCATGTATGGCTGAAATAATAAGGATTTTGTCTTTTAGAGCCATATGTCAAATGTTATTATTTGCTTAGGAAAAAATATCAGTTATGTAAAGCAAAGAGCATTTTTATTTGAGAATTTTCTTTGCTTTGAACATCCCACTAATGTTGGTGTTACTCCAATACTGCATTAGTATGACAATGACAGAATGAAACTCAACATCATCACAGAATCCAGGTTATCTGTCAAGTTTCCTAAACGGAGATGAAAATAGTATCACTTATAAGCTTTGATCACTCAAAGTCTTTATGTAACTATCCTTATACCTGCTATTAAATTTATTGGGATCCACATATTTTATAATATGAGTATGCAGAACCGGTGTTATTTTCTAATCAGAGTACTTTAGGTGTGTTTCTTTCCTAAGCCCATGTCACAGCTGAGATACCTGAAGTTAGCTGAATTACCAGAAGGTAACTGACCAGTCAGAGGGATGCATTAGCTTAGGATGCTGATGAAAATACTGTTCCTAGGTATGTGCCTCATTTCTGCTGCATAGACATTCTGCTGCCTATGGATCAGCCCCTGACCTACCATAGCTTCAGAATACCCTGCTACAAACTGCAGTCTAGGAGGTGATCTGCGAGTGGATTTGCAGTTCTGACTAACGAAGAAGCTAAGCTCGATGTGCATCCTGCCTCTATATTCTTTGTAGAGGTTCAGCACTGTTGCTTATGAAGCAGCTGTGAAGCTTGTGAAGCAGCAGCTGTACTGCTGCAATTTACAATCCAACACACTGAAGATAACTATCACGGATTTTGGTGTTCTTTAACATGGCAGCCTGTAAAATATAGAAAAATATGTAAAAAAATATGCAAGAATTCAGCAACCACTGCATGAATGGCTGCAGCACCCTTAAAGAGCAGCAAGGTGGAGAGTGTGGGTGTGAACAACTGCAATCATCCAAAGCAAAGTGTCCCTGCTGGTGAATCCAAGGTGTTCGTCATCCTCTGAGTAGAGACAGTAGCAGATACACAGGCCTAGATATGTCATGAGACATCTGAAGCTAGGCTGGACCAGATGATTAAACCAAGTCCTGAGGCAAAGCTAAGAACAGAACCAAGTTAATTTCTTCTCATTTTATGCTGATATGCACTAGTTCACATGCAAAAACTAGTGATCGTGACAGTGAAAAAGGAAAGCTGTATTTAAAGTATCTACTTAATAATTCCTCTGGCAACCTGAAACTCTAAAATCTCAAAAGCTCTAATAATTTTATTCAGTCTGGTTATGATTCTGATAAAAGATTTTTCAGTTGATTCTCTTAATTCTCATCCTAAATTGACACAAAGGGAAGAGCCAGCTTCATTGCTAGCCTGGCTAAAGCTACTGTTGAAGCAAGCAATTACTCACTGCAACAGGCATGTTTTTACTTACAACCTAAGATCCACCAACCCTGCCCCAAGGGGAGCATAGCTACCCCACCTGTCAGCATGCAAATATGTTTGGTATGTTCAGTCACATTCACCAGAAAGCTTGTGATCCCATTAACAAAAAGATGAAGGTTTCTTATTACTTTGAGACACATTTTCAAGAGATCAAAACAGTGGACAAAAGACATACTCTAGAACTGGGAAACCAAATTTGCAAGATTTTACATTTCTGTATAAGATACAAGGAACTCCTAAAAAAAATAATAAAACCTTTTTGAGCTTCTGAAACCCCAGTGCAGCCTCAGGCTGTTAACTCTCTCTCATCCAAAATGCAAAATTGCTTTCAGATGAGACAAGCTTCATGTTTTTAGATCATTTCATAATGTTCTGAAATAATCTCTCATAAATTCAGAATAATTAAATAATTTCAAAAGTATTATTTGTGCTAAGTTAAAGAATATTTCTGTAGTCACTGCTTTGTTCTTCTTGTTTCTTGATATCCCAGGCTGGTAGGCTAGGATATTCTCACAAGGCAAGAAGTGCTAGGAAGGTCTGTCATACAAGATCTGGGAAACAAAATGATTAAATATCTGGACTCTCATAAAATCGTGTGATGCAAATGGGATCATGGAAGAGACTCCATGGAAAATCTTCAATAGTCTTTTCTACAGAGTGGTTACCAAGGTTTTGCACCCATCTGATTTGGGCAACGGAAGAGTTCACCATCTGCTGATGCTGAAAATCAAGGGACCAGTTCAGATAGACAGATTTCTTTTTTTCAGCAAGAACACTGAAAGATAAGCAATATCTATGAAAAATCTTTAGAGACACAAACCAGATTGTAATCTACTTCCTATTTTAAGACTGACTGACAAACTTCCAGTTAGAGACGCTTTCTCAAAAGCAATGATTTGATCTTATGCCTCCTGCCTTTCAAACTGGTGAACTGGTATTTGTGATGACGATTAAGCACTTGCTTAAACTTGTGAATGGAGCAGATATAATTCTGAAGGTCATGGAAAAGAAATCACTTGCAGAACTACATATGAAAATGTGTACTGTCTATTTGCAACTATACCAAGAAAACAAACAGAATGTATCTGTAAGAAAATCAGGCAAGTAGTGTCCCAGTTCTGCTTATTTTACCATAATTTACTAGTTACATTTATGACTGACCACTCCTGAAATATCTGCTGCTCTGCAGTGGCTTCCATAGAAACAATAAAGCAAATTTCTACACTGAAAAAATGTGAAAACAAAAATTTACTTTTCAAATGCTTGACGGAAGGGACTGTCTTGATATTCTGTGTTTTCTGTAGCAAAGTCTATTTAAACAGTTGCCTGCCCCCATTCTGGAGTTTGATACAATGGTTCATACAACTGCATGTGGGGCTGCATGATGAAACATAGCAAATAACTGATCTATGTTAAAAATAACCTTTTTTCTTAGGAAATTAAGGGTTAAGATAACCCTAAAAAAAGGGGTTATTTTTAATATAGATAATTTCCCTGATCTGCTTAACCATATAGGCTCACAAACAGTTATACTATCACCACCAAGGACCATGCACAAGGCTAGCGATTCAAGGGCAGCAAACTTTGAAAACTCTCTTTGTCACTGAGAGAAAAAACTGTGCATCCACCGTCCAAATTCCTGATTTCCTAAGCATTTCTGCAGACTGACTGTGCACAATCAGCTCTCACTTTGACAATAACAAGAACACTAACAAAACTAATCAGGATGCGTGCAAAACAAATTTACACACTAGTCATACACATACTATGTTTTAAATTAAATCTTTCAAAAATGCTGTTAAAATCAGTCAGAGGTTCTGCTAACATCTTTGATTTTTGCCCCCAGCTCACCCACCCCTACATTTACAGCCTCAATCAGGTTGGTCCTCCACAGTGGTTTTCATCTGTCATCCCAATTAATTCCAGCTAGACACCAGTTTTTGCTTCTTGTTTATTTATTTATGCCAAAACCTGCCTTTCACATTGTCCCTTAAACCTGGAAAACCCTGCTCAAATTAATTAGTATTCAACTTAAAATCCACCCTCCAGACATATTTTTACTTTGATGCTTACAGTAGAGTGCCAGTTAACAGTGGAGAAGAAGACTGAAGGCAGGGAATTTTGATACCATAAACACTGTTTACTTCCAGCTTCAGGAAGTCTACTAAGTATGCAAACAACTTGACTTGTGGCTCTGTGTTGTTTCTTATTTATTCCATTAAATTAGTTTGCTACAGCTATTGCGACATACAAAATGAAACAAATCTCTGCGCATTGTATTAACAACATGAGACAGAAAGCTGTCTATTGCTGTACCTCTTCTGTTTGATACTGTGGTTGTATTAAGTAATATCTGTGTGCCAGGAGCAAAGTTGCCTAATTTACACTTACAGTCATAGTCGTGCTGTGCACAAGTCACCTTTTCTTTTTTTTTTTTTTAGATCCATACTGATTTTAGCAACATTTAGAGGCAAAGTTATTCTTTCCTTAAAGCTGTTACTAAGATATTGTAAATTTTACTTTTATCTAACTTACTTTGAGAAAGGAATTGAAGGACCAAAGCCAGCTCTTTTACTTCAGTCCTCACACCATATCCCAAGGGAAAAATTCAGTCATCTGTAAAACAGTAAAGGAAATGTAATTGACCAAATTCTATCAGATCAACTAAGCTTCACCACAATAAACTAAAAACTAATCTGATTTTATATTACACTGTACAAGAAAGAAAATCACCAATCCCTGAATTTTATAAGCAGAAACTCAGTTTATTCCTGCTTTCTAATATATTTTCTGTGCACACACACACACACACACACACACGCGAAACGGGCTGTTCCTCATCCTGTGAATGCATGCCATTTTTGCATATTTTCAGGGCTATCTATAGACCTGCAGGGTGGAGCATGTCAGCAAATTAAAACTCTTCTGAATGTTAATAGATCAAAACAATTCTTTTAACACTACTATGTTAATTATTAACAATAGAAGCATTACCAGAAAACACTGGGCCAGAAGAAAAGGTAACTCTTTATTGGTTGTTACGTGAATAATCCCTTAATAAATAGGAGATTCTTTGGAATTCCTGTCTTAGTATGCCAGGGATGTATAGGCTCAATAGACATGAAAGCTTTCATAACTTCTCCAAAATCACTTACATTATGGTCTACTCAGCAACAGGCTAAGAGACATTTTTATTGCAGTAGTTTTATTATTGCAGCAGTAGCTCACAGTTTTAAAGGACGATTCACAGACAGTCATGAAGCAGATGATTGATTTTGTAATTGGAAAGACTATTCAATTTGTACATGATGTCATGCTTTTATGAGGATGAAAGGCAAGGAAATAGACATACAAAATATGGAGCAGAATTCATCAGTTCTGAGTCATAGTCTCTGTTTTCAAATACTATGTGAATCTGCTTCCATTTGCAAATTCAAGTTACAACAGAAGGAAAATTTATGGGATAGTTTTACAAGACACAGGCTTAACAGGACTTACATTAATGCCTCACTGATACAATAGCTCAAACTGATCTTTTTTACCCCTCTTCCAATATTTTATATTGTGAGCTTCCTTCTTTTAGCACCAATACAACAAAGACGCTGCAAAACCACTCACAGGGGCAACTTGAATGACTGAAAGATGTGGCTAAAGAAACAAGGGAGAGAGGAAACAAAAGGATGGATATAGGAGGAAAAAAAAATTAAAAATCACGATGTATGTTGTAGCTTTCAGGAGAAATATATAGAGAGAACATGTTGATACAAAGAACAAGTACACCAATAGTATCAGCCAAGCAGCATGATGTACATGAGAAAGACAATCTAATGGAAAAAGAGCTGCCATAGAATCAGAAAGTTTTGATTCTATTTCCAAATTGCCTACTGTGGTTCTAAAAAGTCCTAAAGGGGTTACTTTATCTACCACATTTCCTTTCTGAAAAATCAGAAAGAATGTTTATCTGTAGGCAACACGGAAATATAAAAATCTGACAGTAGGCTTCAGACCTATTAAGTTTCATGCACTGAAAATGAGATTTACACAATTGCTTCCAAACACATGTTCTCATACAGCCAGGCCTCCATGCATTTTCTGAGCAGCGCTGCAGCTTCCCTCTCCTTCCCTCGTCTCACTGGGAGACAGACACCTCTCAGTCACAGGCCCAGCCTGAAACTCCCCAGCCTGTTCCCACATCATCTGAATTGAGGTACCTGTGCTACGTGATCTAAGGCATGAGGACATGCCTCTGCTCGTTTGAGGGGGTCTCTTGTTTATGGACCTACACATGTAAGATGCTACAGAACTGGAGAAATTCAAATCCCTAGGCTGATAGAAGCATCTTCTGAAACAAGTATTTGGCTAGATCCATAGCACCAGGAAAAAGACAAATCTCTGACTCATTCTATTTGGCAGGGGTTAAACAAATGAGTGAACAAGTTCGGCTTGATAATAATTGTTGTCTCTTACTTTTCCTGAGGCTTTTTTCTTATTTGCTACTGATGTCTTGCTTTGCTACAACCTCCTGCTTTTTTTTCCGGAAAAAAAGACTGAAATAGAAAAAAATATAAAATTGGAAAAATGCCCCAAATTAAACATTATACAGAAAGTAAGCCATTGTAGAGAGAACTATGTTGTCAAATACAAAACAGCATTCATAGTAGAAAATTCAAACAGACGTAGCCAAAGCAATTGCAGAAGAATGCAAATACAACTATATAGCTAGAAGAGGAGCAATAATGAGGACAAAAGATATATTGTTAATACAAATGATGGAGTGGGAAGAATTATAAGCAAAGTCACACATTCAAAGAAAACAAAGTATTGAGTGAATGAGTTAAATTAAAAAAAAAAAAAGAAAATTAAAAAAGCTCCATGCCTAGAAATGTAAACAAAAGGAGTACTGAGGAGAAAATGTCACCAGAAAGATGAGAGAGATGCCAAATAGAAAAGATTAACAATGCAAAAAAGTCATTGAGGGCCACAGAATATTTTCCGTCTTGCTCTGGAGGTTGGATTTGGAGTAAGGAAGATGGAGGTGAGCTATTTATACCACATAAAGTTAAACCTTTTGTTTAAGAATATAAATTGGGAAAGTAATCTCCTTATATTTTAATATCGTTGATAGACAAATAAGATCTTTCTCTAAATTGCTTCAGCAGCTACCTGCTTCTTTCTCCAGGTTAATTAGGGAGTCCAGAGGGTGACAAGTGGCTAAGCCAAATTAACAGTTCTTGGAGGGGGGGCATCCAGCCCTTCCCCCCTTTCCAGCTTCTTTTTTTCTCCCCCATCTTTGTTGTGTTGCCTCTGGAGTTTATCTGATTGATCTCAAGGTCAGGCAATTAAACTCACTAACCTGGCAAAAATGTACACCTTTGGAAGGTGGGCAAGGATAACTTTTACTGTTTTATGAGGCTGAACAACCTGCAGTCAGATGAGTTTCCAGAGATGGCTCAAGGTAAGCAGTGGGATCACGCAGCCAAGAGCAGAGAGGGTTACAGGAGAAGGGTGGAGGGAAGAGAGAAGTCCTTTTAGAAAGCATCAGGTTTTTAATTTAATTTAAGGCATCCCTTGAAGTCATAGGGAGACAGTTTTGTAACTTAACCACCTTCGTTAAATACCTTGTTAGATGGTGAGAACTGTGCCACTGCCATCATATATATAGAATAGGAGCTATTAGTATTCTTCAGCTTTTCAAACTTCTATGTTCAGATTCTCATGTCTATTCTATTCCTGTTAAAAAAATAATGCCCCCCAAAGTTTGAGTAAAGTAGAATTAGTAATATCCTCAACTGCCAGTCTCTCCTTTCCTATTTTGCTCCAGAGCACGGCTTTTTTATTATAGCACTTGAAGTATTAAAGGCTTTCAAGAGGCAGCTACCATTAGATTTACACATTTGTGTTTTTTATTGCAAATCTCATTATGGCTGTTGGGTTTTATTTTTAATCTCAAAACCTTATGTTATGCAAACAAATCAGAATCTGCATTTTCAAATTTTTTTTCTCAGTGGTGTTCACTGCTTTCTTGTTTATAGAGACTTTGGTTATATATTAAAAATTTCCCTGCTTGTTTAATATACCTTATATATACTTTGATATACCTAAGTCATGAAGGCTTTGTATGGTATTCAGACTAAATTTAGCCAGTTAAATACTATATTTTTTTTCTATTTCTACTATCCTGGCTGCTTGCACCTATTAAATGAAGTTTGTGCAAAAGGGGAAAAAAATATTTTACTGCTTATAGGTACAGACATACAAACAAGCTACCCCAGGGCAGGCTAGGGTGTGAACATGCAGCAGATCACACACTCTGCAGAAGCTGTCTGCAACCTGTTCTTTCTCTAGTTTATTATGCGCTGTTACTACACAAAAGAGAACTTTATGATACTTTGTTAGCCAATATGAACTTGTGTACAATATATATACATTCAGGCTAGGTGACCATGCTGGGCCCTTCTTTCTTAATGTACAAAATTTTTTCCTTCTGGGAGTTACAACTTTTGAATCCTTAGATAGTAGATGCATCTCATATTTCAAACTCACGGGGCAAAAGACTACACATGTGAAGAAACTGTTGTAGATACCAGAAATAACACTGGGCAGAGTAAATACATATTAGGAACATGCTTCCAAAAGAAAAAAAATATCCTTGGAACCAGTTTTCTGTTCAAGAAGACTTTTATACTCTGGTTCCTCTGAAAATTTAAACATTCAGCACATACTTAAGATTGGGAGTGGTCACATTAAAGTCAATGAGAGTAAATAATGCATGCAACAGTTATGCAGGAACTAATTCCTTGCACAATTAGGGATTGTGGTATACGAAGGCACGGACTCCGGCTGTGATGAGCATGAAATCATTTATTGCTTCTCAGGCCTCGGCTTTTATACCCGAGCTCTAAAACTTTCCATGCACCTGCTAGGCAAGTAAACACATATTTCAGATCACTAACCCAGTCGTCTTGTTCAGTTCCCACCAAGACAAGCACACGAAGCTGTTTTCTTGTTCCATGTTTATATTGAACCAGTTCCTCTTTGTTCCATCCATATCGATATCTGTGTTCCTGTTTCTGTGTGCTCTGCTCACTGTGTCCTTGGCCGTACGCAGGCCTCTGCTTGTAGATCTGCCATACACAGGCCTCTGCTCATAGATCTGCCATACACAGGCCTCTGCTCATAGATCTGCCACAAGGGATTCTCCTTGCTTTTATAACATACATATTTGGTTGACTTATAACTTTAGTAAAAACAGTTTATTTATCCTGTGAAAAAAACATGACACTATATATGCAATCTCTCCATATATTTAACAATGCATGTGCACATATACAGATGTGTGCACACAAACACAAACTGTTATTATACACTCATTGGTTCCTTGTGCTGACTGAGCAAAAGGTAAAACAATGATTCATTAGCTCATTAAATCTTTTCTAAATATGTATCGTCTTCTCTGTATTCTAGTGAATACGTGAATATTGTAGGTTATAAAAGAATAAATGCCAGAGGCAATGAGATAGGCATGTTACATAAAACTGAAAGCTAAGAGAAAGAGCTATGTGTCATCTGCAGCGTTCGCCCAGTTCAACATCCCGAGCAACAGGGTGAAAAATGGAGAGCTGTGAAGGCATGAATAATAGGTCAGCAAAATTAGCTTCCCATTGGATTGTTTTTTTCTAAATGCAATGATTCATAATGGGCAGTCCAACTTGGAGACATTTGAACTCCTGAAGAAAGCTGTCCATGATAAATACCTGAAACTGAAGTGTAAGTTGCCCAAAATTAAACTAATCTACAAAAAATCTGTCCTGTACTATTGTGCTCATTACATCTGAATGGAAAATGTATAACCAATTTGAAACATAATTTTAGAAGGCTGATGTTAAAACAACAAATCATGATACAGCATACCAGACAATATACCTTCAGGAAGTAACAATCAGGGACGATACAACAGAGGTCTTTAATATAGTAATAATTTTAAAAATCAAAGCTTGTCTTATCAATGAAAAATGTTAGGCTTCATAGTGCATTTCCAATTTGTTACAAGTCTGAGTCTACAATGTCTTTTTGGTTCTAGTCTGAAACTAGAATAAAAAACACTCCTTTTTTTCTGTTGGCTTCTAAGACATCTTAAGATAGCCTCTGGGCTAATTGCTAAAAGGAGGGATTATATGTGATGGAAATAAACAACTCTTTATGTATGATCTTCTCTGTAAACCTAAGAAGTAATAACCTGGGATTCCAGTCTGACCTCTGAGACATGTTGAAATCAAATACCTAAAGAGTAGGTGTTCACTCTGAAGATTGTTATTTTTTAGTTTCTTTAAAATGATTTTTCCAGATAAAAATTGCTGTTTGAGATTGTTTTGTGACTACATATTCCTTGCTTTTGTTTAAAACTTCTTTAGAAACTTTCACAATCAAAAGCTAAAACTTGTACTTTAATTAAAATGTGGGAAGCTTTGTCTGTAAAGGCAATTATTTATATAATTAATATATACTTTATATATATAACTCTTTTTCCATTCTAACTATGCTCTGATAAAATGTTAATTTTTAAATTTTAATGTATTATTTTACTGGAAACGTCTCTGTTATTATTTCTCCCTTGTTCTCAATCCACAAAGGCACTTGCAAAACCCTACTAAGTTTAATTCCACACTAGTTTAAGAAGTCTACCTTCCTGAAATACCAATTCTATAAAAAGCCAGCAAAGTCTTTTAATAATAAAATTTTTGAAGTATTTTGCCTATCTGTGCTGTATGTTGATAATTTTGTTAGACCTATGGTTAACTATGGTAATATATTATTGCACTTTTCTAACTCTTACCCTGACACTTGTTGTGTAGCCTTGAGTACCTGCCTTCACCTTCCATTTTCCTATCTGTAAGCTAGGGGTAATAACAGCACAGACCAGTATCATAAATAGCACAGCCTCTGTCAGCTGTGCAGAGGGTTTTTGCTTGTACGCAGGTCATCAAGGCAGCATCTGTAACCCATTATTACCTTTGGCTTGTGTTTTGAGTCATGATGGAATTTCTACAGAGAAGTTTTCTGTTAAATACAAAACTGAACTCTTTGTCCAGAATCATCAACCATCTAAAGTTTCTAGAAATATGAATTCTACCCAGACAAAACACAAACAAAATTCTTCTTCTGAGATACAGGTAATACTGGGGCATTAAAAGCAGTGCCCTCCTGACCCCCAGCATATACCCTGAGGCAGTAGATAGGGTTACGTCGTATCATCGCCTTAGCTTGTATAACTGGTCATAAAATTATAGCATTTTAAAATTCCCACAACACTACTAATTTCCATGAACACCTGCAGCCCTGGCTTCCATAGGCCAGTTATAAATTCAGCAGAGAAATATTTCTGTTTCTTTCACTGCCTTTCTTACTATGGCATTCCCTATTTTCTTGTTGATTGAATGGAGTCTCTTCAATTCTGTTAACCACTGCAAAGAGGCAATTTTCCATTTCCCAAGCCTCTTCTTAGAGAAAAAATATTTTTATGCTGTATTGGTTTATTTGTGATCATGTAATCGTTAATTACGTATCCAAAGTTAGTGCTTAAACAACAGATTTTAGACACAGATAATTAACTGTTCAAAGCAGTTCGTGATGTTATAGAAAAAGAGATAAATCCTTAGGTTTTCCTGCCATTGGATTTTTTAGTAATTACTATTCCTTTAATACAGCTCTTTGAAGTAATGAATAAACTATAATATTAATAAACATATGGGAAGTTGCTAGTTTAAGAGGCTAATCTTTATCTTCTGATTCAGACAAATCAAATTGGATTTCCTTTCTTTTTTTATAGTCCACTTTCAGAAAGATACTGATCTGAGGCATGTTTCCACATCACAGTTATAGCCCGTAGCAGGGATCAGAGACACCACTGTACTTCTCCTTACACAGGAATGATTCTGAGCTACTTTGCGTGTGGAAAGGGCAAGAAGTAGAAAGAAAAGGAAGTGGTTTTGGCCAAAGCAGCTAAGTTGAGAAATAAGCCTGTTTACATTTAGCCTGAAAGTATGAAACCTCACTTTCCAAGCTTATTAATGCCACATTCTGTGTGCTTAATTTTGGCTGTAAACATAGAAAATGAGAAGGCACTTCCTTTGCATAAAAAAAGTAATGGCAAGGTGGGACTTCAGGGATGTATCTATTGGCCGTTGTCTCACTGCTACTCCAACATGCTGAAAAAGAGCTAGAAATGAGTACACCTGAAATTAAACTCGCCGCTGCAGAGCTAGGGGGTCTGGCACAGGGTGAAGCCACATGGGCAGCTCCAAAAGTCTCAGCTCCTTCAGAAATGGTGTTTTCATGCTGTCATAGGCATTTAGGAACTAGGCAACTACAATAGCAGCTGAAGCACAGAAAAGGGTGTTATCCCCCTGAATGTAAGGAGGAATGGGTGTGTGAGAAAAGTGTTAAACAGAGCATGCTGTCAGGTCAGCTAAGGCTAGAGGCCTGCTCACCTCCTGCAGCTCCCTCATTTGTTGGTAAAAATGTCAGGAAAATGCTCTATGGGTTCTTAGCTTCCTTCCTTTTGATATAGTTTAATACTGGTGAATATCACCAGTAATTTAGAACATTAAAATAGCATCACTACCTCCCTGTGAAACTATCAGTGTGCCTAAAACTATTTTTGTGCATAAAATGACATAGCAACAAAGAAACATGTACTTTATAGCTAATGCAATGTGAAGTTGATGCTTGGGAAATGCATCATTATGTTTTTAAACACATACCAAGCTTTTTTTCTTTTTTGCTCTTGTTCTCAGCATGCTAAATATTTAACTTTATTCAACCAATGGCATTCATCTAAATGAAATGAAAGATCATATCACCTAGACAATCCTATGGTAATATTGGGCTATTTAATCGTCTGGTTAACTCCAGTCAAAGTTCAGTGATCCAAAGCAGGTGAAATTCTTGGTGCAGTTTGTGATAACATCTTTGTGATCAGAACAATGTATGCTTTCCTAGCTCCTTCACTGATAGAATTTCCAGGTATTTTCAATGGCGAACAGTTAAGACTTTATTTTCTGTATCTCAGAGGAAGTAAAATACCTCCCTGTTTTTCAAACACAGAAAAACTGTGATAAAACTTCAAGACTTTAGGAAAGAAAAAGGGTTAGATGTAGGAAAAAGACTCTGAAGTTCTTATATTAAAATTCTTCTTCAGATGCAATACTAAATTTACAAGGAACGTATATCAGTGAAAAAGTAGCAACCTTGAAAAGCTAAAAAGCAAAAACAACATAATTTTTCTTTGAGGCTCCCCCTCTTTATACAAAGTTGCCCAGCTTAAGCCATTACATAAAATAGCAATGGAGGCTTATCAGCATTATTCCATGAATAATTTGGATTATCGTGTTCTTGTTCTTTGGTGTTTCCGTTGTTGCTGAGAATCTATCAGGTCCCTGAGTGCACTAATAACCCTTAATGACCCTGATTAGCTCCACCTGAGGTCTCCACGCCACAGACCCTGCCTATAGGTCCTGGAGTCCATATAAACTCAGGCCTGGCTCTCTAGCCCCTCCCTGAGCTATGTTGTTAAAGTGCCTGTTTTGACTTTACAGCTGTGCTTGGCCATGTACCTTGCTGATACAGGTCCTGACCTATGGACTGACTTCATGGCTTGCCCTCAGCCTTGACCACCCACTGTGGTCCTGCTTGGTGATCGCTGGGCTGTGTCTGATGCTGGCTACTCTCAATGGATCTGATCCTGACTCTGACATACAGATTGACTTTCTGGCTTGACCCTTGGACCTGCCTGCGTAACAACAACAGGAGCCCTGTGTGAACCCACAGAGAAAGAAAATCTTGAATTTTCATGTTACTTTAGTCATCACAGAGCAAAGCAAGGTGTGTAATGTAAATTGGCTGTTTTCTAGTGTAATATACGATATAAGTCTAAGAGTAGAATGGATATTTAAGGAAAGACATAGTTAGAACCCTTCAATTTATGAGCTCCTCTTCCTAGAAGAGCTTGCAAGTAGTTCTTCAGCAAAATCAGTTTCTTCTGATTATGATCTTTTTAAAAATAGGATTAATCAATTAGTGTAATTCAATGTGACAAATGTAAGAGGATTAAGCAAAGCCTTGTTCATAGACAGACTCAGACAGCATTACATATAGAAACTAAATATTGCAATAGAGAAAAAGGGAATTTGGAATCAAATCTCTCTGATTCTATTTTGTTTTACTTTTAACAGTTCTCCTTTTTTCTTAAAGGCAAGGGTTTTGTGACTTTCTTATTGTGGACATCTTTAAGACTGCAAAAACTATTCCTAATTTCATCAGTGAAGTCAAGACATGTGAAACTTTTTGAGAGCACCTCAAAACTACCAAGAGCCTAGAAATCAATACTATCACGTGGGATGAGGTGTGAGCTACTCAAGTTCAAGAGTCAGGATATAGCTCAACATGTTTATTGATGGGTTTTTTGGGGGGAAAAAAAAGTCGTTTTCAGCATAGGCTTTTCACAAACTGGCATGAGGTAATTATATTCTGTCAAAAATTCTTGGTCTGCCTAATCTATGCGATGTTTGAAATAATGTGGGCTTGCGTTCGTGAGGAGTAAGAAAAGAACCAAATAGATAACTCTGAAATGAATAGGATTTGGATGTCTAATACACTGTTGTGGTTTTTTGCGAACCTTTCTGTCTCAATGACCTGAACCTTAAAATACAGTTCACAGCTGAAACAATGAACAAAGTACCTCACCAGTTGTTTCAGTGACTTTGAGTATTATCATTAGGCCTAACTTTTTTAAATGGAAGAGCCACATGGTGGCAGGAGAGGACAGGGCATGTAAAAAGATTGCTCGGCTAAATTCTTCCTTCAGTTTTAACTACATAATGCTTACTTTTACAGCATAGCAGAAGGTTCGTGGATATATTTCTATGTCTAATGGACAAGAATATAATTCATCCGTTACAATGTTTAAAAAAATGTCCATGACTTCTAAGTTTCTGATACTACTCATCAAGTTCAATATGGAATTATACAGTGAGTGTTAATATTACAATAACTGTTGGAGTTACATAGTACAGTTAGGATATGGAATCTGCAACATATTTTTAGATTGTCTACACTGCCACATCTTGCCGTAGCATAAGGTGTCAATGGCTATGGCACTTCAAATTCATAATTCTCTGAAAAATGAAACAATTAACCCTTAATTTTTTATGTAATGACATAATGAACAGGTCTGCTATACAAAAATGAGGAGTCATATTTTTCATCTTAAGATCTACTGACAGCGGTACAAACTATTAATCCTCTGATTTAAGACCCTCTGAACAGCCACTTTGCTATACTGTACTGGATGTCCGTACGTTTCTAGACGTTTCAGTACTCCTGGCACTGTTTTCTAGTTAATAGTCAATGGAAATTGTGATGCGCTTAGTTGTACACATTGTTAGTACTTACACAATTGCAGCCAAAACTGGAGTGTAGCCAGTTACCTTTGCAATCAAAATGCAGTTCAGGTAGCTGATTTCTATTAAGTTAAGTGGATTTTGCAGTTGTAGCAGATATATACTCTTCTTAACTTAAGGGTTGTGACTGTTGAGCATGCACTGAAAGACTTTATAGCAGCCTTTCAATTAATTCCATCGCTTAAATCACTGACTTCACACACTCCATAAAAATAATTTTCTTCTCATCTGAACCTTTTTTTCAACTTAAAATGCTGAGTCCTTACTAAGAACCACCAGCATGACTTAAAATAATTGACTTAAGGGGAAAGAAGACAAAAAGGAGCCAAATAGCATACGATACTATTATCTCCATACCTATCAGTGCAAGAATTTTCTTAGTAATGTAAACAGTGTTGTAAAGTTTCTGAAATCCTCGTGGCCACCATCATAGCCCTGGTCACACCCAACTCTTGATGCTAACAGGAGCAGCATAAGCTACTCACCCTCTCAGAGGACAGGGTTATGCTTCTCTAAACTGTGTTTTATTGGATTTTTTTTCCTCTAACCTATCAACAATCAGTGGAGATCTAGCTGAGGAGTTTTCTAATACAGAACTCTTTTACTGATTAACTAATCTGACATGAAATCATTTACAAAAACCTGAAACTGCCTTGCAACAGAATAGTTCTCACTTCCCTCTCTGTTCTCTTTGCATACTCAGCTTTCGTAACTGAACTTCTCAATTTCATTCTAAGGCTGTGTTCTTCTTAATAATCTTAGATAACTTATTTCTTACTTGCTTTTCCACTCTGACTAAACATAATTTTTTCTTTACTCTTCCCTTTTCCCTATACATACAGAAAATGGAGTAATATAAGAGTTGTAGGATACAAAACCAGAAAAAAATTTCACCATTGTTAATATTCTCTAATTCTGCATCTTCTAAAATATTTATTATGGATCAGACTCTTGCTTGAATGTGAAAGAGTTTACATGTCTGTGTAGTCTCCATGACATCTGTTAGCTCCAGTTCCCTTTACTCCTTTCACCTAAGTCCTGCAAGCAAATCTTTCTTTTAGTCCTGTTAATAGAAATCCTAGGAGTTCCATAACTGCGGTCTTAACTGTCTTTAAAATGTCTCTTAACTTTTGCTCTAATTCTTCCTAAACAATGTTCTGCTGATTTTGTTAAAGGAAAAAATATTATATTAACAAAAAATATTTGTTAAAGAAAAAAATACGACGCAGTTGCCTCATTTCTGCCTGCAAACAATGATCTCTGTGATTTCCCTTGAGTTACCTCTTAAATTACAAGTTGCCTCTTAATATCCACAAAGCTCTACTGTTTTAATCCAGACCTCTGTAATAACTACTTTACCATGATGGTCATAGAAAACTTTTGATGTCAGCAGGCAACAAAATGTGTAAGACTGATACTTTGTTGGGTTTTTTTAATCCTTCTTGTATATTGGCTATGCATGAACAAAAAATACTTTAGGCTCTCCTTCAAACCTTTTCATCTATCATGAATTCACTTTATGCAGCATGATCCTACTACTGTAAATACAATAAATTCCTGATGTACACCCATGGAATGTTCACAGCAAGTTTCAGGCAGGGTAGGACTTCAATGTTAATGTTAGAAGATTATTAATTTTTACAAACATGAGAAATTCAAACCATCTGGTCACCTTCTAGTACTCAGTGTTCTAAGCAATGTTGCATTGATTCCACGTAATGTTCCCTGTGCTTCAGTGTAATCTGAGGTGACTTGACTTAGGTGACTGAAGCAGCCCTTTCTCAGCCCAGCCTTCTTCCTTGTTGTGTCATGGGAAACAGCTGGACACTGAAACCACAGAGACAGACTTCATAAACAAGGACAGAAGAGTTAGGAAGTAAGAAAAATATGAGGAACTCCGATGAAACCTCATTTTTCTCAGAAGGGTCTGAGTGTCTCAAGAGTTACTTGTAAGACTGTTCTCACCTCCAAATACTGCTTTGAACTAGCTTGACAATCAAGGAAAGTCTTTGCTTTCTATCAGTCTTTCAATATAAGATGGATGTGTAATGTAGTCAACAAGAAGCATGAAGTATCACTACCATAAGATGCAGCATTTTGGACCAAATCTATGCTAGGTCTTAGGTTTGGCTGGCATTTTGTACTTAGGAGATGAGAATATCCGCTGTCTGTTGGTTGAATGGGCCTATTTGAATCCCTGTAGTTTTGCAACAGAGCACATTAGCATAGATGAAGTGGCAAATCTTTATATGTTGAAAGGCCTGATGTTTACCTCTTAAGGGAAGAAGCAGTCAACCATGCCATCAGCTTATACTTCTATACTTTTATGGACCCAGTTACATCACGGCTGTGTGGCCAAAAACATTAAATCAGTGTGGTTTGGTCTGTGCATACCAATGTTTGCAAGAATTAACTCTTATTTGCTCTGTAGAAAAGTGAAATTACCTAAGGTTGCTGTTTTGTAGAAAAGCTTAACAAGTTAAGGTTACTGTTTGTGGAATAATTACTAAATTGGCTAAAAATACAAAAGTACAGCATTGTTCACACATTAAGGAAAAGTATAAAATCAAGAGGCTTCTGAGGTAGAAAACAGCTGCAGCTGGCATGAAGAATACAACATCCGTGGTTCCCTGATAAGGATGCTTGTGAATCTGCATGAGGTATGGGGCAGGATGCAATTATTCCGCTGCTTTACTTTATGATGTATAGCAGATACAGGAACAGGACGATACCATAAAACAGATAAGCTGCCAATTAGCTGCCTGCTCGATACTCGGAGCCAACATTTTGTCAAATTCTGATGAAATGCGGTCCTTTGTGTGAACTTTGCTCATTATAATGTCATTATAATACCAAAACACACCTCCATCCCAAAGGCTACCCGCCTCCAAGGTGCGACCACTCCTTCTTGAGTCTGCGCCCTGAATTTTTCGTAAACTATACCTTTAAATGTGAAGCGAGAGAATTTAACACCAATCATAATTAAAGTATTTATGACTAAAGTCACTCAAACTCCACCTTGAAGATAACAAATAGTATCAAATTAGCCCAAGAGAGGGGGAATACCCGGGGAAGACACCATTGCAAAGAACTCCATCACTGACTTCCAGGATCAGTCAACGGGCTGAGCCTTTCTTCTCCCCCATAGGGACGCCTTTGGGTAAGACTTAGATTATACCAAGTGCTTTCTCGGGAAACTTAGAAATTTCTCTAGAGAATCTCTTTCCTACATTTATAGACAGGTTGTATCGTTTATAACTTTGTCATGCGTTTGATATATGTAATAATACTTTCATTTGCAGGTGCTTTGCAGACAGTGTATTTATCACCGGCAATCCTAAGAACATATCTATCTGTTGTTTAAATAAACTGCACTGTTTAAGTAGCTAGTCATTTCAATTCCTCATTGAACACGACCAAAGATTCGAGAGTGGCCATGCTAGTTCATGAGTATGACTAGACTGAAGGTGCAGTCCACTATTAGTGCATCCAAATCGTAGTAGTTTAATACATATTAAACGCAATTGGACTGATAGGGCTGAATTGGGCATCACTCAGAATTTAAACCCAGCTGCACCTAGCCTCCCACCTCGGTGAGGAGTGTTAGAACGCAAGGGGGTCTATCTTCTGCCAAAACCGCTTTGCCCCTTTCCACGCAACACCGTTTTAGCATCTTTTATCACTCCTCACACTGTCTTCAAAAGAAACATAGTTCTTAAAAGATGACTGATTGCTGAAGGCAGCTGTCCAAGACCATTAATTTAAACACAGGAGGATGGTTCTAGCTCCTTGATGGACTGCATGGTTTAAAAGTACTTCAGTACTGCAGTTGTGAGCAAAAAGCAGCGGAGAAAATGTGAGAACATGTTTGAGGCAGAAAATTCACACTATCTGCTGTCAAAGAACAGAAGTAGAATATAGCTACCGTGCTGCTTTTTGGTCTGTTGACCAAAGATACATTCTTGTTGTTTAGTTAACTTAGTTTAGGTCTCTGTACTAAAAGTACTATAATTTCAGTGGAAGAGCAGCATCTGATACTAAATGATTCAGAATCCTCAGAGTAACAGCTTTCAATTCAAAACTGCCTTAACTAATAATTTTATTATTCCCTAGCATGTATTTACTGGTCTGTGGATGTTACTACTTCCCTTTTTAAGATTCCTGGATGCCAGGCAGGACGCAGCCTGAGCAGCAAAGTTCACTTGTCTGTGAGTGACAGGATAAAAAGAGAAAAAAGGGCTGACTCACTGTTCCTTACCCATTGATTTAAAAACAAACAAACCCCAAACACCACTGCAGTAGGCAGTATTGCACAGACTGTATACCTGGCTGCTAGATCCCTTTATAGTCTGTTCTGGGTTAGGCATAGCTGAGCATAAGGCACTTATGTGAATGCTCCCTAAAGGCTTGTTGAATAGCAAATAGCACAAAAATACTGCTTCATTTATGACATAGATGATACACACACAGAGATGGTTAGGGGTTTAACCCAATTCCTAATAAGAAGATTGATTATAGCTAGGTATAGGGCACAGACAGATAGAAAGGAAAATTTTGTTTCGGTAGTTTGTACTAAAGTTCGTCTGGGTCTTTTCCCAGCCTGTAAGTTGTGAAATGCTTGGCTGTTTGTGGCCTAGAATTCTAGTTCGGTCGCAGTGCTCGTGTGCTGCTTATTTCCTCATCTGTTCTGTGGTGGTGTTGAATAGTGAGTGACTCCTGTCTCCAGAATATATTGAGAAATACAGCTTCACTTTTTTTTATGCAGCAGATAACTAAAGCGGCTGCTTTTATTGTGAGATAATGCCACATTGCTATATTGAATATACTAATAGCAATTAAAGAGCCATTAGTGTGGTGAAAAAAGAGTGGTAGGTGAATGGGGTAAAGTCTAAGGGATTCTATCTGCTGCTTACTCTTTGCTGCGAACATGGTCTTTCTGAAGTTTTATTTACTTTCATTTTAGTGAAGGAGCCCTATTGATGGAAAGCCCTCTGTGGTGTGGACTTTTCTCCTATTGAGAAGAAAAAAATGACTTTTTCATAACAAGCAGGAATAACAAATGCATATGCAAAGTCTAGAGAAATAGTCTTCCATTAACAGGTAAGGATTTTACTTCCCCGTGTTTATTTCAGTTTACAAGCTAAATTAATACAACTCAACTTGTTACATAATTAGATTTTGAAAACTAAGTTCTAGTTAGTATTTCTAATTTCTTTGTAAAGATGACTAATGTAGCCACTTAGCAGCTGTCCTGAACAACATATTATTACAAATCATTGACTTAAAAATAAGCAAGACTAAGCATAAAAAAAATCTTAGGCACAACTGAAATTAAAAAAACCTTCAAAAGCAAACACTTGATGCCACGCAGTTTTTCCACAGTGAGTTTACGCACATTCACAAAACTAAAATAAGGTCCCTGCAAGCGCTAAATTCATTGGTCTCTTATGGCAAAGTCTACTCTATTCTACAAGAGAAGAAAAAATAATGCTTTTATTTGCAGGGTGAAGTTCTTTTGATATTAGACACTTTGTACTACTACCATAATTTTCTTACACATAAAAAATAGTATTAAGGATCTCTCCTTCCCTCCCACCAGAGCCTGATCCAGTTCCTCCATAATTTAGTAGACATCTTGGAAGCTTAACTGAATCAAACTTTTTGAGGATACTCACAGTATGTATATTTAATATATCAAAAGTTTAATTGCCACTTAAGTATGCAATGCATTTGACATCAAATATAGCATGAAGTCTGTAACTATGTTTGCCATACAACACAGAATTCTTGTACCTCCTGTTTTTTCCTGAAGAGGCATGTCACACTTCACATTTTACTTTTTAAAACCTATTAACACAAGATAATTCAGTAAATGGGCTCGACTGTGTAACTAGCCCTTACTACTTTCAAACCTAAATAAAGCATTAAATAAAAATAGCTTTATATTTTCCATCTACCCAAAAGAGCTCTATGTGTCATTAATATACTTTAAAACCATTTTTAATCATATCAAGAATTTAAGTGTGCTCTCTTAAAACTTTAGATTATATAAGGATTTCTGAGCACCAAACATTTTTTTTCAGAGGGAAAATTTAGTTTTAAACTTTAAAGCTTTTGTTTTCCAGATAGTCCTTTTTTTTTTTTTTCTGCACACAGACTTTCTAGAAATCACAATTTTAATGGAAAGTAAAAATGCTGTATTCCTTACACTTTGAGTTTATAGCCATCTTGCTGAAGTTCTCAGCACCAGTGAAAATTTCGTGATGTGGATACTAACTTAGGAACTGAACTAGGTTGCCAATGCCAATTCTTTTATAACACACAAACCAAACCCTAATAACTTCTACCTGCTTCTAGTTTTACCTGGTCTGCTTAGCAAATGAAACTGAGAGCATGAGAAAGGACTACTGAAGGAATGACACAGAATCAGATTAGTCACTAAGTGTATGTTCCTTGTTAGAAATTTTCTGTGCTTACTAAAGTATCTTCTCGTTTGGTTACAACCAAACTTTTTTTCTTGTCTTCCTCTGTTTGACTCATCTGTTCAAACAGCTTTGATATCTTGGCAAATCTGAGGTGATTCTGAAATCTTCGTGCAGCAAAAGCATAAAGTAGAGGGTTAATACAGCTACTGATGAATACAAGTGCTCCAGAGATGTACACTCCTCTGCCCACAATTTCATCCAGTGCCAAAGACATTTCCTTGTTAGAGAGTTCTATCTGAATTGAAATAATATCTAAGATGTTAAAGAGATGATGAGGGAACCAGCACAAAATGAATGCCACCACAATGCTGGCAATGAGCCGTTCTGATCGCTGCTTAGATTGGTAAGTCATTCTGCTTATTCTTCTTGCAACACACGTATAACAAGTGCAAATAATTAAAAAAGGGATTACAAAACCTGCAAGAGTCTCCAGCAAAAGATATGACACTTTCTGTTTGCTAGAAGAGTAGTTGCGACACGTGCATAGTCGTCCACCATTTGCTTCTTCTGTCTCTTGAAACGGAATGACAGAAATGCCGAAAGCAATAGACAGGAACCAAATGAGGAACATGATTAAACAAATCTTCTCTTTTGTTTTGTACCTTTGAATTGTGAAAGGGTAGTACACAGCCAATAACCGCTCCAAGCTCAGTGCTGTAATTAGAAATATACTAGCATACATGCTGCAGTAAATAATGAAAACCAGTATTTTGCAGAAGATGACTCCAAAAATCCATGAGTCAGCAAAGGAGTAAATCCAAATTGGTAAAGTAATCAGTACAAGGACATCTGCAATGGCCAGGTTCAAGATCAGCAGGACCGAAGGAGATACTTGCTTCATTTTTGTACAAACAGTCCAGATGACAATGCAATTTCCAGGGGTCCCAATAATAAATGACAAGCTCAGTATTATGCAGACTACTGACCTCACAATATTCCATGTCGAGTGGATACTGCTTTCCTCAACTTGACTCATTCTGGAAATTCTTCAGTTCTTCTCAGTTGACAATATCCTCAGTGCTTTGTACTGTGCTTTTATTCTGAAGGTGTTAGTGAGCTACTCAAGAGAAAGTTCTCTAGCTGATATTCTGTAGACTAATACAGCATATGAGCTCACATCCTAATGCTCACTCTTACAAACAGATGACCACATATGGCAGTTCCTGTTGTTTAGGAAGACACTGTGCATTTTCGCACACAAAGCAAAAATAAAAATACAGTGTAGCACCTGACTTTGCTTTTTGTTCTCTCTAGATCTTTCAAAAGTGTCCTGTTTTAAAGAAGCTTGCTACTTTGTTAAAGTTACTGATCTAATCAACAGCTATGACGAGAAAGAAACCCTGTTTGCTATTCTACTCGTTTGCATTAATAACTCCATATTTTATTTTATAAAAGCCAAAAAGGAGGGGTGGCAGATAAACCACAAATGTTCATTATGTTTGATGTGAAATTCCATTCCAAAGCATAAAAGATTATTGTGCTTACTGCCTTCATGTCATGTTTTTAAATTCAGCAGAAAGAAAGAAATTCATGCTTTAGAAAGATGCTGGCATAAAGGAAATCAACATTTGTCCTATAGCGAGACTGTACTGGCACAATAACGTGTGTGGGAGTTGTATTTCTAATGGCCTGGGAAATTGCAGTTCTTTAGCCAAATAATAACCATCAGAATAGTCTGGATATAGGGTTACAGCAGGAAATTATCTGTGTCAGAGAGAAAATATATTGTTGTTCTCCTGTTGTGCCAGCAATGGATTATGACTTTACCTCCAAGTAAATGGAGTAGTCAAATGTAGTAAAATGTAAAAGTAGTAAAATGGTAGTAAATGCAGTATTCAAATTTCGTGTGAATCCTAAGTTCTTCAGTGTCTGGCCGAAGAATATGAAACTATTTTGTTACCCTGATGTCAAAACATCTCCTTTCGAAGTCCATTTCTAAAAAGTTAAAGGAGGAACTAAAAACAGCAGCACCAACAGAAATGTTCGAGTCACAGAAGTGAAACTGGAAGGGTGTTTTCCATAAAAAGATGCACAGAAAAACGGAGTTATGCATAGATTGCTCTCTTAAATTTAAGACCATGATACAGATTATTCTCCTAAATGTTGAGGTAGAATTTTACAAACCTGGCAAATGTAGTACATAATATTAAGTTGAAAAGTACGGAAAAGGATTGCAACACCACCACTCCCAAATCAGCTTAGTTGGTTTTGATCTCATAAGAGTATAATGAGATCAAAACAAATCCAGAATAACTCCACTGAAGTATTATATTGTCAAAATACTATTTGTGCAATAAAGATTTTAATTTGGATTTAATTAGATACATTATTCCAGTTCCTTTATTTTTAACTACATTTAATACAGATTGGGTAGGGGGAGAACCCAAATCAGTTGTTTGTATTCTAAATGGAATTTCTGAAAACCACTTGTAAAAATCCACTAATGAAAGGAAGTGCTGGGCAATGCCTCTTCTTCTAATGAAATGACCTTTATACACATCGTTATTTCTCCAGAAGTAACTTTGGAAAGGCTTTATTTATTGCCAGTGGCATATCTAGTTTGAACTAAATTGCAGATTTTTGTTTATTGAAAAAAAAAAAAAAATCAAGGAGAGATGCCCAGTACCTCTTGTCACCCGATGCTACAGGGACAGGTAGGTTCTTTAAGGTAAAAGTCTGAATCTAGATTATGATTATTGTATCGCGTGCTGATTATTAAGAATTTGACCTGATTTGACTATAGGTAACTAGGCCTAGGTAACTAAAGACTCTAGTAAGAAAGCTATACCGGTTACTAGAAGTTCTGCTTAACTGAAAGCTATGGTAATTGCTAAAAAAATCTGTGTAACAATAAGATATGCTAGCTACTACAAATTGTAGATAACAGTAAGCTATGCTGATAATTAAAATTTTCATGTCATAATAAAGCTCTAACTGTAACGACAGCCCTGTGGCCAGTCCTCATTCTACCAAGGAATTCTACTAAAAGAACCTGCATGTCCCTGTAGCATTGGGTGACATCTCTGTAAGACTTTCTTCCTTAAAACTTTACTTTTGGTGGCAAAAAGTTGTCGTCTGTACAACTGTTGATTGGTATCAGTATTAGCATAGTTCTAATCCAGTGTTGAATGGATCTGGTTCAGCTTCTGAAGCATCTGTCCTTACATTTTTCAGAAACATGTTTCTCCACTACAGTTGAAGTTTGCTTGCCAGATGGCCTCTGACTGTATCTTTCATTTAAACAAGAAAACAAATGAATCTCAGAATTGCAGCAACAGCCTGGGATTTCTGTTCCAAAAAAAGATTCCAGACAGGTGTTGAAATGCTAAGACCTCTTTGAGTAAGACTCTGAAGACAGGCTATTAGTCTTAATATCACAGATATCAGAGCTAACACTAGCTAGGGAGCATGTTTCTGAAAAGCTCTGTGTGACTGTTGGATTACTGTGAAAACTTTAGATTGTTTGTAAGCTGTCTTTAATATTCTCTAGAAGTGTCTGACTGTTATTTGTCAAATGTACACTAGTAGTACACAAACTTTATGGGAAACTTAACAAATATTTCCACCAAAAAGGGAAGCAGTGTAGTATGTTCAATAACATGCTAAACAACTCAGTATCTTACTCATTCTAGTGACCGAACATGGGTGGGGCTTTTAATGTATGAACATGCAGTTGGACTTTCTGACCTCATTAACTCTGGCCTAATTTTATTAACAGCAGTGAAATTAGGCTGCATTTCTGTGTTAAAAAAGAAAAAAAGTCTAAATCTAACACATTTTTTGTGTGCATGCATATTATATGTAGTGCAACAGTTCGTTATTAACACGGGAAACTTTCTGTTAAGTCTGTTATCTTTAGATTCAAATAACTTCTGAAAACTTTCCAAGCTCAAGAATTCTGTGCTACTGCAAAGAAACAGTTTTAATAGAATTTGCTTTGGCTTAAATATCAAGGGTGTGTTTCATTCATCCTTCAGTTTATTTATTTTTATTTGTATGTATGCATGAGCTTCCCTCTGGTGGATGGTCTGTAATTTACACTACTACTGAGCATTTTCAGACATGTTTGGACCACTAAATGTAAATTATAATTGATATTTCCAGCTTTTGCATGTTTATTTCGAGAATTAGAATTTCACTACAAGATGCTAAGAGTCTTTGTGCTAACAGCCTCTCCTCAAAGTGCATCCACCCCTCCATGCAGTAAGAGCATGCCTGTAACAATTTACAGAGTACTTGATGCATGGGAAATCCAGATTGCATAACTTGTATAAATAGCTGTACCAAAAAGCCTTTTAAAATCCTCTCTAATTTTGTCTTCAGAAGGATCCCCTGGATGTTTATCAGCTAAGTGATTGTAAAATAATGATCACCAAGTATCGTGTATCTGCTGAGACGCTGGGAACTGATGTTAATAACCTTGTTTGCCTGCTAATGCTGAAGGGAGGGTTACCAGTCTAAACCCCTTAGTTCTTCAGCCTTGAAACACGACAGTGTTTGTAGGATTAGTATAGCCGTCTTACAAAAAGTTCAATTCAATGGTGCTACTAATGACAGTGTGAAAGTGGCACACTTTGCCTTGATCAGAGAATTATGGGCTAGTTCATAGCTGATCTAAATGTTGCCTCCTTGATTAGAGGAGGGCCCCCATATAAATGGTATTTCATGATGCTGTGCAGCAGCTAATAACGTCTCTGCTCTGCAACTACTTCAAAGGAAAGTGCAATGTAGGAAGAGTCATGTACCAGACATTTCTAAGCTCTTGCAAACACTGTTTGTGTCAGCAGCACAGGAGGTAGGAAGTGAGAACACTCTCAGTGCTTCTTTATCACCAGGGAAAATAACCTAGTGAAGAGCCACCTTGGGATCAGTTCCAGAACATAATAAAAGCTGTGTACCTTGCACTATAAATAGAAAGTCTGGAATATTCTTTGCTGTGTGAATTGTTGTTAATCAGTCTTCTAATAATATTACAGAACTATATCCCTTACCCAGCTCAGTAGCAAGTAATGATACTTTTATACAACTGGACAGAGAAAAGATTTTCTGTTTATGTTCAGGGAAAACTGCTTTAGAACTTGTGATAGGAGGAGTGCTTACAAGGCACCTCTTGTACGTGCATCAGTACATGCTTACATGTTGGTACCTTTCTTACGCGAACAGAATGACCACAGACAATCAGAACACGTTTCCAGCAGTTGTGAAACTATTCAAGTATATGGTGAAATACTTTTCTTGTACAACAAGACATACTAGGTTCATGAGAGTAGAGGTGCTAATTAAGACAGTGGAGATAATTAAGGTAATTCTGACTGTAAGCAGGAATATGAATAACAATTATTCAGAGATTATGGAAAAACTTAAAAATATTTTTTCTCAACATTATTAGGGACATATATAGTTTTAATGTCCTGTTATTTGTAGTACAAGCTCTCAAACAGTAAATGTACAGATTTGTTACAATTTAAGGTGAGACTTTGGCCTGTTCTAAATCAGCTGTCGCTAAGTTGCTATTTGTACATACACAAAATGTTGCTAGCCAAAATCCTTATCTACACAAGCCTATCTGGCCCCTCAATTGCTACTGGGTAAATCAAATACATTGTTTACATACTCTTCCTTGAGTAATAAATTACTGATGACAAATACTGCTCAGATGATTTGCTGCCAAAAGTTATGTGATTTTTCTTTATTGTTTAGCTAAACCTACTGTCATTCCTACCTCGTTTGCAGGGATTGCATGCAAATATTATATTACTATAGGATCAATGTCTCTTTTTGCTATTCAGCAGTGTAATGAAAGAAAGTCTTTAGATGTGCATCTCTTAGTGAAGGATCTCTGATAAAAAAAAACAAACCCGCACTTTGCTGTGCATGTGCTGTGCCACAGATGGTAGCTGTTGCTCTGCACGTAAACCAGGCATACGCTATTTCCTATGGCGTACTCTTATGTAAAAGGATCTGTCTGTGCAGTTATGTATTTTCAACACGGGGCGGCACTGGGGAACCATCTGCTGTTTTTTTGGCTAAAACTGTGGGCCACGCAGGTGTAGCCTTTCTCTGCTCATGGTGCAGGGAGTTCAATGCTGAGACTCATAGAACTGATTCTTTTGCATAAGAAGGTTAGAGGATTGTGACTTAAATTTCAATAGTTTCTAATTTATTGATAATTTTATAGATAAAAATCACAATGTCTTTTCTGTCTCGCAGATCATATTATTTTCCAAATACTTATATTTCTAGCTCTGTTAGTTCTGTGTTGATATATGTTCATTCCCAATGTTACAATCTGCTGTAACTAACGTAATAAGGGCAGCTCCCTCTGCAACAAAAATAGCTTGGAGTCTGATTTCATTTTCTGTCCCTAACAAAATTTTGAAAGTTTGGCAATGATATTAACAATTGTTCCTTCAGTGGAGCATGTTCTTGTAGTCTCTCTGAAAAGCAGATCAAATTGCAGTCTCTCACCTTGTGAAACAACCCTGCTCGGCATATTTGAGCAGTTTCCAAGTCCTATTTAATTCCTTTAATACACAAGCATTGAGCCACTAGCTTGGGCCCTAGTGTGACATGAAGTCTTGATTTTCTGGCCCTACATCAGGAGATGGGTGAACTGTGCTGAAAGCAGAAAGATTGTACTAATTTTATGAGGAATTCAAAGATTTTATCCTGCTCTGTAGCAGCTACTATAGGTGTGTTAGCTAAAGAAACTTGTAGTGGAACGCTTATGCCCTCTGTCACTTAGTAATAAGCATACCTGGAATGTTGTTCTGCATAGCTAGAGAAGTTAGTGTGTTGTACTGTGCTGCTATTCAGAACGATCTGGTCCAAGCACTCTTAATCTGAAATAAAAAGTAGTCAGGATTGATTCCGAGATGCCACATACAGCTACAGTAACAGCTATTTACTAAATGCACACATAATATATTGTATGGAAAAAATGTAAGATACGCAATCTTCAGACACAGGTAATTTCCTATCATTCTGTAATGTGATCTGTTGGTTCTGTAGAACTGTTATTTAATATCACAAACGGCTGTGAATAATGATTACTTCTCCACTAAATGAAGCAAGTGTTTTCACTGGCAGAAAGTGCTAACACCATTTTCTTCCTTAAAAATCTAACTATTTATGGATGCTAATAGAATGTAAGGCTAACAGACTCTAAAGTCATCCAATCTCATATTATCCTTACATTTGACTCTTGAGCCTAATAACATGGTCTGGGTTTAGGTATTTGTATTTCTTATGCAGAGTCAGACCAAAAAGTCCTTTTAGCCCAGTATCTTGTCTCTGCCAGCAGCCAAAAGCAGGTGCTTGAGGAAGAATAAAAGAACAAGCCATGTGTGACTATACTTGCCCCAGATATTCTCTGGCATTTAACCAATTGCAGCTGAGGAGTTTCCTGAGCCAGGAATGGTTTCTGTGTGTTTAATAAAGCTTTGTGGACATTTACTCTGTAGAATTCCTAAGTCTATCCTTGAACCTCATAAAAATCTTTGGCACTGCAGTTTTGTTACATGCTGTGTGAAGAACCAGCTCCTTTTGTTTGTTTGGTGGTCCCCTGTCAGCTTCATCTGGCTCCCCACAGTTTATATGTTGGAAGAAGCAGTGAGTAGTTGATCCCTATTTATCCTTTCCATAATCCTTATTTGATTAAACCCTATGTCTGTCAGTCATTTCTTATTTTCAGACTGAAAAGTTCTTGCATACATGATCAATCCCTACATAGAAACCATCCCACATTTTTCATCATCCCTGTTGCCCTTCTCCCTTCATTCAGTTCTTTTTTTAGTCTCTTTGAGACAGAGGAACAGACTAGTTCTGAAGTTCAAGAGTTCAATTAAACTGCAGTGTTCTACAAAGGGAAAATGAAAGAAACCAAGTTACGTGGGGGTCTAAGATCCCTCATCTCATGTCTGCTTGTTTCAGCCTGCTACAGCGTAAAAAGGAGGACAGTTTGGGGACTAGTTTAGCTTACATTCAAACCATAAAAATATTAATTAGCTTTTTTCCCCTTGAAGCCACTCTGTGCTCCAGCATTTAGAAGACTTTGTTCCAAAGGTCACTGTGTTGTTCTTCCTTCATTTACTCCAGATGCTCCAGAATCATAGAAATCCTCATGTGATGCAACTACCTTGTAATCCTTAAACCATAGGTTGTCCTCTGACTGGTAGAGCTTTGTAACCCTGTTTGCTATGTGTTGCTGGTGCTTAAACCATTAAAACTCAAGTATCCTTTAAATATGCCGTTAATTTGTATTTTATGAAAGGCGGTTTTAATTGTGTATGTTATTTTTTCTTGGTAGGTTTGTGTCTTGTTATGCCTATTTGTGTGGGAAGCATTTAGTTCTCAATAGTATTGAATGGTATCTTTTTAATATCTGTTCTTCCCCCGCACAGCAAATTTGTGACTACTTTTTTCATTATTTCTGTTTTCCTGTATTTTGAGTTTCTATATATTGACCAAGTTGTGTGGTATCCAACCACAATATTACTGAAACTATTGCTATAGCTCTGCTGCCTTGGTTCCCCTCCGTATTAGCTGGATGTACTTTACATTGGCATAGGAAAATGTTTACTATGTGCAGTGTATCCTGATACAGAGTGCTGTGTTTTGGGACATTTTGAGGTCTGTTACTGAGTGAAAAACAGGCTACATAGTAGGGAAAACATGGCTAGGGCTCTTGCTAGACGCTCTTGCTGAGTATCAGCTGATCAAATTATTAGGGGGTCCCCCCCATGACAAATCACAGATCCAGTCACAAGCTTTATCCAAGTTCTAGTTCTCTGATGCAGGTTTTGAACAATGTTAGGCTGAATTTATAGTTTAGGAGGTTTGCTAGGATATTGTTTATCATCATGTAATACTATCTTCTTTACAAGGTTATAGAGATATTAAGAAGACAACTCTAAAATATATAAAACCAGAACTTAGACATTTAAACCGAACTTAAATTTTGAAAATTGTTAGCCTTTCTATGTTATCTGAGAACGGTCATCTTCTGTAAGTGCAACAGAAAAAAAAAATCAGTACTGCCTAGCAGCTTGACAAACTGAGGAAATATCCAATAAAATAGAGTAAGATAGAAACTTTGAGAGAATTGTTTTCTCCAGCTAATCAAGGCATCTTTGCAGCCCACAAACACAGCAAAACTGTTTTCACAAGTTACGTTAGGATGAGGTCCAAGTAGAAGAGTCGAAATTGCCTCATAATGGTATATCCTTTCACAGGAAATCATTAGACCAATTTATCTGCCACATGAAAGCTCATATAATTCTTTCTTTCAGCAGAAAATCTGTTTTTATGTCACGTGATAGCAGTACCCATTTTCTACACTTCTTCAGCTTGCAACTGGAGCAGCTTCACTTCCAGCTGCCAAACACTGATAGCCAAATTACTTTCACCATACCATGAAGAAACTCTTGAGAGTGTTATTCTAGTAACATATTGGCAAGGTAGCAGGGCATCAATATTTAAAGCATCTCAAGCTGTTTATAGCATATTATTTTTTTTTTTTAAAAAAAAAGGTTGTTCCACTAAATTCGTTTTCTCAAAGTCCAGACAATCTTTGGCAAGCTCCCTCTTTCTAACATGTCCATAAATGGCTCTAAAATATCATTTTGCAGTTTAAAACATGACAGATTAGTTCACTGCCCCTTGTTCAAAATGCCCTTCACTCAGTGTTAATCCCAGAAAAGGCTTAAATGAAATGGTGGAATTTTATTAGAATTCTCAATTTTATATTCTCCTTGTATTATTTGCCCAATAGAACTGTCAGAATAACTGTCCTGATCTAAGTTTCATCCTAGCTATATTGAACAAAAGTATTAGAATAATAACCTTCAAAAGTCCCTTCCAACCTTAATTTTCCTATAATTATATTTTTGCATGGACATGATTGACACCGCCTGACACAATGCTACTTACAATGCTGCTGATTAAACCATTTTCCCATGATTAATCATTCCCAGCTGCCTGTGTCCCTCAGCCTAGAAGGGAACTATGTCCTTACAGGACTTGTCAAGCAATACTTTTTAACCGAACATGCCCAAGGGCTGGGATAGTAAGTGCCTGTGCACAATTTAGATGCACTTGTAGACTATCTATCTCTTTCTTTGGAAAGTGATACCAGCCAAACAGCAGATCAGGCATTTATTTTTACATGCACTGACAGTTGAAACTCAGATGTGAACAATTCATTTTGTTAATCTTGTTAATTTTGTTTGGTTTTTATGTTAATTAAGAAATTTCCGTAAAATTTGGGGCTTTCTTATTTGGTTCTTAACTGTAGTCAGTTTTCCTACTCATATCTAGTTTTTAATGTGTTAATCTAAATTTAAAAGATAGAAAATTAGTGAGTGGTCTATATACATTACATCTCCAAATCTAAGACTGTTTGCTTTGTAGATGCATCTTTTAGTGGGATTGGATACACGTTTCAGATCCAAAGAGCCATGAAGAATAAAAAATAATCTTTACATATCCCTTAAACTCAGTTAAACTCTCATCAGTTCATTTTTTTAATGTACCCACTAAAGAGGAACTCTTGGATTCTTTCTTACAGGCTGAAGGGAAGTCTCTCAACAAATATTATCAGTCAGATGTTTTTCCATCCTTCAGTGTTTGAACAATTTAGCACTGAAAATGAGTGAGTGAAGCCTTAATGAGACTAAATAAAGACCAAAATTCCCCTCAATAAATTACTAAATGACTGACATCAGTTTCAGTTGTTCTGGACACACTTCTGCTTCCAGAAATGGATTCACCTTTGTCCATAATCAGTTGGATTTAATAGCAGCAGTGTTGTGTCTTTTCAGAAGTAACCTTAAGCTAGCAAATTTCCTAAGCCCTGTATTTCTCAGCAACTCCCCTGACACCCTGCCCAACTGGGATACCAAACAAGGTGTGACACTGGATGAAACAGCTTATTAAACAGATGACTAGTGGTCTCCTTGCCTTTTCATTATATGTGGGCTAGAATCCTGAAATGCTGCTATTTGACTCATGCCACATGACAAACAAGATTGCTTTTGCTTTCTTTGACAAGTATGTCACTGTGCCCTAGCCACTTCACAGTCTCGTAAGACACATTAGCTTTACAGTAACAGCATGCTGGACTCTGCTTTTTCTCCAAATCTTTTCTTCACTCAAAAAGTATCTTGCCTGCAGATCAAAACTACCTTGTTAGTTTTTTATCTCAGAGGGTGCAAACAGTCTCTCTGCACAGCAAAAAATGTCAAGTTCTACCATTCACGCAACATGCTGGGAAGCTGTTGTAATTTATGGGAACTTGTGCAAGACGTAAGCTGTCCCTGAGGGTTCAACCTACTCAGTTTTCATCACAACATAGATTATACTTTCAACTCTTATCCTCATATATTCAGCCTACACAAAACTATATCTCCCCTTTCCATCTTCTTGCACTGACTTTTATTTTTTTAATTCCATATTTTGCTTAGCTTCAATTTCAAAATTCTTCATGTGTCCAATCCCAAAACACCAACTATGAGTACATCTTGAGTAAAACTGCCAGTACCTTAAGTCCCTGCATTCTTGCAAAGAATTTTGCACTCCCAGATTCTAACAAAATTTTCTTTGACTGAGCAGAAATTCTGCGATTCAGCTTGTTAGTCATTAGGTCCTCACAATTTACTATGAAGCTCTATTACATGGATGGTTTACAAGCACGAATTGATTTGCTTTAGCAAAATGTGAGCAAAAAGAGTAGTATGATCCCTACTATGCAGATTAAAGGTTTGAAGATAGGAGAGATGACAGTGACAGGATCTATTAATTCTGGATATCCTACCGTGGGGAATGGCTATGCTCTGATGTTCTAGGTTGATACTCATGTAAGCCTGCATTTCTGTATTCCGACTATCCAATTGCCCTCTTCCCTTCTTTCTGGCCCTGTTCTGCAGTGTAACCAAATTCAGCCTGAAAGAGACTGAAGAACTGATTTCAAGTCTTGTTTACTGTCTTAATGCTAGTGAGCAGCAGCATGCAGAACAATATGGAGCGAATGTGAAGTGCTGAGGAAGCAGGCAGAAGGGAAAGTATCTTTGCAGCCCTGGTTCATTGTACTCTGGAACTGCGCTACTGCACTTATACACAAGTACAGCTTGAGTTTAAAAAGTGTTGTTTAACAAGTGAAGTGACTTTCTAAAGTCTGCTAACCTGTCCAACAGTGGATTTAAAAAATATCTTTGCTAAAGGTAAGAAATCAATATGCTCTATTAGCAGTACAGAAGTGGAACTCTCCCTCTGGCTAATGTAACAAAACTGGGCTATAAATTGAACCAAATGTATGGTATATTTATGGAATAGTCTATATTTAAAGTTTTACTCTGAAGAAATATTACATAACCCAGTGTTGCTATTTAAAAACAAAACAAAACAAAAAAACCTCCTTCAAATGCACACTCAGCTTTTAAGATAAATACATGTTTATGACCTTTCAGGTCAGCTGCAACATGTAAGTATACATGTAAGTATTATTACAGGTCAGTCACAACTGTACTTAAACCCAAAATACATTGTATAGGTATGACTGGCTTCAGCTGGGCCTCAAAAAATTCTTAAAAAGGGATTAAACTTGCTTTTTGCCTCCTGAGTTGAGTTTTAAGGGCTGATATTTGTTTAAAAAAAACCACAAACAATTATCTTGATCTGTAGATGGTGAAGAAAAATCACATTGGTGCTGTATGATTTCATTTTAGTGCTGCTTTTCCAAAATGAAGTCGTGTTTAAACAACGGCCAGGATTCCTACTGGTGTAGGGAAACTTAGAAGGGTAAATCTGTTGTGTCAAGGAGCACTGGAAATCTTTGTGGTACAGACAGAAGAATTATTAGGGGGAAAAATTTCCCAGCTTCTTTAAACAAATCTGTATTCTCTAACAAAGCTTGAAATTGAAGAAGTGTGCTTTCCTGAACGTGAACTTTATGGAATCGGACTATTTGCAGCAAACTAAAACAAAATGTATCACTCTAGTCTTCCCAAATTCCTTCTACCTGTGTACACATTCATTTTTATTAATGCATAGGCTTACGGAGGTTTCTGGGTAGGCCTGACTTCTTCTCACAAGTTCCTTCCTGGCCTTGGGCACAAGTTTAAAATTGTGCATATGAACATAACTTAAATAAGTTCTGGGCTGGTCTGTGATGTTTCAGGGTTGGAAGGAAAGAAACATCACAGATCTGTATTATAATATTTTCCAAAGACAATTTTTGGGAATTCAAAAAGAGGTCATACTGATGTCTGCAGGAAAAAATGAAATGGGTAGCATATGCTGTCTATAGACTCAGTAACAAGGAAGATGATTAAAGAAAATCACTGCAAATTGACCCAAATATTAATTTTTTTAATACATGATAATAAGCATCTTATTAAATCTTTTACCTTCTTTCTTGTCTAAGAAGCTTCTGTGTCCATATTTCACTATTCTCATTTTCATTAGGGTTAGATTCTGGGTCCGAGGGACAATTTGTATTGATGCAAAGTCAAATGCAAAAATTAGGATGGCTGGTAAAATCTTGTGAGGTGGTAAAGTTAAGATAGCACATTTCTGAAAGATGACTGACGATGATTGTGTTAACATATTCTGAACTTGGTAAATTCCTGAATGAAACACATTAACAATGGGGAAAGTGCTGACACGGTCTTCTGCTTACAGTGTAGATCTGTGACAACACTTTGGTTGTCTTCACATCTTTCTTTGAAACTTGCTGTTTTTCTACTAGCGTGTCTAGCTCAGCACAATCATGTTTGGGGCTATTTGAGCCAATACAAACACTACTTAAATGGTAAGGATCAGAAGCAAACAGAGAATTCTGTTTCATCAAATAAAAGATGTTTAAGCAAATATTAGATTTCTGGAAAGGATTATGTCTTTTAAATAACCAGTGTGCAAACTCATATCCAATTCATGGGTTTTGTCAAGTTGCCAGTGCAAGCCCTCAGGGAGTCTTAAACAAAGATAGTGTTACTGATATTGTAGTTTCCGGTGTTTAATATAGTTTTTCTGGTGTGTTTTTTTGAAAGAAAAGTATTTCCTTAGAAGACAATTATGCACATTTAAAAAATTCTCTACAGTGGTAACAAACTGGCCTCTAGAGTATGAATAATGATGTTTTTTCACCTCATATGTAAGTGAAAAAGGTACAAACTGCTTTTATCAGCAGTTTTAACTGTAACAACTTCCTTTTTCATGTCTAGGCAGCTTTGGATACAAACACATGAAGGAAGCAGTATATAGCATTATTTTGTATAATAATAAGCTTGGCATTTTACTGGCAGTTCAGACTTGTAGTTGGTTCTGTTATTTCTTGAATTTGCCTTGGATAATGAATAAAATTCTGTTGTGTGGCAACACACGGTCATGTTCCGGAATTGCTGTTAATCTACAAAGCCCTGCTGTCAATTCATCCTTTGCAGAGAAAGAGCTGGATTGCCCTTCTATCAAAACAGCACTTAGAAATAGTTACACTGACTTGATTAATAGCAGGGTATCATTAACTGTAAAGTAATGTTAAGGGACTCTGAAGAGTGCCATGATTCCTCCTGTGTGTTGGTGCAAGTGACAATAGGCCCAGGTACTCAATGTGAAAACAGAAATTTGCTGTGCATATTTGAACAACCTTACAAAGGCAAAGAGCTTAATTTACTTTGATTTTGAATGTGAATGGTCCTATCTCCCAAAAGGAGACAACAAAAGAAATAACTATCACATGCTACTTGATTCATCAGCTGAAAGGCCATTACCTAAAGAGCCTGGGCTTGCAGAGCAGGAGGAATAGCAATTATGTGCTTAGCAGGCTTTCCCTGAAGAACAAGATGGAAGGGCTTTTAGTGAAGTGTGATGATACCCTCAGCTGCCAGAACAGCACAGAGATTTCTAAGAGAAATATTAAGATTGGTTTGAGTTGAGTATGGAAATATCTGTGTGTGATATCATGAGTAGAATCAATAAGGTAAAAGTTGCAAAAATTACATACATGTGATAATCAAGGACACCAACAAGAGCAATCAAACTGGTAAATGCTGATAGAAGCAATGTTTACATCAAGACCAAAAGGTCTGTGCTCTGAGAGGCCTACAGCAGAAATGCCTTATCAGCAGAAGACCTGCCTTCTGGTAACAGGCAGATGGCAACAAGTTTACACTAAGTCATGCAGGCCATTCCTCTTTCTCTTAGCTCAGCAGGAAGAAACAGAACAGGCAGCGAGCTTACCCAAAAATTTACACAGAGTGAAATAAAAGATTGGGAGAGAAAATCACATCATAACTCACTCCTAAAAGGCATAGAAAATCTACAAAAACTGCTTTGCTGCTACCCAGGGGAACTCAAGAGATGTAGTGAGGATTTGACATTCCTTGAATCTCATGTGCACAAGTGATCCTGGTCTGACTATTTGGATACGTGCATTTTGGGGCTTCTGAGTACAGGGGGATGAGAAAATGACCGTGAGTGACTGAAAGCAGTTTTCCATACATATTGTTTTACCCTTCCATAAGGTCTTCCGCTGCATTTTGTAACATTTAATTCCTACACCATGATCAATGTTGCAATCAGTTTGACAGTCGTACTTGCACAGCCTGTAGTTTGTTTTAGTAGGAGGTCATTTCAAGTCAACACTTGCATGGTGACTAAGCACCTGTCTTTGGGACAGGCCTTTGGGTTTGTTGGATGTTGACACCTTCCCACTCACAGTAAATATACAAGGTGTGTGTGGCAGCTGTCTTCAAAAAAGCAAGTCTAGATTTAGACTTAGCTTCCTTCAGGGATTTGTTGCATTTTCTTCCTGTGTCTTATTTCAGGATGAGGAAGACGTGTCCTCCTCCTCCTCCTTCCATGTCAATGCCAAGCAACTCCCATCGCTTTTCTAAACTCCTGTCAGTAGGCTGTGTGTCTGCCTTCATGCACAGACCTTTTTGACAAGTCTTTCTGCAGGAATTGCAAATGTTGTTGAATACTGAATTTACTGAGGCAAGAACAGCTTCAATTTTATACCTTACAGTGCATATAGCTGATAGGAGTTACCAATTCAATGAGAAGTAGTTTTCTACTTATCTCTCACTCCTGTCTTCATTTGTGATATTGTTCATGTGTATTCATATCATTCATGTGATATTGTTCACACTGTATTAACTCTTCAAGGTAGGAATATTTCTGAAAATTAGTAGACACGCTGAGAGATGTAGGAAGCTGTGAAGCAGACACTGTAGTTACCCTTGCTGCAAAGCAATCCTATCAGAAACAGCTTTACCTTGAGCATGAATTGATAACGCCTGGCTCAGATACTGCGTGTGCACAGCTGAAGATATATGAGTGAACCAAGGAAACCTTCTCCTGCCCATCAGCCCTATCATGACTGATCACGAGATGTGATTACACTGGTTCCGAGTACCATTTTTTTCCTCCGTTTAATTTCTGCTTCTGTGGATGCCCTTCTTCCCCTCCTCCACAACCAGACACCCACCACGTACTTCAAACTGAGCACATAACTCCTACTAACTGGTACTGCTGAAGCACAAAGGCTTATGTCCCTTCTGGTTTTAAATGACAGTAATTACAAGTCTACCTGTTCTTGTTACGTGTATAAAGGCCTAATGATTTTTTTTTGAGTATTGCCGAATGCCTGGCTCCAGTGATACTCTGCACTAATTAGCTGTCACGTTAGTCAGGCATGACTATGCCTATAAGCCTTTATATCGGATGCTCAGTCCCTCAGCTGTGTAATACTAAAATTCCCAGCTCTGCAGAATATTTTTGTTTTTCCTTAAACCATTCTGACCACCCCCCTTATGCACTACCTGGTTTTACGCACAAGCTTTACAGCAAACACCCCTTACTTCGCTTTTAGGAATCAGCAGGATCACGCAGCTGTTGAAACGGCACTGTGAGACAAACACTCTCCTCCCGCAGCTTTCCCTCCCTGACTGCCTCCTGCCAGCCGCCACCGGCGGCCTTACCGGGGCCTGCGGGGTGCCCTGCCTCTCCGCTCTGCCTCACACCGGCCGGGCCGGGCCCGCGGCACCTGGCGGCCTCTAAAAAGCAGAGGGTGGGGTGGGTGTGTGCCACCACATTCACTGGGGTTTCTTGGGGGGGGGGTATGCTGCGGGAAGCGCGTTTCCCGCCGAGGGGCCCTGAGGCGAGGCCGCGCGACGGCTCGACGCTCTCCGCGATCGGCTGGTGACGCCTGCGAGGGCGGGGCGGGGCGGGGCGGGGCGGTCCCTTTTGAGGCCGGGGCGGGCGGCGGGGCCGCACTCCGGTGGCGGTAGCCCCGGCGGAGCGACGCGTCGGGCGCGAGCTTGGCGGCGGCTCCCGGGCCCGGGGTTATGCGCTGGGGTGATGGTCCCGCCGGCCGTCGCTAGGAGAGGGACCCCCCTCCTCAGCCTCCTTCTTTTGCTGCTGCTCTGCCCCGGCGGCGGCTGCCTGCCGCGCCGCCGGCCCGCGGGCCCGCCCGTGGTGCTGGGTAAGAGCCGGGGGGCGGCGGGGGGGACGGGGCGGTGCGGGCGTCTGGCGCCGCGGAGCCTGGTCAAGCTGGCCGTGTCCGCTATCGCCCCTTCCCGCCCCCGGCCGGGAGGCGGCGGCGGGAGGCCCGGGGCGGGCACGGCCGCCCCCCCCTCATCCCGCCCGGTTGCTGCGGGGGGCGGCGGGGTTCGGCGCAGAGCATCTTCTGCGTAACGCTGTCCCCGCTGGGTCGGGGAGGGCGGCACCTCGCATCGCACAGAGGGGCACAGACATGCTGAAAACCTGGGGTTGCCTTTGCCTGTCAGCGGGTATGGGGAAAACAAGGCTCGCCTAAATACACTCTTAGCTCACTAACTAAAACCAGGCCCTCGCTCCTCGAGTTTTGACTCCACACAAACCTTTAATAAAAGGGGTTGGAATTGGATGTGGCAAGAGAAGCGAGTGCATGTTAGGGCCGTCAAACCACGAGTGCTTTAAAAATAATAGGCTTGTTTCACTACACAACATAAAAAATAAATATTGATTACTGGCCTGTGGTTTCACCTGTTAACACAAAAGCGTTTGTACCAAATATGTAGAAAGTATTCATATAATGATTCCAAAAGCATCTAACAGATATTACTTAGTATCCATTGATAAGAGGAATTGTGAATAAACTGTAAATGTTTTAATAACTTGCCTACTGAAATTGTAATTCTTAAGCATTCCAATATGTTAATTGCTTTTTCTGATACTAATGACAGTAGTCAGCCCTGTGAATGTATTTGGTATGCTGTGTGTTATTATGCAATTAACCTTGACCATAAAGGTGGATGAAAAAGTAAGAAAATGGGAAGAACACTGGGAAAAGGATAATCACTGGCATGTTGTTCAGTTTAAGTTCCACTTATTTGTAATAATTTAGGGTCTGCTGTTGACTTTATTACAACTCTTACAAACTTCTGATGTAAAAGGGTAAATGCTAAACAAGACCTTTTTTAAAGATGCTATGTATCTGAGGACCAGCATGTACAAATTCACAGTTCTTAATAGATGGCTGAACTAACTGAGAGGATGTAGATTTGGAAGAAGAAACCACAAAAGGATGTCCTCAGAGGCTGGAGTTAAAATGTGAACAAAAGTTCCTTGAGTTCTGTCTGCGAAGGTTAGAGGCAATCTTTTATCCCATCTCTCCAGTCTGTAATGCTGGGCTTTAGCAATAAGCTTGGGCGCTTATTCCAGCACAAGCTTCTTGATGGCATAGGTGATAGTGTTTTAGTTGCTGATCTAATATTCAACTCTAGCTATGAAGGAATCAAAGAAGATTTAAAAGCAATTGGGATAAAGGGATAGTGATTATAGAAGCATGGAGTTACTACTGAGGGATCTACTGTAAGCGTATATATCCTGTAAGGATGCTTTTAAAAACCATGGCTGACCTACATATTGTTTTCTTATTTCTGGTAAGTACTGCATGGCTGAGCATGTGTTCATCAGCGAGTGCTTGAAAAAAACAGATTTTCTTGCAGTTAGAGTGAATTTCCATCAAATGCTGCAGAACTTGCATCTCTTACTATTCTAGTCAGTGTCTGTGTGTTATAACTTGCTGTTTTCTGCTGCCCAGTCCAGACCTGTCCAGAAAGTGAAGATTCAATGAGTTTTAACAAGTTGTTTAATTTTTCTGAGTTGTTTGTATGTTTAGAAAGTTGATGCTCTTAGGGAGTGATTTGCTATAACTTGCTATTCTAAAATACCATGTTTTCTTGATGTATAGGAATGACTGTCATTGTAAAAACACCTGCAGGAAGAGCTTAGCTGCCATTAGACATGACATGGGCAGTGAAGGTCAAACAAATAAAGGAGAGGAAGGAGTGACTGTTGGTCACTCACTGGTTGTGTATGAAATGTTCTCGTCTTGATTCTAGTTAACTTTTCACGACCTTTTCTTCACCCTTCTTGCTTATGTGATGTTTTAAGATAAGCTTTTTAGGAATTACTGTGATGAGGATGGTAGAAGGGTTTAGGGAGGCATTCTAAGTGCTGGCTTAGCACAGGTTTGGGAGAGGGGAGAAAAACACACATTGCGCTGGAATCACAAATGCAAAAGGAGATTGAGAGGTGTGTGCAAGGCTGGGTTACACAGGCCTATACAAGCCTGAGATGGTTTTGGAGTCCATACAGGAGGGCGTTACAGAGTTGATCCTCCTGATTTATCAGGCTGGTATCTAGACCCTTAATTCCTCATATGTGTTCAGTTTTTAAATATGTTTTTATCTTGTAGTAAATGTGGTCTCATGATCTGAGCATTCACTCTTGGTCTGTTTGGAGTTTAAAACCCTCAAGTAGAAAGGAGAGTTAACAACTTTGGTGTTATACTGTGCATGGCAAGTTGGCTGCCTGATCTTAACGAATAAAGAAAGAAGGAATGCTGTTTAAAGGAATGTTGTTGACATAATGATTGTTTCATAAATGTTTTACACCAGTGATGGTCACAAGACCAAGTGTAACTTGCTCTCAACTTTTTTGTGTAATGACCTCACTTGCATTTGCAAGCTTACCCAAGTAACGGTGGAGGAAGTAGAGCAGTAGTTTGCAAATATGGGACATTGCTTACATATCGGTAACGCTGTTCTGCTCCCCAGGTACTAACGAAAATGCTGCTTCTAAGAATCTCAAATCTGAAAACAGATGAGCTGCTTCAATACAAGCTTGTAACTGTTGGCTGTAGCTGTGGCTACAGATCTGGCAACAGATCTCAGATTTGTAGAGCCCCTTACCTGGTTTAGGTGAATTGTGGTTCTGTGAAACAGCTAAGCCAATCTAATAGGTGCTCATTAGTGCTATTCCAGCTTTCCTTGTGCCTGCTTATTGGCCACTTTGTGGAGTTGTTTGTCTTGCTAAAGCATGAGAAAATTAACCTGTTGAGGAATATATGATTAATTTTGTAGTTGAATTACCTTAATGGAAGAGCTGGCACAAGGAATGTGGAGAATGGCAGTGCTCCATTGGGATTAGGTTATTTTTTTAAGCTGGTCTGTTCATCATCAAATGGTGCCTTACTAGCAGGAGCTACTATGCCTGAAGAACGTGTTTGTACATACCAAGGGAGCAAGACCAGGGACCAAACTGACATGGGTAGTAATTGACAGCAAAATACTGCAATGCAATTGCTCAAATTTCCCTGAGATTTAAATAACAAAGCATCAAAGGGTATTGGTATAATAGTGGGACCAGAGAAGAAACATGAGGTGAAAGTCAAAACCTTACTTCCAGAGTCCTGCCTGAAGGCTTGATATCAAAGACAAAATGCTCATGAAAACATAAGGTGATTTTTCTTGGAGTTGCTGTCCAAGTGTTTTTGGGGGAAGGGGGACTACTTAAGAAACTTGCTTTCATGCCTTTTAAAGAGTTTCCTATTCAGTCAGCACAATATATTCATACAGGAAAATCTCCTTTAAGAACCTGGACAGCCTACTGAATACCACTGCTCAACTGACAATATCTATTAAATATATATATATATACACATTCTGTGCAAGTGCTTCTGGATATCTGCCTCATTTTTACATGCAATTATAATATTTTTGCACTTCTCTTACCAGTTTGGCTATATATTCAATATACTTGTCTTCTAATGCTCGCAATAGTAAGTTCCTTTATTTTGTGCCTGTTCTTCCTCCATTTTCTCATAATGTCCATCAATAATCCCTGTGTACTATCTCCTGTCTTATCAATTTTGGGAGCTGATAACCTGTCCTTATAAGATCAGAGGCGGATTCACTGAACTCTTTACCTTTTAGAGCTGACTCAACACAATTACTATAGCAATGTTCTGATACCTTCTGCAAACAATTTGTTAGGTACTTGGCTAAAGTTTTCTAGAAGGACACCTACATGAAGTTTGTTAATAATTGATTTACATGCAAAAGAGGTTTGTCTCTGAATTCCTGCTGACTGCTAATTGAGGTGTGCCTCTTTGTATGGTCAGCTGGCTAGATGTCAGGAGTGATTTAAATGTTTATGCCTCATGTGATCTGAGGTATCTAGGAGTATCATGTGAGATGTTGTTTGCTTTCTTGTTCCTATTTTTAAACTCTGGCCTTTTCTGTGGCAGTCTGTCATTGGGTTTAGAGCTACTTTGAGACATTCTCCTTAGAGAACTGTGGCCAGAGTTTAAAATTAATTTCCCGGAAAGCTTGGTTCATTTTGAAGGAAGGCTAATTTATAGAACCAAAACCATGACAGTTATTTGAGGAAGTTATGCCAGTAAAAAAGTTATGATAGTTTATAGTTTTTTGGATATATATCCAAAGATATTTGCGTTTCAGATAGTAGTAAAAAAAGTACCAAATGATTACATATTTGCCACACAAACAATAGTTTCCCCCCCCCCCATTTATTATATAGATGCTATCTTTTCTTTTTTCCAAATTAAATTTAAAATCCCCCTATTCTTGGCTTTTGTTGTATGTTCTTTTGTCTTTGTTTCATGAGGTATTAAGGCCAGTCATTTTCCAGGGTGAAATTTGCTTATCGTCTCCTTTTGGGAACTGTGAATCTGTCATTAACTGTGAATCAGATAGTGATAGGCAGGAGTATCAGTCTATCCTAAAGCTAGTTACTGTACTTCCCAGACTTCGAAAAGTCTCTTTTAAACTCTCAAATGAAATTTGTAAACATCCTTTCCATTAACTTTATTCAAACAAGAACATATCCCAGAAGGAGATCTAGTTTTGTCAGGCCAGTTGAGACCAAATAAGAACCCCCAACAAACCAGCAAAGGATACTATTATACTGGAAATTAATTGGGCTCATTGATTTATTAGAATGAGTTCTGTTGGGATTACCATCTTTGTGAAAAATGATAATATGCTAGAATAGATACATTATCAAGTCTGATGGAAACAGCTTTTTCTGCTGAATCTCATTATATTTCCAAATGTCCCAGTTCAGAAGTCAGTACATGTATTGCACAACGGCAAAATGGGGAAGCAAGGGTACTGCCTGAGGTCTCTTCTTGGGCATCCAGTTTTAACTAGTGCTGATGTATTTTGCAGAACTTCACTTGCCAGTTATTTTGTACATCTATGGGTTAGATCTACGTTTAGAAACTATAGATATTGGTAGGTGAGAAGATGAGGAGAAAAATTACTTTGCCCACAGGTACTTTCTGTGTATGGCCTGAAAGCAAAGGGAATGTGGTTTTTTTTTTCTACTGCTTTCAAATGCCATCACAGAAAATTCAGGAAGGTCTGTCTGTATCCTACAGAATTAATCTTCAATGTGATCTTTTTTTAACCTGTTACTTATCAAAAAGCCACTAAGTAGTTCTCCAGCCAAAATGTAAATCATTAACACTTAAATTGTGAGGGGTGAGGACTGAAGATCTTGCATGTTTCTTTCCATAATCTGAAAAATCAAAATTTGCATTGTCTTCCCTATAGCTTTATCATGAACCCTCTTCAGCTTGCAGAATATACTTTAGAAAATAAAACATGTGTTGTCAATTAGTGATTAACTAGATTAGTTTCACTGTTAATATGGAAATGTAAACCAGAAAAAAACCCCTTTTTGTTGTTAATCCCTGCTTTCTAAACAAACAGGCATCACACCTGCGTGTGAGACACTATTTTTTTTTAACTGTATCTTGGCACAGATGGAACTTGCCTGTTATCTTTTGTTTAGAATTAAATAAATTACCACTTTTTCAATGTGTGCCTTGTCATCCCTTGGGTAAAAATTAGTATGTAATGTTTCTCATCTTCTGCTCCAAATTGGACACAGGAGCACAGCCTCTGTTCTTAAGAAGCTTGAGGATAAAATATCTTAACTAAATTAAACTTACAGTTAATATAAGATCGCTCCATTAAGTCCAAGTGAGACTTTGTACAGTTTCCTGCTTTCAGTACTCTTCTTGATACGTATATCTTGATTATGATCTTAAACTTCTTCAGTTGTGAGTCTTCCTATTCTGAGTGGGAGTGCTTATGATTATTTGAGTGCTGTTTGGAAACCTCAGCAAATTCTGATACTCCAGATGTTTCTTTGAGTTTTTGAAAGGTATCTTTGCTGGAAGAACTTGATTTTACCCAAGGAAATGAGATTCCAGGGTAGAACAGAATGTCACTCTTATACTTTGTTTTGCATTGAAACTGAAGGCAAAATCAACCTATTCTGTCCTTGGCAGGTTTGCTGCTAAAACTGGCCAGTTGTGAACGATATTTTGATATAAATAGAATTACATTCTGTTCCTTTTCTAATTAAGAGCACTGATACAGCACAGGCACGAGACAGTGGAACAAGCTGTTGCCTTATAGTTCTATAAGCAATAACTAAACAGCATTTTGTGAGGTTACAAGACTGAACTTCAGTAAACTCTTTCTAGGGTGTGATGCAATGCTATAATCTCCCTTACTATGCTTTCCAGTATATCAGAGTCCTTGAAATATGACCTAAAATAAACTGTGGTCAGCTACTGGGTCTTTTAACATTTCACTTAAGACTGCAGAAATAATAATAATAAAAAGCCTAATGAGAAAGTAGGGGTAGTTAATAAAGAAATCCTGAGGTATATCTTTTGTGGTGCGGCATAACCTTCAGTGGTTGAAGTCTGTAAGAGTGTGGCTGTCCAGGTCTATATTTAGTCTGAAGTTTGTCCTTTTTCAGTTCTGCAATAAGTATTTCTCTGAAAGCATATCTGGCTTTCAAGTTAAACTAGGTGTTCCACTAAAAGATATTATCTCTTTCTTTAAACCACTGCTAATTATCAATGTTCTGTGGTACTTAAAATGTTTTGATTAAATAATTTACTGAAGCAGGGGGGGAGAGGGAGGGGGAAGCAACTGTATGGGTAAGCCTGTATTAAAAAAAAACCCTTAAAAATTAAACACTGACAAGTAAATAGGATACAGTTATGTACACCTAAAAAAGGTGTGCTCAAAGCGGGGGGGAGAACCCTTAAGAAGTGCCTAACATACATTTTTCTAATACAGAGAAACTTTCAGTAACTGAAGTATCTTTGCCTTTCTGGTTCTTGAGGAAAAAATTACTAAACAGAATGTAAGAAGTTTCTCTGGAAACTTGCTGCTGAAAATTGTAAGAGCTTTTTTTTAAGCTTAGTTCTAATTTAGAAATAATATTCCTGTCTCCATCTGTTGTTTAAAATAAAAACCCTAGAACTTCATCAAAGGAATACTGGTATTTAGTATACGTCCTAAGAACAGTGAGTGCACTTCAGAGAAGGTGCAAATATGAGACCTTTCCCTCCAAGTATTACTAATGTAATGTATCAAAAAAAGTGAACATCAAAACTGTTGTAGCATCCAAACCTGAGTGGAAAAGATATGAAACCACGTATTTGGATTATTATGGTAGCCAACTAAATCTTGTGTAGCAAAAGCGGAGTTGAAGGTGAAGTGAAAATAAAAAAGATAAACGGATCTGCTTTTACTTTTCTTTTTTTTTTTTATGTCAAATTGATAGTTTGCAAGCAACTGTTTAAAAGAAACAGACAGACTTGCATGTGCTGTTGTAATACTCTGAAGAAAAAATTCTTTCAGAAAGATTCAGTTTGCTCTTTAAAACACAGATAATTTTGATAATGTCTGAGACAATCTGTTTTTCATACCTGTGGCCTAACATGACCTGTTCCTATATAGTCTGCTCTCTGAAGTTATGAACTGTTGATCCAGAATTATTCTATGTGGTTGTTCCTCAGCTAATGATGTTTGAAAATCTAAGTCTTTTCAGTGGAAAACGTGCATGCAGTATTCTGTTCTTCTGTAATATTTTTTCATCCAGTTTCAAAACTTAATGGTATCTCTGGATGCAGTGATACTGCATATGAGGGCTATGTTATTAAGATGTGTATATTGTAATGTAAAATGTTACACACTTAAAATTAAAGTGTCTCTCTTTTATATCTTTCAGTTCCGGGGGATTTAGGTAATCAGTTGGAAGCAAAGTTAGATAAGCCATCAGTAGTGCATTATCTCTGCTCTAAGAAGACAGACAGTTATTTTACACTGTGGCTGAATTTGGAGTTGCTTCTGCCTGTCATCATTGACTGCTGGATTGATAATATCAGGTAAGACCAGAAATGTTGCTCTCCGCAGTTATCTCCTTTCCTTAGAGAGGAGTACAGAATGTCTGCCTTAAACTTTCTTTTCTGAGTCAAGACCAGTGAGAGAAATGACTTGGAATTCTGCTAGGTAGAGTAACAGGATGAATCAGAAGATGTGGTTCTGTTGCCTCTAAGGTAGCTGTTCATCACTGATGAAAAGCAGACGTTCTCTTAGTTTCTTCAACTCTCTCTCCTACCCATTACCCAGTGTTGGTTTGTGCACTTATCAGACACTTCAACAGGCTTATCTAAAGCAGAACATTTTCTGCTTTTTTGATGAGTTACTTAAGTTTTAACAAGGCAAAGGGGAAGGAGGGACATCGGGCAGCACAGAGGGGACAGGCAGGAGGAATGCGAGCTTGCGCTTTTGCTGGCAGTGTGTCATTAGAGAGCAGTCTCAGGGGCAGCTGAGACACATGGGGTCCTTCAAGGGCAGTCTGGAATTCTCTTTCTGGAATTATTTTGGTTTAAAACATTGCCTAATTTAAAGCTTACAGACTATTTCATCATTCAGTCTGCTTCATTAATGTTCCTGTAAAAATCATATAAATATCTCTATGCAAACAAGAAATATTTAACTTGTGCAATTTAAAAATATTGCATTGGCATGTTGTTCTTTTATGTGAATATACCAAGCTGTTGTGTAGTTGTACCTCTGCTTTGTCTTGCTATACGCCTTACAGGTTGGAGAGATTTTTTTGGTGTGTGAAGATTTGAGTATCAATTCAGATTCTAAGACTCCATCTACGGGTAAAAACTTGCATTCAGAAATGGCAATTGTATTGAAATGGTATTAAAAACAAACAAACAAAACCCCAACAACAACAATAAGAATAATGATTAAAAAAATCCCTAACCTAATACTCCAGATTCTTCATATCTCAAATAGATTTGAAAAATATCTACAAAACACTCAATACCTCTATGTGTTTACTGAGGTACCAATTGTTACTAGTCAAGAAGTATCAAGTACTCCCTTATGCCAGTATCGGTGTTCTAGTTAAACAGAAATGAATTATTTTTATCTAGGAGAATTTTTCTGATATCTGATTTTACAGGTATTTTATCTTCTACTGCCACATTCTTATGTTCTTGACAAGTCTTTACCACTATGTGAAATGGTACAGAACTATATAAAGTAGCTTATATTCTAAAGTTGAAGTTCAGCCACAATTCTGTATACTCAGTTTTATAGAGAAGATAAGCCTCAGATTTTGCATGTAAAGCATTAAGTTAATTAAAATAGTTTGCATTGTGTAACCTCTTATCCATTAGAGTACTCTTATCATGTCTGCCTGTTAGTGGTTTGTTTTCGTTTGGTGTTTTTTTTTTTTTCTGGGTAATAGCACTTAAAGTTCTTGTTACTGCACTCAGAATGTAAGACCCAGTGTAGCTGAGAGTTGTCATGTTTTCTCTCTTTTTTTTTTTTCTTTTTTTCCCCCCAGGCTGGTATATAACCGAACAAGTAAGATTACAGAACCACCAGATGGAGTGGATATTAGAGTCCCAGGTTTTGGGCAGACGTTTTCCTTGGAATTCCTTGACCCAAGTAAAAGGAGTGTTGGTATGTACAAGCTGTGTCTGAAGTGCTTTGTCACTTGTATAAAGACGCACTAGAAAAACCCTATGACAAGCTACTGAAATGTGATTTCAAATTACAGTTCTGTTCAGAAGTAGAAAAACAGGGTAGCATATGGCTCACTTTGCTTTTAAGTGTTTTCATTGTATTGTTTTGTCTGTTGTTCGGCCTGATAGGTTGAGACAAGAAGATTCTGTGTTATTTAGTCTTGTGCCAAGTTTAAGTTCTCTGGATGAAACTTAAGTAGGCACTTTGAAGACAGACACTTTTGGAAAATGAGATGAGTAGAAAATTCTGTGACTGAAGCTTGGCAAGCAAAAACAAAACAAAACCACTTCATTTCAGCTTAGTTCCAAATAAGATGTTCTTTGGCCTTAAGAATGAGTTAATGGGCTTGGGAGATACCGTACCACACTCTGTAGTTCCCTGTCTTTTGTCAGTGTCAGAATAATTACATAATTATGTTTGTGCTGCAGAGGATTTCTGCATTAATGTGTTTGCAGGGTTTTGTTGTTTAGTATTTTTGTAGAAGTCATCTACACTGAATCTGATAAGCTTTTGTGAGTTGTTAGCTGTGGCTGAAGACTTAAGTAATTTAATAGTAATGCACTGAGCTTCACATACTTCACACCATGGATTTCTTTTTCTTTTCTGTAGGGAGCAATCCCCAAAAGGGCACTAATGTACTTAATGATCTTCACTAGACGACTCATAACTAGAACAGAGACATATTTAAAATTGCCTTTGTTCACTTCAGGGACTATGTGATAAGCATTCAAGACTAATGAGTGAAGTTCTGCTCAAAACTTAAATATGACTGTGATATTCAATAGGATGTTTTGACACTTAATTTTTCAAACTGTTACTAGATGTATTTAATTGTGGTAATACTTATATCCTATGTGTCAAATCTTGTAATATGTAGCACCTGTCAATATATAGCCAGTCTGCAAATCTTTCCCTTCTTTGCTATTAAAGCATTATGTTCAGTCACTTTAAGTCTCAGTCCACTACCTGATAGACAGAAAAAAGAGTTTTGGGGTAGTTTCCATAATCTTGCCCTGGGGTACGCTGTAAGCAGTTGTTTCCAAGAATAAATGTTGGTGAAGTCCAGGCCAACCTTTATGAATGTATTAAATACCCTACCTGAAGTTCATTTGCAGTTGATAAAAGCTAGGACACTAATGTAGTAGTTCTGAGGTGTATTCTTTACAGTTCAAGGGTAAGACGCATTTCTGCTGGGGAGAACTTAGCGGTTCTGCGCATGCCACATTTTGCTGCCACACTTGTTTGATAGATCAGCCAACTAGTAAGAAGTTCTAATAAAATAATGGTGTTCTCTCACTTTTGGGGGACAGCAAGCATTACTCACTTGAGCATGCAGCTTTCTAGCTTGTCAAAGGCTAAGACTACAGTTTTAATGTCTATATATATGGTATCAGAGATAATGCCTCCAGAACTTACTTTGTTTTGGGATAGTGCCTGACAGCTGCTTCTAATGCTAATCTTTTCACTGTTGTGTTTCTCTCTTATCTGATGTCTACAGGCAGTTACTTCTATATGCTGGTGCAGAGTTTAGTAGATTGGGGCTACAAACGTGATGAAGATGTAAGAGGAGCACCTTATGACTGGCGAAAGGCACCAAGTAAATAACATTGTTACTTTAAGAAAATCTTGACTCTCCTAGCCAACAAACAATGTTTTGGGTCTCTTCTCCCATCCCACCTGAACAATTATACTTCAAACCTTAATTTTGACTAGTTCTTGGAGCCTGGATACCCCTGGACCCAGATGAAAGTTCTGTGGTGTGGTTTCTTTTTTTTTTTTTTTTTTTTTTTGCTTTAAACAACTTGTTACGTAAGGCTTGCTTAAAAACAAAATAACAACAAAAAACCCCACACCGCCAAAACACATCCCTGCAAAAACACCTACCCCTCCTACTTAATACTGGAATTTCTAAGCTCTGCATTATTAATTCCACAGACAGTTTCAAAAGATGTATGTTTATTTTATTATGTATGTATGTATATATGTATGTATATATGTATGTTTATTTTAGATGAGAATGGAGACTATTTTGTGGCCCTTCGCAAGATGATAGAGTTAATGTATGAGCAGTATGGAAGTCCTGTTGTCTTAATTGCCCACAGCATGGGGAATATGTACATCCTCTACTTCCTCAACCATCAGACTCAGGATTGGAAAGACAAGTACATAAAGGATTATGTGTCATTAGGCGCTCCATGGGGAGGAGTGGCTAAAACTCTCCGTGTGCTGGCTTCAGGTAGGTGATTTGATGGTTTGGAATGTATTTTTTTAGTAGTACAAGATACTAACTAGACTGTTAACTGTAAGACTGGAGGATGATAATTTAAGTTACTATGAAGTTGAAAATAATTTTTTCATGAGTGATTGCAACTTGATGTTTCAAGCCTTTTGACCAGAATTCTTCATCTTTATATTCGTGGGAGTGGTGTAAGTCTTTTATATCGCTTTTATGGCCCAGGAGGTGCCTCCCCTCTTGACCTCTCCTAACTTCTTTTTAGCACATTGTTATGTCATCTGTTGTTTGGCCTGGTGTCTTCTATTTTTGTCACTTCTGCCTCCAGACTGATTGCTCTCTGTCCAGTATTGCAAAACTAATGACTCCAGAGCATATAGTAATTTCCTTTGATTAAAGATCACACACATTGAGGGATACTTGTAGGCGTGGTGGTGAAGTGGTGCCCACAGCACAAATGCCTGTCAAAAGCTGTAGCTCTACAGGTAAGGAAAATGAATCTTTGAGATCTTGGGTTTAGCATACTGGATATGCCTGAGACTGAAAAAAATCAAATAAAGAAATATAAGGTATTTCACTAAGTAACTGTAAATGACCGATGGAAAAAGTTCCCTTACCCCATCATGTGATACCATAATTATTTCATGTGCTTTGGCATTTAGTTCATGATGTTTCTGGCTTGGTTTTTTAGCTTGTTTCTGACTTACTAGCTTTGGAAATAACTACCTTCTTCCTAAACAAAGCTGACATCAGAAACTGGACTTCATCAAAACGCAGAGCACACAGCAAATGCCCAGCCATGCATGAAAGAATACTTTGCTTAGCAAAGGCATTTGATTCTGAATAGTAGTGTACAACTCGGTTACTAATTAGAAAACTTAACTGGATGTTTGTATGGAGTTATACATTGTACTCTGTTGCAATGGCACTGTAAAAAATTATTTCCCTTTTCCCACTGGCTTCATCTGACAAGTTTGCGTGCTACAGAAATGGCAGGAAGTGAGCGATGTTAATATCACCTTACTAAAAATTCCAGTCACAGATCTCTGTTTGATTAAACTTTTGTGCTTGATATCTTGTTTATTCTTTAAGATGTATGTCATCCAAAGTGGCTAGCTATACAAGTGCATAATGAATAGTTAAATTTCTACTAAAATGCAGTCATCTTTTAATCTGTGTGTCTGTTGTACTAAAGACCATGTTTTAGAGCAGAAATTTAAGAATCACATATGAAAGTTAAAAGGGCAGAACATAACATTAGAATGCACATTTTTAGGCTAGTTCTGTCTCAAATATCTATAGTAAATCACTACCATCAGGCATTAACACTTGGATTACATTAGTCTATTAAAGAGTTTCTAAAATTGAGATTATCAGGGTGCTAGTATGGAGAAGAATTGTTGCTTTAAAGAAAAATACTGCACTGCTGCAGGAAAGACAAGGCAAGCTCTGAATGCATTCATTCTGTTCCCATTCCTGTTTATAAATATGGTAATAGCTAGGAACTTCATTCAAGTCCACAATTGTGTTATCAAAGTGATAAACAGTACACAGGTGGAATTATTTTCTCTAGATCTTCTGTGATACTTTCTGCTACTTAATCATGTACTTTGCAAGATGAATACTTATATCATTACAATTCCATTGCCAAAAAATTGAGGATGTTCTTCTCACTACGGTGAGCAAAGACATAAAGTTCACTGTGGTGGTCTGTTTGTTTGGTTGTTTTTTTGTCAGCTTGAGATGCTAGCAGTGTCTTCCTTAGATCTAATGTTTTGTTCACTATAACGTCAATGAGTGTTGTGCCTGCTGACTTAAGCATGGTTTTGGCCATGCAGTACTTCTGCACTTCAGAGAGAAGTAAAGGATTTGATAAGTATTTTGTAACAGTTCTGTAAGAGAAGGCTGGAATAGTCACGTTCTGTGTTTGATTATTCTATTGGAAATAAATTTTCTACACATTCCATTTATTGTTCAGTTCAGAACTCGGGCTTTCTTTGCTGAAAACTGCCAAGTATTCGGTAGCTTAGTGGTGAGTGTGCACAGTTAAGTATTTATACCACACAGTAATATGAAAAACATTTTTTTTTTTTTAGGACCTTTGTGATTCTTGCTGTGCTCCTTTGAGTTTCCTTTTTATCTGTTTCAGATAAAACAATGTTTAGCAATGTCTCCTAAATATACTAGCAATATAGTCCTCCTAAAGATGGCATTAAAGACTGATCTTTAGGTCTCCTTGCTGAAGCAATAGTGCCACCTTACGGAATTGAAAAATACACTTATTTCCGAAATAGCGGTTTCGGTTCCAGTGTTTCAATTTTTATGTTGTGGTTGACCAGCATCGCTACATTCTGTAACCACCTGGACCTAATAGAAAATCTGATTCAAGGTTCAGCTGACAAAAGAATTGAGGAGTGCTAGCCATTGTGATAATGGAAAATAGGTCTGATTAGACACTCACTGTAAAAATAAACTTGGTTCTGTCTCAGGACTGTTTTTTTTTTTTTAAAAAAAATCATTTATAGTAATTACTATATTGGCCACTTATTAAGAAGCTTGTTAGTTTTGTGAAGATGCAAGAACAATGGTTAAGGTATGAAGAAAGATGCATATAAATTATAACTTAGTCATGTATTAGTTTGAGCCATCTTTGAAACAAACTGCAAAGAAAACGATGGACTTGATGTCTATAAAAAATTCTTGAAATGTTTTGGTCAAACACTAGTTCTGTAATAAGAGTAAGCCTAAATTTGATAAAATGTAACAATTTTGTGTTTTATTGGGCATTTGAGTTAAATTAAGAACTTAACTGATAATAAGATCTAGCTCTCTAGATTTATATTATATTAAGAAAATATGATGCCTTGGAAAAATTTGGCCAGCTGAAAACATTTTCCAAGTATAGTAGTTATCAACTGCTTTCAGGAATTGTTGGTTTTGTCTGTCTCTCCCTGGCAAAGATGTAGTTTAGGTTACCAGAATTGCTAGAAAATGTTAGTGCTACATTAGAGAAACCTGTGTTCTGAGGAACACCAGTATTTTAGCAGTCTTGAAATGCTGCCTGGAAGGGAAGATGCTGATATTGGCGATTTTTCCATGGTTCCCACCAGAAGCTAACAAGCTCTACCTCTTCTTTTGTCGAAATACTACTACTGAATTGGTCATTGAGTGCAGCATTCTTGATAGCATAAGCAGAGACAGTAATATTTACCATACAGTACTACTTCTGTTTCCTTTTATGACAAGTTATTTTTTTAGGTAACTATTAAGAGTTTGCCATTTTCTTTCAATTGTAGGCATGTTCTGGTAGGTTTTTTTATGAAGGGAATGCATAAACTGGTAAAACACTATGCCAAATGGTAAATAAACCACATAGTGATTTTTATAGCTATCCTGAATGAAATACTGCTACTCTGCTTCTTCTCAATGTGCAAAGCTTTAAAGATTTTGTTAAGCATATAAAGTCTCTTCATGAGTTCTCACATGTGTGTGGATAGTATATTTATCTGTTCTTTCAGCAGAACAATAATCTAGGTACCAGAATCACTTTAAAACACATTTCCGGAAGAGCACTTAAGGCAAAACTTGCAAATGGTATAAATAATGCCTAAATAAAAGCCGATTTCTTACTTGGCTAATATAGGAAATATTTTCTCCTTTAACAAGGAGCATATTGGAAAGGCAGCTGTGTTCTTGGTTTGTCAGTCATCCATTCATCAACTTGTATTTAAATTTGTAAGTTATTAGAAATTAGTTTGCAGAAGTTAATTATCGAGACAATCATAAATGAGGACAAACTTCTCAAATGTTCACTGTAAGCAAAGGGAATAATATTTTTATTCATGTTGTCACTGTGAGTGGTAGTACTGCTGGTTGAGATTCATGCTTTGCTCTGTGTATAATGAAATTCCACTTGTTTGTGGTGGTGTTTTTTTTTTTTTAAGGTGACAACAACAGAATCCCTGTTATCAGTTCACTCAAGATTAGAGACCAGCAGAGATCAGCGGTTTCCACAAATTGGATGCTCCCCTACAACTACACGTGGCCTCCAGATAAGGTCTTTGTAAGCACACCTACAGCTAACTACACTCTTCGGGATTACCGAAAATTCTACAGGGACATCAATTTTGAAGATGGCTGGCTCATGAGACAAGACACTGAACCCCTGGTCTACCAGATGACACCCCCTGGTGTGCGCATACACTGTCTTTATGGTACTGGTGTGGAAACACCTGATTCCTTCCATTATGAAAGTTTTCCTGACAAAGAACCCAAGATTCTTTACAGTGATGGGGATGGTACAGTAAACTTACAGAGTGCCTTGCAGTGTCAAAAGTGGGTGGACATGCAAAAACAGGAAGTGGTGATATTTGAGCTTTCAGGAAATGAGCATATTCAAATGCTATCCAATGATACTACTATCTCCTATGTGAAAAAGCTGCTTTTTGATTTGTGATACCTTGTGTTGGCAGTTATTTTTCTCACCTGTGATGCCTTCCCTTAAATATGGGAAAATGCTTTTTAATCCCTTGATATTTAGATATTTGAATTATTTATTTTGTTTGGTTTTTTTTTTTAAGGCTGTGTTCAAGAAGTTGTTTGGTGTCCTAAATGATCGTTTGTCTCTGATTTGTGTTCATGATGCTTCATGGTATTTTCACATTCTGCAAACTCGATCAAATATGCATTTTCGTGCCTCCTGTGTTGTGTCCAATATTCATACAGACTTTCATTTGGAGATTGTGCAGCCCCTGGCACATACTACATAGAATCATAGACACCTGAGTTCCTTTGTGTGGTCTTTGCAGGGTTTGGAGTGGGAGGGTGAGGAAGTATTGCAATTTCGGATGCCCATAAAAGAAGGGAATTATATTAACTTGGGAAGCACAGTAAACTCTTTAAAGGGTCTTGCATATTCTGATGTACAGTTTCCAGTACCTTAGTTTGTAAATGTACATACCTACTAGGTAAGATAGGGAAGAGGTCTGTCTGGTACTGTACTACCTTTGTTGTATCCAGCCTTTCTTTTGTTACAGCTTTTGGGGGGAAAAAAGGTAGATGTGTGAATTACTTGAAGTTTCTTATTAGGCATCTTTTTGGCTTGTGGTTTTGGTTTTTGTTTTTAAAGGAAGAAATTGTTTGCTCATTGACTTCTAGAACCTGATTACTTAAATCTGGAGTCTGAGGAATTCTCACCTTGTGCTTTATTTATCAATGAGGGAAAGAAGCTAAACAGTGGTTGGTGCTTGCAATAACCGTAGCTGTGTGTAGTAGTACGTAAATTAAAGCGGAGTTGAATGCTGGCAAACAATCCATACAGTGCAGAACTGTATTTCTGGGTAAAAACTTATCTCCTGTAGTGGAAATGATAATGTATGGTGGGCATTAATTCAAAAAGAAAAGTGAACTTCCTGAAATAGGTTGGGGAATGGAAGCCAGCATAATACAGTATGAAGTGTAAACCTTGTTATCAGTCAAGTACTTAAGCTCTGATCCACTAACTGACCAAGTAGTGATTGGAACATTGCATTCAGCTGAAAAGAAACTTTACATTTTAAGACTAAAATTCACTTCCAGTAGATTACAAGTTTCATTATTGCTGTTTCAAGAAGTTGGGACGCATTGTTCCTTAAACGTTTCTATAAATTGCTGAACATGCAACTCTCTTAATTTCCTACAGTATTGTTTTACTCAATGTTTAAAAAGAGTAATTCAACTCTGAATGACACAGAAATGATTACCTAAAGGCCCTCATATTTACAATGTTGATTATGGAAGTGCTATTGGAGAAGTAGTTTCACTTGAAGATTCTCTTTTCCTTGCTTTAAAACCAGTTACCCAGTTAGACTGCACTTAGTTTCCTGAAAACACAACTTTGAATGCTTTCAAAATGCTAGGTCCTCCAAGAAAAAAATGTTTTAAGAGTTTCAGAAACTCATCAGAACTGTTGAGGATTCATTACCTAAGAAACTGAAGTTGTCTAAAGGGTAAAGTTTTTAACTATTTTGGTAGCATACATAAAATATTTGCTGTCTTTAAATGTATCAGTAAGATGTGTTGAAATGACAGGCTTGAACTCTTGTTACTGTAGAATGCAAATGCTTTGGCACAGGAGATAGGTTTGAGGCCTAAGTTTTAATCAGAAATGACTTGTAAATCCAGAACAACTTGAACTAGGGTCGTGCATAAGCTAAATATTTTCCTAGGTTTTAACTTCCTTACGTAGCTTCATTTTCCCCTATTACCTTTGCTGAGGGAGAGGACACATTCCTGATTTTTAAAACAGAACGTTTATCATGTCATCAGTTGCCCAGGAACCTACAGTTCAGCAGCAATATTGCCTAGACTTTTCCAGAGTAAGTACCGAGTTGCCCCAAGCCATTTGTAATTCGTAACTGTTGAAAAGAAAAAACAAAACAACAATAACAACAAAAAATCCCCACAAAATAGTCCTTTAGCCAAGTGTTCTATTTTATGCAGGGCTGTCAGCTGGATAAGCTTCAGGCTTGTGTTCCAAGACTGCTCAAAGATAAAGCTCTTCCTGTGGTCTGACTCCGTGGTCTGATTTTTGAAGAAATTGCTATGTTACCGGTTTACAACAGAAAGACGTTACAGAAAACAGTTTATCACAATCAGCATTTCTTGCTGAAGTAGACTGCCTGTTAATAAGCACTGGAATGAGTGGAGCTAGAGGCTGTATTGGAGGCTACCAACATGGGCATCAAGGGCTGAAAAAAATGAGGAAAGAACATAGGTAAACAGTTCTTAACCTGATGTGGAGAATTTTTCTAAGCTTCATTTAGATCCTTACCCATTAATCGGTGTCATTTTCAGTCCCATACCAAGAGTTTAGCTTCAGGATTTTTTGTGATTTGAAGTTCCAAAATACGTGATTCCAAAAGATGCTCTTTCTTTTTTCTTTCTTCTTTTTTTACTTTACTACTTTTTTCTTTTTGTGCCACAAAAGAAAAAAAATTATCTCTTATTCTTTTATAACTTTTGCAACTTAGTACTGGGTTCTGAGATCAGTTGACTGTATCTTTTAACCTAAAGATTTGTAAATCGGCTTTCCATTAGTAGACAAGCCCTAGAGTGTGTCTCTAAATAAACTTATATCAGTTAACCTGGTAAAATGAAGCTGAAAGTTTTTCAGGGCTTTTTTTTTTAATTTTTTTTAATGTTGTTTGTCACTATAAAGCCTTGTGGTGCAAGAATGTACATACCTGAGTTCTAAGTACTGTGTTAGAGCAAGCACAGTGTTTCTGGTGAGACTTTGGCTGTGATGGGTTCTGCAAGACTATGGTTCTGTTTTGTGTCCAGAACTTATGATTTTTGTACCAAATCATCTTCAGCCCTTTCATTTTCAGTTTCTTGCATATTAGGATGGAGTTCTCATTGAAAAGTGAATGCAGCAAGTAAACTACATTATTGTAGTCGTTGAAACTTCACTCAGCATGTTGAGAAGTGCTTACTTGCTATGGCATGTTCCTCTACAAGGCAAGAGTGTTTAGCATTACTGTTACAGGCCTGCTAGAGCCACGTGCACTTGAGCATTCTAGATTCTCGTGAGGAGAGAGAGGTCTGAACAAATAAATCTTTAGGAGAGGAGAATGTGGCACTTACTTAAGAGGAGTAACTCAGGTGCTTTGCCACACTGCACAGTTGAAATGTTTGAATCTACTGACATATCTTCATTATACCTAACACATATCAATCGTGTCTCTCTTTCTGTAAATTTTACTTGGTTTTATTCTTCCAGGATATTTTCAGAAACGAAAAAGAGTCTTGAGGACCAAATGTGTTTCTTATTTTTGACAAAATGTATAGAAAATGCTGAAGAAGCTTTCACTGTCATTGTAATACTTTTGAAGAGGTTCAGAGTCACTATGTGATTCTCTTTAAAAACAGAAGGCTTCAATAAGTAGCAATAATTGCAAAGGACTTACAGACCAAAGGAAGGAATGTTTGGTATTAAGGTAGTTCTTGGAGCACAGTGTGTTCAAGGCCCTCTTAAATTCAGGGAATGTTTGGCAATGACTTTGCTGCTCTACATTTAACAGTATTTTGTATGGAACATATTCTGAGACCTAGCATTTTATATGCTCTTTTTGTGTATGAATGCGTTCAATAGATTTTGAATATTTTATTGTCAAACTTTGATAACATAATAAAGTTGATCTAATACAGCTTGTCTCCTGTTGTGAATAATGTGTTGTCTCAGTGCTCAGATGGAATAGCAACTTATTGCTATTTCGCTTCCCCAGGGATTCTGTCTCCTTTTCTCACAGTAACTGCTGCTTGGTTCATCTTCCAAATGCACCTAATGTCTTATGGTATGCTTGGAGTTCTCTGTTAATTGTTCTCAAATTTATGGAGATGTGGGACAGAGATTACTCAGTTTCCTTTGTTTCTTTCTTGCTCATCTCAAAGAAAAAAAAAAGTTCTTGGGATGCCTCATCCATGTGTTCAGGTAATAATTTTGAAATTAGTCCCTTGTTTTTGACATGTCCTAAATACTTCCAGTTGCCTTTATATTGTTGGTTTACAAACTGATCCACAAACCCATGCATGTTGACTATATGGTTTTGTGGTTGTATGAAACAATCTTTTTGCAATTAAAAATAGCGCATTGTGGCTTTAAAGAAAACTGAATGGTAGACAATGATTCTGCAGGGCAAAACCCCCTGGAAATTATCTCCCTTATCAAAGTAATCTAAAAGCCTGTTGGGCAAGCGTAAGCCCTCTGGTGGCTGGCCTGGATGCTTCACTAACCTATACTTCAAATGATTGCTTGTGCCTCTTGAGAAAGAACAAAAAAATGTAAGGTTGAAACTTGCCTTGTGTGGGTTTTTTTTTTGTTTGTTTTTTTTTGTTGGTTTTTTTTTAAATGTGATAAAGACGTAAGATGTGTTACTGAGTGCTGCTCCTGTCTGTGCCCTAGATTCCTATTAATTGTTCATCTTGTCCCAGTACAATTCTTGTACGTGCCTTCCTCAAGGTTCAGTGACACCCCATATGATGGCAGGAGAAAGGGGAATGTGTCCTTTCTCCAGCTCCCTATTGAAATGGGAAAAGTCCTGCACTAAAGCATTGTCCCAATTCTTGGAAGCCTGGAAGGCTGAGAGCACAGGGAAGTAGGGACAGAATAATAACGGGGCCTGGCTAGAGTGATGCCCAGCCATGGTGTCCTGTGTAATGCTAGAATATTAATATAACACTGGTGCTAGCTTGAGTTGCGCATCTTTGAAATAACAAAGTTACAGTTGCATATTGCCTGATGCTATTTTGCTGTGCTATCTGAAATGCTTACTTTAAAGATGGGATTACAGTTTTGAGAAATTATGTTCAGTTTCTCTTTTGCTTGAATTACAGCTTTCCACCAAATTTCTAGCTTGAATAATTTCATTTGTTTTAAGACTAATTTACTTTGTGGTCATTCAAATCAACAAATGAGCGTTACATGGAATGTTTCATTCCCAGATCAGCATTCTTCAGACAAAAGAATGAAATACGAGCCCAGAAAATTGAAGAAATTCGTATGCAATGTTTAACTCAAAATACTGGCATTAAGTTTGTTTTAATGGTTTGTCTATATTGATGTTGCCTGCTAGCTTCTTGTTCTAAACAATGCAGCATCTGAGCACAATATCCCAATCCTGAACTCTTTTCCTTTGCCTGTAAAGTGTGATCACTAATTTTGTGTTAAATAGTTTAGCAAGTTACTTTCATTTCAGGTTTTAGGGATTAGTTCTCAAATATTTGAAGTTTAAGTTATTCCCCCCACCCCAGCAGATTTGGAAGCAATAGTGGTATCATACTGGTACTTCTAGCACTTCTGCAGGTTCTACTCTGTTTGTTACCAGTTAAAGCACATCTTGCCACTTACAGTACTGCTTGCATTTTCTCAGCACTTTAAGGTGCTCGATATGGATCAGTGTCACTCTCGGCTAACAATCAGAGAAAATAATCTGTTATTTCTAGAACAATCTCTGTATACTGGAGCAAATTCTTAAATTTAGGTTTTAACCAAAGACTGCATAGGATATTACTGGGGCTGTTGAAGAGCTACTGCTGAAAATCTGGAAAGGAGCAGATAATTGTAAATATTAGGGTACTGGAAAGCAAAATAAAAAAAAAAAAAAATTCTGTAGCCTTGTAAGTTGTTACAGAGTGGCTAGTGAACTAATGAACCTTTTGTACTTGTGTTACCTGGATACATAAACATTTGACCCAGTTACAAAGTTATTAAAACACTTGATGATTTTGCTAGTCTTTGATAACTGAATTACAAAACCAAACCAAAACCATAAAACACCCCCCTCCCTGCTCCCCAATCCTTCAACAATATCTGACCACCTATTGAATATCTTCTGATATGTGTTAAGAGAACCAAAAATGAGTTATAATTTTCCTGTTACACTTCAACAGCATTCCTATCATATGTACCAAAGACTAGCTGCCTCTGTAAAATGTCACTGTTTCTTACCCAGGCTTTACAACCACTGTTGAACTGCCCACTCCATCGATACAATGAAGATGGTTAAGCCTGTGTGACTGCACCCAAGAGATCTTTTCCCTGTGCTCAGTTTCTCATTCTGCCTTGACTAAGACTTGACAGTAAGCTAATCTTTGTCAAACTTGAATATGGAGGTAACTAATGCAGTGGATGTCTAAAGACACAAACTTCCAAGACAAACAGCTTTTATTCACCCTCTCAAAAGCAAAAAATATGAAAGGTCAGCTGCACCCTCTGAGGGTATGGATCTGGTAGTGATCCAAGATAAGATTAAAAAAAAGACTATTTTGAACAGTAAAGCCAAATCAAAGCAATCCTTAATTTTTGTCTGTAATCAAAGCCTGGGGGGAGAGAGTGTAAAATGTTGCATCTAGCAATTTTCATAATAGTTGCAAACCTGTCTTTCTGGTAAGTTGCTGCATTGCCTTGAGCAGAACTCAGCCATCAGTTCTACTTTTTCCTGTTTTCTTTCAATTGCAGGGCTATGTTAAGTTTAGTCAGTGTTTGTACAATGCTTTGGAATATGCTGGTACTGACAAACACAGCGGGATTGGTGGAGGACATTAAGGTTGGGGGCACCCTAGGTTGTAGCGATCATGAAATGATTGAGTTCAGGATCATGGGCACTATCCGCAAAACAACAAGAAGTAAAATTACAACCTTGGATTTCAGGAGGGCTAACTTTGGCCTCTTCAAGAAACTGCTTGGAGAGATCCCGTGGGCTAGGGCTATGGAAGGCAAAGGGGCTCAAGAAAGCTGGTTGATATTCAAAGACCGCTTCCTCCAAGCTCAGGATCGGTGCATCCCTAAGAGAAAGAAATCGGCCAAGGGACGCAGGAGACCTGCATGGTTAAGCAGGGAGCTTCAGAAAAAGCTCAAGTGGAAGAAGGAAGTTTATAATAAGTGGAAGAAGGGACTGACCCCTTGGGAGGATTACAAGAATGCCACCAGAGCGTGCAGGGATGAAACAAGGAAAGCCAAGGCCGCCTTGGAATTAGACCTGGCTAGGGACGTCAAGCACAACAAAAAGAGCTTCTACAAGTATATTGGAAGCAAAAGGAAGACCAGAGAAGTTGTGGGCCCACTGTTGAATGAGACAGGAGTCATGGTGACGGAGGATGCGGAGAAGGCAGAGTTACTGAATGCCTTCTTTGCTTCGGTCTTTTCTGCTCGGCCCAGCCCTCAGAAGTCCCAGGCATTGAATAAAGTAACAGGGAAAGAAGAAGACTTCCCTTGGGTTGAGGAGGAGCGAGTGAGGGATCAATTAGATCATTTAGATATTCACAAGTCCATGGGCCCTGATGGGATGCACCCGAGAGTGCTGAGGGAGCTGGCAGAAGTCATTGCTGGGCTGCTCTCCATCATCTTTGAAAGGTCCTGGAGAACAGGCGAGGTGCCTGAGGACTGGAGGAAAGCTAATGTCACTCCAGTCTTCAAAAAAGGCAAGAAGGAGGACCCAGGGAACTACAGGCCGGTCAGCCTCACCTCCATCCCTGGAAAGATGATGGAACAGCTCGTTCTGGGCGTCATCTCAAGGCACGTGGAGGAAAAGAAAGCTATCAGAAGTACTCAGCATGGATTCACCAAGGGGAAATCTTGTCTGACTAATCTGACAGCCTTCTATGATGGCATGACTGGATGGACAGATGAGGGGAGGGCGGTAGATGTGGTCTATCTTGACTTAAGCAAAGCGTTTGACACGGTCTCCCACAGCATCCTCATAGGGAAGCTTAGGAAGTGTGGGTTAGATGAACGGACAGTTAGGTGGATAGAAAACTGGTTGAAAGATAGAGCTCAGAGGGTTGTGATTAGGGGCACAGAATCTAGTTGGAGACCAGTGACGAGTGGTGTTCCCCAGGGGTCAGTACTGGGTCCAGTCCTCTTCAATATATTCATCAATGACCTGGATGAGGGGATAGAGTGCACCCTCAGCAAGTTTGCTGATGACACAAAGCTGGGGGGGGCGGCTGACACACCGGAGGGCTGTGCTGCCATACAGAGAGACCTGGACAGGTTGGAGATCTGGGCAGAGAGAAACCTTATGAAATTCAACAAGGGCAAGTGTAGGGTGCTGTACCTGGGGAGGAATAACCCATGCACCAGTACAGGTTGGGGGCTGACCTGCTGGAGAGCAGCTCTGTGGAAAGAGATCTGGGAGTCCTGGTGGACAACAGGATGACCATGAGCCAGCAATGGGCCCTTGTGGCCAAGAAGGCCAATGGCGTCCTGGGGTGCATCAAAAAGAGTGTGGCCAGCAGGTCAAGGGAGGTCATCCTCCCCCTCTACTCTGCCTTGGTGAGGCCACACCTGGAGTACTGTGTCCAGTTCTGGGCTCCCCGGTTCCAGAAGGACAGGGAACTTCTGGAAAGGGTGCAGCAGAGGGCTACCAAGATGATTAGGGGACTGGAATACCTCTCTTATGAGGAAAGGCTGAGGGATTTGGGTCTCTTCAGTCTGGAAAAAAGACGGCTGAGGGGGGATCTTATCAACACCTATAAATACTTAAAGGGTGGGTGTCAGGAGGATGGGACCAGGCTCTTTTCAGTAGTGCCCGGGGACAGGACAAGAGGCAATGGGCACAAACTTGAGCATAAGAAGTTCCACCTAAACATGAGGAGGAACTTCTTTACCCTGAGGGTGGCAGAGCACTGGAACAGGCTGCCCAGAGAGGTGGTGGAGTCTCCATCTCTGGAGACATTCAAAACCCGCCTGGACGTGTTCCTGTGTAACCTGCTCTAGGTGACCCTGCTCTGGCAGGGGGGTTGGACTGGATGATCTCCAGAGGTCCCTTCCAACCCTATGGTTCTATGATTCTATGCTAGTATACACGCTCTTAAACACTGAAAAATCAAACTACTCTGCCTTTCTTCTCCCATCTTCATGCAATTATAAAGGTTGCTTATAAATTCTGAATTTGTAACAAAAGAAAATGGTATCTTCTCAGTGGTTGATGGCTTTTGAGCTTTTTTGTGTGTTCATTTTAATCTTCTGTTTTAAACATGAGGGCTTAGAAAAGTAATGGATTTTTAATGGGGAGGAATTGCTTGAAGACTCGGTGATGACATGATCTTGAGGCTGTAACTGCTTCATCAATTTCTCATGGACATTTTTAGAAAGCATACATCTACTTTGTCTGGAAGTATCTGGGAAGTTTGGAATTCAAGCATTGTCAATAGTATCTAAAACCATAGCTTCCGTCCTGGGATATGCTGCTGCTTGGGTTAAAATTCTGTGTGCCAGGGACTCCTTTTGCCATCAAAAGCAGTATTGATTTCACTTCTGGGAAATAGCCAAAGGATTGTAAGCACGTTTTTGTAAAGACGACTGAAACTCCATTTCCTGCAAACTTTGGCTCTGGCTTCGCGGTACAACTAACAAAGACTCCACTAGAGGGAGGAGTATCTCAACAAATTCTCAGGTGTGGTGCCCGGGCAATGAATGGCAAAGCTTGGTCATGGCAGTGAATGTGAAGGGGAAAGAAAAACATTCCCTAGCATTATGGCACCAAGGGAAGTGATTTACCTGACCGTAATCCTTGTATGGTTTGAGTTAACATAATGCATACTTTTATGATCTATATTAAAAATGCAGTAGATGGCAGTAGTATGTAAATTACAGAAGGTTTTTTTGATAATGTTGAATGGTACCTGTATTAATTTCACCTGACAAATCCAGGATTACAGGGAAATGAAGACCTAAATTTGATACCCACAAAATGTTTCCTGTCCTGAAGCAATTGTCCATATGTGGACAATTGTGCTTTTGGAGGAACTTTTAATAGTAAGGCAAAGATTGTTCTATCATCTGACATAAAAAGCAAGAAACTTCAGCTTGATTCAAACTATGAGTAAAAGAATCCAAGGCATGAATTCTATATCCAGTCCCCTCTACATGCTCACATTAAAGCACAAATTGGATGTTGCTGTCATAAGTCTGAGCATTAAGTGTTGTGGCTGTGCACCAACAATGAAGTATGTATCTATATTGTCGAATTTTATAGGTCTGTAAACTGTTGTTCGGACATGTTCTTCTCTAACAACTACACGGAGTGGATGTATACATATACTTGGTGTATAGTACTATGATGTACAAAACAGATGTATTTTTAAAAAGTGCTGCAAATGCTGCTGGATCTGTTTTCTTACTGCACTGCTGAACAACGGACAAATCTTGTAGCTCAAAACTTTCACTTTGCTTGTAACCACTGACTCACACCTAGTAACCTTTCTGGGAAGGCAGAATTATTGACCAAGCTGCAATTGCATGCATAACTACAAATGTCACCTTATGTGAATAAAATGTAAGTATCCACAGAGTCATCAAGCCAGATGGCAAGTTCAGCTGCATGAAAATACTGTGCCTACAGGCTAAGTGTTTTCATCACTATTATTATTTTTGAAACTGTAATGTGTCTGATGTAGTCAAAGAAGGACTCTAGTATAGGTCTAAGCAGTTTGATTAAGGTGAGCCAGGAATACTGCTGCTGCCTTACCTGTGCTAGCAGATTCTTTGTTCCTGTATAAAAAAAAAAAGGCAAGATAGAATATAGGAAACCTCACTAAATACTTGAACTATCATGACCAGAGCAGATTAAAGATGACAGGCAGGGGGCAGTAATAGGGGGGCCCTGCCTATCCACATGGCAAGGGCATACTTTCATGGACCGAACCAAAACATATACCTGCAGGTTCCAAAATGTGGATTGGTCACCCCTGCTTTACACAGTTCAGGTGTTTGGGAGGATCTTCGGAAGGTGAAATTGTGTAGTGAAGTGCTAAAGAGGTTTTAGTGAGGGTAAAATGATAAAGCAAAGAATGTAATAATCTCTGGTACTTGTCTGAAATCTTCACTTCTGTTGTACCTGCTTCAGTCTTGAGCTCTTGTGATATTTCCAGACAAAGGCAAGTGCTGTTGTCCCTATTTGACACAAAGTCACGGGTAACTTGTTCAAATTCCTTTAGGCAGAATCTAATCGTGTACCTTTAACTCCAAAGTTAGTGCTCTTGTCATTAAACCATCTTCAGTCTACGGAACAAATAATTTGCTAGAGAGTATGGGCAAAGCTGGTATCCTACTCTTTGATAGATGAAAGAATACTTGAGAAAAATGTAGTGTATGAATGAATGCACTTCCTGCATAACACATTCCTTCTTAGTAATTTCATCTTGCTGAACTAACTCTAGGTTCCAAAGCAGTTAATCCCATGTGAAGATAACACATCCTTGATTTTTCATCTATTGGTAAGTATTGCAGTCTAGGTCACTTCACAATTTCTATGTTTCTATTATGTTCATTTCTGCTTTTATGCCAGATGAAGATACAATTGAAGAAAAACATAACTAAATTATGATATAATATAGAACATAAAAGATAAAACAAACAAAAACCATTCCATTAGAAATCCTTCAGTCAAGTTTTGGCCCCTAGTCCAGTGACTCACTCTCCTCCCTGCCTTTGATTCAAGCCTTTCTGACCTTGTTCTTGTCACTGAGCCCAAGCTTTTCCCCCTGCACCTTAAGATGAAATAAACCTTCCAAAGCCAAACACTGCATGAAAATCTTTCACACAGACAGAAGCAAATTGATAACAATCAAATGTTATGCACAGTCTCTTTTGGGAGAGAGACCAAATGCTTCAATAACAGCAAATGAAGTTTAAGAAACCCATGTTTTCTTAGCTGGGATGCCTATGCAAAGACAGAATTTAGCTCAGAGCTTAAGGGTGTTCAAGAAACCAGAAAACAAAGAACTGAAATGTCAGAAAGGCAGCAGAAGTGGGAGGCTGGGCTGGTAGAATGATGTCTGTCAGGGTGTGATATATTGGTATTTGTTTTTGAAATCTACTTCATCAAAGCAGAACAGAAATTATGACTCTGGGGGAGATGAGGAAAAAACAAGCAGCTAGTTGGACTGCAGGTACTGGGATTTGACTATTCAACACCTGCTTAGCAAGTGCTAAGTTAAAGCTGCCTGGGCTCTCAACTAGAGCTCTGGCCGGCAGAGACTGATGGTGGATTGATGAACAGTAAAGTCTGCAGCTGTCTGGGAATCCTAAAGTTATCAAATATTTACACAAGATACTTGTATAGATCATGGGTCTTAAGAGCATGTTTCCTGTGAGAAGCAGCAAAGAATTTGGATTTACATGTGGAGAAAGAGAAACTTAATGAAACATAACGTTTGCTATCTCCATCTAGCTAAAAGTAATTTAATACAGGCCCTGAACTGTGTGTGACTTCCACATTTCAGAGACCTCTGGTATTCATGGTGGCCAACTTGCCTAGCTCTAGTCTCTAGGCTTCAGCTCTGAAGATGTCTCAGATTCCTACCTGAGGAGTTGAGACTTACTTAAGGGCCACATGCTTCAGGATATTTTGTCAATTTTTTCATGTCTTCTATTTTATAAGCAAAGACCACAGTTTATTTCATCTCCCGGTTCAGACCAGCCTATGCGATAAATTCAAGGTCATCGCATTATTCCTCATTCAGCTGTCTTTATTATTAACCTGCTGAGGATGATCACTGATTTATTACCACTGAGTACATCTGGAACTGGACACAAACATACATGACAGTAGTATACATCTCTAAAAAATTAGTATCTCCTAATTTAAATAAGTTGCTGTCTCTGTTGCAGCTTAACAGTAGAATAAAAGACAAGTTCTATCACCTGTACCTGACATGTTTCTTATCAATCTAGAACCATTCAATTTGTAAAGTAAAATTTATATCTTTTGTGATTAAATCCCTTAGAGTTTAGGTAAGGAAACAGCTGATCCATAGCAAAAAGTTAGAGATAGTTTTACTTAATCTATTTATAAAAAAATTTCCAGGTGTTGTTCATCCATAAAACGATTCTGTTTTTCAAGGTAATAATGATGTCTGTCAGATGTGTGTCCAAGTATGGCAAAGTAGTAACAATGTTTGTTATTTTTTTAAAAGCACGAAACAGTGAGGCACACTAAGGAAAAATACCACTGCTATGATTCTCCACCCCCAGTCCTTGTTAGGTAGATTACAAGTGTATTTAGTTTTTCAGCTAGATACGGGTTTTGTAATACTTCTTAAGGTTTAACACAACCATATTCCTGTACAATGAAGCAGACAGTATTTGGGATGAAAGCCTTGATCTACTTGAAAAAGTCTTCTTAGACTTATGTTCTTTGGAATAAGTATTTAGCATCGAGCCCTTAAGAAGCAAGATACACCAATGGAATAGAGTAAGATACTATGTGCTTATTCCTTTCAGAAAGGTTTTTGTAAATGCTAAGTGTATGTTTAATCAGTATTTTTCTTCTGAATGTTTCAGATCAATAGAGGAAACAATTTAATTTGTTACTGTTTGTTTGTTTCAATTTCCTGTACTCCAATTAGTAAATTAAGAAATTAAACTTATTTGCCTGGTTTCACAAATCAGTAGATGGTAGAGGCTGGCTCAGCCTGACTTCTCAGAAACATACAAATGCATGATCCATAAAAATATTTTTTTTTTGCAGAAAACTGGCAGGTTGAAAACAGGAAATGCCATATTTTATCTGCTGAAATTAGTCAAGTTATGATAAACAATAAAAGCTGTAGGGTTTAGACATGACCTTACATTCCATCTGTTTTACAGTAACAGCTCTGAGCTCCAGTTGTGAACCAGGAACCTATTACACCAAAACAGACTGGAAAGCTCTGGCTGCCTTCAGCAAGTAGGAGTAGAGCATGTCAGCTTCCTATAAGACAGAAAACTGACTGAAGCAGCCTAAAGCGTGCATGTCATTGAAAGCTGTTGAGACTTGTCACTGAGTTTTACTGATAAGCTGTTAATTACTTCATTGGTGTTGACTTATATTTACTATATTACTTTTATGAAGTAGTTGCAGAGAAATCGCTGTTTGCTCCTAAGCTCTGTGTGTCATCAATGCAAGCAGTGAATCAACACTGGAGCACATTTAACTTCATTGGACAGCCCCCCTTTGCAAGGTACTTTTTTCAAGATGCAGCATCTGGCTTTCCAGTCCTCAGCACAATACCACCTTTCTCTACTGACTGCTCATAGCTGATATGCAAACTTGTCTCACTAACAAAGTTGGAAATTATGAAATGCCAAGTAATTCCAAATGGATGTAACAGGTAATTTTCAACCCACTGCATTTGTAGTTTGGGACATAGCTATAATACTCATTAACTTTTCTAAATAAGGGACCCTATTTCAAAAGGTGTGTGGGAAGCTATGCACAAATGCAGTCAGTAGGCATTTGTATGCTAACCTCCCACATTGCATTAAAATGTCCTGCACCACGGGAGGTGGTAGGTAGGAGTGAGTGGGCAAACTTCAGAACAGAGGAAGGTACTGAATCACTTGAAAAATTCTCCTTGCTCTTTATTTATGTATTCAACTACTTGTTCTAGTTTCTACCTCCTAAGCAGTCTTAATTTACAGGGTTATTTCAAGGCTGAATAGAAGTGCTACATTCTTGATGCAAACCTGTCTTTACTCCCACTTCCTCTTCTCTTTAAGTTTAACAAGCAAAATTTTACTGAAAGATGATGAACTGAAAGATGTTGGTTCAAACCTAGCTTGCAGTTGTTGGCTAACTATCCAGGATTCACAAAGATGTACAATTCTGCTACAGCTGAATTTAAAGACATACATATTTTATGGTAAACCAAGTACTGTTGCACTACAGATCACATAAAACAGTAGAGAGAATAAAGAGCATGAAGGGCTTATGTATTTGAAAGACAAGTAAAAATGAGAAGGTAAGGGCCAATACAGAAAATGTAACTGAAGGTTGAAAAATCACAGAATTGCAGGGGTTGTAGGGGACCTTCGGAGATATCTGGTCCAATCCTCCTGCCAAAGCAGTGTCACCTAGAGCAGGCTGGATAGGAATGCATACAGGCAGGCATGGACATAGTTCTTGTGTTAAAACCAGCTGTAACAACTGGAGTTGGAAAATCTCTGGTTCTGATGAAGAGGGTTGAAACAAGAGCACTATGCCAAGGGTGAGTCTTGAGGTGTAACAATGACTTAGATTTTTATCAGGAAGTCCTTCCTACGTATAAAAGCAGGAATGCAGTACAAAGCTTTAAAAATCACACCCTTCTCTTAGAAAAGCAGTAACAAATTATCATCTTCTCTAATGTATGAAAAAGATTGCTTCATACAGAATTATTACAGCTGCTTTTGCTTATTTGTTACAACTAATTGCTATTCATATCAATTTATAATGTAATTTATATATCACATACATAGTACATATTGTAATAGAAGCTTTCAGTGGACAAGGCAAGAAAAGCAACTTTTCTTCTTAGTTCGTACAGGTGTTAGAACTGTCCAAGAGTTGGCAAGTGAATTGTTTATTGCTTAAAAAGCTATCCTAACAAAACAGCCGTGTTGAAAACCTAACACTGCCCAGCTATAAACGAGGAAAACAACCGTGTGTCTACATGATTCTAGAGCAACAAAAGCATCAAGGCTAGATGCTTGGACGGACTGCATTTATACCCCTGACCAATGACTGCATTTTTAAGCAGCTCCAATTGATTCCAAATTTGTGTGTTTATGCTTTTCTCCTTTTATACAAAATTCAAACCTGAACTTACTACATTTAAAAGCCTCATTAGCTTTACTGTCAGTTCTGCTCACTGAGCTGGACTTGCACTGAAATAATAGGCCAAGTACAGAAAAAAGCATGTCTTATAATTTTTTACTGAATTCTCTAGTTCTGGTAAACTGCAAAACATCTGCCTCAAAGAACTACATTTATTCCGGAGACTTATTAGATGATGCTTTAAAATTAGCTTGTGGCTTTAAACTGCAGTTCTAAAATGGCAGGGTTTCATTATAGATGTTTCCAAAACTAGTAATTGCCTTCTTAATGAGCCCTTGATGATATTGTTTATATTTACAATTAGATTTATAGGGGAGACTCAATCAGTTCAGATACAGTTGGGTGCATGTATGCTGGCTGAAGCAGTCAATTGATTTGAATGTCCAAACGCAACTGTCATTTGACAAAGCTCATTGACCACCAAGAATTGGCATCTTGAAATCTCCAAAGCTAATGAGAATACTACTGCTTTTCATATTCCACTATAAAAATGGTGATTGTCTGCTAGAGGAAAGATTTTTTTTTTTTTAAATTTTTTTATTTTATTTTTTTCTTGGTTAGTTGGGATTTTCAGGGGAAGGTGGTCTTTACTAGGAAAAATATTCACTGAGATACTTAGCCCAAGGAGGAGACTAGATGAAGTTCTTCTACTATTTTATTCATTCAGAATTGTTAGAATCGGGTATACGAGCCCATGAGCTGATGGAAACTTTCTTACCCTACACCTGATGGCTAGCTCAGAAATAATGGGGCACAATATAGCACCAACTAAGCATGAAACTACAAAATATAAAAGAATGACTAAGGAATTCCTGATGGTTTATTTCTATACTGCTTATAATATGCGATGTATTTGACTCTTCACAAATAAAATCCAGAGAGTTTAAGAGGATAGAAATACTTATCTATCTGACAATAACTTGATTCTTCTAGAAGTATTTACCTATGAAGTGCCTAATGCTAAATATTTTTCATGGTTTAATTTCTTTCTTCTTCAAAGTCTTTTCACACAGCTTTTCTGCTCCCCATTCGTTTCAGTGCCGCTTTTTCTATCTATAGGACTGTTCTAACCTACAAATATGTCCATAAAGACTAGTATAGCTCCATGGAAACTAAGGTATTACTTTTCAGACTAATTTCCCTTCATGTAACTGCCAGATAGAAGACAATCTGGCATAGTTAATGCATTAAGACAGGTTGAATATACGGACAAGAATGTATTTACAAAGACTGATGTTAGTTTTACAAATTTCCACATTTAAGTGCTACTATTATCTTCTGCAGTTAGAAACTAAAACAGGGAAGCTGTATCTTTTTTTCTGTTATGGCGAATATGCTCATCAAGCAGGCAAGCTTACTGCTTTTGCTGCAAAATAGAAAACAAAGTTATAAAATTCTTAATAATGTTCTAATTTACTCTAGAAGTTAACATAGGACTCCTAAGGCTGACTGATGATTAAATGCTTCCCTTCATTTTAAGATAAAAAATAATTTGTTCTGAAAAAAATTTAAAAACTGCACCCCTCAGCAAAGCCCGAAAAGATAAAAGTTACTAGTAAAGCATCTGAGACTGACCTGAGTGAAAACGCCTGGATCTCTCTCTGAACTCACACCCAACTTCAAAGCATCACATAAAATAGACTTCAATCCGATACAGGCTAGGATCACCTTCAGAAGATGTGTATTCCTAAGTAATAGCATTACTATACAAATACTAGGTAAGTGAAGAAATTAATTTTTAATTAATTAAAGTAGGATCCTGCGAAATGTTTTGCATCTGGGAGATGTCAGGTCTCCATACCATGCAGTTAACTGTCTATTAAGCAAATACTTTCTGGGATGCCTGCTTAAAATGTTGCAAAATTCTGAAACAAAAATATTTATGAAAATTTTAAATAGGAAGGAGGGAAATCTTTCATATACAAAGCCACAGAAAATTCAAAATCAGTAGCGGTTTATACATTGAAAGCAGAAAATGTAAATAACACATGACAATTTTTTATTATGAAAGTAAATTTCTGTCACTGAGAGACATCACAACACCTTTAGTCATTTAGTGCACTGTGGTAAAGCCCTTTGAGATATAGTAATATATTATTTTTGCAGTAAAAATTGTTAAAAGTATGCTCTAAAGGAAATCTAGAAAATCATTAGTTCCTATAGTAATTGTGCAGTATAGTTAATCTGGGGGAATGCTGTCTGTAGTCACTGTGTATACTAGGTGTAAGCCCAGGTCAAAAATTCTTTTCTTTTGTGAGACAATGAAATTACTGTATACCATATGCATTACATTACAGCAATGTAAAGCCTATGGAAATTGCCACTAAGTTCCACATTTAAGTACAGTCTTTTCTTCATTAATGTCCTCTTTGACCAACAAAACTCTGTTTACACACTTCAGTTGTCCTAATTAGCTCTGACAGCAAGCTCATGGTAACCAATATCATTATGGCCTTTGCACTTGATGGTTTACAAAGCAATCCCTGTAAACCCATGTGGAAAATGGACCTTTAACCCACCTGTCAAAGATTTATGACATGAAATTAGGTTGATACAAATACAGCTCTGATGAGAACTGAAAATCTGCCTAGACCCTGCTGGGCTTTTTGAGGCACATCCTCTTACTGGGGCATGCGTAGCAGTTGTAGCAGCAGACATTTGATTTGTGGGTGCTCATTGTACAGTGGGTGTGTGGTGGGATTCATGTGTATAGAATGAAGGAATTCTATACCATTTGGGAAATGAGTTGTCACAAAATCAAGAGAGAATATAGCAAGGAAAGGGGAAAAGAGAACAGGCACTTAATCTCATTATCAGAGCAAACAATGGAGCATGTATTTCTGAGACTGCAAAAGAGTCAGGCTTCTTTGCACAGAATCAAGCAAATCGATCTTGCAGAAATGCCTACAAAGCAAAACTGTCCACCAAAATGCAATCTATTTGCAGTAGACTATTGGACATAAAAGGGATGGTGATATACAGACACCAAAACCCATGCATTTTTTCTCTTAACATAGACCTTCAAGGGCAGTGTTTAAGAAAGAATACACTCAAATGCTCAAAGAGTACTTACATCAGTTTTCAGGGAACAGATATTCTTTAGGATTAGTGTCCAAAACTTCCTGCCTTTCTAGAAATGTCCAGCAATGCTGGCAAGGTGAAAAAACCTGCAGTATACATCTCATTTACATGATGGTAATTTTCATTTTTCCTTACAAACACTCAGGTCATGTTTTGTCATTTAGCAGATAATTATTTATCAAGACATCCAAAGACAGACAAATAAGCTAACTTGAAATATACAGTTCATTGCATACAGATTTGCATATAGACAGTTAACACAATTGACATGACATGGTTTAACACCAAACATCATTACTGTAAAGCCAACTTTGCTGCCTGTTAACATCAGCTATACAAAGAATTGTATTAAAACTGTTAATGAAATAGTATATAAGCTTCCAGTGTTTAACAGAAGATCAATAAACCCGCAACCTGTAAACCACTGTGCTTTTCTTTTTTATTCGGTAGTTTTATTTATAAACACAGTGTAGGCAAGTTTGAAGCTTGCCAAAGTGAACTTGCAACCAATGAAAATATTAGAAGGAAAAAAAAATGTTCATTGCTCTCAAATTTTTAAGGGAAAAGCATAGCAGACACATGCTTTAAAAAATGAAAATGTGTATCACAGATCTTAGACTTCCCATTTCTCAGACAGCTGAAGCAGCGCATTAACATTCGCTAGTCCCCATTGCCATAGCAACACACGCTTGTCACATCAGGGTTGATGTTTCTGCACTTCCCTGCAGAAACAATCTGCTAATCCTTAAATATGCACCACTAGAATTCAGTAGGATTTTAATCTACTTTCTTTTATAAAGGCAATATTGTTACATAATGCAAGGTACAGATCTCAAGATAACCTATCTGATCTGAATCTGTGCAACTTGCTCTTTACTTAATCAAAGTTCTGAGGTGTTTAATGCAGCTAGACATGGAAGCAGATGATGCAGACCACAAGTTTTTCAGATAGGAAATTGCAAATGAAAATAATCAGATTTTGATGCCTATTTAGCATTTATATAATAATCCACAAATACTGGATATCCTCCTGTTCCCTTTGGAGTCAATAGAGACCTCACTCACCTTTTTTTCATCAGATACTAAGGTTTGTTCAGTTTTGACCAACAGTCAGTCATAAGACACAGAAGTAGCGTTATCATCATACACAGCTGGATTAAGTGAGGGAGGGATACAGAGTTAAGCAATTTCTGCAAGGTTACATAAACTGTTGGCATGAGAAATACTGTTTTGCAGCTTTGGACCAGTTATTGCTACACTTGCTACCAGTTATATTTTCATCATTACTTGATTAAAAGAAAAAAAAGCAATAAAAAAAATCTCTCAGTTAATGCTGCACAATCTACCTGGTTCCGGGAACTCATCACGCAGATACTAAGCCAGGTTTCCATTGCAATATGCTGTGGTTTATAACCTTGGTATATCTTTAATCAATCAAGTGTTGCTATGCAGATTGAAATGTTCATATTCCTAGAAACTGAGGACTGAAAAATGCTGAAGGTTAACCACAAGTTATATTCAATAGTGCATTACTCATGCTTTTTCTTTTTACTTTTTGGATGGACAGTGCAGGGCAAATAAAGAGATTTCTACGTAAATGTTGCCTCAGACATACAACTATGTCTTGAAGAATTTCTAGAGTCAACTTACATATACTTGTTTATCCTGCAAATTATTCAGAGCAAATTATTCAAAGGACTGGATAATTTATTTCTAATAATTTATGTAATAAAAGAATATACTTTTGCTTCATGCATTAAGAAAGAGAGTTCCAACTTATTTGGTAGGTTAAAACAAATAAATAAAATCTCCTGTAGCATTTTTTTTCTGAGCCACTACTACATATCCGTTAAGAGACACTTCTACTCTAAATCATACTGCATAGACAATTGCAACCAGCAAGTAACTTAGTAACTCACAGTGTCTGGTAGGTTCTTTTAACTTTATATTAAGTAGCAGAACTTGATTTATATGTATCTAATCATTATTATAAGGCTCATTATGTGCTTGGACTTAGAACAACTTAAAAAAATTGCCAGTGTTTATTCATATCAGATAGTTTACATAGTCTCCTAAGTATTCGTTGCTCAGGGCAATGTTAAATCAAAGAAGGTTCTAGTAAGATGAGAGTACTTCCCCACATACACTGTTTTTCGTATCACACTTCAATAAAATCTGCCAACCACATATTTTTTTCTTTTAAATAAAGCATTAGACAGAAGCAGAATTCAAACTAACCATGCTTTTAATCTAAATTAACTTTTAAAAAATCTAGGTTAATATTTAGAATAGTAGTTCCTCAAATATTTTGTGTCCCAACTGCAATAACTAAAAATCTGTTGGATTCATGAACGTAAAATTAAGTTCATTGTATTTCTTCCATTTGGAAATAAGCTGTTAAAGGAGTTGTCTCATATCGCAGTTGACAATTACATATTTTTTAGAAATGTTGATAAATTACCTTGAAAAGGTTTTGCAACACACCAATCAGATCCCCTTCCTTTATTCACACTTCCAATACATTCCACCTCATGCTTTCTCTTTCAATGACTAAAAAACCATGAATATATACAGTTAAAAAACCAACCAAACAAAACACCACATGGTTATAGCAGAATCATAGAATGGTTTGGCTTAGAAGGGATCTCCAAGATCATCTAGTTCCAACCCCCTGCCCTGGGCAGGGACACCTCCCACCAGACCAGGTTGCACCAAGCCCAGTCCAGCCTGGCCTTGAACACCTCCAGGGATGGGGCAGCCACAGCTGCTCTGGGCAACCTGGGCTAGGGGCTCACCACTCTCACAGCCAAGAATTTCTTCCTGATATCTAATCTAAATTTCCCCTTCGTCAGTTTAAAACCATTTTCCCTCGTCCTATGGCTCCACTCCCTGATCAAGAGTCCTTCCCCAGCTTTCTTGTAGGCCCCCTTTGAGTACTGGAAGGGGCTCTACGGTCTCTCTGGAGCCTTCTCTTCTCCAGGCTGAACAATCCAAACTCTCTCAGCCTGGCCTCACAGCAGATGTGCTCCAGCCCTCTGATCATCTTTATGGCCCTCCCCTGGACTCACTCCAACAGCTCCATGTCCTTCCTATGCTGAGGAATCCAGAGCTGGATGCAGTACTCCAGGTGGGGTCTCACTGAAGTGGAGTAGAGGGGCAGAATCCCCTCCCTCACCCTGCTGGCTATGCTGCTGGGGATGCAGCCCAGGATGTGGTTGGCTCTCTGGTTGCCAGCACACATTGTTGTCTCACATTGAGCTTCTCATCAATTGACATCCCCAAGTCCTTCTCCTCAGGGCTGCTTTCAATCCATTCTCCACCCAGTCTGGATTTGTGCATGGGATTGCCCCGACTCACATGCAGGACCTTGCACTTGGCCTTGTTGAATTTCATGAGGTTCGCACAGTCCCACCTCTCAAGCCTGTCCAGGTCCCTCTGGATAGCATTCCTTCCCTCCAGTGAGTCAAGCGTGCCACACAGCTTGGTGTCATCAGCAAACTTGCTGATGGTGCACTCAATCCCCCTGTCCATATCGCCGACAAAGATGTTAAACAGCACCAGTCCCAGAAACGACCCCTGAGGAACACCACTCATCACTGGTCTCCACTTGAACATTGAGCTGTTGACCGCAACTCTTTGAGTGTGACCATCCAGCCAATTCCTTATCCACTGAGTGGTCTATCCATCAAATCCATGTCTCTTCAATTTAGAGATAAGGATGTTGTGTGGGACAGTGTCAAATGCTTTGCACAAATCAGGCAGATGATGTCAGTTGCTCTTCCTTTATCCACCAGTGCTGTAACACCATCGTAGAAGGCCACTAAATTAGTCAGGCACGATTTGTCCTTCGTGAAGCCATGCTGGCTGTCACTCATCACCTCCTTATTCTCCATGTGCCTTAGCATAGTTTCCAGGAGGATCTGCTCCATGATCTTGCCGGACACAGATGTGAAACTGACTGGCCAAGTCTCTTGCATCAAGTAATAATTCTTTCTAGGCAAATGAAATTCATTAAGAAGTTATTACCTCCCTACCTTCAACGAAAAGCACTTAATTACAGAGTAATACTACATCAGCAGTTAGTGTGCCTGGCACTAAAACATGGTGTTTGGATATAGTCTAAAACCACATTTCAGGAAACATGTTGTAATAATAGGAAACCAGGTAAGTGACAAGAAATATTCATTCAAATTTGCCCAATAATGAAGGTACATCACATCCACCTAAACTATCTGCAGCAGCTATGTATGAAATTTGATTTTTATAAGTCTCTATCAACAGAAGCTCCAGTTCTTCTCAGAGTCTGTTATACTGTTTAGTTACAAAGAAGCTTTATACCCAACTCATACCATAACTGCTACAAAAGTATACAGAAGTTGTCTTCTTTTCAGCAGACATATAAAAATAATCTATCACTATTGCCTTGTACATACCAAAAGAATGTTAGCACATCATCTAGAGCTTGAAGCAAAGGACAATTGTTTCCTCTTCTTGCTAGTTTTCTTTATGACAGTGCAGTTCCTTAAACAATACTGATGATGGAGAAAATGAGTAAGAGGAGTATTAGTCAGGGAGCCACTTAATTTGCTAAATATGTATTAACATGACTGCTATCAGTCATAAGACTCAGCACTGATTAGATGCAGAAAGCATTAATAAATTCATATATACTGTGAATTTGTGATTTTACCCTATCCTTCTACAAATGTAATACACAGTATAATTCAAAGTACTGTATGAAGTGTGAAACATTTAAGCATCGAAAGTGGTTATATAAGATCACCTAAAGGCACATTAACGATTAGTTAATTACTCCAGTAAATTCACCTGTGAGAAAATAATGCACTCCTTTTGCTGCAGCTGTTGAAAAACAACTGTTTTGCACGGTAAAACTGAGACTTAGTAGAGACAAGATGTTCCTGGGCAGGTGCTATACTTACAGGAAAACACTCAGTAGCTTTTTGAAAGAGCTGGAAAAAGAAGATGTGGAACTACAGCTGCACTGTATTCGAGTGAATTCAAGTATGACATGGCTGCAGCATACCACATTGCCTACTACTGCATACTACCATTACATTTCCCACTAATAGATGAAGGAAAAGAGCTGGTACAAAATTTATTTTTCCCCTCTAAGCTTACAGTGCATTCTATTTTATTACTTTATCACTTGCCAGTTTTGCACCCTAGTATTTGGACCAGGAATCGTTAGACACACTCTGCATTCTCAGTAACACCAAACCCCCTCATTAGAATTCTAGTTGCATAACCCAGTCACTGTAATTACCTTTTAAAATACCCTATTTAACTCCCTCAGCTATGTAAAATGACAGTGGTTTCTATACCTACCATACAGGGAACCCTGATTAGATTATTTAGAAAAAGAACAATTATGATGTTTACAAGGCGTGACGACAAAACAGTGTAGTTCTCCATTAAAGCAATCAAATATGTAGAAGAAGCTGAAACTGGGTTATCACAACACTTGTAACTCAAGATGTAACATATATATGCAAGTTGAATGTAAATCTTTAAAATAGACAGGATTTCAGGTTTGCAATACATAAACTGATTCCACAGAATATTTCTTCTCTTCAAAATATGTTTGAAACATTTAAAAATATACAGCTAATTATGAAATTAATCTATAGTTTTAGGTCTTCCAGCCTCAGGGTCTGTGGTATTATTTAAACGTATTTCTTCATGAAGTTACAGTGCACATTTATTTCTGGATGAGAAAAGATCCCAACCAAGTGTCCCGGGCCCCAAAAGATACATACAATATGCCATCCAAACACCCATACAATATGTGTGTGTGTTTATTCAGACAAAAAAAGCATGCGCACACACACAAATGTACATTGAATTTGCTATACTTAGGTAGCTAGGTTATGTGATAGCAATGTTGCTATGGGAACAGATTCTCAACAAAAGGAAAGATCACTAAGCAATGACACATGACAGGCAGCACACTTTTGGATGGTTTTTGTACATGTTATGTCAGGATGGACAGCAAACATGCCAAAGTGTAAGGCTAACTTAAAGTCTTACATGCCCTAACCTATAATGAGGTTCCATTGATAATTTTCCATTACGCTTATGTTTTTTAAGGACTCTACAAAGCACTACTTGCTTCCAGGTGCAGCCTTCCAGGTGTGTAAGAACTCTTTTCCCTCATCTTTATATTCTTTACCTTTCATTTGTAATTTCATTTGTAATTTATCTTGTTATCAGGTCATCCCCTTTTGTTTTGTTTTTGCCTGATTATATTCCTAATGTTCATTTGCTCACTCATTCTTCCTGTCCATTGTATACCTCTTTCTTTCTGTTTCTTTCTTATTGAGTACATTTTTTTTTCAGGACTTTTTAACCCTCTTTTGTGTATTTTGCAGTCTACTTTATCTCATAGTGTTACCCCCTGACAAAACACTACTATAAACATTCTTTCCAACAGGGAGGCCTACACAAATACAGAGCCACAGTAGTAATACTGGTATTTTTTCATTCAATAAAACTGAATGTGTATTTCTTCCACCCATTTCCTCAGAAGGCAACATAAGAGAGAGAGTCACTTCTCTCCTGAAGAGAGGCCTCTGGGAATCCTCAAGCAAAACGCCCCCAGAAGAGTTAATTCTGCCCTCCCTGGTTCAGTTTCAGATCCTTCGCACAGCATGGCTGGCAGAGGGGAGGGGACTGCCCAGGAGACCAAATGACCTCAGTCAGTACTTTATCAATAATAGCAGACGGCACATAGAATTATATGGAAATAATTTGAGGTGCTCTACAGAGAAAGTGAAACTAAGTATTCGAAGATGATAACATAATCCAAGTTTGGTTTGGGATACATTTGTATCACTTGTAAACTAGTTTTGTCAGTTTAATCTGTGCGCAAAGTGAAAACCGATGTAAAAATTTGTCCTGGATATTATCCCAAACCCTTAAACATGCATTTATGCTGACTCTAGACATGGCTTTAGCATTCTAAGAATCAAGTTACGAAACTATATTCAACACTCTATATTACTTTTCTAAAGAGACACCATCACTGCTTTTTGTTCTATGCAGTAAATGAACTACAGCAAAACGAGGTACATTTTCATTTGCTCTTTCAAAATCCCTCAATAAAAACAACATTTTGCAGTTTATTTTTTCCCTAGTGTGTATAGCAGTAGACATGATGCTTTCTGTAAACTGATATAACTTTTACATCCTAGTATAGTGTTTTAAAAACTTACATCCTCCAAGCTTTGAAACTGAAAGGTACACAGGCAGCCAGGAGGTTCAGAATAGCTAAAGACAGCACCAGTTAAGCAGTATTCCAGAAATGTTTCATCAGTTCCTTCTTTTTATATGTCCATGAAAATTTTATTACAGATTTTTGCAGGTCTTGACATAAAAAATGTTATTTCATGTCTTAATAAGACTTAATATGCATTGAAGAACTCTATAAACTACTAACTTGCATGAACAGCATCCCGTCCTTATGTATAGAAGCCATATTATACTCAATTTGACATTTCAAACTGTTAGTCAGACACCGGCAATGTCAAGAAAACATTATCTGAAGTGGAAGGTAATATAATCAGCTCAGTTCTACTTTTCCAGCTTTCTGATTTCTTCTTGTTCCATACTTATTTCTCTGCATCAACATTTGCAGGAATTTGTAAGTCAAATATAGAATTTTTAAACTGCCAGCAGCTCAGGTTCCATCTGGGATCTGAACAGTCAAGCTGAGCTCCTTCTGCTACACACAATACTTACACCACCACTACCGATAAATATTGTGAAATTAGAATTCTGCAGACAGGTTTTCTAATGATCTACAGGCAGAACAGAACAACTTGCTCTTTCAGGCTCTTACTATTACTCTAATTATAATTCCCATAAAAACTAATTTTGTAAGGTAACGTTTTTAAGTCTCAGTGAATCAGAATTTTACTCAGATATTCCTGAATTCATGTGCATACTTAATAAATATTTAAAAAGTGTGAGTATGAGTGCCATGTCTATAGGAATTGCCACTGAACAGGTGTATAACACCAATTTGGTTGAGTGACAGTGAATTGTATGATTCACCTTTTGATTTTGCTCTAAGAATCAAATAATCACTTTTTATATGATAGTAAAATTCACTTTTCTGTGACTTAGTTCTCATCATCTATCTGGGCTGCTGTGCTGTACAAGTGAGGCACTACCTTCCTCTTAAAGGAAGAGGCATATTCATTTTATTGAAAGGAGGTAAAGTTTATGACTTCCAATGAGGTTGGTCAGGGCTACCTTTAGCCTATAATTATGAAAGACCTAAACTGGATCAATAAAAACTGATGTCCACAGATTCACATCCAGCTGTGGACAAAGGTCTACTAATGGGCATAGCACAGTTTACAGAAACCCAGAAGACTCAACTCAAGGTTTTACAATATTTAACATGCAACAAGAGTGGTGTTACAATTGGCTTATACAAATAGGGGAGATTTCTGAATTACTCTGTTTCCACTTAATGCATTCAATTAATTAAAAAAAGCAAGATCTGCAGTTTTCTACTGTATTTCAACTGACATTAACTTTCAAATTGAAGTGTATTGCATTTTTAAGAGATACCATTTAATCTTTTCCATATATACTGTATTACTTCAACTGCTGCTAACTGGTAAATACAGTGATAAGTTTGCCATCAGAGTAAGATTACTCACTATAAAAGCCATTTCCCTTCTTCAACTAGAATCAAGCGAAAGTTATATTTGTCTGACAAGTACTTAAATAGTTCCCATTTCAGATTAGATGGTTGCCAGACCACAAAACAAGCTGCTTCTACACTGCTTCGCCTGAAACTGTTAAAAAATGAAGCTAATTTAGAAAATTGATACAATACAGAAAATAAATATCAGATATAGTGAGTTCCTTCATTTCTCCCTTTTGTTGTCATGAGAAAGAATGATATATCCTTATGTGAGTTATTGTGTGAGGAGGGAAAGAAAAAAAGTACCAGGTATTAATAAAATCAACTTTGTAAAAGGACTTAAACACCAAAATAGCTTTTAAATATGTTCTAAGATGCCAACAACAGCCTGACATACCCAATTACCTATCAAAATAGGGAATTTCCATACCTGTAATGAATTCAGATTCTTGAAGAAGTGTTAAAATTAATTTTGTTGTTGTTTTGAAGATCAGGTTTACTAAGCAATAAGACATTCTTTTTAAAATATCAAGGTTCTGCTTCATTTTCTTAAAATAACAAGTTCTGAAAATTTTTTAATTTATGCATTTTAACAGTATTATATCATAAGCTCACATGAATTAAGAGGTCTTCCACCTAAACTTCTAGTTTAACATTACTTACACACTGGCACTGCCCTTAGGACAAAAATGTTGGCTTTTTGAAGCAAGGTTCAGTTCTTCTCAAAGCAAGAACGATTTTAAGACAGATGTTAAGGGGGGAGGTACTAAGAGTTCTTTTCCAGGTTTAATCAGAACCTTAAGACTACTGCAGACTATCTCGCATGAATTTATCAACATGTAATCTCCTCAACCCATTAGCCTTGTTTGTTAGAATTGAAATTGATAAGTAATTTGAAATGGATGCTCACTAAATTACAATTTTTTAGTTAAATCAATTATGTGGATTGCTGACAAAATCTCTAAGTTAATGGCTATTCACTGAACACTTTGACGATAGCACAGCATCCAGTGAAAAACACAATTTATGGCTCTGATTCAGCAAGCAAATAAATGTGTTTAAAACCTTTACTGAAATAGGATTTAGGAAATATTTTTTAATTTTAATTTTGCTTAAATCTCAACTGGTGCACAGAACCACGGCCCCCAGTTTTTGTTGCCTTATTCAGAGAATTAACTCATCTGAACAATTTGCTCCTGAATTTTGAATGTTTAATCCCAAATGTTGGGATAATATTTTTTAACATAATATTTTTGTATTTCAACTAAGGACAGGAAAGAAAATCACTGTTAGCCTTAGTTTTTCAATTTTTTTTACACTCCTCTCCTCCACTTACAGGAGCCTTTTTTTTCCTCAGAAAAACACATTTTTTAAGCAACACTCTACTTGAATGCATGGATTTCCGCCTCTGTTTGTATGATAGAAGCAGCGTAAGTCAATGTTGACACATCCAATTTATTACAAGGATATTCCACTGCATCACAAAAGTATTCCTTACAAAATCACAGAGCTTATCAAAATTTTTCCCTATCCAGCTAGATGCATTTAGATGCCCTCAGAAAACTGTTTCTGTCTGTGATTTAACTTCTTTGTAAATATAACATAAAGCGTGCACTCTTACAAAGGACACTGCAGGTACCAACATTATCTGAGGCATAAACATCAAGCTCCATGGTTGTAGCTGGAAAGGCAGTTTTTGAGTCGATACGTATCCACAGACAGCAAGGCTTACTGAACAGAGTACTAGATGGCAAATATTAAAATAAACAGTCAGTAAAACCGGAAGTAAATATTGTCTCTTCACTCTACTGTATATACAGTATATTCCTGAACACCTAATGTTTCAGAAAGTCTACCAACTCTCTTAAGTGTACTGTCGATGAAGGATTTTGCAGTGTTTTGCTCCTTTTGAGGAATTTAACACTAGATGGCATATCACACCATGAAATGTGTAATGAAGTGTAAGCAAACATTGCTTGCACCAGACCAGACTAGTCATTTAAAAAGCTCCTTAAGTCAATAGAGTAACACTCCATATCAGCTCCTTCTCTTACTTTTAGAAGGTGTGATTCAATTCTGGTTTTCACAGGTGGCTGAAGGATACAGAGGTGATATAACAGTATTAAATATGCTAGGTCAGCTTCTGAAAAAGGCCCTTGAAGAATAAATTTCATACAGTATTCATAGGCAGATATTCCTCTTCAATTTACTACTAAATTATTACTATCAGGTTTTATTCAACATCTATTACATTAGCTGATGCTAAAATATAGTTCAATATCCATAGGAGAGTTGCAAGTATTAAGTTACGCTTTTCTTTCACAACTTTTTGCAAAATAATACCACCCTGTTTTAGTTTTACTACTGATGCATCCCTGCATAAAAAATTATTTTAATTCACACTTTATAGCATTGAATGTAATTACGAAATTTGGAACTCAGAACTTTGGAAATTTGGAACTCAGTGATTTTTTCATATTAAGAATTAGTAAGACCATAAAGTTGAGCCGTAATTCTCCAGACCTCATTTTTTCGTAAGTGATGTCAGATCACTTACAGACAAAATAAGCCACAAAGCTCAGAAGCTAAGTGAGCATTATTTTCAACTGATGTCCTGATCAATGAACATGATATAAATGCTCATACACATACTATAGGCATGTGAACAAAAAGAGTTATCAACTAAGTAAAATATTACATATATCATAAACACATTAATTTTTCCACACTAATTAAGTTTTTCACTTTATTGAACAGAAAACGTATCAGAAACTATTTGTATTTAATGAATCTGTAATAAACAAATTTTTCTTTGCTTCTGACAAATACAATTATTTCTACAGATGCTGTTTCTTATTTAAGCGGGATTTTACTACACTGGATCTATTTACATCATCTTACATGTCTTGGTCTAAATTTCATGATTCTACAAGAACTTTTTTCTTTAAAATACAGTTGCTGGTAGAATTCCTATATATTTTTGTGTAAGATATCCAGTTATCAAAGGAAGAATTTACACAAGAATAAAAATAAGCCTTCACCTTATCACACAGCCTTCATTTACCAGTTTCCTCACAGTCCTTGGCAGCACAGTTAGATTTAATGAATATCGCAAAAAATGACTATAAAGATAATAAACTCTGGTTTAGGGATATGTTAATAATTGTTTTCAGTTTTGAATGAGTAGTCTTTAATCATTTTCAAGCTTGTCTTGTTCTCCAACAAGACTACTGTGCTGAACAACGCAGATAAGGAGGAGACACAAGGGTACCACTGAACTAGTATTACATAGAAGTGAAACATCGGTCCAACAAACACGAGATCTATATCCTTTGAAATCTCAGAATTCATGGACTACAAACACACTAACATCTACCTCAAACCCTGAGATATTTTACAGCATTTTGTTCTTCACATAGTTCATACTTCTGTACACTGTACTTCTAAATCTGCAGTGCAGGACACAATTTAAATATTTAAGCATTAATCTGCATTAAAAAATGTTATGGTCAGACATACCAATTAAATGCAACAGACATGGATCATAATAAATACACAGTGATTCCTCCCACCATGTTATCAAATGATGGATACGTCACGGCTGTGCACTGCAAGCACAGTTTTTAACAGTAACCTCTTCTAAACACAATGGTGAAAGCTTTACTGCTCAAGCAGGCAACCAGTATATTTTCTTCACAAGGCAACTACTAAGTGGATTTTTAGATCTGTAAATAAAACCCTTTAAATTAGTCTTGTATTTCATACGCCTTTTAACAGCTTGAAAATATTTAAGTAGGAATCTAGCTGGCAGAGTATTTTTAAGCTACACTGATGTCTGATGTATGAATCCAGCAATAAAATGCAAAATAATCTTTGAGTATGAACTGGCATGCACTTCTTTTAAACTTTACCCGTAGGAATAAAAAGAGAACCTCTCCTTTCAAAATGGGAACTAAAGCAAGATCTTGTAGGGAAATAATTCAGTCAGTGGAAAACAATGCTTACAGTTGCCTTCATATAAAGGCGAGGAAATGAGAGTTAAGACATAGAACAAAATGCAATTTTTTCTGGAAAAGAAAAATAATTTTTAGAACTCAATTTCATCTAAACTGAGACTAAGACCTAAAATGTTTTAAATGACAATATAATTGCAAGGCAGAGAAGTTATATGGTTGCCATGGCTGCGTTCAAATGCCTTGATATGCTTTCTTTATATTTAATCGTAACTCTGAATTTATCTCCGTTACTTCCATATCAGCTGTTTTTCTTCAGAAGTCTATTCCACTGCTTAGTTTCTGAAACTGGTAAGGCCAGAAAACCTTGGGATAATAAACCTAACTGTTCAACATTTCAATTCCACATTCTACATGTTAAAAACAGGACTGGAAAAGAGCACTTTAACATCTAGTTCCTTTGCTATGCAAAAGTAACTGTGGCAAAACAGTTACAGCCTTATTGATTTTCTTAGCATGGTTTTTCTTCTCTCTGGGTAGTTACCCAGCCTAGAATAAGAATTTCTAGCTGCACAACATGATTTTCTCCACTAACATAAGAAAAAAAGACCATGGTGTTCTAAGTACAGTCAGGCAACCAACATGCTAACCACAGCTATTTTGGTCGCAATAGCACCTTACAAAGATGTAGCATCCACAAAGACAATGTGGTTAAAACTATCGCTCAAGGGGGTCAAACTGTCAAAAATACCTATCCCTCAAACACAATCATCAGGCTTGTATTTCTATGTTGAAATTACAGGCAGTTTTGCATTGCAAACAACTTTGTGGCAAACCAAAAATATAGGGTTTGTTTTTTTCATTCCCAGTACACACATGCTGATTTATGTTGTCCTTTTGGTAGAAAGATGTTTCCTCTGTCTTTAAAATAAAACAATCCCTTAGTAAAGTGTGTTGGGACTCTGAAATGACAAAATAGTAGCTCGGATAATGTAATCTAAAGATAGAATAATAGAATCATAGAACGTGTTGGGTTGGAAGGGACCTTTAAAGGCCATCTAGTCCAACCCCCCTGCACTAAGCAGGGACATCTTTACCTAGATCAGGTTGCTCAGAGCCTCATCAAGCCTGGCCTTGAATGTCTCCAGGGATGGGGCCTCCACCACCTCTCTGGGCAACCTCTGCCAGCGTTTCAACACCCTCATTGTAAAGAACTTCTTCCTAATGTCTCATCTAAACCCACCCTGCTCTAGTTTAAACCATTGCCCCTCGTCCTATCACTACATGCCCTTGCAAACAGCTCCTCCCCAGCTTTCCTGTAGGCCCCCTTCAGGTACTGGAATCATAGAATCATAGGATTGTTAGGGTTGGAAGGGACCTTAAAGATCATCTAGTTCCAACCCCCCTGCCATGGGGGGTCCAACCTCCCACCAGACCAGGTTGCTCCAAGCCCCGTCCAGCCTGGCCTTAAGAACTTCCAGGGATGGGGCTTCCACCACCTCTCCGGGCAACCTGTTCCAGTGTCTCACCACCCTCATGGTGAAGAACAACTTCCTAACGTCCAGTCTGAATCGTCCCATCTCTAGTTTTAATCCATTCCCTCTAGTCCTACCATTACCCGGCATCCTAAAAAGTCCCTCACCAGCTTTCTTGTAGGCCCCCTTAAGATACTGTTAGGCCACTATAAGGTCTTCTCAGAGCCTCCTTTTCTCCAGACTGAACAACTCCAGCTCTCTCAGTCTGTCCTCATAGGAGAGGAGCTCCAGCCCTCGGATCATCCTCGTGGCCCTTCTCTGGACATGTTCCAGCACGTTCATATCTTTCTTGTAGTAGGGGCTCCAGAATTGGACGCAGTACAGAAGGCCACTATAAGGTCTCCCTGGAGCCTTCTCTTCTCCGGGCTGAACAACCAAAACTCTCTCAGCCTGTCTTCACAGGAGAGGTGCTCCAGCCCTCGGATCATCTTCGTGGCCCTCCTCTGGACCTGCTCCAACAGGTCCATGTCCTTCTTGTGCTGAGGGTTCCAGAGCTGGATACCGTACTCCAGGTGGGGTCTCACGAGAGCAGAGTAGAGGGGGAGAATCATCTCTCTCAATCTGCTGGCCACGCTTCTTTTCATGCAGCCCAGGATGGGACCGGCCATCTGGGCTGCAAGTGCACATTGCCGTCTCATGTCCAGCTTTTCATCCACCAGTATCCCCAAGTCCTTTTCTGCAGGGCTGCTCTCTGTCACCTCATCCCCCAGCCTGTCTTGATGAGGAGGACTGTCCCGACCCAAGTGTAGGACCTTGCACTTGGCCTTGTTGAACTTCATAAGGTTTGCTTGGGCCCACCTCTCCAGCTCGTCCAGGTCCCTCTGGATGACATCCCATCCCTCTGGCCTGTCAACTGCACCACTCAGCTTGGTGTCATCGGCAAACTTGCTGAGGGTGCACTTGATCCCACTGTCTAAATCATTGATGAAGGTATTGAACAGCACCGGTCACAGTATGGATCCCTGAGGGACACCACTTGTCACTCCTCTCCATCTGGACATTGAGCCATTGACCACCACCCTCTGGATGACACCATCCAGCCACTTCCTTATCCACTGAACAGTCCACCCATCAAATCCTTATCTCTCCAACTTAGAGAGAAGCATGTTGTGGGGGACTGTGTCAAAGGCCTTGCAGAAGTCCAGATAGATGATATCCATTTCTCTTCCCTTGTCCACCGATGCAGTCACTCCATTGTAGAAAGCCACCTCCCACCTGTCATACTGCTGTGGCTACAACCAGCATAATCGCCTGAATCCCATCATTTTTAAAGAAAGATGCTGGCTTGTACTACCCACCAATGGGGTTCAGTTTCCAACAAAATTACTCTTGTATTCAGACAGTTTAGCGTATGCCATTTTTCCCTGTAGCCTAAGAGGCAAAACTGAAGTTGGAAGGCCGGTCAGCTTCTTTATGAGCAACTGATGCTAATAGATTATTAATGAAAGAGCCATGTTCACTGTTGTGTTGTCACAGTGTTAGGGTGCTTTTAACATATTTTATACAAAATTGATGTTTTAATTGTAGCATTATGTCCTCAGATTGATTTTAAGAAATCAAATGCAAATAATAAGTATTAGGGAGATCTGCCTCTAATCCCAGTCAGCATCCAGATACATATGGCTACATAAGCTGACAATTATCCATCAGTTCAGGAAAATTTCTTTTTACTTGTGTTATCCTAGTCAGTGATAATGTTAAATTTATAAGCAGAAAATCTAAGGATGCAAAAAGGTTCAGAGATAATAACATAGCCCTGGACTAATGACATACTCTGTACTACAAGGACAGCAGTCTAGGCTTTGAGGATAACTACCACTAACTATTCTAAGGTCACAGCAGCACAACCATATGTTGCAAACTTTAAATAGCGAAGAACAAAGAACATGAAACCCAATGACCAGATTAAAAAAAACATTCTTTCAAAAATCACTGAAACTGTGTGCTTTGTACCTTACCATTTCAAGCCCAGATTTTCAGTCTTCTGTTAGCAATCAAAGTATACAATTACAGGGAGAGACTCTTCAAAGAAGTCAGCAGTTTCCAGTTAGGATAGAAAAGGAAGTAGATAAGTTTCCTAAAATTCCGATCAACCAGAAAGTTCCAACCAGTTTATGTATTTTTTAAAATATCACTGTTTAATTTCAGGATCTAAATATGAATTAAGCACTTTATGCAGTGTGGAGAATAGCTAGTTGAAAAACATGTTCCTTTAAAACATAGTTTTAAAAAACTAGAACCACTCCAAGCAAGTTGTCATCTAGTCTCTTACTGCAACCACAGTATTGCAATGACTGTCCTGCAGCCAAAACCAGGACAACTACCTTATTTGCAGCAACAAAAGCCCTACAGATTTGCCAATGTAAAAGTAGAGATTTGTGGCATGCCAATTAGGTGCACTCATTAGCTTTGCATCCTTAAGAAACACTAGGTAGCTAAAGATCTGGTGGATTTATCCTGCCAATACCGATTTCTGTCTTTCATTGTAAAGGGTGTATTTCTTTTTAACATTCCAAGTGTATAAATTAGCAAAAAGCAAAAGCTGGAATGTTGATCACAGCACAAAGCTGATTAACGAGGAAAGAAAAGATGACAATGTACATGCTTGGATCAGGAATCTGTTCACAGTAACAGATAAAACACTTTTAAATGAATAAACCCCAAATACCCAAAACTGATGCTTATGCATCATCCATTCTTCGTAAAACAAACTCAAATAAATCTTCATTTTAAAATGCTATGGAACCAAAATGCAGATCTTAGGTGAATATACTTTCAGCAGGTCTATGCATGATCACCTGATGAACAACCAGTATTTGGATAAATAGTATAAATTCTTTACCTTATAGAGGAAAACAATCTTTCCCCTACTCAGTTATAAAGCACTGTGTATACTGCAACCCAATTTATCCAAAAATGATTGGACTTACAGAGAACAAAAATGAGTCAGATATGGGCCTGTACTCCCAGCTTGAAGAACTATCTGAAGTTTCCCAAAATGAGTTCCTGAAAAGCCTTTTGCTATATCACATTCTGGGGATGCTGAGGCTCCAAAGATTTTTCCTAGATCAAAACATCTCAAACTTGTGGTATTAGTTTAAGCTTCTTACTGATCCTATGCTGAACAATGCAGTTTGAATTTGAACGGATATCCTCTACCCTATCTGAATTTATCTGAGTCTTCTGAGGAAATAAAGCTAAGAGCAGACGACTAATACTGCTCAAGAGTGTAGTTCATGCAGCTACAAAATCAGAGTACTTTCTTTTAGTTGTGTTTCAATTTAACTTTACAAACGGTGTTCTCCATTTTTTTTTTGCACTCATCACAGACTACGTATTTAAAACACATTATACTCTCCCACTAAAGAATTATTTGTTCTCATTCCTTTTCCTAAAATAAATTCAAGTTAAAGTACATTGTTATTATGGATGTCTAGGAAAGTAGAACACATAGATCTAGAACTTTTAAGTGCTCTTTCCCTAATTAAGTTATTCACATTAAGTTAAAAAACTTTCACTTCAGAATTTGCAGAATGATATTGCTATGGCAACATTAGAGAAGTGAGTCCAATTATTGGAAAGCTTCATTATCCATACTTTTTGCAGTATGACAAGCTAGCAGTTCAGTTCTGGGACCCAGTGTTGCTGATCACAATCAAGAACAAAGGATTAAAAGAAATAGGCAAAGCGCTCTGCTGGACACTGCAGATGTTCACACATTTCTAGATGGCCTAGAAACAAACTAGAAATTTAAGACTACAATGAGTAGATTACCAATATCTTCTTCCAAAAAATGTCAGTGAATTCCCTCAGTATAGAACAGCATGCAATGACTGCAGAAGAGGGAGACATTCTAAAGTCTGACATTCTTTGAGATGTTGTGAATTTATGGACCAGTACCTACAAAACTAAAAGTCCTGTGAAAATCACCACAGTAAGTCAGATTGGTCTCCACTTTATTGCAAATTGAATTTATTACCAGCAGTAGAGATTTGGGACTTTCATTCTGTATAGCAAAACTTTTTCAGTAACTCTCTTGAAAGGTTTAAATAAACAGGAACCATTTGTTCAAGAAAAATGATATCTCTATAAGTGCCATAAATGCCCAGTGTCATCTTCTCCCCAGCAAAATGCAAATGAATAAATTTAAATATCTAATACCGGAAAGAGATTTTACTTAGACATATGTCAAGCATACCATATGCCATGAAGACACAACTTGCATTCATATGCATATGCAAGTAGTGTGACATTTTGGTTTTATATCAAATTAATATTTTAAAGGATGTTGGAGAAATGGTGGAGCAGGGGTAAAAATCAGATTACTAATTAGATTAGCCTTTGCATTCTCATTACTTAAATTTAAAAATATTTTCCTCTTTTATAGGTCTGTATAATGTAAGAATAATTCTTATAAATAATAGAAGGCAAGGTTACAGGTAAACAAAGGTATCAGGAAGATTTAGAAATAGATTCCATTTAATAAAATCCTACCAGACCAAAGCCACCCTAGACTTCATTTGAAATTCCTATGTTTAAAATCATAGAATGGAAACTTCCAGTGATATTGAAAGCCATGCTATCCAATGGCTACTGGGACTCAAAGGAGGCTGTAAGTCTCAGCTCTTCCATGTACCTTTTAGAAGCTGGCACAGCTTCTTGTATATAGCCTTTCCCTGCTACATTTTTGGAAACTGGAACCACAATCTTGTACTTTATTTACTGAACTTTCTCCATACTTGCTCATCACTGAAGGCTGTCATTATAGACTCCCTCTTTGCATAATTCCATGCCAAAAGGCAGAAGTATTTGCAAATCCTTGTAGCAGCAGAGGTTAAACAGGGATACTAAATAGGAATTCAAGGTGTGTGTTAACATTCAGGATCTTGAGGAGAATTCTTTCGGCAAACAAGATGGCAAACAAGAATGAACTGCAAATATTATGTGTGTTAGTCCTAGATGATCATATCCAGCAGAATAAAATGATCAGTGATTCATTCACTTTACTTCTATTTTTTTCATTTTAATTTCCAAATGGACACCTAGGTTGGAAAGGATCCTGTTTCCCTGATCCTCTCTATGATTTTGCAAAACTAGAAGACTTCCTTGAGTTGTTTTCGTGAAGAAAAGCGTAATTTAATTTTTTCACTGGTGTCTGTTTTTGAAGTATCAATGAGTAAACGATGACATATATCTGCATATCTGTCAAGGTTGGGGAAAAAAATGGAATATTGATTAATGATGATACTGTATCTGTGATGATGTAGGGATTGAGAAAGAATGATTTCATAGTTTAAAAACTGAATAAACAAAAAGATGGTCAGCAAACAGAAAACTGTCACTAAAATATAAAGTCAATCTGGTATGTGCTAACTAAAGTGCTAACTAAAAAACAGACATATTTAGCTATTAATTTTGCCTTGGTAAAACACAGTGACTACCTATCCTTACCATAGCTCTTCTTCAGTTTACTGCTTATTACAACACACTGTTCGTTAATGTAAAGTAATTAATGTCTCTACAATAATATTTTATTAAAGCATGACTGTATGTGGGAACAGAATCTAGTGGTTAGCCATTCATTATGATCCTTCAGATTTTTATAGTAGGAAAACATCTGGATTAAAAAGCAACATGTAGTCACGAGTGTTTGCAGCTTAACCATTTAATCTTATATATTCTTCTAAGGATCTTATTAGCTGGAATTTTGATTTGCTAAATTCTAAATTTAATTGGAATTTGGAAGATTTATATAGTACCTGCATACCAATTGTTACCTTAACTCTTCATTCACAAAATTCTCCTTTTGGCCCCACATGCCGTTTCTCAGGCAGTCAACACAAGAATTCAAACACCAAAGTAGCTGGGAAATATTACACAGTTTGAGTAGGATATACCAGCTTTTGTAGCTACAAAAAATCAGGGAAGTACAAATGAACATTTCTACACATCTTCTACAAACAAGCAAGCTAAAATAAGTGAAGTAACTATGAAGACATAATCCTATCATTGGAATTCCAAGAACAGCATAAGCAACCTACATTCCCTTTTTTCTCCATTCCACACAAATTCTCTTGCTAATCTTCCATAACGTTTCCATCCAGAGAGGAAATGTCACAGGAGTACAGAACATACGTACATAAGAATCATCAAAAACAGAATGAAGAATGTACAGTTAGAGTAACCAGACTTCCCCATTTTTCAGACCACGCTTGATCTTGATCCCACCAAGTTAGAAACTGAAGTGCCATTATGTGCCTTATACAAAGCTCTTTATTCCACTTGTCCTTCAGAAGTGGAACTGTGTTAGGCAGATTTAAAGTACTGCTCTTTTTTATATGAACAAAAGCAGTCTTTTTCATTCTTCAAGTTCTATTTAAGAAGTTTCCTTTCTTGCTCTGGTGACAGTCACATAATCTCCTAATCAAATGTGATGTATGATCTGGCTCAAACTACAACATTTGTTTTTATATAAATGGTTACATATTTAACATGTAAATCTAGATGCTAAAAATATTCAGCACTTCTACTTAGCTTTTCTGATAAGCTCAGATGAATCCTTTTAGAAATTGAGATAATATTAACTTGAATATTTCAGACTTTGAACAAAATGCTTATCATCTGAAATTAAATTATTTGCAGTTTTTAAAGAAGAATGTCTATGTTTATTGCTATAACTGCAGGTACAGAAAAGACCTAGTTCTAAGTTTGGGATGCACAATATAAAAACATTTTAAACCTCCATACACTTAAAAAAATGCAGTTAAATCAGCAATCTAAACCTGTGCTTAGAAAGGGATGTTAAGACACAGTTTGATGTCGTACTTTATGCTTTACTGCAGTGAAACGAATTTTTAAAATGAGGTGGAGGTTAAAAACTTCCCTAAAACACATGGTTATAGACAACCTTGGAATTACAATAAATTATAATCTTTAACCTTAATTTTAAAAATATAATCCTATAAATTCAAGATAATAATTAATTACTACATCTGAAGAAAGAACACCAAGTGACTGAACAGGATATTTTAGCACAGAGTTAGAATTAAGTTCTTCTATCTTCGTCTGATCATCTCTGCTACATGCCAGGAGAGATCAACAGGCATGGATTACTGTCATGCTCCTGAAGCTTTAGGTAACTAGAAGAGATATTCCATAATCCTTTTCTCATAGCAGAGATGATCCTAGCTCCAGAATCGCTCACAGAAGCACTCCATATATTTAGCACATAATGAGGAAAGAGGTTTTGGGCAAGACAAGTACGTAGGGAGAGGGAAGGTTGTAAATTATTAAGTGCTTCAAGAATTATGCCTGTTACTAAATGACTGCACGGTTAAACATACTATATCTTTTATAAAGGGAGGTGATTTTGAAACAAAGCAACATTCAAAGAGAATGCTGAAATCAGTCTAAAGAACTCAGGAATTCTACTCTCTTGATAGGTCTATACTACAATATTCTATTTCATAAGTATTAAAAAAGATAGATCCTCCAAATCCTAGCTAGGATTGTTCAACATTTTGCCACAGCTTTCATGCAACTAATAAACTAACTAGATCAAAGCTAGCTTAGATAGTCTTAAAAATGCTACAATACCTCAACGTGCTTCTGAAGACAAAAGCTCAGAATGTAAAACTGTTTTTTCGTACAATACTTTAAGTCAGACCAGATGTCAAAACAATTTAAAATTTTTTACTTGCTAAAGTCTTCACTTCATTATCTCTCTTACTCTTCCTTTCTTTGGTAAAGCTTCCACTTAAAGATTATTTGTAATAAATAGAAAAAGAAGAATACTCCAAACAGCACTAAATCGGGTATGTCTCTACAAAATAGGACACTTAAAAGTCAAAATCAACATTCCAACTTGAATGTAAGTTGTGCATCTTTTTGTTACTGGTAAAGCACATCTTACCTTTATTTTTGCCAATTACGTGCATCATCTTAAACCTTATTTTCTCTGTGAATTGCTGCTCCTTGTAAAACTGAAAAAAAAAAAAAGGTCACATTCTATTTTTTTAAGGTCATAATATAAATTGTCACTCCTGTTACTATAGAAACAGAGTGGATTTCATCATTCTAATGCATGCAGCGATAATTGTTTTTATTTCAGTCTATGGATAGGTAGTTAATGGTGCCAGCTGCAGTTAGCACAGACACAGACTATTGTCATCTAAGCACAAAGCTGCTGTCTCCTGTTCTGTCACTGTGAGCTTTCCTAACCATCAGCAATTCATAGGGGAACATTCAGGCAGATAGAAGAGCTGTTCACAGGCCTCCGTTCTGCGGCTGAAATAGAATTCCCTGCAGGAATTATGTTTTCATATGAATAACAAATAAATAAGGCATAGCACAGACTGCTTCTTCAGATTGTCCAGACAGGTCATTGCAGAAAAACTGGTTTCTACGTGGCAGCTTATAAAATTTGAATTGTATTGAGAAAAGGTCCAGTTGACATCCTAACCATAATGCAAGCTTTCTCCAGAAAGTACAGCTAGGTATCATAAGCTTACAATTAAAACAGGTCTCTATGCGACTGCATATTTTAATCTTGATATTATAAACAGATCAATGGGTATTAAGTAAATGTAAATACTGTAGTTCTGTGAGATCACAGCTATTACATGTATGCTCAAATTTATGCTCATTTAGAATATACAAGTGGATAGTAACATAAAACAGAATCATAACTGAAAGCAATATAGAATCATAGAACGTGTTGGGTTGGAAGGGACCTTTAAAGGCCATCTAGTCCAACCCCCCTGCACTAAGCAGGGACATCTTTACCTAGATCAGGTTGCTCAGAGCCTCATCAAGCCTGGCCTTGAATGTCTCCAGGGATGGGGCCTCCACCACCTCTCTGGGCAACCTCTGCCAGCGTTTCAACACCCTCATTGTAAAGAACTTCTTCCTAATGTCTCATCTAAACCCACCCTGCTCTAGTTTAAACCATTGCCCCTCGTCCTATCACTACATGCCCTTGCAAACAGCTCCTCCCCAGCTTTCCTGTAGGCCCCCTTCAGGTACTGGAATCATAGAATCATAGGATTGTTAGGGTTGGAAGGGACCTTAAAGATCATCTAGTTCCAACCCCCCTGCCATGGGCAGGGACACCTCCCACCAGACCAGGTTGCTCCAAGCCCCGTCCAGCCTGGCCTTAAGAACTTCCAGGGATGGGGCTTCCACCACCTCTCTGGGCAACCTGTTCCAGTGTCTCACCACCCTCATGGTGAAGAACAACTTCCTAACGTCCAGTCTGAATCGTCCCATCTCTAGTTTTAATCCATTCCCTCTAGTCCTACCATTACCCGGCATCCTAAAAAGTCCCTCACCAGCTTTCTTGTAGGCCCCCTTAAGATACTGTTAGGCCACTATAAGGTCTTCTCAGAGCCTTCTTTTCTCCAGACTGAACAACTCCAGCTCTCTCAGTCTGTCCTCATAGGAGAGGAGCTCCAGCCCTCGGATCATCCTCGTGGCCCTTCTCTGGACATGTTCCAGCACGTTCATATCTTTCTTGTAGTAGGGGCTCCAGAATTGGACGCAGTACAGAAGGCCACTATAAGGTCTCCCTGGAGCCTTCTCTTCTCCAGGCTGAACAACCAAAACTCTCTCAGCCTGTCTTCACAGGAGAGGTGCTCCAGCCCTCGGATCATCTTCGTGGCCCTCCTCTGGACCTGCTCCAACAGGTCCATGTCCTTCTTGTGCTGAGGGTTCCAGAGCTGGATACTGTACTCCAGGTGGGGTCTCACGAGAGCAGAGTAGAGGGGGAGAATCATCTCTCTCAATCTGCTGGCCACGCTTCTTTTCATGCAGCCCAGGATGGGACCGGCCATCTGGGCTGCAAGTGCACATTGCCATCTCATGTCCAGCTTTTCATCCACCAGTACCCCCAAGTCCTTTTCTGCAGGGCTGCTCTCTGTCACCTCATCCCCCAGCCTGTCTTGATGAGGAGGACTGTCCCGACCCAAGTGTAGGACCTTGCACTTGGCCTTGTTGAACTTCATAAGGTTTGCTCGGGCCCACCTCTCCAGCTCGTCCAGGTCCCTCTGGATGACATCCCATCCCTCTGGCCTGTCAACCACACCACTCAGCTTGGTGTCATCGGCAAACTTGCTGAGGGTGCACTTGATCCCACTGTCTAAATCATTGATGAAGGTATTGAACAGCACCGGTCACAGTATGGATCCCTGAGGGACACCACTTGTCACTCCTCTCCATCTGGACATCGAGCCATTGACCACCACCCTCTGGATGACACCATCCAGCCACTTCCCTATCCACCGAACAGTCCATATGGACTAAGACTACTATCCAAATTCCAAGGTCATCCAATCCCTACCCAAAATTAATTTGCATCAGTTTTAAAATTGATGTACTCTAAAATAAGCAGTTAATGGCCCCACGGAACATTAAGACAGGTAGGGATCACTGCTGGTTTTGGATGTCATCTTTCCTAAACTACAAACACATGTACTGGCTAGCACTGACAGTTTTCTTTCATGCACTATATCAAACTTGAGCTTCGTCTCAATTTAGGAAGTGTACCACACTTCTAGATCCTCTGGATATTTATTTCACAGAATCACAAAGTGGTTGAGGTAGGAAGAGACCTCTGGAGACCATCTTGTCCAACTGCCCTGCTCAAGCAGGGTCACCTACAGCAGAGCACGTCCAGACATCTTTAGTTATCTGTGCAACCTGTTCTTGTACTTAGTCACTCACAGAGTAAAAAAAAAGGTTTCCTTGTGTTCAGACAGAACCTCCTGTGTTTCAGTTTGCACTCATTGCCTCTTGCCGTGTCACTGGGCACCACTGAGAAAAAAGCCTAGTTCCATCTTCTTTACACCCCCCTTCAGAGATTTATGCACATTGATGAGGTCCTGCCGGAGCCTGCTCTCGTCGAGGCTGAACAGTCCCAGCTCTCTCTGCCTTTCCTCACAGGAGAGATGCTCCAGTCCCTTACACTGGACTCTCTCCAGTAGCTCCATCTCCCTCTTGCAGTGGGCAGCCCAGAACTGGACACAGTACTCCAGGTGTGGCCTCACCAGTGCTGAATAGAGGGGAAGGATAACTTCCCTTGGCCTGCTGGCAACACTTCTAATGTATCCCAGGATACCATTAGCCCTCTTTGCTGGCACTCATTGTCAACTTGCCATCCATCAGTACTCCCAGACTCTTTTTCATAAAGCTGTTTTCCAACCAGTCAGCCCCCAGTATGGACTGGTGCCTGGGGTGTTCCTCCCCAGATGCAGGACTTCACATTGGCCTTTGCTGAACTGTGTTTAATTTTTCTAACAGAGGACTCTTGAACACTAAGTCTCACCTAAGGCACTGTCATTTTGCCCATACAAGGTCTAAGCACCATGTGAAAAAACAGCATAACAAGATCTACTGTGATCTGTGCTCTCTGACAGTATGAGAGAATGTTGTTTTTCATAATAACTTTCTATTAATTCCTTAAACTGGCTCTTTTCAGGAGTATTTGAAGAACAGAAAGTCACATGTGAATGCATATTACACAGGTGTTGGCATTGTACTATTTTACTTCAGATGTGTTCTACAATTTGCTGAGCTGAGCAACATAAGAGGAGTACTCTTTCTCAGTGTACAGTTAATAAGGAATAACTATCGTAACTCTACTCATATTAAAAGTATTATTATTGCTTTTACTAAGATTTGGCTTGAACCATGAAAGATTTATTCACAATCAGTTATTCTCAGTTCATGTTAATTTGGTTATAATTAATGGAAGTTATGGGAAATATTGTCTCCTTGTAAGAGGTGCAGCTAATGCATAGTTTAAATATTAATGAGCTTATTCTTTATAATGACAACTGCAATGCTTAATAGATTACCCAAGCAGACAGTTGTTTTTCTTAAAATTAAGGTGCTTCAAATCAAGAGGTTTTCAGGTTAACTAAAAAGCACTATTTTCTGTACTTAGTCTTCCTTCTCAACACCATGAAGTACATAAATTGTACACAGGATTGTATTTCCCCCTGACATATGTCTATGTAATTTGGTTCTGAAAATCCCTCAGAAACCAATCCTACTATAGGAAAAGCAACTGGCTTTTCTTGTCAGTTTGCCCAATTTGGAACTGAAAAAAATGCTGTAATGAATTAGAGCAGTGTATCATCAAAAACAGACATTTATGCAAAGTACTATGAAAACTGAATTATGACTAGAATTATACTTGGAAACGGCTGTTTAGAGTCCCATCTGTGAACACAGCAAATTATAACAGACAAAATGTTGATGGTGGTATAATTCGTGAATACCAATAATGACATTAGCAGTTGCTGGACAGATAATACATAGTCACCGAGCCACATAACTCCTGTACAGTTCTTTCATGAATCTTTTCTCCTCAGAGCCTAAGAATTGTAATGTAGAGATTCTTAGTTATGAGGTTTTATGTAGCATATCCTTGCATGTCTCTGACTACTGAGGTTTTCCCACTTCCTCTGGGATTCCTCTCTGTTATTCATATATATGTACATATGTACCCTACTTATTTTGTATTTAGGTCACATCAGCTATGCACACACAGCAGCACCAAACAGGTCACCGTATGTCCAAAAATTCCATGTTTGTTATGCATGTACATTCTGAAATGTATTTGATTTACTACAATGAGCATATACATTTGTTCAGAAATTCAGTAATTACAACTATAATTTTAACAATATATCAGCAACACAGTAAACACAGTCTTTCAGGGAAACATTAGGCTTACTGCATGTGTACTCCATAGTGCATATACACATACAACTTCCTAGTAAATCTCAGGCAAATATGATAGCCCTATATTTTCTGAACCTTTTTTTGGCAGCCAGCCAGACTGGAAAGATTCTGCTGCAGCCCTATAAGCTATATTTGGTAATAACTCACTTCTCTGCAAGTATACATAAAACTATGTGAGAGGAAAAACAAGGTTCTAATTCTCACACATTTGAAAAGAACCCAGTGGAAAGAAAACCAATAGTGTGCTCTGCAAATGCGGCTCACTCGCTGCATAAAGTTGGAAATGACTGTAACTATGATTCCTGTTCTTTGGGCTCTGGCACATTTACCCACTACCTGGCTCATTTGCTCAGGCCAGGCACTGAGCAGTGACTTGGAACAGAAACAAAGTATGATCAGTGAAGTTGTGGTTTTGTGTTGTTTTGTTTTTTGGTTTTTTTTTTTTTGTTTTTTTTTTTAATCAGTGTCTGCTTTGAGCAAGTATGGCTAAAATAAATAGATCATAATAGGAAAAGAGTAATTTAGGCATATTTCAGCAGTCAGCTTGACTCCCATAATACTTTGTTATGGATAGATGTTAAATACTTCACTTTCTTTAATAATTCTAAAGCATATCACAATATACTGTTTTCTAAGCTGAATTTAATCAGAATGCACTGTGTGGCAGACACACATGAAAACTAGGTAAGAACAGATAACAGGCAATGATATAAAGCAGAGCAGTACAATTAGAATTTGGGCAGCAATAGGCCATCAAAAGTGGCATTCTTTCCACATTCCAAATATCAAGTAGTGAGATCAGTACCTTGTGTTTCTCTAGGACTCTAGCTACACAGGTAACCAGGCATGCACAAATAATTTACAGCTATCAGTGTAAGAACAGCAGGAAAAGTGCCCTTCCTCCAAAAAGGAGCAAAACTGAAGTACGTAAAAACCACCTGTAACATTTCAAGACAAGTCATCCTTGCAACTACAGGGATTTTTTTTATTAACTATAAAATTGTACAAGGCTGGATGAACTCAAAGACAAGCCACCTGGAAAAACTTCACTGCAAAATTCTTCTATAGCACAGTTTTGAACTACTTACACGGAGCTGCATCTCTTATTAATTTCAGGGAAAACACGTGAGAGAATCTTTGTCTTTGATAGGGTTAATTAAATACGCAACTTCAGAGAGATTATCCTGACATATGTTGTTGGTTCCCTCCTGCTACATGGAACATGCCTGAAAGGTGGGGAGAACTCTGTTACGCTCTATTATCTTTTATGCTTATACCAGCACAGAATAGTGATTTAATGTCCTGACTGGGAAAGAAAAAAACAATTTAAAAATCATTATTATTCAGTCAAACAACTACTCACCAAGTTTATAGTATTCACATATAGGTTACTTAATGAATAGTGACTACTTGAATTCTTTCTTGAACCTTCTTGGGACTCCAGAGTAAGCCTTCACAGAACAATGCAGACAATAGAAAAGACACAATACTTTGTGAGATCCTGACAGATTTTGCACACATAAGAAAATCACTTGCTTTCTTACAGGTGTCTTTTGTAGGCAGCTGTTAATTTTCCTGATAGCTTTTGTGCTTTCATTGTATTTCACTATACTTGTCATGGTGAGGAACACAACAAACAAACAGCCTTACATGTATCAAATTCATCTGGCCATCCAGAAAAAACTGCTAGCCTTTTATTTAGGATCTGCTACAACAGCACTGCTCCTGCCCTTGTATGTCTGACACCTCCTTTCAAGCTGTTATCTTTCTTCACTCATCCTCCTATCACTGTTAGCAATAGATGAGCTTTGGTTATCACAATATTTATGCTTTATCGCTAAGCATGGAAGAGCAACCACGAGCAATTACCTATGACTTAGTAGAGTTACCACACTAATCTGCCAATAACTGGAAACACATCCAGAAAATTGCACTTACATGAATAATGTGATTGATTTTCATCAGCCCATGGCATAAATAAAAATATAACATTTTGCAAATATTTCTAAGGATTTCCATGGGTGCTGGTGTGTGGTGTATGAAGAACAAGGAGTTAACCATTTATTTCACTAAGCACAATAATGCACAGAATTACCAGGTTGTTTATATTGTTTAAATCAATCCAGTTTTTCAAAGCAGTACCCTTTGTATTTTATCTACAATGCCTTTCGAAAAAACAGCAGTCTATACAGACACATATTTTCAGCAAGATCCATCAAAAATACTTATTCCTAATGTCAAGTCTTTCTTCTACAATTTTAGTCATTAATACATTTAGTGAATAAACATTAAAAACTATTATACATAGTAAAATATAACAAGGAATCTTACAGGCATTCAGGTAGAAAGATAAAAGCAGAGTATTTGGATCTTTTTCCACTAAGATGGCAAAAACTGATTAAGACGGCAAGTATACCTGTTTATACAATCAGTCTATGCTTCAGAATGGAAATGGACATTTTTCCACACCAGAAATGTAATTGCACCAGAAAGATATTTTACATCTCTAAACTCATATTCACAAGGTCAAACATGATTTTCTATTTGTTCACAGCGGGCTCAGTTATAGTCAGTATTTTCAGAATTCGATTGACAAATCTTCTAAATGGTATGAAAAGTAAAACTTGGGAATCACTAGAGGCAGAAAAGGCAGAATCTGTTAAACACTGAGTACACATTTGTTGCAGGAGATGTAGAATTTCAGTCTCAAGTAATTTTTTTTTTATTTTTTTTTTCCCCAATAGAACTTTTACTGTAATTATTAACAAAGAACTCAATCAGGATTACAGCGTTGCTGCATCAGTCACTTTTGTACAGTTCCTATCCCGAATTTCTGTCCCTTGTGCATCATAAAGCTGAGTGAGACATGTGGCTGTGAGTACAGACAACATGAAGAAGTCTTACCAGATAATGAAATGAGGATGCCTGATGTACTGAAGCTGACAGTCTATCAGCTTAACTGAGCATGCAACATTACCTGCAAAAATCCCAATGGGGAGTGCAGAGAGAAAAGTTTTGCTCACAGAATTAGTGAATGGTTGAGGTTGGAAGGGGCCTCTGGAGGTCATCTTGTCCAACCCTCCTGCTCAAGCAGGGTCACCTATAGCTGGTTGCCCAGGAGCATGTCCAGACAGCTTTTGAGCATCTCTATGGATGGAGACTACACCTCTAGCCAACTTGTTCCAGTGCTCAGTCATTTGCACAGTAAGAAGAAGGAGGAAAAAAAAAAAAAGCATTTTCTACACAGAACCTCCCGTGTTTCAGTGTGCACCCACTGCCCTCTGTCCTGTCAATGGGCACCACAGAAAAGAGCCCGGTTCCATCTTTTTTACACTCCCCTTCAGATATTTATGCACATTGATGAGGTCCCCCCAGAGCCTGCTCTCTTCTAGGCTAAACGGTCCCAGCTCTTTCTGCCTTTCCTCACATAAGAGATGCTCTAGTCCCTTTACCATCTTTGTGGCTGTTTGTTGGGCTGTTAATCTCTCTCTTGTAGCAAGCAGCCCAGAATTGGACACAGTATGCCAGGCGTGGCCTCACCAGTTCTGAGTACAGGCACTTAGTAATCACTAACTTCTCAACACATGGTTAAATAGAAAATAAATAGTCTATACATCCTCCACTTATTTCTATTCAATAAGTAAATTTCTAGAGCTCACAGTACACTTACTAGAACTTTTTAGACACTAATATGGAATACTTCCAAGCCACTCTCCCTTTAGATATACATACAGCTATTAGAGAAGAGTATGAGAGACAGGATATTATTTATTAACAATATTTTAATGTAGGCTGCCTTTTTCAGCAAAGCAAATTTGGTCTGTGAAGAAACCTTTCCCCATCAGGCCTTAAAATAATTCAGGTAATATTCTGTCTGATCAAAAGACTAGCCAATTTCCTCCTGACCACATCTTTCTCTGCTCTGACAGTGAATGCAATGAAATACAAGCCTGCAGGCACATGCTGGAGTAAAAATATTTTTAGATTTTTAATCCCCTGGCTGGATACAGCGATATTAAATATAGATTACCTTTTACGACTAGAGATAAAACTGAATGAAAGAAGGAAAAATGTCACTGAATAAGAAAGAAGTGTGGCAATGAAGGTATATCATGTACTGTAGATAAAACAGTATAGAGAAAACTAATGTGTATGTTCATCGTATGAAGCAGAACAATGCAGACAGTATTTCTGGTGTACATAATTTAATATTAATAATTTATAAATATATTATTACTCTAATTCCATGACTGAAACATCCTTGAATTTACAGGGCCTTGTTTGTAAAAGTCAGCTATGCAAAATGAGATTCAAGCCCTGCAACCTCCATTTATATAGCCATGTCTTGGGATATAGAGAACATGTAACTACTTTCCATTTAAAAATCTTTTTAAAATTCAGTGATATTTGTACTAAATATGCAAAACTTCGGTTCACTCAGCTAGCCTTGCAAAATGAAGGAGTACTATTTTGATGAAGGATACAGATTATTATTATAAATAGTAAGACAAGCTGATCTTTCAATTAGGTTTTCACTGTACTGGTACAGTCAACAAGTCAGACTCTTTCTGTTATAATTTTAAATGTGTTTACTGGGCTTTGCATCGAGACGTCAGGATACCTTCCTTTGTTATGGATAAAATTTATATTTTCTAGAAGCGCATTTGCCTTTAATATGGAACTACAGATCAAGCAAACAATTCAGTCTTCACTGTGAAGTAGTTGGTTAGTCGTATGTCAGGAGTTAAGTGAGATGAAACTGTTCAGCTGTAGTGAATAAGTGACTGCTGGGAAGGACTACTGTGAAAATTGTATGACTATACACTGAACAGTTTAGCAGTAGACAGGGAGAAAAAAACATTAAATCCTATGTTTTAAAAGATTACCTCAAATTTATCCCATTTATTCCAAGATTCGTATAGCCAAACATTTCTGCCTAGAGCAGACTGCATACAGAATGGACTGAGGAAAATGAAGGTGTTCCAACCAATGGCTCACAACATTAATGTTACTTTCAACAGAAGTAGCAAGCCTTCCTGTGAAAATGCTTCCTTGACTAGTCCAGAATCCAAATTTACTGAGCTCATCTGTAAGCTTCCTTTCATTTATAAACCTAAATCCTTTTTTGGTATATCTAAACGACATATATTAAACCCCAAGAGCAGAGACAAAGTTGGGGGGGGGAGGGGGAATCAACTCCCTACCCTTTGTATTCAGATCAGAAAAATGCGCACATAAATCAGTTATCTGTTACAGGGGGAAAAAAAAAAAAAAAAAAAAAAAGAGAAACTATCACTTTTACTTCCAGCACAGCAGTAGTAACAAGGTGCCTAACTAGCCAGCCAGTGGGATGGTAAAAGTACTGCATTTATTTTTTTTTTTTAAAAGGATTCTTTGATATTTTTTTTTTTTTTCAAAAGAATTTTATTTTGTGGGTTTTTTACAGAAATAGCTCTTTTCCCAAAATGACATAGCAGACATCTGAAACACAGCTCAATGAGGAGACTGGAAAAATTCTTAGCGGACACAGCTCTGGCCAGAGTTTTCTACCGAATAAACACTACCACTCAGAAGTGACTGAATTTAAGGGCTCTGCTCCAAAAGTAATGCAGAACTCCCGCTTTGCCTATTGCATAGAAGTGAAAAAAATTCGAGTTCAACATATTTCTGCTGATGAAAAAGGGCTATTTGTGTTGAAATTCCATATTAAAAGTGCAATGTTCATTTTTGTAAAGTAAGAATCATTAAATAGTACTGAAGCATCTATTACTGAAGTCACTAGCACCACAGTGTTTAAAAACTTTTAACTCATAGTTCTATTTCTGGATACTTTTTTTTCCCTGTTCAAAATTTCAGAATTGTTCACAGCTGAAAGAGGAAACTGAAGCTAGCCTTTAAATCATTGTCTGTGTAGATGAGAGATGTCTAAATTTTGAAGATCTAAGCAGGCAAGAAGAGTACAGTAAGTGTATGAAGCCCATTTGATTACAGAGGGTCAGACTAGCCTCTGTTTGATCAAGTGTTATACATTCTCCTAAAATAATCTTTAAACTTGTGGAAACTTTCAATACATTATAGTATTTAGAATATAGAGCATAATCATTCAGCTCTTATACTGAGTTGCCCTTGCAGAATTCCTGTCTCAAAATGTCTTCTATTAAGATTTCATATTAGCTATAACAGCATATTGGAAGAATCCTCCTTGTTTCATCACTCGTCCTAAGAAACAGGTCTCAGCATAGTAAAATTGTTTCCAACGGTCCCAGCCCAAGTCTGAGTTCTTGATTTATTTTCCAAATACTGTTATTTTATCATTTCTCTCATTGTTAGATCATCTTCCCCCAACGTCTGTCTGAAGGGAGGTTTATTTGAAAACCTTACCTGTTATGAGACATAATCACGTTCATATTCAACGCTGGTATAAACCAGCTGGAGTCAGTAGACAGGCACTGAGATGAATTTGATACTTTGTGTTTACATTAATTGTTTCACCATTTGAAACAAATGTTTATTTAAAGCTGATTGAGGTAAGTGCTGACACAGTGTGCCATTTATATCATCAGTGCCTTTGCCACTCCATCTCAGCAGGTTTTACTTTGAAGAAGCAAAAATAGCTTCATCAGACACAGAAAGAAAATCTTAAAGCTCTGGTTAATCAGCAGCAGTCTGTGAAGAAAACAGCAAAGTAATGAGATCTCCACTTCTGAATAATTTTACTTGGGAAGCAGTGAGATTCCAGCATAAATTATTTCTGAGCATCTAGCTCAGTTTTCAGCTAGAATGAATCAATCAAGTACTGAGGCTAAATTCACAGCTCTTCATGGCATACTCTTTAGGGTAGGATGTAGAAGGATTAAAAAAGAAAATTTTTTTAAGGCACTGAAATAATATTTTTCCTACAGAGGAGATCCATTACTTGTACAACAGAAATCAGTTACTGACATAGGGACTTTAATAAACCTTATGTTCTCAATATTCCAAATACAAGTAATCAACACATGGGAACACATATTGAGATACTCAGCATCTAAACACATTTAGACAACCTTTGCCTTTCTTTTTCCCCCCTTCTCTCAATCTAGCAAACACAATTGTCAGAACCTGCAGCACCAAGAGTATTTCTAAGATCACATATCTACTTCACCCATAACCAGACTGCAAATATGGAAAAAAAAAAAAGCAAAATCTAATCTGTTAAAAAAGGAATCTTAACTAGATTACTGTGGCCATTTATGCTAACAATAAATTTTGTATTATTTAACAAGATGGACAATTAACACAGTGAAGCAATGCTACGTGCTCAGTGTGTGGTAGGCAGGGAAGTAGTATTCTCCCCCCTCCTCCCTCAGATCTCACAAAAATGAACCAGTTTCTAAAACCCATGCACTGCAGTAAAGCAAGGCTTTCCAAACTCTCCATTAACCAAATCCCAAAGAGTTACTCATAAGCACCTTGGATCGGGAATGTTATTTGCCTGGCTAATTTTCCAAGATTGACAGCGCCATTAACATCAGCTATCCTACAGAAATTACAGGCAAAACCAACCACATAAAATCATTCCACATTTGACTTGCAAACAGGGCAGCATGTGAATGCTGTAACTTTTGATAGATGTACATAACACCGGGAACCACAAAAGTACCAAGCTTATTTAAAAGGGGCCTAGGAGATCAAAAATTTTGAATTAGATCATAAATTTTGAATTATGGTAAAAAAAAAATGATATGTGAGATGCAAAGCTATCCTGTACAGTGAAAACACTCCAAGTATCAGTATTTAGCAGGAGCACCCTACAAGGCTCTCTACTGCATATCTTCCACATTAGCATAGGTATACAGTATTTAAAGTATATGTTTGTACTTCTGAAGAACACCACCCAGATTTCCTGTTTTTTAATGAGTAGAAATTAATTTTACCTAGGAAGGATTAAATGTATATTTAATAAAAAACTAAAATGTCTTTGGAATACAATTGTTATTTTCATAGTATTTTATAATTTCTAAGTATTTTTGTAAATACAAAGTACTTCTCTTAAAAGTCAACAAATTTAAAATGTTATCAATGCAAAATATTTACAGATTTATCTGTTTCACTTGATAAACTGAGAACTTTTTAAATGCAAACATGTAACTACAAAGTAGCTATTGACAATTATGAAAGATGAAGAGACAGAGGAGTAAGCAGAGAGAAACACAGAAAAAATAGGCGAAGAAAACATCTGTATAAAGGTAATACACAGGCACCTGATGATTTTGAAACCATATAATTTTTAACATATTTTGACCATGTACAAAAGTAGGGAGGAAAATGTCACAGTTAAATACATGAAATATTATTTTATCTACATTGCGGGGTGGGTAGGGGTGTTACTCAATGCTGGAAAGTGATTTAATTTTTGCAAAGAACTTTTAATAGGTACTCACAGATGTCTGATACGAATTATTACCTGTCCACAAAGAAGCCAAATGTGAACTGAAAATGCTTATGGAATTTATATTCCAGCAAAACTTATGAGCTTTTGGGGAATAACATCAGTCCTGGCGGCTTCCTGCTGCTGAGCTCCTAGGTGCCATTTCCATTACCTCAGACAAATGAAAACATCCCTGGACAAAACACAGGTCCCAGGGGAATTACACAACACAACTGTCTAAGGTGGTGGGATGTGAACAGCCTGGCAAAAAGGGGAAGCCACCACCATCATTTACTGTGTGAGTATATCATGTCAAAACAAAACGCAGACTGGTGCAATCTCAGTGAAAAAGAATCGGTGTTACACAGCGTCTTCAATTAACCTCTATTAAAAGGTAAAAACATGACCAAAAATTCAATTTTTTTTGCAGGAATAAGTCTTGTGTGCACTGGTTATTCGTACAAAGTTCCTAAAGAAGCACTATTCTTAAAATTCAGTCTTCTCAAAAGGATTACTGATGAACAGAAGTATATGGTTCAAACTGACTTAATCCTTTAAAATCACCTAAAAAAAGGGAATACTCAAGAGTATTTTCAATGAAACTTTTCTTGGAGCTTTTAAGCCAGGTGCAAGTCTTGTACCAGACAGGCATTGTTTATCAGCTGACGCATGTTACTCAGCATAATTTAAAAAAAAATTATTTCCTTTCTGTACAAGAGGGACATTGAAGTGCTGGAGCGTGTCCAGAGGAGAGCTACCAAGCTGGTGAGGGGTCTGGACACCAAGCCATATGAGGAGAGGCTGAGGGAACTGGGCATATTTAGCTTGGAGAAGAGGAGGCTGAGGGGAGACCTCATTGCCCTCTACAACTACCTGAAAGGAGGTTGTGGAGAGGTGGGTGTTGGCCTCTTCTCCCAGGTGAATAATGACAGGACCAGAGGAAATGGTCTGAAGTTGCAGCAGGGGAGGTTTAGATTAGGTATTAGGAAGAATTACTTTACTGAAAGAGTGGTCAGGCAGTGGAACAGCCTGCCCAGGGAGGTGGTTGAGCCACCATCCCTAGAGATATTTAAGAAACGTCTAGATTTGGCACTTAAGGGCATGCTCTAGTGACAGAGATTGTAGCGGGGTTTTTTTCTGTGTGTATGGTTGGACTCGATGATCTCAAAGGTCCCTTCCAACCATGAAGATTCTATGATTCGTGATTGTTGCTGCCTTCAAATGCCTTGTACTGAAAGTGAAATCAAGCCAGCCACTGAGTAAAATGGCCTATTCTTTAACCACTTTTAGCTAAGTGACTCTTTTCACAGCAAATACATGACAGAATTACTTTCAGATCATAGTGCAAAAAAATTGTTTGGTTTAAATCAGGATTTTCCATTTGCACAGCATTAAATATTTTCTGTGAGAAAATTTCATGGGCATATATATTTACATCTTCTGCAAACAAATATTTGCATGTGCACTTCAGCAGCATGTATTGTTTGCTGTGAGAATGTTTTGAGAATATCATAACTATACAGCCAACAAAGCTGAGGACAAGAGCACACAAAGTCTTTACAGAAGTAACATAGGTAGTAACCTGCATGAATAATCCCATATTTACACAGTTCTTGCATTTCCAATTTTACTAAACTACCCTTGATCCTCCGTTCTAAGCCATCTGAGATGTATTGGTCTAATCCAGTATAGTAATTCTTATGCTCCTACATAAATGACAGGCAAAGAGTAACAACTTCAATTCCTATATGTAGTTACAATTTAGAACATATTTCTTAGTGTGAATTACTGAGGCTAAACCACTAGACTAACCTGACTCTCTAGATAGAAAAAGGAGTGGAAGTAGTATGGGAACACCAACAACATGAGTGCTCATGGCAGTATGAGTTTACTCAAAAAAAGCTATAGTTTCTGTAACAACAAAGATTTTTAACAGAATGCAGGACATAACATTCTTTGTTTCAAAACTGATATTTCTGCCATAATAAGAATAGCTGCATGGATCACATTTCTACTAAGAGTGTGATCGCTTAAGTTCCAAAATGAACAGCCAGTACAGGATCAGGTCTGATTTGGGTCTGAATTGGGTCCAAAGCCAAAGAAACCTGAAGTTAACTGGAAAGCCCTGAAGCATGGATTATTTTATACTGTGTTTTACTCACTGCTGCAGTTATTTCCTTTACAGGAGAACGAAAGCTACCTGAAGTTCTATTCTTCTCTTGACAAGGTGGTATTTTGAGGTTTTGGGTTTTTTTGGGGGGTGGGAAGGGGTGGTTTGTTTTGGTTGGGGTTTTTGTGTATTTTGTTTTAAATTCAAGGTACAAAAATTTAGAAGTTGTGGAGCCCCTTGGCCAGCACTCCTGAAGTTGTGAGCCAGCTCTTAAGAGTTCTGTTGCTGTACTCTGACAGCACCATGCCTTCCAACAGCACAAATCGGAGCAGGGACTATCCACATGGAAGTAAAAGTCCCCTACAGGTAATTATTCTGATATCTGGAAAATCGAGCAAAACAATGGCCTCACTGCACAATACATTATGAGCATGGTACATATGCAAACTTAAATGGGAAGTCCAAAAAAGTTTTCAATGCACATTTAAACTGACAGAGTTGTGATCTTTTATCTTTTCCTCATGTGGAGACAGTTCAGATATTTCTGAAAGACACCTTTTGCTTCTCATTCAGCTTTGCCCTTCTTTCAGGCATGCCAACTTCCTTGTGGGTTTTCTCAAGTAACTTTTTACAACTGATAGATATTCACTGTCATAATCCTCAATGATTTTTTCATTGAGAAGACTGAAATTTTTGCTCAAAATTATATAAAATCTAACGTTTGTAACTATGAGTATCTCTACTGAAGGCAATGAGACCAGTCAATGAGTAAGGTGGTATTTCTCATAACAAAAGAAAATCAAAACCTAAATATAGTATACAAAAGTCATTGTGTTGACTCTGTATCTGTTTTGGAATCTAAGTTGAAGTTTTGTGCACAACTTCAATTACAAAGGTTGCAAACTAATACAAAGACAGACGTGCTTTTGCTGCTGCATTCCAAAACGTCATCAGAAAATTCAAATCTTAATAGTCTAGTAATTCCTTTTTGAAAATGTGATATTCTACAGCAAAGTTCCAGAACACTGGAGTGATTACTTTATTGTTTCCCAGAATTCTAACTAAATATGATCTAGGATTTGAGCAATTTTAGCAAACCTTTCCTAAAAAAACCCCACAACACTGCCCATCAATCTTCTGTTGTTCTATATCATATGCAATCTTTGTGCAAAGTTCATAAAACGCTCAACTTGAAATTCTGAGAAGGAGTCTACATCAGCCATATTTCTCATACTGAATTTATCATTCCAACAACTCACACTTTATTGAATTATAAGGAAGAGAAAGCAGCTAAAGTGCTATTTAAGATATACCACAAAACCTCAGGCCTTCGCAAGCTGGGGTAGCAAGGAGGGGAAGGAGGTAGAAAAAATTTTATCCCCAGTAATATCTTGTACTATCTCAAGTACCTGGTCACAGAAAATGACGATCAGGTAAACAGAAAGTAAGAGGAAGAAACAAAAATGACATCCTACATTAGGAGAAGGCTGTTATGAGTGAGCCAAATGTAGCTCTAGGACCATTGCATCTTAGCTAATCATAATTTACAACTTGCTCCAATTTAGGGGAATGAAATATCTGCAAACATTTTTTTTTGTGTAATTTTATTCATCACTGCACACATCTATCTTAAAGAAAATGTGACCTTAAATCCACGAATAAAACATATGCTACTCATTCTATTCCTTTGGGTACCTGTATTAGCTAGAAAATTTCTCCATTATCCCGCTGTATTTCAAGGCAAATGCCTAAACCTTTAAAATCCCTCATTAGTTTTCAGCAGTTGAACATCTGGAATTCTGATAAACTTTTCTGAAGAGGAAAAAACTATTTCTTTTTTTAGTAAGAAAAACATCATTTAAGCTGTAACTTGCATAGTCCCTAGAACCTTTAGTGTTTTTGCAAAGTGGGATTTTTATCTAAGAGAGACTCACTGTACTTTACCTTCAGACTACAACTGAATGGTTTCTGCTAAAGGACCTGTGATAGGGCAGTCGGTCAGTTTCTGTGGTAAGAAATAGTTCACCCTAGAGATCAGCAATAATACCAAAAATAATTTTAACATATATAATGCCAACCACTAGAAAAGCACCCTGACAAAGGAACACAGGCTGTTCCTTGCTCATCAGGACCATGTTTTCAGCTAGGTGAGAAAGTAATTGAAGCTAGAAAGGCTTAAGTTTTCAAAAAATGTTGTCCTTAGAACAAGTACTAGAAAATGCTTTCCTTAATATAAGCTGTCATTTCGTACTGGAAAACCATATAATTTCACATTCTGATCAATTAACGGATTTCCCACTGCATAGAAGTCTCTGCATCTTAAACAATCCATTTCCTCAACACTTACCAAATTGCTCTAATCCTCATATGCTTTGCAACAGTTTAAAACAAAGACCTTTGTAAAATTGTGTGTGCAATGCCTCTATAATTGGGAACCTTTACTCCAGTCTCTTGTGTACTCTGGGTGATTTTTGCTGACTTGTGGTGGTGGGTAAATAATCTGTATTTCTTCCATCCTTTACTGCAAGAAAAGAATAATGTGCACAATCCTTTGCTGTGATCTATGCTCTCAGATACTTCATTCAGAGTGAGAGATGGTTTTAATTATTTAAGATACTGTAGAAACTATTTCAGCAAATTGATGAGTTAATATTACAAGAACTCCTTAATTTGCATTTTTTTCAATACCTGCACAAAGAACATCATCATCTCCCTGCTGTTGGCCTAGGTGTGCCATAGAGAACAGAACAACCACAAAACATGCAAGTTGGTTGTTATCATTTAGATAGAGACAAAATGTGCAAATACCAAATACTAGATGAGCTATATCCTTTACTGTAGGAAAAAGGAATTTCTAGGGGTGCTTCCTGGCCTTCTAGTTACTGACACAAACCTGGACACTGACCACAAAAAACTAAAGGAGTCATATTTTTTCCAGGGAACGTTAGACCATTACATCCCAGACAACCTTCCCGCATTGCTTCTGGAAGACAGACAGAAGGCAGGCATTTTGATGTTATAAAAATAATTAAATAAATAGCTTTCCACAAAGACACTTGTCCTATGTTCTACTAAGACTGCCTTCATTATCTTATACTGGTGAAGCAGCCTGAGCAGGGGAAGACTTGAGTTTCGATAATGGATCTTTTGGTTGTTAGGACCTTAAACACAATCATGTTTGTTTCTTCACACACCTTTCTAACAGTTTCAACTAAAAAGGAAATAATTAATTCACCTGGGACCAGATCTGAAATTATCACATCAAAGGAACTGATCTGAAAGTTAAGAGTACATTAAACAGTTGTATTTTCTGGAAAGATAACTGGAATGACTATCAACAAATAAGCACCTTCTTGAGACTTACTACTGAGAAAGACACCAGTTGGAAGCTCACCAATAAATGAATACTGTTGGAAAGACAGAACACACGGTACATAAATCTGAGATGTATGATGGTTTTGCGACATTAGTACAAGAGTCATATTTGTAAGCTTTTTTCTGCTTGTCTCAATATTGATAGTCTGCTGCTGTAACTGCTTCTAAAACATATAAACCTAGAAGCTGACCGAGTATTAACTGAAAGCTTAATGGTGTAAAACAGAAAGCTGTTTCCTCATTTCTCATTGCTCCCTGAAGGACGATGATTCTTCTTCCCTCTTACTTCAGAAGCTGAAATCTCTCTGTTCATTTGTTATGATTTCCCGGGAGATCAAGGGAGACAGAAATTACAGTCATGACCGCAGCTCTCAATGTTTTCTTTGTAACCACAGCATCTCAGATTTCAGATTTGTTTTTTAATGCTTGCTAGTGACCCACATCAATGCAGTTCAAAGAAAACATAATTATATAAAAGTCAGTGCAGAGCCCAAATTAAATATCTCATAATTGATCTGAATGACAGGTCTATCTATAGCAGAAGGCCTGAATTGTAAGGCTTACTTTTGCTTAAACTAATGGTAGGCTCCTCTGTGGTCTCAGTTTCACTCTTTATTTTTTAAATTAGAAGATCAAAATACACTAGTTAGCAAAGATGTTTTGTATCACAATAATCTCTGAAATTACTCCCCTAACTTGATAAATTAAGAGTGAATATTTTTGCTTTAAAAAAAAAAAAACCCACACTAATTTTATCACTTTGCTATGAGAACTGCTAGCTAGATGGGCAGTAAATTCATAATTAGAAAAAAAAAAAAGCTCAAGTAACAGCAGGATTGAAAGACTTAAAATACTGTCTTGCTGGCTGCACACATGCCACAAACCAAAAAGTATGACTGGCTTAAACTAGTATATATATCATGGTCACTCACCTTTAATTTCCATGGTTTGGGAAAACTTTTAAACTTGTTTCTACATGACAACACTCAACGTAATTGCAAAGATGGTGACAATTATCATGAGCACAGGACAGCAGAGCAGTAGAACTACTTTTGCATACTAAAGTCAAACTTTACAAAGTAGCATAGAAATGTTTTCCTCAGCAGTAGTTAATCACAGGTCAGTTTGTTTCAAGCTAGATTTTGGTGCCTTGAGTGCAACACAGACGCTGCAGTTGCTACTCAAACTCCACTTAATTTCAGTGTAAAAATTATTTTAAAAGCTGGAACTACTCAAGGTCATAACCTAAGCAGAACTTCGGCCCTTCTACTTTAACCATTACTGGACCACATATCACAAGAAGAAAGATGTCGTCATATCACATCTGTTACCAGAACAGTTAGCAAAATCCTGTGAACGAGCAAGGTTGGCGAACTGTAGCAGCCAGCCCTGTAATACTGCCACAGCAAATAAGAACATAATAAACTTCTACCTGAAAGAAATACTTGGCATCTTCAAAAGATCTAACATAAGAAATCTATTCCAGTTAAACAGATCAGCTCAGCAAGAAAGCGTAGCTCTACCAAGGTTATCCATGCCACTTGACTGATTTCTGATGTCCTCTAGGATTTAAGGAACATTGTATCTACATAAACCGATGCAGTATTATACCAAACCATCTCATCTACCTCAGTTACTTCAAGTTAGGGATGTGCTAGCTGAAGGACAATGCCATGCTAATGCAGTTCAACAGCTGTCAGTATTCAAGCCAGCTGGAACAGACGTAGCACTTGTATCCAAGGAAAGCATCCGCTTATACCAAGTCGAACAGAACACAAATGCATAATCCATAAAGTGACACGGAAATCCATCCTCAAAGTGAGCTAAATATGGGCTTCTGCATTCCTGCTCTCTTTTGTAAGGGATGTTTATTTCAGCCTTTTCCCTTGTGCCAGCACAGGCATGTACAGTTACCTAATTTGGCAGTGGAAAACTAAATCTTCACCAAACAAGACAGGTTTTCTGAAAAGCACAATCACAGTACTGCATATGCATCAGTGTCAGACCAGCAGTAGGTTGGAAACCCCTGATCACAGATGGCCAGGTTTTGCCTGCATCTTCCTTGGAAGGATAGCCTGAGTTCTTACTGGTTTGCCTATTTTATAGTCCACTTGTACTTCAGTAGAACCAAAACCCATACCTGTGTAGTGCTCTCCCTCATTTTAAAATGCATTATTGAATGCCACAGATTCTCTGGTAGGATCACTAAACCTTTTTAATAGGTCATGTTTAGCACATGTGAAAGTATATGTTCCTGATTTGCTAAGTGGACAGATTAGACAAAGTGTTACTATGAAACCTAACTAAGCTTTCTCTGGCTAGTGAACGCTTAGAACAGCCTACAAAATTGATTTAACATTAACCTCAAGAAACTATAACTGCAGCTGATTTAATCAGAATTCTTGCTAGTACAGCTGCTCGTCTACACACACTTACAGGCCAAGAAATCACATACTAATGAGTCATTACAAAACCTCTTCTGGAAATGACTCTGGCTGACAAAAAGCAAACAAAAGCCAAAACCCAATTCTGTTTAGGGTCACACAGAATCACAGAATGGTAGGGGTTGGAAGGAACCTCTGGAGATCATCTAGTCCAGCCCCCTGCCAGAACAGGGTCACCCACAGCAGGTGGCACAGGAACGCCCCCAGGAGGGTTTGGAATGTCTCCAGAGACGGAGACTCCACCACCTCCCTGGGCAGCCTGGGCCAGGGCTCTGCCACCCTCAAAGGAAAGAAGTTCCTCCTCATGTTGAGATGGAACTTCCTATGTTCAAGTTGGTGCCCGCTACCCCTTGTCCTGTCACTGGGCACCACTGGAAAAAGACTGGCCCCATCCTCCTGACATCCACCCTTTAAGTGTTTATAAGCATTGATAAGATCCCTCCTCAGCCGTCTTTTTTCCAGACTAAAAAGATCCAAAAAGATCCAATCCCTCAGCCTTTCTTCATGAGAGAGGTGTTCCAGTCCCCTCATCATCTTGGTAGCCCTTTGCTGTCCCCTCTCCAGCAGTTCCCTGTCCTTCTTGAACCAGGGAGCCCAGAACTGGACACAGTACCCCAAGATGCAGCCTCACCAGGGCAGAGCAGAGGGGGAGGATGACCTCCCTCCACCTGCTGGCCACACTCTTCTTGATGCAGCCCAGGAGACCATTGACCTTCTTGGCCACAAGGGCCCATTGCTGGCTCATGGTCATCCTGTTGTCCACCAGGACTCCCAGGTCTCTTTCCACAGAGCTGCTCTCCAGCAGGTCAGCCCCCAACCTGTACTGGTGCAGGGGGTTATTCCTCCCCAGGTACAGCACCCTACACTTGCCCTTATTGAATTTCATACGGTTTCTCTCCGCCCAGCTCTCCAGCCTGTCCAGGTCTCTCTGTATGGCGGCACAGCCTTCTGTGTCAGCCACCCCTCCCAGTTTTGTATCATCAGCAAACTATCCCTTCATCCAGGCCATTGATGAATATATTGAACAGGATTGGACCCAGTACTGACCCCTGGGGAACACCACTCGTCACTGACCTCCAACTAGACTCTGTGCCCCTAATCACGACCCTCTGAGCTCTGTCTTTTAACCAGTTTTCAATCCACCCCACTGTCCATTCATCCAACCCACGCTTCCTAAGCTTCCCTATGAGGATGCTGTGGGAGACTGTGCCGAACGCCTTGCTGAAGTCAAGGTAGACAACATCCACTGCCCTCCCCTCATCTATCCATCCAGTCATGCCATCATAGAAGGCTGTCAGATTAGTCAGACATGATTTCCCCTTGGTGAATCCATGTTCACTACTTCTGATAGCTTTCTTTTCCTCCACATGCCTTGAGATGATGCCCAGAACGACCTGTTCCATCATCTTTCCAGGATGGAGGTGAGGCTGACCGGCCTGTAGTTCCCTGGGTCCTCCTTCTTGCCCTTTTTGAAGACTGGAGTGACATTGGCTTTCCTCCAGTCCTCAGGCATCTCACAAAAGGGTCCTCTCAAAAAAGCTAGCATATAAAGATTAAAAAGGTTCATGTGAATGACAAAAGAATTTAATTTCTGCCTTACTTTCAGCCTGCTGCAAACAAAGCTTTCTTCTTGTTTATCAAGGAAGATTTCACACTTAGGTCTGTAGCTTTGCTGCTGTATTTCATCCCTGTCATATACTATACAGAATACACATTTGCCTTCCACCCATAATTTAATCAAGCTTAGAACTGCAACAGTTTTGCATTCCCACATGTAGACATTTGTGAGCTCTAGTTGCTAAAACTGACAAAATTAAATTATTCTTGTTATCTTTTGCATTGTTTTCTCATTTCCATAATATAATCGCGGAGATCAGAATCAGGCCAAGTGATGCAAAGAAAGTGATTTCAATCTCATACAAAACCACACCACTTATCTCTATTACATTTGCATATAGATTTCAAACTGAAAAGAGAAAGAAGATGATGTATAGTAGCTTTCCAAAGACTACTGGACTTGGTCTCTTTCCTTGTGCTATCTTGATCTACACAGAACGACTGATGTTTTAGCAACTTTTATTTTACGTTTCTTAGGACTTAAATATTGTTCAAATGATATTTTATACACAGAAGATTATCTATTTGAGCAAAGACTTCAAAATCAGGCCTTTCTGATGATATTTTTACTATACTGAAAAGGAAGCTAGAAAGACAAGAATTGTTATATTACCTTGATTATGCCTATGATTAGCTCAGTCTTGCCTCCGATGCTGGCCAGCATGAGCGATTGATTGCAAAAGAGTAAGAATTTTGAACCCACTTTGCACACAAACCAGGGCGTTATTGTGTTAGGCTCCAAGTCTTCATTTGCCATATAGGTGAAAGGTATACAATACATTCTTAAAAAAAAAAACCCCAACATTAATGTAGTATGAAGCATACTGAAATATATAAAAAGGTAAAATTTAATTCTATAGTTAAACCCCAAAAAACCTAAAAAAACTCATCTCCTATGTCAGTTTAGGAGTGGCTGTCTTCCAGAGGGCTCTAAAGTCTACTTCTCAACTATTTACCAATTCTGCTTCTAGATACTGGGAGCAATATTTTACAGATCAGAAGATGGACTGGGAGCCTACTGAAGAGAGACAGGATAACGGTATATAGTATTTGTGGTAGAAGAGAATGCTATGGTAGACTTAACAGCCCCTGCAGAACCCAGTCTGTTGATAAGAATGAACACAGACCACCCATGGCTGAAAAGAACTGAGGAAGGCTTCAGAGAAGACTGTTCATAGGAAGTACCTGTATTAGAAAAGGCAGTCCTTTCTAAACTAAAAAGTGGAGTTGTACAACAAAGACTGCATTTCTGTGCATGTTTTTGAGCCTCCTTTAGGCTATAACCACGGTAACACAAAACTAACAAGTTCTCAGACCTAACTTAGGAGAAAGATATCTACATTATTGTCTTGGTGAAGTCAACACTAGGAGCTCAAATAATGAACTTTTTTCAAAACCGCTTTAAGTGCTAGTTTTTGTGAAAGCCATTGTGCCGTGAAGACTTTAGTCCTCCTTTTCCATGATGCTTGAAGGTTATTCCCAGTTCCTACACATGAATTGCCTATAAAAGTATGACCCCATTTTAAGACACCAGAGCAACTGAATTTATTTCAGTTCTCTACTTTCAGTTATAGTAAGACCTACACTAGATTTCATGTTACATTGTAGTATACTATATTTGGATGTATTTACCATGTTCTGTAACTCAGTCTTTCAACTTGATAAAACAGAGAGAAGACCACAGAATTGGAAAAATGTATTATTTTGATATTACAAGTGAATTCAGAGTGCATACAAGCAAAAGGAGGGTAAAGGAAAACATGATAAAGGTGAGCATCTTAATGATATGTAAAAGATGCTAGTTCTACATAATAATGTGACCACTTACACTTTTAAAATAAGATGTTTCTAGAGAATTCTTGTGGCAGCCAGGAAGATCCCTGCTGCAGGTCACGCAAAACAGTAAAAGAAAAAAGTAAACAAAACCTGGCACAGCTTGTCCTAGTGAAAGGAGATGGGAACATTTTGCACAGAGATTACATTTTTATTTAATTAAAACTTCAGCGGTGCTCATGGCATTAGACCATTTAATTAATTTACTGGAAGATTAGTTTCAATGCTATGCCTTTTAATAGAAACTTAACCTGGAAGTCAGAATTTCTGAAATGAGCGAGACAACTTGCATATTTCAAATACCAAATTAACTCTTTTTTAATGAAGTATATACATAAATCTAAAACAATCTCATAAAAATCTATTGGAAGTAGAAACAGTCTGCGTTAGTCAGTGGAAAAAGAGTTACTGTTAAAAGTAAAGCTGATAGACTAATGTTTTTCCTATTCTTCAGTGTTTTGACATGAAAAAAATCCATTGCAGATCCCAATGAAAGCAAGACTTTACAAGTGTTCATGAAAGGGAACTCTTGTCCTAGAAACACCTGGTTTGCAGTCAAGGTATTCACTGATGAAGTCAGATGCAAATCCTTGCTAGCTAGATGCAAATCCTTGCTCCTAACATCCAAGCTGTTGGCCATCCAAACAGCATGTTTGCCTCAGTACTTCCTTGTTGATGGGATTTCATACATTAATAGATAGAGTCATGAGGCAACAAATACTAGGGGCTGCACCCCGAAAGCAAATAATTTAGAGATCAGAGCTCAAATGCAAAATGGTAAGTTTTTAAGTTCCAGTAGAGATTATATTTCTTATTGTGCTGTTGATAGTGTCTCTTTTTATTTTTTGCTCTCAGACAGTAATTTTAAAAAGAATGAACATGAATTGTGTTGTGTCCCACCATGGCTTTTGCACACAGAAGTTATGCAAAATACACTGTTGTCAAGATACACACAGTAAGAAGGAATGAAAAGAAGGACATTTGGCAAAAAGTCTCATTTGCAGAAGTTATGCATCCACTTCACATTCTCTTTGTTAATAAACACAGATAAAAGGACTTGACAACTGTGCAGGGTTCCTTTCCAGTAAGTGGAGGGCATATAAGAACGTACATAATTTTTAAATTTTCTGTCTGAGAAAATGTACAGAATATCAAGTCTTTGTACTTGCTAGTTCACTCTTAAATACATTCCATACCCAGTAATCGCAAAATAGTGTCAAAGGAAAAAAAACACAACACACAAAACTTTAATGCTGTTCATTATCTATGTCCAAGAAGTGTTTCCAGAGTACAAGTATTTTTCAACACTTTTTATTTTAGTCTCCTGACTGAAAATTTAATTTCTCTTGGTCCTGTGATATCAGTCTTGGAAGATGATGCCTAATGACACCATTCTGATGTTAAGAAACCAGAAAAACCCTGTGATTTGATAACAGCACAAAGAACAGCTATCTTATTTCAGCTCATGACCTATGATTAGTTCTGCACCTCTTCTATATTACGGAGTTAAATTAAATGGTAAGTAAATATATTTCTTAGTAAATTTTAATATCAAATGACAACTACATGATGCATAAATAATACCAATATGTCTTAACCAAGTAAATGAACGGTGTACCAATGCCATAGCATGTAACTGTTTGTAATGGCAATTATTATCAAGCATAGTAAAAAAAAAAAAAATTAAAAAAAAAAAAATCTATCTCACCGAATTCAGAAAATAGGGAAATGGTGTAGATGCTATGTTCAGTTTCCCAGCCAGCTTAGGACAGCCACTGTCACTCTGCTGTATGGTAGCTTACCTCAGAAGAGAACCTTTCATATCAGAAGGAAGACAGAATCAGGTACAAAGAAAATATGATTAAATAAATATACAAATCAGAATTAATATCATGTTAAGCTAGTTTAGGTTTGAAATGAAAGTCAGATAATTCTAAGTTATGTTTCTTGTAATTAGAAATTGCATTTCCCTATCTCTGTCCTGAGACTGGATAGCACCCGCTTGCAGGAGTTTCATAGTGAACAGATGAGCTACTTCTGCTCTAAAATCCACCTGTGAACTCCAAATACATAAGGCAATATTATGTCTTATTTGCTGAACTTTGCTGGGGTGCAGAGGAGACTGAAATGTACTGTTTCAGTAACAGCTGATACGACTTAATCCAGCTTGAGTATTTACCCCACTTCAACCTTTGCAAGGCCAAACTCTTCTCTTCCTGGGAAGTAAGTACTGTGCATAAATGTGAAGTGATCATCTAGAGCAAAGTCTGAGAGTGTGGCTGGTATTTGTACAAAGGTATATTTGCAGAACAGAAAGGTTTCATGCTGCCTTCCTTTGCTCTGAACCTATGCTTTGTTCAGACCTGAGGAAGCAACCTGGATAAAAGTGAGTTTGCAAGATATGGGAAACACGTCTTTTATGATGCAAAGCACACAGCATTAATAAAAGCAGAATGGCCAGGTGGTAAATAAACTTAATGAGGAAATCATACATATCTTGACAATGCACAAAAACACATAATGAAAACCCCAACAGTCAGCCCACCTCTTTTAGCTAACATTAAGTCTGTTCTCATGAAGAACAAACCTTTAAAGCAAACTCTATATTAAAAGTTTTAAAATTCTGCTAGGTGAGCTAATGCTTTTTCAGTTCTCATTCCCTATCCTTTATAAAAGTCTGCATAAATTAACTTCATACTGTGTTCAACAAATACGCATAAGGATGATCAAAACAGTATATTTTATTTCTGCATAAGCTGCAGAATTCCCTCGATTACTTGGGCATTCTAAGCATTTGAAAATGAAAGATATTTCACCCATCTGCCCAAACAAGCGACAGAACCTTCGACACCAATGATCTAGGGAAGGGCACAACATAAATTAGGCAAGCTTGTTCCAATAAACTGACAAATTCCTTTTACAAAGCTGCTCAGCCCCAAATGGTATATAGTAACAAGCATAAGACGTACTTAATACCTCATCAACACAAGGAAATGCAACACTTTGTGTTCCATGTGTAAAGAAATAGTTAAATACTTACAACCATTCATTCCTTGGCCTTTTTACACTAGCACTTTCAAGAAAGGTGCTAATCTGTACTAAATCTTTGGGAGACTTGTGATGCACTTGTTCAGCAACCATACCATTTTACTTATATACTACTATTGTGACACAGCCAGTCTACTGCTCGTGGCCATAAGGAGCTACCCAGCTTTTCTAACCTTCACACATCCCCTAAAATCTGCTCTGATTTTGAATTTCAGAACTGTTCTTGCAATAGACAAATACTATGCCTTAGGGCCACTTGAAAATCATCTCCAAAAATACATTAGGTAATCTTAGGGCAGGAGTGTATATATTCTATTCTCTTCATAAACTTGAAACACAATAATCAGTTCACAATATGTAAATTAGGTCAAATTTTCAGATGTACTATAGTTTATCTTGGTTAAAAATATTTTTGTTTGTCTTAAATATGCTTCTTGCTGTTTCTGACTGCCTGCCTCTTCTTTGTACTCAGGGAGACAATCACTATTCACTCTCTCCAAACTAATATAATTTTTTTTAGACCTTCATCCTGCTCCCTCTAGTTGTCTCTTTTCCAGACTAAAGGGTGCTAACCTACCAAGCCTTCACAATTTAGGTTGGAAAAAAATAGGATGTACAAAGCTGGTCATAAATGAGACACTTAATACTGCAGTCCCTTGGAATTATCAGGGATCTTCATGCTAGAAAACTCTACAGCTACAAGACTACTGTTTTACCTAGGAAACAGTCACATAAATAAACAGCAACCTACTTAAAATGTAGTTGAAAGAAAAATGCAGAGCATAAACTTTTAAAATATCTGTTAAAACACTTCCTTGAAGTGTATACAGCTAAAATGTCACATCTTTGTATTTGGTTGACATTTCCTACTAAAGTAATTATTAAAGGGTTGACAAGCCTGTTAAAGCAGAGGGTAAGTAAACACTTTTTCTAAAATTGCAGATTGTATCATAAGAATGTCTAGATTTTAAATATATAACTTGATTATCGGAAAGCCTGTTTTTAGCAGCAAATATTCTGATGGCAATGGTGATAAAATAGCTTGCAATTTCTACTGTCATATTCCCTTGAATTGCTGACTTGCTACTTTTCCAGAGTGTATGCCTTTATGAAAGCCATTAGCAACAGACTGGGGAAAATTCCTTGGAGGAATAACCTGCCCCCAATCCCCCCACTCCAATTCTCGATTCAGAATTCAGTGAAGATACAATTTTAAAAAAAGGAAACTGAGTTGAGAAGGAGAAATGAGGAGTTATCTAAATGGCTTTAGATAAAAACACATTTCTGTTCGTTCTCAATTTCACAACTAAATGGTTTGTGACAAATGCTCAGCATAGATAAAAGTTCATAATCCTTTTAACAACAATTTGCCTGCTGTTCAAATCCATTCTATTTTGTGGTTAACTGAAGAGATTTCAGAAAGTATCAAAATCATAAGAAACTAATTACATTGTTTTGTTGACGCAACCCAATTTTTTATGTCACAGGGTGCGAAACTGCTAAAATACTAAAACTGGAAATTCAAGGAGGATGTCACACAGAAAAAGAACTCTGAAAAATAAATTAGGGCGTTCAATATCATCTTCTTTTTGTTAGCACAGGAGAAAGGAAGTATTTAGCACATAAATCTAACCTGGAACAAGTTTTTAGTCTTCAGTTAGCATTTAACCTGAACAATATTCTGCAGTTGAGAGGATCTTGCACCTATTGCACAGTTTGAGGTAGTTTTGCACCTATCACAGCTAACAGTTTCAAAAAAGGCATTCAAGTGCCTGCAGGAGATAAAAGCAAGGAATTTGGCAGTTTATCATTTGAAAAACACATCTCTCTCTGATAGTACAAACTAAAAATGTTTCAGTGGAGGAGAATACTATGTCTTATCAGAAAAAAGTTAACCTCGCTTAAATTCTGAGTCAGCAAGTCACTGAGATTTCTGCCAAATTCATATGTTCACATTCATTATACCTCCTTATTATCTTGTTGAATTACATTCTTAATGGAATTAAGGATTTAAATAATCAGTAAGTTTTTAAAACTAAACACCTAGTGAGAACATCTTAAATGAAGAACTTGTAGAACATACAGCTTTAAATGCTGAAATCTTTCTTCAAAAAAACAAAAAGGAAAGAATCATATAATAGAGAGTATTTGGGTGGTACAGGATAGTAAGTAATTAGTTAACAACTTCCTTTTTTTTTCATCCTCAATAAACAAACAAATCTACCAAGAAAGGCAATTAGCAAGATCACCCTAACAAAAGAAAAGTAGCCACAAATACCTTCATATGTATTTTTTCCCATCAATAAAATAAAAAGGAAATAAAGAAGCTGCTCAATTTTAGACTTTAGGTTTGCTTCATTACACAATGTGTTAATTATGTCTCATCTCTCTAATATTATTTTCTCAGAGGTTTCTGTTTTAGCAGATAATGAAGTCTGTTTCATGAATCTCATTAAACTTTTTCATAACCTATTACAGCAAATTTTTCAGCAGATAGGTGGCATATGGCTTCTGTATGGACTAATACTTAACGAATTCTGTTTTAATTAGCTTAATCCTTTCCCCCCTTCCCTGTACTAGTTAACAATCTATGAGATCAAATTTTCTTGAACCGATCACAGAATCATAGAATCATTATGGTTGGAAGAGACCTGCAAGATCATCAAGTCCAACTGTTAACCCAGCACTGCCAAGTCCACCACTAAACCATGTCCCTCAGCACCACGTTTACCCATCTTTTAAATACCTCCAAGGGTGGCGACTCAATCACTTCCCTGGGCAGCCTGTTCTAATGCTTCACAACCCTTTCGGTGAAGAAATTTTTCCTTATATCTATCCTAAACCTCCCCTGGCGCAGCTTGAGACCATTTGCTCTTGTCCTATCACTTGTTACTTGGGAGAAGAGACTGACCCCCCCCAGCTACACCCTCCTTTCAGACAATTGTAGAGAGTGATAAGTTCTCCCCTCAGTCTCCTTTCCTCCACACTGAACACCCCCAGCTCCCTCAGCTGCTCCTCACAGGACTTGTTCTCTAGACCCCTCATAGCTTTGTTGCCGTTCTCTGGACACACTCCAGCACCTCAATGTCTTTCCCCTGTTATTCAAAATTAATCTGAGAATCAAAGTTAATTTTTTACTAGAACATAATAAGGCACTGTTTATGGCAGTTATTCAATACTAAACTAATCTGAATTACAAAGGATTCTGAATTTTCCCCACTTGGATGTTCAAATGTAGGCAGCTTGATGTATGCTTGGGTATCTAAATTAATGATCTGGCTTTTTCAATATGCTAAGCAAAATTATTTTATTGCCTAGTAAGACTTAACTAATTAAATCTTGCACAAGCTTAATATTTTTAAAGGGTTATGAAAGTGGCAAATACTCAGTTTTCGTTTCCCAAATAGCTCACAAAAAGAAGAATGATATTTTAATGTTCTTGTATTAAAAAGTAACATAAGTGGCTTTATACTCCAATATAAATAAAACATTAAACAAAACAGTGAAACCACCCATAACATCAATGAAGTTGTCTTCTAAAAACAAAAACATCCAATTCAAATAAATAATGAAAGGCTTCAGCACAGTTTTTATGCATACAATATTTACTTATAGATCATCTAATTTCTTCCTAGGGCTAATGTGGAAACTGGAAGCTGCTACCATACACAATCAATAATCCCCCTAGAAGCTTAGTGTGAGATATAGGAGACATTGCCAAAAGTAGTCAGCCAGAAATTAAACTCATTTGGGTTTTTTGGTTAGGTTTGGTTTTGTTTTTTAAGGAGAAAGCAATACAAACATTTCCCAGCATTTATTGTTTAGCTTACTGACTCTTCCTTGTGAAGGATGATGTTCAAATTTTCTAAAGCTTTGTTTGACTGGCTTGACCTTATTAACACAATTTGAGCTTGCAGAAAAAACAACAAAACATTTCAGAGTTTATGATTTCTATGAAGTGTTTGTCACAACACAGAAGGCAAGTTCAGCTTATCAGTCTTTACTGCTATTAAACATGTTTTGGGCCCAGAAGAAGGTCGAGTCATTTTATCCACAGAGTAAGAAATTATCTGATTGCATCAGAAAGTGGAATTCCAATAAAAGATAACGTGATAAAAGGTACACACATTCTTCCTAGGAACAGCAAGAACCAGAAACGAGAAGATGCAAATACACAAGACACTGCACATTTTAACTAGTGCTGTTCTTTGACAACATGACAAACACACAATAAGTGAAACAATTTAACTGGACCTCTGAAATATCAACTGCAGAGTCCAGCCAATATTTTCCGGTTTGTGTTCTTGAAGTCAAGCCTAGAGAGCTACTCTTCTAGAAGTGATCCAGCCTGACTCATTAAAAAGATAACATTTTTAAAGAATAATCAGAGTGGTTCACCATAAAAAAGTTACACCAGGCACCCTCTAAGAATAAAAGCAAAATTCTGAAATTATGAATGGAAATTTAGCTCTAGTTCCATTTTTAGATACACTAATACAACTGTTTTAGGCATTCAAATAAAAGCAGTTTTCAGAGGTGAAAAGATGCAAAATCTGAAAATAAGTATTCAGACTGAATTTTTGTCCTTTGTTAGTATTAGAGCACTGTTGATGTCTGATGGAAAAATTACATTTCAATGATAATTACTTCCCTGTTATTCTATGGGTTATCTCAGTTCAAAGGTATTAGATATTTGCCCTTCTAAAGGCTAGCGACAGATTAAAACAACTCCTTGGTACTTTTAAAAGTTGCCTGGATCTCATGTTTACACAGTATTTGCATACCATGCTCACATCGTGTTTGTCCTCTGCCAGACAAATCTCTTGTGATACTATCATTGCTATGGTTTTATTCAGGAACCATTTTTTCACCTTGAAGTATTTCTACATTCATGGCCATTTTGCTGAATTTATGCCAAGTTGTTTAAATAAAGTTTTTTGCCTCCTCTGTGTTCCAAATCATAACTTATGTCTATCCAGCATGGACAGCACTGTGTTTAAAATGCAGAACTGTTTGTCTTCCCTATCTGCCTGTCTGCCCTCCTCTTCTTTTCATTCTCTAAAAAGCAGTACTGCTGCACAAAAGTACACAGTTCCAAAAACCCCCAAAAAGTAAAGAGCTACACAGACTTCAGGAAGACATGAAGTGAGGTAGAAGTTATCTCATAATCTCACTTTACAGAGAAGGGCCACTCATTTGGAATGGTTTACAATAACAAGTCACCAACTAAATCTTAATACTTTTCATTTCCCTGAGCAAAAGTCAAACATCTTTTGGAGTCCAAACGTCTTTCATAACGTTCTCAAATATCAGCACCATTGAAAACCCTTTATAAAATTGGTCATTCATCCAGTATAACTGAAAGGCTTCCCTTCTAGTTACTCATGTGATAGGACATCAATTGTATTGAACTTTGGGACATTTTAAACATTTCTCTCTATGATGTCATCTTAAGTAAAACATCTGGGCAGAGTTTAGAAAATCATAAAAGAAATTTTCAATTAAATCATGCCTTGTCACTAGCTTCTTGAAAGTGAGTAACCTTTCACGAAGGTTTTTAATGGAGATTTTGCTGAACCACTTAAGAAAATCATCTCAGAATGAACACTCACTATTTCTGTGGCAACCCATCATTTACGTGATTACCCAGAAGAGTATTGTAAACGTCTCACAGACAGAAGCTGGTAATGTATTCCAAAACAAGGAGCTTTTTACTGATGGCTGGCAGTGAAGTGTGTTCCTTGATACCTATTTTAACATCTACAAAAATAAAATTTTCCAAAATTGAAAGTAACAATCTAACTCACAAATCCATCATGTTCAAAGAATTCAGAACAATTTCTCAGCAGGTTTAAAAAGACACAGTGCTCCTACCTTACGTTAAAATATCTGACCTGTTAATACACTTCATTTATTCATTAAAAAAAAAAAATCATTAAAAAAATAAATCACATCTTTGTTTTATACCTGAATTTTCCACCTTCCCTACAGTCACTTAAATTTCCAACTGTATACGTGTTGAGTGGTAGATCTGCATTCACATTTAGTTTCCCTCACCACTGTATTATCCAGAAAAATAAATATTAAGCATGATTCGGAGAGCTTTAAAGCCCAACACAAGGGCAAATTCTTAGATTTGCTGACAAATTATTGCTTTAGTGTTATTTTCTCAAGTTTTAAACAGAAGCCGTGCATACCTCTTCTCTCTGCAAGGGAAACTCAAACCATAAAAGTGAAGGGAAATAATAACATGTGAGGCCTAAGAAGGTAACCTTTTACCTTGAAAGAGCTATAATCCTCAAAACCTGGCAATACTTGCAAGGGGAGAGAACTGCCAAAAATCAAGTTAGGCGACTACACCTACCACTTGATGCTAATTTCAATTCAGATTAAACGGCAAGCCCAAAAATCAAGAAGGGACAAGCATTTCAGAAAATCAGCACGAACCAGTAACCACTCAAAAGTACAAAGGACTAATCAGAAAAAGTCTTAAATTTAGTAACTGAGCAGTAAGTGTGTTTCATGCACTGGGCATGTACTGGTTCTATTTTGTTCTATTTTTTAAATAAAGGGGAATGGCCCCCTTTACTGGGAACCTTTATATGTTATATAAATCTAATAATTAAGAAATCTGTCCAAGGATGGACAGTGAATAAGAAGGAATACAGATAAGCGTACAGCTCTACACAGGAGGATCAAAAATCAGAGCCATTTTTATTTATCCAGTGAAACCAGGTCTGGAGTATCTACTACACTTCATTAAAACTGTTCACAGGACAAGAGCATGAGATGCCCTGCTGTTTCTGATTATTAGGACAAGGATAATAGCTATCTTCATCTTCTGTCGCTCACTTGGATGCTGCAATTATCCTGGCCTATAGGATTTGAAAAAGGATACCCATTCTTTCAGAAATCTGAAGCATAGTCTACCAGTCCGGATAAGTACGCTGCTTAAAAATTGACAGATCCAACCATAATTGTTCAATTTGCTGAGTAACAAAAAGATCTGAAGCTGAAAACATTTGACTCCTGCTTCGCTGTCTTTTATACACTCTACCAAGGAGCACAATAACAGATTGTATGCCCTCAACCTGAGCTTATGTGTTTTCCTGTAGTTACTCTCTAATTTAAATCTTTCACTTCTACCTGGTTTTCTACTAAGATCTAGAAAGATCTCAAGATATTTGTCAGCTTTAAAATAAGATTGCCTAGATTTCTAATGAACAAATAACAAAAATAAAGGTTAAGAGAGAGGAGAAAAAAAAAAAAGAAAATAAGATTTCAGACTGCTTTCCAGTGCTAATGAGGTAAAAAAATCAACCTACCTACAAACCGCAAAACATTTTGTTCCCTAAAGATATCATCCAGATACTGGATAAATCACCCACCTCTTATGATTTTTAACTTAGTAAAATTTTTAGCACTGGGTCACTAGGTATTTGATGACAGCTAACTAAATTAAGTGTGATGTTGTTGTCTTGCATGCAAACTCTGACAGTTGAGAGAAAAAAAAAAAGTACGTGAAAGTTGCTTTAATGATGCTATTTTTAACTCAATGTTTTCTAAATACAACCTGCCCTATATAGTCGATTTGACTGCAATTTATATTAATGAAACACTTCAACAACATACTGCTTTTTGATAAAAAAAGCTTGTAGTTAAGAGCATAAAAGTGTTTACAATGAAATTTCTGGTGGTGGCCTGGTGAAAGATGTGTTGGGCTGCACCCAATAACAACACTGACAGGTTTCCTCCCCCTTACGCTACAATAGAAATTACCTGTAATGGTGAAAAATGTTCTTAGATTACAAGTATTGTATTTTTTTTTCCCTGCTAAAGAAAGATAATTCTCATCCATACCAATAAAAAATCCCCTCCATAAATTATGGGCAGCCTCAAGCTAACTTCATGTACCATAAATACCAAATGAGAATACTAACTGTTAAGTACTAGATGTCTTCATGTCATAATCTATGGTAATCTGCTTTCCAGTTGTATGGTCCAACAAGTGGTTTAAAATCAATTTTATGAGGCTGCAATAGTGGTTTTGTACACTACAGTTCTTCAGTTCTTGATGGTAAGACGGATTTAGAAGCAATTGCTACTCTCTTGTAATGTAATACTGAAGCCAGGGTTTATGGGTATTAATTTGACTGTATATTTAGGAAGCTGAATTAAATCATATTTTTATTTTTAAGGATTTCATGTTTAATTAGCACATACCTTTTACTAAACTTAATTATAGGGACATACCATGTTTGCCTGCCTTTCAGAAATTGAGACTTGAAATGCCACACCATTAAAGAAGTTAGACTAAAGGTGCAACAGAAGATTAAGCATACTTGCTTTTTGGGAACCTTGCCAGTAAAATATTTTTCTTTACCAGTGCAACACTACTAATGGAAAAACAACACAACTTTATTCCCTTGATCAACTTCTACCTCCTAATAGCTTCAGATGCAGTTTAGTCATTCCTTCTTTGCTGACAGCAGGACAGTTAGTATAATCAATTCTCTTTTCTTTACACAAAGGACAGCTGCCTTACGATGAACAAGGCCTAGGTTTTTCTCTCTTACAAAAAAATATTCCTGACTCAAGTTTTTCACTTTTCATATAGGCTCCACAGTGACAGTGTCAGAAGCCAGGGCACAAAGTTAGACTGGAAAAATTAATTTCCCGCTGTGGATACTAAAAAATTAAAGTACACAATTAAATCATATTATAACTAAAAAAATGTATTTTCACAGCAGTGACATAACAGAACTTGCAGGTAATAATTCCCATACCTACTCCATTGCCTTAGTCTTCACTATACCTTGCTTTCTCTGCTTCTTTCATTCTCTACTTTAATTCCCTTACTTGGCTGCTTCCCAACAACACTGCAAAATTAGAGGTAATACATTGTGCTCCATTTCATTTCTGCTAACACAACAGCTGTAGTCACCTTCTGTAAAGCCAACTTGATCATTTTCTTGGATTCCCCAAATCTTTGAAAATTACCAGAAAAGGCTGGAATGTCTAATTAATGCCTTTTAGCATTAATGTCTGATATTTCCCCTTTCTTAACTCTGAAATCTTGCACATCTACAACTATTTCACACTTTTTTGCTCCTGGTTTGTTAACCGATATTCTAAAATGAACTGCTTTCTCAGTTCAGCCCATTTTTACTGTGTATTTGATATCTATGCTTGAACAGTGATAAACTGTTACAACTACATGCATAGAATACTGTGCCATGGTATCTCTTACTGATAAAACATTTAACTTCAAATGGCAGAATCATGAAAGAGTTACGCATGACATCTCAAATCAGTTTTCAGTAATCTCTCTGTGAACTGGAAGGTCTAAAAATAATTTCAAAAACATATTTAGATAGTGACTACTTAAGGGCAGACCAAGTCTCTAAGAAGGATTTTTTAAAACATTTGTTGCATTTTTGAGCAAATACCTTGAGTTTATTCTTTTATATATCCTTTCAATTATATGAGGCTCTTACTATATATGGCTGTGCCATTTATTATAGCTAGATCATTTGGCACAATCTCTGCTTTTCTATTCTGTTATCAATAGACAGAAATTTTTCTTCCTTGATTTTAATTTGCAGTTTATTTCTTTGCAAGGCAAAGAAAGCATTGACCCTGTATGGTTATAATTTACTGAGGATGAGAAAATGGAGGGAGTGAGGATGAATCATGACATCTGCTGTTCTTTCACTTAATAAGAGAAAACCTTTAGAAGCATAATTGGGCAACCCTTAGACAGAATGATCAGTGATCCTTCAGTATGTCTAATTAAATGTTTACTAAGCCCATCAATAAGAATTTGGATGCACAATAACCTGAAAAGAAGCAGCACATTGAGGTATCTGTAGAAAATAACATTAGTAATCTTTTCTTGCTTTCCTTCATAAGACAGATAAACTGCTGAGATAAATGCAGGAATTTCACTGAAACTGGGAAGAAATTTAATATTCCACCTGGGTTTCCCTAAGTCTGCTTTATGTGAGCAGGAAAATGGGAGTCACTGTCTGCAGGGTAAGCAGACTGGTTGCTGCTGACAACAGCACACTACAGCTGCTCTTAGCAGAAACCAGGATCCATGAATGCAATTATTCAGCTGTACTTGAATGGTTGACGACTGCCTGTGTAAGATCTTAAAGAACTTTCCATATTTGATTTGATAAAGATATTCCACTTTTACTTCTGTATGGAGCCATGTGTAACTGTAACAAGCTTAGCCTAGGCAGACCTAACTCCAGTTTCAAAGGTAGTTCTCAGGAATTTCTATGTGAATTTGGAAGTAAAATGATGCTTGTTACTCTATTTTGGTGGCCCAAAAAGTTATAGTTCAGAACTGGGAGAACGAAACAGAAGAGGAGAGTAAGAAAGATGTGAGATCTGAGGTTTGGATTAACTAAATTACCTGCAACTTGGATAAAATTGCTTTAGTCACTAAATCCTTTAATTGAAAGATAATCTGAACTGTGTTACTGTTTGAATTAATATAGTCAGATTATTCACAACTATTTTGAAAATATTTTGGACACGTCTCTATTTCAACTTTTCTGCTTTGCAAATCAGAAAATGGTTACTGCTTTCAGCTAACAAAAGAACAGACTTGGCTTCATTAAGATTAATGGGGTGGGTAAACAAAGAGCAATGAGCAGGGAGTTGTAGTGGCTCTCCACATTAGCACCAAAAGGTTTCCTTATTTGTGATCTTGTAATTTGGGAGTGCCCTACCACTGCATGTACTACTGGAGGTTTTCCTCCACTATACTGTTTACCTCAGCTAGGCTCTTTATCAGTGCAAGTCTCCTACTGTCTCAGATACAGCATATGCCTCCCAGAGAGGGAGTTCAAATAGCACAACAAAGCCCCAGCTTTGAGGAAGTACATTCCATTGTTACTTGAATGTGAAGGAAATGACAAAAGGAAGAAAATGTTTTTCATTATTTGTTCTTTACTATACCAAGAACTCATTTTTAATAATCTCAAGAGCTATTATTCAAAGGGAAGCATTTGCCTTATAGTTCCATGACTGCTTTCCACACCTACAGTTTGCTACAGTCAAATGAAAGTGATAATAAAGTAAATGCTGTTTTAAACTTATCTACTATACTTTTCTACAATGATATAATGCTGAAGAGTTCAGGTGGGGAACTGAGAATACATAATTCTGCTCTATATGAGTCTTGTGAAAACACTGGGGAAGGTACTTCAGGAAGTAATTTAGAAGTCATCATGTAGCAAAGATTAGAATAATTATCAAACAGCTGTATGTATTCCACAGACTTTACTTATGCTGTGATCAAGTTAGTATGCTGGTTGCATATAATGTAGTATCAGAGCAGACATCCATTACAACACATCTGAGAGTACTTTAAATACAAGAATCACTACGCAACATGGGATATCAGAGTCAGTGTTAACTTCTCACCTTTTTAGAATAACTGCAGAAGTGAACTTGCTCAGTGTGGCTGCGTGATCCAGTTGCTATCAAGGAAACCTGTTACATGTAAGAAGTATGCAAGCAAGCACCTGAAAGGGGATGAGAAATCATTATAATATCTACCTGTTGAAAAAAAGAAGCAACAAACCTAACTTCTTCTGCATCACTAGTTTAGAATAAAATACATAGGGATGAAGACAATCCAAAGGAAGGTTTTGCTAACATAGTGTAAATAAAACATACTGCTTAGTTTAATTTGGATGTCCTAGCTTTCTGTCATATTGCTTGCTAGCTCGCAGTACAGTCGCTAAAAACCTTCTCCTAGATGAGGGCGATTGGTTGGACACCAGGGTGTCAAAGCAGCAATAGCAGGGGCACGTAAGGAACCCTAATATACAGGATTCTGTATTCAAGCCTTCAGCACCTTTCAACACTACATAATTCAGGGTGATAGGCAGGCTAGTGGTCAAACTTCTAAATTAACTCGTTAACCCTTTTTTTAAGCAACTCTTGAAAGAGTCTTCTATTGTAGTCATTTCCAAAAGTGTAAATTAACTTCTAATTAAAACTACACTGAATAATGACTTTTGATGAGCAAGGAAATAGAAAATCTGCTTGGAAATACTGTATCGGTTCATTTCTAAGTTAACTAACAACACACCCTGCTTCATAAAATGCTTCACAACTATCTGAAGAGCCCTGTATAAACATTGGTATTAGAGATGCCTTTCTGAAAGCCAGCTGCAATCGGGTTACAGTATTTTTTTGCTACATTTTTGGTAGTGCTTTGATTTTGATTAGCAAGGCAGAGGGAGGGAGAGAGAGAGAGCACAGATTTCAAAGACCACAAGAATGATACTATCACTTGGGGTTTTACTCCCCTAAAAAAGCCCTTAACACTATGGAAGAACTGTAGTATCCTAGACTTTTGATTAAAAAAGGGAAAAAAAAGAAAACAAACAAAAAAAAGAACAGTCAAGCATTTTGAAAAGTCTCCACGAGAAGCGCGGTGACCTGCTGACAACCCACCCGCGCGGGGCGGCCGCGGCCCGGCCCGGCCCGGTGCTCGGAGCTCTGCCGCGCCGAGGGAGTTGAAAACCGGGGCTGCACCGGGAGTCAGCCCCCCTTCACGGCGCCCAGTACCGCCCAACCGAGCCGCCGGCGCTCTCAGCGCTCCGCAAGTCACAGGACTACGACTCCCAGCTGCCCCCGGGAGTAAAGCCGTCTCCTCCCGCCGCCGGGGCGGCTGGGAAGTGTGGTCACTCCCGCCCTTTCTGCTTGACTGCCACCCGCGGGCCGGGTCCCCGCCTGCGGCGGGAGCAGGGCGGGGCGGGGCGGGCGCAGCGCCGTGCAGCGAGGCGGGAGGCGGCGCGGCCCTCCCGCGCCCAGGGGCGGGGAGCGCGGCGCCAGCCCCGCCTGTGGCGCTCGGTGGAGCTGTTCAGCGCCCAGGTGCTGAGTCTCCGCCCGGCTTACAGAGGCTCCGGCAGCGCTCCCTCTCTACCGCGGCGATGGCTCCGGCGCTCAACCGCCTCCACCAGGCACTCTGAGCGCCCGCCCCAGCGTGGATGCAGCAGCTCCAGGCACCCCTCACTCAGCGGAGGAACGCGGCAGGTAAAGCCTCTCCCTCCCCGCATCCGCATTGCATCCCCGCCCGCCCCTCTGCTCGCAGTTGCCGGCGGGGCCCGGATTCGAGGGGCTTTAGCAGACCCGAGCGCCGAAGGCTGATGGAGACGCGAGGCGTCTGGGAGGGAGCGAGCACCGCGAGGTGGACCACGGGGAACAAAGCGGTGCAGCGCATATGCTTTCTAAGTAGTTTCGTTATTTTAATTTCCAGGAGGCGGGGAAGAGAACAGAGGGATGGCTGGTTAAGTGCAAGTGTCTGTGCTTAGTTATATGTAGGGAAAAAAATCACCTAAATAACCTAAATATATGAATTTGCTCTAGGAATCATATTCCTATTCTCATGGCTCAGCAGTGGAAAACATAAAGGCAGTGTCTGTCGTACAGGTAAAGCAGTGCTACAGTCAAGACTGCAAAATGGTTTCCTTGAGTACCCTCCTTAGCTGTAGTGCTTGTATAGATTTTGCACAGCAATAATTTCTTACTGATTTCTGTGTGGATTACTAGCACCACCACAGAGATAGGACAAGCAGCAAAAGGTTAGAGACAGACTAGCATACACACAGTGTTTCTGTGAATAAGTGTCAGAAAAGGAAGGAAAAAATTCCACTGTATTTAAGGCCAAATGACAAGTTACATCCTACATGAAGTCATTTACAGCAAAGCATTGTGCTGCTATGCCTGATGCTTCAGGCTTCCCCTTAGTGCTGGGTGATGAACAGGGACTTGAGCAAGCATATTAAACATGCATAATCAAGCAGCAAGTGTTCTTAACTGCTTATATGTGTAGTAGCTTCTGTTGTCAAAGGATTGGTGAGTATTCCGTAGTTATCAAAAGATCGTATGTTTTACCCTAGATAGAGTAGTCTGCAGCTGGTTTGGTTTTGGTTTTGTTTTTTGGGTTTTTGTTTTGGTTTGTTTTTTTTGTATTGGTAATATGTTGACTTACAATTTCTCAGACTGGCATGGGAAGGGGGAGGCTGGCAAAATGGAAACTCAGCACTTTTCTCAGGTGTAGATAGTGAGAAAAGTTTAACCTAGAAGACTGCATGCAGCCGGACCAGGAACTTGCACAGTTTCTATGCTGATTTTGACAAGAAACTGAAGAACCAAACTAAGATTAAAAAATTGCTTCATTTAAAAACCAAATGCAGTCTAATTAGCATACACTTTACTTCTGCCCCATATCAAGAAAGACTTTCCTTGTGCATAAGGCATCCCCTGCTCCCCATGTTACTATATCATGTATTAAACCAGAAAAAGAGCCAGAAAGGCAATTGCTGGGATCAGTAAGGCAGGTGTTTACAAGCAAGTTGATGGGACTCGCATCAGTTCCCATGTTATTAAAGATTCTCCAGTATGGATAGAAACTTAGTATTTATCATATTTCATTGACTTGACTTTTTTTTGCACTAATGATTTTAAGGTTCATGTATGTAATTAATTTCCACAATAGCATGCATTCAATTTGTCTTATTTGGGTTGCAGTTTAACAGCTTTTGTGCTTTACTGTAATAAAAAAAAAAAAGTTGAACAGATTCGGTACCATCTCAGAGTCATCACATATCCAAAAAATTCTCCTTCCAACAGGCACCTTGGACATGCAGGGGCATAACACCAGGCCCTTAAAAGTAGCCTTTTAGGAATCGAGTTAACAATTATAATAGCACATTACTGTAAAATTAAAAATCAATTTGTGCAGATGACTGTATGCAAGGCAAGCTTCCCTTCCCCCAGTAGAAATGAAAGATTTCCTGACACACCCCCTCCCTTTTAGTCTCAGCACCGTAGAAGCCTCAGAGCATGTGATCGGCTATGTGTGATTTAAGCTATGCTATTGAATTTATTTTTCACAGTGAACAATTACTGTAGAGTGACAAGTCAACCATTTTGATCATAACAGATCTAGCTCTGTTTAGTGATGGTAACCATAGCATACACTGCCTAACCCAGTCTGAATATCTCACTGTGGCAGTTTGCTTCTAATTTAAAAGGACACTGTTAAACCTTAAAATAGGTTCTCATTTTTGAGTAGGAATGAAAGAGGCTTAACACCAGAAGGACACTGTAGACATTTCAGTTGTATATTTTCAGTTGCTGCTGCCTGCAACAGCCCTTAAGCAGCCACTAAAATATCAGAAGAGCTAAGCAGCATGCTCTGACCACACCCCTACATTGCCATAATTCATAAACTGAGACTCTATGCTTGCTGCCACACTCATATTTTTACCTGGTCAGTTAGGACAAAGACAAATCTTCTTTGTGCTAATGAAGCTAGTGCAGCATGCTTTTAATAGAGCAAATGATCTGGTCTTCACAAAATATTTTAAAAAGGACACTTCTGTTACCCTGACATTGTTTACGCTAAAGGCTATTGCAAATAGAACATTTATGCTAATTACTTACATGTCAGCTTGGGCAACAAACAATCAATATTTTTCTAATGTAGGATCCACTTTCCCTGTCCAGTTATCATACATTCAGCATAGTACAGTAAATCTCAAGTTGCAATCTCTTCGTGGAAATGTTTATTTTAACTTCTATAGTAGACTGCTGAAGTCATGGAAATGTTTCCATTACACTTAAGTAAAAGTCTATTTTTCAAAAAGACTTGCACAAAAAAAAACTGACCTGGAAATAGTTTTAACATTAGAGCCACTGTTATGATCACACTATACAGCAATGCAATAAGGTTTTCGTTTTTTTTTTTTTTTAAGATGAAAAAATCCTTATAAGCACAATCTGTACAAAAATGCTATCATTAACAATCAACATGTGCTACTGAAAAGCAGGCTAGTGTTTTTTTACTGATATCTGTATGAGGGAGAGTGATAAGACACATACCTTTATGAAAGGGAACCAAAGTACCCTGTGTTACCAAAAAAAAAAATTAATACGCTGTTCTGTTCCCTGACTGTGACTGAGATGGCCTATGTATTTTCTACAACTCTAAAAAGAGATAAAAATAATTTTATGTATTGTATAGTGCCAATTTTCTACTTTAATTCGAGCAATGCTTGTCATTAAATATAAGTAGATTTTGCTTATCCCCATAAATGTCTTTAAATTGTTAGTATGATACTCCCAAGTCTACTCTTCAAAGAAAATATTAAAATGCACAATGCAATAAGCAGTTACTGAACTGCTTCCTCTTAAAGAGAGGGCCTGCTAACTTAAAAGGAGTAATCCCAGTCACTTGCTTCAAGTAACAAGTAACATTCTCAATTTTTGAAGGTATTGGTCCTGAATTGCAAATATATAACTGCAGATTTTAAGCATTTGTAGTAAGTTCTCTGAAACATTCAGTAGTAAACAGAAGAAAATTGTAGCCACTCTCCAAGCGTGATTGCTATAATCATGTACTTTTATGTATCACAGGTCAAACTCACCATAAAATCTGGGAAAATGTTAGACTATGGCTGAATTGTGCCATTGTTGTAAAAAGGAACAGTCCATAATTTGAGTTGCCAATACAACATCAAGATTTGTGCAGAAATATTCACTACCATTTGATTTTGTCTTGAACAACTAGTTTTCTGAGAAACATGTAGTTTGAGGAGAGTATCTATGTAGAATTGCAATGAATACAAGATTTTCCTTCTTGACTAAGTTCTACTCAACTTTGTTTCTAGTGCTTGGGATGGGGGCAAGAAGAGAAAGAAGATGGGATAGAGGGAAAGCCCTGCACACAAGATTGTATTTATGAACTGCGAAGTCACCAGATTTTGGTGATTCCTGACTTAGATATGCAAATACTGCCCTTTGATGGCTACACTGTCAGGGTTACTCAGCTTTTATGCTAAAAGCAGGCAGAACACTGCCATACCTTAATGAAGTGACCAGAAAACACCCTGTTAGTCAGAGCAGGAGCAAGCAACTTCATGACTGTGGAAAATCTTAGTGAAGGTGAGGGAGACTGAGAAATCACTCTGTCTTGAATCTTGTGCTACAAGTCTGAGGTTTAACAAGTATATTTAAAGAACAGAAAGCACTCTGTGTGTGAGCTGACCCCAGTCTCCTCAATGGGAGTGGATGCCTGGGCAGCATGCCTGCTGTTCTGTCTGTGTGATGATTATTCGCTCTGGCTGCTGGCCTACTAGGCTTCAGGTTAAATGCTGCTTTGTAGTTTGTATTCTTCACTCACCTGCTATTATACAGATAGCATAGATGATGTGCCTGGACTAGCACCTGTTCATGAGAACTGCACAAAATAACTTCTTCTGTCAATCTTCAGGTTTCTTTTATGCATTTTTTGAGACTTGTCTGAGGCTGCTATCAAAAAGTTACAGGTTTGGGGTTTTTTTAAACCTCTTGCTACTTGTCCTCAAAAAATGCAACTTGACAAAATTTGCAAATACAGCCATGTTAGGTATTCCATATGAAACACATGGGACCGAATTCTTTAAAATTTCTGAAACAACCAGAATTTCCATTAGCTTTAGTTTAAGATGGTTATACAGTCATTTTTAGATTGGGACCCAACATGTCTCAGATGTTATAGGAGTCATCTGTGTACAACCAATATTTCACTCATAAGAAGTTTAGCCTCTCTGCCTGTCCAGTTAGCTTTATGCCTGCAGATAGGGACTATTTTTGCTTACATTTGCAGGTATAGAGCAGCTCTGGTGACATGGTTTGGTAACTTTGCTTTAGACGTGCATTAAAATTTCAGCATTGCAAATACAAAGTGGATAAATATTAAACTGGCATCCTAAAAATACGGGAAACGATTCTTAAAGCTGCCCTTTGTTAACATTCCCACAGCATCTGTTGAAGCTTGCACTTTGGAAACTAGCATGTGACCTATGACACAGCTCAACTCAGAATTAGAACAAGATGTAACAACTCTGTTCAGTTTTGAGATCATTTTAAATGCATTTTCTCTTCATTATCAAGAGGATGTTTACTCCAGAAATACGTTACCAGAGAATGGGTTACAATTAGACAACATAAGCTGAGAAGTTCTCATTTAAATATGAAGTACATCGAGTCTTAGACTTGTATCACTGTCTCATGGGAAAAATACCACAAGATGCATTATGAGTTCAGTGCAAACTGCAGAGAGCATGTCCTAGGCACTGTTCTGGGTAGCTGAATGCTATCTTAATACACTTAAGAAAAAAGTTTAACATGTGTTTACTGTACAATCACACCACTCCCAGCTCCTGTGCTTGCTAAAAAGAATCCTGTTCACCTTGATGCCATTACTGTTAAATAATTTCAAAGTTTAACCACATACAGCTCCTTAATGGAGCTCCTGGAAGCTGAGATAACAAATGCAAGACAAGTATTTTCTCTGTGGTACTTAAGACTTCTGTCAACTACTGTAACTCAAGCACACTCTATTTCAGTATTAACAATAGCAAAAATAACCTCTAAAGTGAAAAGCCATATCTGCCACTCAAAAGTATACAAACTTTTAATATATTTTAAAAACTGACTCAAGGAGGAGAGAATCACAGGATTCCATCTGTTCCTCTTGACTATTTCTAAACAAGTTAGCATTTGATTAACAGTTTTGCTTCAACACAGGTTTTGAGGTTTTGGGTTTTGTTCTTTCCTACCTATACTGGGCTTCAAGCACAGTAGAAGGTATTAATTTTTAAGCAGGATGTCTTACTTTAATCTCCTCCCTGCCAAAAGGAGTTAAATAGTCATTTTACTCCATTCACTTACTCAAACATTGACAAAGCCATGTTGGAAAAAGGGGTGAAAAATCCATAGACTCCTTCAGGGTAACTGCAAAGAGGCTAGCAGAAAGATTCATGGTCACTCGCCTCAGGAAGTTGTGCAACTTCGTTTTCTTTCTTTATTGAGCTGTTACCGGATGGAGAAAAGGCAGAGTTTACCCCTGCCTGGGAAGAGACAATATTATTACCAAAAAGCTAGCAGCTATCAGTTGAGGAGCTGTAGCTTTCTATACAGGCTACTCCACCCTTCCCATATTACTGAGCAGAACTGTCTGTCACTGACATTGAAAACAATGAGAAATTATGTTTCAGTGAGAAATTAAAAGTGAAGATACATTAAAATAGCGAGTGTGCCCTGAAACACTTCAAATTTCACAGACTGGAAGAAAAACTAATCAGTTTCTGACTCCTCAGCACAGTTTCTTCTGTGAAATGAGTACTTCCATACAGATGAGAGATCAGAGTTTCATAGCTTTTCCTATAGATGTGCTTCATCCAGCTCAAAGCTGAACTCCACTGATGACTCTACCAGCAAAAGGACAAGGCACGGAGAGTCTAGAAAGCACAACACAGACAGGAGTCTCTTATCTGAGCTAAAGAACTGGCAGAGACCAATGGAGAAAGATAAGAATTTTGATAATTTTATTATTTCTGTGTGGGCTGAGATATGTTAGTAAACCTATTCAGAGGGCAGAGAGAAGTTTATGTTCTCTTGTCCCCATGAGTGAGAGGAAAGAAGGACAAAATCCATATTGGAATCCCTTAGTGCCTCTTTGAGAGACAGAGGGAGGAACAGACCCTGACAATTAGCGCCCATAATTAATTCCTGAGCATAAGAATGCATATTTTGCTGACACAAACTGGAGATGAGGATTCTTGCTAGTTATAGAGGATGCACATACCATCACTTTTTCATGATGAAACTTAAAGCTCTATAGAGCTTTAACTTTAATCTGCATGTACCCTTCCAACATGGCAAGACAATGCAAAAGTAAAGACGACCATATAGTCTAAAAACTTCATTGTTTCTAGGCCTGGTGAAACTTTTGTTACTCCCACACCAAAGGTGAAAAATTACTGAAAAAAGCCTGTCCTGATATGGTGCAATTACGTAGATTACTCTAGTTACTGCCAGGGTATCAGCTATATGATAAGCATTCCTTTGAAAGAACAATGTCCAATGGAAATGAAGCACAAGAAGCTGGCTTCCACAGACTAGCAGACCTAATTCCAGTTGTATACAGCTGTAAATGGATGGGCATATCTTGGCTGTAAAATGATTTTTACTCACCAAAAGAAGCCCCTGAATTTGTCATTTCAGCTACCTTGTTGAACTATTATTTTTCAAATAACAAGAGTAACAGAAATAGGTAACTGCAGCTTTTCAGAAGTCAGCTTTTTGATCACTTCTCAGAATTGTCCTCTTTATGTATTCCAAAGCAAAATAGTAACGTATCCAAGGTACGTAAGGTGAAAAGGTACGGGCACAGCTAAGTCTTTATTGAACATAGAAACCTTTACTGAAAGTTTCTCTGACGCGCAGCACACGGGCTGCTGATGCACACATCTAATTACATTAGTCTGCATTTTGGTCCTGCAAGAAAAGGCTATGGAACACAAGAGTCAACCTGTAAGTGCAGAACACTACCTTATTAGATCACTAGGTCAGCATGAAACAAGTATTCCTTCATATGTTCACTGTTCTTACTTTCCAAGCCAGTCTGCAGAAGTAGCTTACAACAAATATGAAGAGTTCATCTCTGCAGCTGATATGATGCTTGCTTTCAGTACTTCACAACGGTAAGGTCCTTCAAGTTTAGTTTGTACATTAACCTTGCAGATTTTGCACACTAAACTTTCTCAGAAAGAAAAAAGCTAAGCCCAGTCCTAAAAGAAACAAACAAAAACCCCTCACACAGGCTTCCATTCAGTCAATAATTCTCCTCAGAATTTCTCTTAATGCTTTTGACTATTATTTTTCCCCCCACTATTTTCTCTCACACAAACAAGTTTCAAGTGTCATACCAAAGAGGGGGAAAAAGGAATTTTTAATTTGTTTAGTTATTTTAAATAACGAATTTCATTACACCCATTCACTCCTTCACCTGGTAGTCTGCAGCAGCTAACTACAATTCTTAGAAAGGGTTCCATAACATAACCACAACAAAAGTGTTGTGCGCGTAGTGATTAACTTCACTTGTAAGAGAGGGGTAGTGAAATATTTATTAATATAGAACAGTGATTTAACAAAGTTAGTAGTGAATGCGACAGCGTTTTACAAGATTCAATGGCAAGGTATACTCGATTATTTACTGCATAGAGGACAGGGTCAGACAAGCTGTCAGGGAGACCCTCCTGTTGAGTCACGAGGTTCAGAAAGGACCCCCTTGCTTTCTAAACTCCTTCTCAGAGAGGAGTCTAGGTGCGTCTGGATCCAATCCTAGTCCCCGACTTGGTCAACGGTTTATGTCTGAAGGATTATATACGCGCAATCAATCCATTATGTCACTTAGCTAAGATTTCAAAGCTTAGCATGCTATTAGTCACTTATAATTGACCTATAGTCATATTCGAATGGGAACAAAATATCTAGGTCCCCATTCCAGACAGTGTTTTGGCTGTGTTGCCAGCCATCCCCCAAAGTCCAGATGCAACTCATCGCAACTCCTACTGATGGTTATGGCTTGAACAGGAGCTTGGGAGGGGGAGAGCACACCACCACAGAAAGCTTTCCTCTATGCAATCTCAGTTTCAAATGTATGTATTTCCCATAGAAGCTAGGAAAATCCTGACAGATGGAAGAACCAGTAAACAGCTTCAGCCCTGGAAAGGCTGCATATTAACTCTATGTCAAGCAGAGATTACAGATCTAATTTCATAATCTGCCTCTGAAGAGCTACTTCCAACAATGCTGCAGGGCCCAGCTCCAGATCTCTCCATTCAGAACTTACCTATATGCAGTCTCAACGTCTGCACCACAACACAAGTTATATCATATCATTCATTTTTACAGAATATGGGAAGTTACTTATAATGGGTTCAATAAGAAGATAGATTAAGTACATGGAACAACCTGCCTTATTTTAGGAAGTATGAAAAAGATTAATAAACTCTACACAGTGATGTTTCTATTACTTTAGGATATGGCAGATGAGCATGTCTTGGCAACTAGAAGTGTGACTTATTCAGACAGTTTTAATAAAATGTAAATCTATTTAATTTGAATAGAATGTAAAAACTATGATGAAGCTAAAGCCTCTATATTTTCCATGATGGAAAGATTTTATTAGCCTAATGCAAAAGTTAAGTTTTTATTCACTTCACACTTCCTTAACTATATTGCTTCAAATTTTGACTGGTTTGTTAGCAGGAATTCTCTTTGGTAACTGAGATTATTTAAAGCACAAAATTCTGAAAACTTGCGAGACCTAATGATTTTTTTTTCCAGGGGGAATTAATTGAGAGATTCCTTTTAGTTCCTTTTAGCAGCTAGCTCCTTCTAGCATAGCATGTAGTGGATTTTGTCCGCTCTTAAAATACCCTTGCAATCACATTCTGGTGAATAGTTTTATTCTTATGTAGCGAGTTTACTTGTTATTTCCAGCACAGTAAATTAACATAGGCAGCGTTAGGCATCATCTAACAATGATGACAGTCCTTAATATGAATGGGATAATGCTTAGTTTGAACCCAGGCTACAGAGTACATTCTAATAATGTGGAGGGAAGATAAGTTGTAGCTCACCAGCTTCCATCTGCAGCTTTCTTGGGTTTGACCACTTCTTTTTAGCATAATATATCTGCAGCTTCACTTAATGAGAGGAAAAGCTTATTAGTTACCAGTTCACAGTTGCAGACTTCTGGACATTTTCAAATTCATCTGCCTCTTATGGTCATAGTTAATGAGGAGGCTTGTCATGACCACACTTGAGAACCTCACTAAGCAGGGTTTTAGAGACAACTGTGCAGCCTAAAATACTAGTACTATGCCACCTTTCTATTGGAAGTTGACTTGCCTGAGAGAAAGACAGAAAAGAAATTAATTTACACTCTCTCTTCCTCTTACGCTCTCTCTTACTTGACTGTTTTCACTTTCTGTGCACGAAGACTACACAAAAAAAGGCCTGGGCAATGCCAGAAAGACACTGTGTAACTTCTAATAAGACTACAAGCTTTTCTGTACCACTAGAATTGCTATACTAGCATAAATTCTATTACAAACATAGTAATATAGCTTTAACTTCCTAGCCCAGAACAGACCAATCTATTAAGAACACAAGTTCACCAGCGTAACAGCATCACAATGGGAGAAGACCTGTTTCAGCTGCATTGGTTTAGTTTGGAAACAAACCTTCCCCGCATAGACAGTCCCTTAGTAGAGGTATTAATGACAGGTCTAAATTTACCCTGGAAGTCATAAGTACAGTGGGGAAACGAAATCCAGCTTACTAATTATTAGTTACCACTGTAAGCACGTTCAGTTTTCTTAATGATAAAGAAACAACATCTATGAAAGACCCTTAGAAGATGACAAACAGTAATATCTAACATGCAAACCAGTGTTCCAGGAGTTTTCATCTCCTGGGACCTTCTCCATGAGGATAGCTGCCAGCTACAGATGCTTGGCTGACTAATTGGTATTATCAAGAAACAATATTTGAATTTGTCCAGGAAAGGAGCAGAGGGTCTGAGAAAGGCAAAATTGATTAAAAAAACCAACTGGTACGCGTCTATCTTGACATTATTACCTGTGTGATTCATTTGTACCCCTGAAACTTGCACTAACACTAAGTAGTGCTTTGTGATGCTATAGACACTATCTAAATGAACTTTAGTTACTGGCAGATTATAAAGAAGGTATAGTGTATGAAAATAAAGAAAACTGCTACTATAATAAGGGATACTATACACTTGTGGCTTCATAAAGCAACTTTGCATCCAGGCTTGACTGGCTTACAAGCAAATAGAACTTTTCATTAAAAAGATTGCTAGATTGTTTAGCAATATGCCAGCCCCTGAGCTACAAGACAATCTATCATATCTGTAATACTGATACTGCTACAAAGAAGTTGTCCTCTAACTTCTTGACAAAAGGTATCAATCTTACATTTCTTAGGACCTACTATCTGACTTATGCAATATCTGAAAGTATTTAGATTCCTCTTTCAGAGATTTTAAAGAATAGAGTTACTGGAAACAACAATCAGAATTGGATTAGACATTCCTTGCATTCAGACATTCATTTTCCAGACAGAATTCAGGGGCAAGATAGGGTGCCAAATTGAAGAAAATTCCTTTAAAAGTTTCAGGAAAAGAAATTAAGTGACAGACAAACAAGTTGCAAAAGAACCTGTAAAAAGGAGGCGGCTTAATAAAGAAACCTTAAGTGCTAAGGACTGAATAGAGAGGATTGAAATATAGGTTATTTGAGTGGAGCAACAACTGTTTTAAAAGCTTCTGAATAAAAAAAATTAACAGCTGATGGTGTACTCACTAGGACTTGCAACTAGTCTGAGAAGGAGAGCTGTTAAGATAGTTAGTGAGCCAGCAAGACAGATGGCTGGTGAAGGAACTGACACTGCAAGAGCTAGAACACTCAGTAGAGAGGAAAAACAACAGCTATACCCGTGAAGGAACTGCTGCCAAGCACATAAGTGAAGTGAGAGGAATCATGCAATTTCAACAGTTTCTATAAAAACGTGGATGATGTGCTGCACTGTAGGCAGTAAGACCCCAAGCCTGGCAGTGCAGCATCAGTGTAGAAGCAAAGAGACAATGGAATGATTAAAAGGTCAAGCATCACCTGAAAAAGCAGCAGCAAATAGTTCAGAGATGTAAAAGTGATTTCAAAAGCAAGCACAGAAAATGCTCAATAGACATAAGCACTGAAAAGATAAACCTGTCACCTAGAATTCATTTGCAAAAAGCTAGCTCTTGGTATTCAAAATGAAAAACAGTGTCAGAAGCTAAGAATTGTGAATACCCCACCCCCACCCCCGATTTAAAGTCTGTCTACTAAGAAGAAAATAATTTCCACAAAGCTTGCATTTCTCACAGCTACAGATTCAGTATCAGTAAGATTCCATACATTCCTAACAGTCAACTGCAATCAATATCTGTATCTTGAGACCCACTTAATATTTGCAATCAAGTTTCCACATGCTTCCGAATACTTTTAGTACAATCCACTTCTCTTGACATTTACAAAAAAACCCTGGAAAACTTGGCCATAAGAGTGACTTAAATGTACAGGGGCTGGGGGTTGCAGGAAGAACGAGTCTGAGAATCAAACAGTTTTGCATGCTCAGGGAGGTGTCCTGAGATCTCATGAAAACTGAGCTCAAATTTTATCAGCACTTGATACCATCATAAAAAGTAATAGTTCTGACAAAAAAAGGAGATGCATAATAATGCCTAAAAAGGGCATCTAAATAAAAAAAAAATAGTTTTTATAGTGACTGTTGATGTGCCAATTTACTTTTTCTTACTACTTTTCCAGCCTATTACTACTGCCAATCATAGAGAACAAGATGAAAACTGCATCCTTCTTTTGAGTTCTGTGATGATGTTTATGTATTTAGGGTTGCATTACTACACAGACGTAAACTTCAGTACATGCTGTTTTCATGAAACACATACAGTATAATATTAAGAGTGTTTAAGCTGTACAGTTCAAGAAAAAATGTCCATTGTTGAAGAGAGCTCTCCCAAAATTCTCTAAGCTATGCTGAGAATTTTACCACTACTGCAGAAGAAAAATGGCTGTGGCATGGACAAGTACAATATTAAAAATCCTGTCAAATTTCTTAGAGAATAAGATTATCTTTCTGGTATTTAGAAAATTAGATTACTCTCCAAGATGCAGAAAGATTTTTAATACACAGGCAAGGCAACCAAATTAAATAAACAGTATGGGATGGCTCCAAAACATTATAGATCACATGTTAATGCAAAAAGTCAACATAATTATGAAGTACCCACCCCAGACTTTTGGGTACATAAAACAGATTTAAATAAACCACTAACACAATAACGAGTATAAAAGTCATTGTAAGAATGACAAAAATGAGTCAGTCCAACTGACAAAAACTAATATGCTTACAGTTCAGAGAAAAAAAACAATCATCATACGCAAGACTATCTAAATCTACTAACTAATCAAGCTACTTTAAACAGGCAGTTAGTGCAAGTCTTAGATGAAACTACTCTCTCCGAAAACTATAGAGAACTTGTGTGTCAGTTGGAAGCCTCTCCATTAAGCTGCAACAGGCTCACAGAGAGCTGACAGAGCTCAACCTGCCCTTCCTCCCGCCCCCACCCCTCCCCCCCCCAAGACCCACACCCTACCAGCTACAGCTGTATCAGAAATTTAAACACTTTCACGGCATTACCCTTCCTCTTCAGGCCATCTCAAGTTTCCCTTTCCTATCTTTTTGTTGCACTCCAGTTCTGCTAGAAGGCAACATGAAACAACAGTGAGAAGGCAAGAAAGCCATTACTGCTACAAGGAGATGCCAGGAGCGACTAAGTAACAAAAATGCCAGAGCAGCTCTTCTACACCCCAGAGAGAATTACTCTCTCTCCTATGAAGCACTCACTTAATGTAGTCAACTTCTGCCAAGTTTACACTCAATCCCGTAATCCTGGACCTCAGTCACTTCCCAGTTTAGGAACTGGTAGAAGGGGGCTAAGTCAGCAAGCCAGCCAGGCAGTTTGGCACAAATAAATATGGCCAGATGTGTTCATCATAATCAGTTAAGACACCTTTTTCCTGGTTTAAAAACAGACTGTGGCAATAAAAGTTTGTTGCATAGTATTGCAAAGATACAGGTAACATAAAGCAAGGCTATTCCTCAAGAGGGCACTGACACTTAACTTCCAAAGCTAACATTAGATACCTCCAAACAAATATAACATTGAAGAAAAATAACATACGGACTATATTTTATCTGGAGAACATCAACTGATGTTTCACTCTTCACCAAAGCTAGGCACCTGGCTCCCAGGAACAGAAGAGTCTTTTCTTTCATCAAAGCCCCTCACACCACCAACTGCCACCATCTTGCAGCTTCCTCAGCCCCACGGCCGTCACAAAGCACCGCCCTCACCTCTGGTTGGTGCTTTCCCGCCGTGTCTCCGCCTCTGCTGCCGAGCAGCCAATCAGAGAGAGGGCAGCGGGAAAACGGGTTCTCTGCTATCGCGCCTCTCGCAGGGTGAGGGCGCCATTACAGCTTCCTTAGAGCAGGCGACGACCGGTTCCATTTTTCAATGTGCCGTCCCCTCAGGGGAGGTAAGCCCGTATGTAGCAACCAAAACTGGCTTCCTGTGGTTATCTCTTTGTCGGACTTATCGCGCTAGCCTTGCAGAAGAAGGAAAAAAAAAAAAAAAACAACAGAAAAGAGGGGAGAAAAAAACTGGGACGAGGCCAGGAATGGTGGCAGCTGAGGAGGAGCGGGAGGCGTGAGGAGGGTCAGTGGGCAGGAAGGTATGGCCCGGCATGGCTAGCCATTGCCGGGTTTTCCTGGGTCACCCTCTCCTCAGAGTGTGGGTTTCTGTTCGTAAACCTCTCTTAGTTCTGTTTCTCCAGTGTTGTCTTTGGAAATGCTAGGCAGCGTGGAGCAAAGGTGTTTAATGGTAGTAGCTCTATTAAATGTTTTAGTAAAATTTGTTACTAATAAATAATGTTTAAATAGGGAGATTGTGCAAAGCACTAAGGCTTTGTTTTTTTGTCAGTGTGCAGATCCTTACCCAGACTGTACCAAGCTGAGATCAAAGCAACCTGGTTACTTTTTTTGTTGAAAGGAGAGGTCTGAGGTGAGAATTGGGACAGATGTGCACATTTGCAGGGTATCTCACGAATGACCAGCCTGTCTCACAAAACACAGAGTTAGTCAGAAGGAACAACAGATGATAAGTAAGTCTTACAGGGCAATTTCTTTCTGCTGAATTCACTGAAAAATTAAGGAAGCACAGTCTTACCTGCCATCCTCCCCCTCCAGGGGGTAAACCTATGAGTTGGGTAAGCACTCTTGATCCTTGATGGTAGGTTGGGATAGAGATTTTCCATGAGTTTCTGTATCAGATTTCATTCAGACAGTGGATTTTAGGAGCTTGGGATCAAATTGATTAACTATTCTGTGTTGTGTTTGCTCAAGGGGCAGGAAGGAAACATTAAATTACACCCACTTGAAGTTACTTGCTAATGAATAATGTAATTATACGCTAGGGTATTAGAATGTTTTTACATTAAGTCCCTGATGTTTTTGTTGTCTCCTAAGAATCATCTATGTTTAAATAAGCTAGAATTAACATTGCCTCTTTAAAAAGTCTATATTTGTAACTGGGGTAAAGAGAGTTTGTGTTAGGAAAATAACATGTTTAAATTTTCAGGGCAGGAGGTAGCAGTAAAAAGCCAAACACTTCTACATTAGATGTCACGCACCTCTTTTAAAGGCAAGAGTTCCGTAACAGATGCTTGGAGACTTCTGCTTATACCTCTGATCACAGCATGGAAAAAACTGATGATTCTACTTTTTCTATCTGGCAGTTCAGGGAACTAATGAAAACTGACTTTCTAGTGTAATAACTCTATGTATTGTCGAAAGCTGTCATTTCAGTTCTACATTTGAGCATAAAAGTGTAAGCAACTACTGTACTGCTAAATTCAAATATCCTCAAAGAAACTCTAATAAAAAACAACTTTTATTCATGTCTTTGGGACAAAGAATTGTGCTGAAGGCAGAATTTTGGCTGCGGTATTCCATGTTTTATATTTAAGTTCAAAGTTGTGAAAGCTTCAAAACGTGTAATTCAGTTCTTTTAGGAAGTGATTCCTGGAGCGTGTGTTAAAGCTGAGTGATACCGTTCTAGTCCATTTAAATAACGACTGTCTATGTTCTCTTTTGCAATTGTATAAATTATCAGTTGGATGAATATTCTGTTGTTGTCTTTTTTGCATGTCATGTAAACTCAGTTCAGTTACATAGATTCAGCCTGGTTTGGTTACAGGAAAAGAAAGGCGTGAGGGATTGCTGCATTTTCTTTCAGGCCAGCTCATTGTTCTGGCTCTAATCTACTGTCACTAGCAACACCCTAGGTTGACATTAGTGGGGAACTGGCAAAAGGAAGAGGTGCTCAGTTTTGGCTCAGAAAGACTAATATATAAATAAGAGAGGGGCTAAATCCAAAACCGGCCCACGGACAGTACCAGTAAAGGTATTAGTAGCAGTAAGCTTTGTCATTTAAAGTAGATTTATTCAGTCTGTTCTAGGTTGCCTCTTGCCTTGCTCCTCCCGTGGTAGAAATACATAATGTCAGGAATCCCAAAACCTTTAGTGGCTGCAGTGTTGGTTTTGAGCATATGAAAACAGATTTTTAAGAGCTCGGAGCCAGGTTTTCGAGTACTTGGCATCTATAACTGGGGACAGATTTTCAAAAGAGGTTAGCAGTGACTGTTCTGAGCTCTTGTGAAGATTTGTCCATTTTGATTTTGTGCCTAACTGAACAGATCTGTTGAAAATCTGGTCCCTATAGCTAAACATGACATTCTTAGAATGTTGTGAAGGCAGTAATAACATGTACCAAAAAAAAAAAAGCTATACAGCAGCCCCCACTCAGTTCAGTACCCTAAAGCTGCCACCCAGCACAGAGTAAGACAGGGTTGAGCTCTCTGGTACGTTCAGGCAAATAACTTCCAAGGTTGAGACCAAACTTTGCAGTGAAGGTAACTATTGTTTTGCTACCTCTATTCTGCCTGTGTGTTTATTTAAAGTATAAGCTTTTGTGAAAGGGAGGTTGCTAGTTACAAGAGTGCAAAATGTCATATGTGTTTGGGAAAGTACAGGAATAAAATGCTTTAATTAAAATTTACTTAATTAATCATTAATAATATTGTGGGTTCTGAGATACCACCACTGCTTCTAAGTTGTGCTGCCTTCTAACCTAGAGGCTTGGATAGATGTTTTGGTTCCCTTTTACTGTAATCAGTGGTGCAATTCCTATTGAGTTTGATTTAGCAGTATTGAGTCGTGTATTAAAATAGTTGTAGTAGGAACAAAAATGAATGTTTTGTGTTGGGAAATACTTATTCAATCTGCCATCTTTTTTACTAGAAGTGCTATTACAGGGTAGTAATATTCATGTGGGCTTTCTGGCTAGTTATGTGACTTATTGCAGATTCAGGCACTATAGAAGATTTTTTGGTTCTGTTTTTGAATAATTTCCCTAATTTGAAATTAATTTAGTTGTCCATTTGTACAATGTTTTGGCATTGTCTTTGGACCCACTATGTCTGATTAGATATGGTTGGAGATTAGTTTGCATTTATGAGAAGTACTTATTGGAGTTAGGTGAATTCTGTATACAGATTTAATATTTTATTATCAGGACACAAATTATAATTATGAATTTACTAAGTATTTATAAATGGATTTGGAAGTAATTTCTGTGCCAAGTCAAGCCACAGATAGTTTCCTTAAATTTAGGTATATTTTTTTTCTTATTTATTTTGCAGTCCCACAGATTTTGCAATGCCTTATTAGTGAATAGAAGCTGTGCACGATGCGCCTGTTTTGCCAGGTGGGAATGTAGTGCAAGATTCCTTGTAAAATTTTCTAGTCCTGTTTCCGTAGAAGCAGAAAAACAAATACTGATCAACTTTATTATAAAAAATATATGTTAATATCTCCCACATTTTTTTTTTCCATAACAGATCACCTTCTATCAGATAATTTAGTATGCCTTTGGACAAAACTTCTTTTATATACAATCTCCATCACCTGATGCCAGTATAAACCCTGGGAAAATGAATTATTAATTGTTGAAACTGAAACAAACCACTAATTTTCTGTGGACTTTTGAGGGGGAAAGAAAAGACAAAGCAAATCAAAACAGAGCTGTATTTTTGCATGCATTGTATTTCTTTTGTGCTCTACTTGCACAGTTTAAATATGGACTTCAAATAATCCAGATTAAGCAGACTATAATATTGTAATTCTTATGTAGGAAGCATGGGATGCTGGTCTATATGATAGCATTGCACTGAGAGAATAGCTGTGTGAACGTCAGATAAACAAATGAAAATAAACTCAAAATGACTAAATTTAAGTCAACTCTCAGAGCAGTAAGATTCAGAAACATTCAAATAAAGGTGATAAGGGAAAAGAGATGAATTGTTAAGATAATTGTTAAGGTAACTGCTTTACAGACCTTTCTGAACCGGACACTTAGACATCATACTGTTTCTAACCTGCCTGTGTTAGCTGGAGCAAATTCTAGGTTTTAAAAAATATTCATAAGTTAGAATAGTGTGGTGATTGTACAGGTTGAAAAAACTTACATGAAGAGAACTACCCATAAACACTGTCATGACTCTGTTAGCTCCACGTACAGATCCTTCCATTTTGCTTCAGAGCCTGTCTATGTGGTTGAATGGAGACTGTATTTTCCTTGCAGCTGAGCTGTGATGATATGATGCTATTCTGTTTTGTTGCTGTCAAGTGCAAGCAAGTTTAATATAAAAGATTTTGACTGGGCTTTGAGAAATATTCCTGTGTCCCTTGTTAGTGTGGACTCAAGTTCTGGAGTTGCAGTTATCCTTCTAGCGTTGCATACGTGCACACTAATAAAAACATGTAATATATGCTCTGAAGTCAGAGTGACATAGATTCTAAAATTCAGTTTCATGTAGCAGTTCCTTATGTTTCCTCTTAGTTGTTTTTTAAATGTAGAACTTGAACACTAAAATTGCAACGCATAGCCTGTACATACTTTTTCTCAACTATTTTCTCAGACACACCGTTGGATCACTGCACTTTCTCTCTGTTTTTTACGGTATGTTGTCACAGTGGTAAAAATAAGGTTGAGAAGGCTTTATAAATCCTTCCTCTTTCATCACAAAGACTGAAATTTGAAATTTGTAAAAAAAAATCTTATCACAGAAGGTTAGAGAAATCTCACAGCAGTCACAAGCCTCAGTTTGGACAAAGAATATTTGATATACTTATGATGAGACTCAGCTTCCTTTGTCATGCTTTTGGGGGGGATAACTTAGCTCTGTTTTACATCTGTATCCCTTGAATGTCCTTCCGCAAATGAAGATTTAATTTGGTGGGGCTAATATAGTGAATCTGATTCAACTCGCGCCTCGCTGACATTGTGAGCCCATTATGGCATTATTCTCCAATTACAGGCATGAGGGTAAGAAGAGGCCTAGTAATGAAGGATACACGCCCAGAGCAGTGTGGCAAGAATTTTAAATAAGGCAAATGGAAAAAAAAAAAAAAAAATCTACTACATTGATATCTATCAAAAGGCCTTTTTTGATAAGTCTCGACTTTGAAAGAGTTTAGTGCTAAGCATTACTGTGCTATCACCTGTTCATCCAGGCTATAGACTGGAATTTGTCTCAGATGCAGATATCTACAATTTCTATAGTTCTATGTACTGCATATCACTTGTACTGAAACAAGGTCAAGCAGTTTGGTATCATAATGTTTATTTGTGAGAATAATGTCTTAGCTACACTTCCAAAAATATGTAATGTGGAAGCATATTTTCTGCTTTAGTGTTTAATGTGCTTTCAGTTTTGAAAATCAGATATTTAGTGTTGTATCATTTATTTGTGCTCTAGAAAACACAAATATTTACTACCGTTGGTGTAAAAATCAATGTAACTGTTTTCTGTGGTTTAAGATACTAGAAACTAACTTTGTGTGCCTTTCCAAAATGTCCTTTCTTTTGTGTGAGTAGAGTTTTGTGAGACTAACTGTTATGGGATCCTACAGGATACATTTTTAAAGAAATTCCTGCCTGCTGTAGGATCACTTCACAGAGACTGTTCTGAATGTGTCACAGTAAACTAAAAGGATTAGAGGAAGCAGAGGGATAATAACTGTCAATAGGTGGCAGAGTCCATATAAATTACATGTGTAGTATCAAATGATTTAATAGTGCTTCAAAAGTACGAGTATTTCCATTCTGAAGAGAAACAGACCCACAGAGGAATGGTGGCCAAAGAAAATGGAATAAACCTGTGCAGCAGGGAAATAACTTTTTTTGGTACAGTAAAGAGTGAAATCTAAGAAACATAGCAGAAGCAGAGGCAAAAGCTGCACATTCTTTTCAGAGGAGGTATATCAAACTTGAGGTACTTCTGACTGAGGAAGGGATCCAGTGGAATATGAATAGTAAGACTGCCGACTGGCAGAATAGCAAGTAATAGCGAGTTTTATTTAGGTACTTTTTTTGCCCTTTTTACCAATTTATCTACAAATAGTCACATAAAGATTTCAAACTTGTCAGCTGCAGTGTGACGTGCTGTGATGCAATATGCTACTTTGGGGATGCAGATCCATGCTCAATTTTAAGATGATGCAAATCAGTGCTGCTACACACAGTTTTTAGCTGCATCAATTCCTTGGTTTACTTGACTGTGCTTGAGGTGCTAGTATCAGTGCAAAGGACATGGTGAAAAATGCATATAGCAGGAGGGAAGAAGTGCAAAACAATTGTTTCTGATGGCTGCACAGGTTCACACTGTCTGAGTCAAAGAAGTGCAAAACAATTGTTTCTGATGGCTGCACAGGTTCACACTGGCTGAGTCAAAATTTCTGTGAACGTATGAAAAATGGACTTGCACATAGTTTAGTTACTCCTTGCCATTTGGAGTAGTTTATTGAATTATTAAATGTCATCTTGAATTTACGTCTGTCCAGTTTTCTGCTCTGGTTTGCTTTAAAACCGGAAAAATTCACTTAAGTGTTCTAGGTGCTATGGAGACAGTGCTGATGTCAGGAATGTTTTCTGTAGAGGCCTGGAAAAGGGAAACAGATGGCTGCAGTTACCGTTGAACATGGTTAGTTGTTGGTACATAACAGAGAGCGATGGAGTGCAGCACAGAATTGCTGAGCTAGCAGTGGATGTGGTAGACTGTTGGGAAGGTAGTAAAACTTGCGGAGAGGCAGAAGTTGTTAGCTTACCCCCAGTGCTGTGTTAACGAAACTCAGTTTCTTTGTGTCTGTCCTGGGCTGAGCCACACCGTATGGCTGCATTAGCTTGAATTGAGGCCAGCTCAGGTGTCTGTTATTTGCACACTTGGGCCAGATTACACTGCCTGTTCAACTCTGCCTTTTCTTCTGTTCCAGTATATGATGAAGTGTCTTCCTGGTACTTGGGTTGTCTTGATCTTTATAGACCTTTATTTTCTAGATGGCTTCTCAACTCATGGGGCTTTTATAAGAACTGAGGAGCCAGGGGTGAAGAGATAGCATAGGTGTAGCTTGAGGTGACACCGTTAATGAAATAAATGCTTATTTTTCTTGATCATTGAACTCTTAGTTGATGTTAAATGCTGTTGCCATTCATAACTTGCCACAGTATCTTGCACTGAACTGGAACAAAACCAGAAACAGAACCCTCAAAAAAGCTTTCCAAATCCCAGACTTCTTCACTCTGAGAAAATAGCCCTTCTCTATGAACCTTGAATCCAATTTTATGCAGTTAACATCAATGCATAACTCTGCTGCTAAGGTCATCTGCTTGGTTCTTGAGTTAGCCACCCTGCATGGTTTCCCTAGATGCCACTGAAGTGTACTTGTGACAGGATCTTTTCAGCTACTTCCAAACAAAGCTTCTTAGTTGTGGTCTGCCTGCCTTATCTATTGCCTCACTTGCTGTTAGTTTTTATTCTGAACTACAAATGAGCAGTCAAAGTGTCTTCGTTGTTTATTTATCAAGCTCTCTAACAAGCCTCTTTGTTTTAACTTTCCTTGTGCTTAGAAGCAGCTGCCTTTAAATATCCCTTGAGGTCACCTTCCTTCCTTTCAAGTCCATCCTTTTGAAACACTCATTTGCTGTGATATCTGTAAAGCCTTTACAGTGATGAAACAGTGCTTATCATGATGTTTGAGATCATCTTGTTACTTGTACTTTCCAGTTCCTCTGTATTGTTGTCTAAAAATAAAATGAAAGATTCTGTAAGCTCTTCAGTGCAGAGATTGTGTTTTTGTACAAGCGTTTAACACAGCAAGGCCCAGGAATCCAGGCAGGGGCCTGTAATACCAGCTCGAGAAAGAAGAAAAAAATGTTTCCAGGTATAAATTAATTTTTCATAGGAAGGTAAGTGTAAGGTGCCTTCAGGGATCATTTCTTCATAATGAAATGTGCATTAATGCTAACAATATGCAATCATTTTTAATCAGGCTGACATGTCTACAATGCAAAGAACAAGGGTTTTTTTATTAATGTTATTTAGGGCACCAGTAACGTTTACGTGAGCTAGAATGGGCTATCTGACAAAATGATTCTGTGCTCGAAAGCTACAATTATTCTGTAAACTTCAAAATCCAGAATTCAAGATTAGAAGAGGCTGAGAATTTCTGCATTTGATTGGCTCAGGCTGAAAGGTGGAGAAGAAGCGGTTTGCCTTTTATGCATTCTGTCAGCTACAACAATGCTAACCAAGGAAAGTGTCATCTCCCTAGAGTCTCTTCAGACAAAAGTACTATAGGGCAATAATGAATCTCAAAAGAAATTAATGATTGGAAAAAGTGGTGTTTTGCATATAAGTGTTTCCAATGGAGCTATGAGCATCAGTCTTGTGCTCTATTACTTTGAAAAATACCACGTGAATCCCTGTAGCTTTTAGTGATTCAAGACATGAAAGGTGTTATTTATTTTAATTTGTGTTATGTTCCTTATGTTAAATAATCCTTTGGCATCAGAAAGTACTATTAGATCTTTAAGACTGTACAGAAATATTGTTAATAACTTCAAAAGCTAATGGATGACATATATAAACCATGATCAGCAGAGAACAATTCCTACTGGTCTCCTAGATAGAAGTATCTACAGGTATGTAGGTTAAAATTTGTAAGAAATACATACTTCTACCAGTATTGTTGACCTGATTAAATTTTTAAATACAAAGTCATACTTTACAGCACCAAATAAGTGGCTTAGTTTTTTAAATCTTGTCTTACAAGCTGAGTTTTGGGCACAGACTTTTTCAAAGCAAGGAAATATTTTAGTGTTTATTAGTTTTTTCAAATTTTGCTGTTACAAAAAGCTACTCTAATACTTTGTTTAGTAAAGCAGGAATAAATGATAACCTACACTTGGGTGTTTTTGTTTGTTGTCATATTCCCCCCTACCAAAAAAAAAAAAAAAGGTAGCCTATGTAGTACATGTAAAGGGTTGCTCCATGCTACAGGGCAAGACTACTGAGACTAAAACAAGAACAAGTGACTGTGGAAGAATCGGTTGTGTTCCGTTAAGACTTTGGTAGAAGTAGCAGTCCAGCCTGTTTTGCAAATAGAAGCTTCATCCCAGAATCTCGTCTTTGTGTTCCAGTGGTGTAGCCTGAATAACTTATGACAAAATACAGTGGGATTTGCATCCTAATAAATGGACATATTGTCTATAGTTTGTTTTCTGTGGTTCTGGAAAATATAGACGACAAGTAGTATCATTTTTTTCTTGGGCACAACTGTGACCTGGTAGAATTGTGCATAATAGATTTTTTTTTTTTCCCCAGTTACAGTTTTTCATTGGAAATAAAATTATAAATTTTAAGTCACTCAGGAGTCCATGTCCCTTCTTGCAACAGCAAGGGGTTCAGGAACTCAAATGAAAAACGTGAATTGCTTTCTGCAGTATATTTTTGCTATTAGAAAGTACTGTAGTGATATCTGCATTTTTCTAAGGATTGAACTCAACTATTCTTTTTTCCTGAGATAGCTGGGCTCCAGTGGAGACTGCAAATATTTTTGCCTGAAGATAGAGCTGATTCTGACATGGATTAGTGGTTATTTTGCTAGTGTTTAGCTGCGAACTGTACCTGGTTACTAGCTAAAAACAGTGTAGAATCCTTTGGGATTATAGTACTGTTTTAAAAGTAAGAAGATTCCGATTTCAAGATTTAATGCAAATCTGAAACTGGAGAAAGTGCATCTGAGGGATAAGATGAGCAGATAGTTCTGAATTACTTCAGTGTGCAGGTATCTGCTTTAGCACATGCTACTTGTTTATCAGAGATCTGGATTCCAAATAGAGTTTGTTTTGACTGGGTTTCTCTCCTAGACTGTTTTGATGACTTCTTTATATGACGTTTTAAATAAAGGACATAATAAATTAGCATCAACCTAAATCTGTAAAAGTGTTTGTTGCTGGAGTTTACTTGTGGCCTCTAAGATTTAGGTGTTCCTTGAAATGTCTGCGGCTCTCCAGTTTAATTGGGAGCTACTCTTTGTATGATGAATCTCTTTCATGTTTTTATCAGAAAAATTGAGAGAGAACAGCAAACACTCTACAGAGGGGGAAATAAGACATATGTTTAGTTTGTAGTAGAGTTGAGTTTGGTTTTTTTTCTTCCTGAGTATTAGGAGTTTAGTTATGGCTTTCTCTCAAACATTACCAATATTTCACAAAAACCTGAAGAGGCTTGATGCACTGAATGTAAGATTTAGGAACTAGGAGATCTGGATTATTTCCCTGCATGTTTTCTCTGTGTGACATTTTGAAATCTTGTTCCCTCCTGCCTTTAGAAATGCAGAATTATTATCTGGAAAAACGTACCAATTTATAGATGATAGTTAGAAAGCATATGCATTGTTTAGCTTTATTTTTAATTGTTTGAGTTTTATGAGGCATTGTGCTGTCCCCTTATATGAAAATTGTTAACTTTGAATATTCTTAACTACCAGTACTTTATGTAAATATAAAGCCATTATTTAAATATGCAGGTGTTTGTTCATCATAGTGTTTTTCTACAGTTTAATTATGATTAAAATTTTAAAGCTGGCATGGATTTGTTGGTACAAGTGACCTTTTCTGCTAGTATTTTCAAGAGAACAAGGACAAAGAAACAGGTGTTCTGGCAGAAAGTTCAAAATAGAATAGTTCAAAGCAGTTCCAAAGGCCAAGGAAAACACACGGGTTACACTTCTGTGAGGGGTGTTAATCTTGCCTAGCTTTGTGCAACTACAGTATAAACACATTGTCTGCACAGCATCTGAGCTAATCATCTTCACAACCTTTATTGTTAGTGGAAAGACTTAAGCACTTTAGTGTGCAGTTCGTTTCAGCGTTGTAAATCTGTGTGAAAATAACTCCCTTTACAGAGATCTGTCTGTCCTGTTATGCCCATAAAACTTCTTGGATATATTTGTAGGGGAAGAAGTGCATGACACATTTGGCTGTGTCTTACATCGCTTCAGATGTTTGTCCTGAGTATGCTTAAACATAGAACAGATTTGCTTTGAATAGGTTTTGTCCAAAAACTAATCACTTGTAACAGATTGCAGTTACTGACATATAGCACAGCTAAATGACTGTCAGCTTTTCATAAAGAGTTGGGGCGCCAGCAAGCAATGCTTATTCTATGAAGTGTAATGTAATTCTTTCATTTTAAAAGTGGAGCAATTAGTTATTGAGTGTCTGTATTTACCCCCTGTATTTACCCTAATGGTAAGAAATAATCAGTTTGCCATTCCTTTGTCCTGCTTACATGTCTACAGTAAATGTCTTACCATGGTTTTCTTTAGCCTTAATCCAAAAGCACTGCATAGGTCTCTCAGATGGCTGTTGTCCCCCAACTAAGCACATTTGCATTTGCAGAAGATAAATAGCCATGGGCACCCTTTATTTGTTACAGTCACTCCTCCACAAGTAAAGTATGTTATGTGAATAATGTCCAGTAATCGTGAAACCTGAAGATGTGAGTTTCATAGCTTTGTTTTTCAGTTTACATTATGTTCAGATCTTTCTCTAAAAATAAATACTTACTGCTCTGTATTTTCTACTTGATAATTATTGAGAAAATAAAATAACTTCATACATAACTAAGTTTGGATAAGCACTGAAAGTGTTAAATGCTTAGTTAGAACTTCAGAGACTTTTTTTTTTTTTTTATTTGACTAACATTAGTGTGGCCCTACAGAAGAGGGACACACTAAAGCATAAGTGAAACTCAACATTTTGTGTTGGATAGGATGAAGGGAAAATATTCTGTAAAGGGTATACATGGATAATTTGAGTTAGAGAGAAAGAAGTACATAGATTGGCAAAACAACACAATCCCATTGATATTAATGTGATGCTGATTTTTTGACTGTTTTGATCCAAAGACTGGGATTTCCCACTGTAAACCTTCCTTTTTCTAAGAATCAACAAGTAAGATGGTATGGTTTTGCAATTTGTTTTCTTTTTTCAGAGGTGTGGGAGATTTGCACATTCTGTATGAGTAGTGTGTATGAGAGATTTTTTTATGCATACTTATATGGAATATGCATATGCAATTAGATACATAACATAGATTAAAGTTTAGAGGGTTTGAGTTTTTTTTGGGATTGGTTTTTTCCCCCTCTTTCCAGAAGACCTGTTTATGTAAGTTGCATAGAACTTCCTGAGAATATACGTACCAATGTGTGTGTGTGTATATATATATATGTCTGCCAGGGCATTGGCTATATTGTACAATTCTTACTTGGATATTTATGTGCATTAATCTTTTAAAAATTGTGGTCAGTAGCGCTAGAGTTAGGTCCCAGTCTTCCTTCAGATAAAAGGACCAAGGAGCTAGTGTTTCTTTTATCTTTCTCCAAAGATTAAAATGTGCTCTTATTTTAAGACTTTTAAGTTGGTTGACCTGCACGCTATAATTTCCATGACCAGGGAGATTAACTTTGAGAGGCAGGATATTTGAAAGAACTGTACTTACCTTTCTTTGTGAAGATTGTTCTTAATAAAAGATTTAGGAATCTTAAGTTGAGCGAGTGCAGTCATTTTGAGCTTAGACTTTTCTATAGCTTCCAGCCCAGGCTTCTGGGAACTTGTGAATCAAGTGTTTGCTTCTTTTTACTTCTTTTTAGGGAAAGCTGCTGACTGACACACTTTTTCAGTCTAGTATGGTATGGTTTGGTTTGGTTTTTAATCTAGAAGCAGCTGTAAGTAGCTATTGTAAATAGGTAAATGTATCTTCCGGATGTGTTTGTAGATTGTGGCTGTCCTGGACCACACAGCACATTTTTTAAAAAAAAAAAAAAAAAAAAAAAAAAGAAGAAGACAGTAAAAAGCCACATTAGAAATTATACTGAACACCAGCCGAATAAAGGATATGTGCCAAATTTTTTTTTCTGCAGATAAAATAAACTGCATCAATATGTCTTCGGATAAGTTAACAAGTGTTCTAATTTCTGTCATTACTGCATTACAAAGCAAATACTGTCATATCAACTGCAATGAAATTCTATCTCTCCAGTCTTTTTTGTTAAAATCTGCATAACATTCATGCCCATGACATGTACTACTGTTCCTGGGTATAATAAATTCTGCCTTTAATTCACCTTTACAGTAAGTTTCAGAACATGGTTACAGTTCTGTGTATTCGTACATATGCAGAATTATTCAATGAGGTATAACTATGCTTAATTAATATGTCAGGTATCTCTGTATATGGTATGACTCAGAAACTCCTTTAGCAAGTAGGTTTAAAACAAGCAAACAAACAGAAGATGTAGTCTAGCTAAGATTCTGGACTTGTGCTTTCCCATTCCAAATGATGACTCGGTCATATTACAGCATACTGTGGAAATGTGCTCTGACACATGGTCGTCCATCACTATGAGTCTGTGATCCCATAATAAGAAGTACAGAGATTAATGTTTTATTACAGCAAGGTAGCTGTTACTATTACATATGTAATGAGAGAGGGATCACGGGGATTGTAAAGCCTCCATTTTTCTATAATTAATATGGAACTCAAATGACCTAAAAATGAAGAACATTATAATCCTGGAAAAATTAGCTGTCTTAAGTTTCATTCTTTCCCCCATCATGGTTCGTTAGTGAGGAAAATCCTTTCCATTGCTATTTTTTACAAAATGATATTCATGAAGAACAGAGCGTGCTCATTATCTCCTAGATGATACTTAACCCTACCAACAACCATACAGAACAATTTAATCTCTGCAGTGAAATGTATGTAGCTTACACCGTGGTTCTTTCACTATGGTTCATAATAGTGATATAGTTTCTTTAAATAGCTGTTTGGTTGGTTCTTTGTATTCTGCTCCTGAGAAATTGCGTGCAAGATAGGAAGGATTAGCACTAAGTCTGCTTGATTCTGCTTTCTATCTTGCTCTTGCCCTTTCCAAAATTCATTTTGAGAAAGGTGCAGTTTAAAAGCATGGTATAGAAGATGTTTACTCCACAGGTCAATACTGTTTTCCTTAGTAATTTGCAGTTAAGAATTGTGGGAAAGTTGTACTGTCATCTGTTCATTCCCTCAAACTGATTACAGTAAAAGCTGGTTTGGCCTGAAAATTGGGGAAGAGTAAGGTAAGAAAATATATCCATAGTGACCAGAGTCATTCTGTTGTCTTGTCTGCTTCTAATCCAACACCACTTCTTGACGTGATTCAGAAACGGAGACACTTCAACTGTGTAGCCTTTACAATGTGGTCATGGTTACTTAAAGCTACAAGATGGAATTGTATATCTGATTGTGTTTGATTTAGACAGTACCAGAATCATCAATTTCTTAAGATGCAATAAGACAACTAATAGCCTACTACACATTCTACAGATGTCTCCAGAAATCTTAAAAGATCAATAAGTCTGTAAGGTCAGGGAGTGGGGCAGATGAAAAAAGACATGAAGAACTCGTATTGAAGAAGGGTAATGGAAAGGAGGGAGCAGATGATTAGCTACCTAGCATCACAGCTTATCAGGGACACAGCACTAATGCAGCTAAGCCATATAAACCATATAACTAGCAACTAACAATGGGGGAAAAGCCATGCTTCTGAAACCTGGGAGTAAGGAGAAATGCACCTAGTTGTGGATTCATTATGAATGGTACTTGCAAATGTGGGCATGTCACAGTCATGTTGAAGGCAAATCTTAAGTCTTTGATGACTTCAGGAAGCTGTTTAAAGCCCTTTAAAGGACTGGGATGGAAGTAGAAACAGAAAATAAAGTAAATCCTTAAAATGCTTTCCTAGCTAAAAATACTCCATACATAGGTCATTATAAGAAAAGAAAAGAAAATATGGTCTGATGTTTTCTCATCAGATTGAACCACAAATAAAATGTTAAATATTTTCATGAAAGACCTGTAGTATTCATAGCTAATATTTATCAATCCAAAAAGAAAACAATTATTAACTTCTGGCAGAAAAAAAAACCTTCTGTTTTTCTAAGTGCGTCTTTTTTAGCATTCTTTTCTTTTGCCTTACTTTGCAGCTTTACTAGAAAACTATCTTCTGTAGACTTTTTCATGTTAGAAAACAGAATCTGCATCTATTGGATAACTGAGTGGGTACCTTGCTGATTTTACAGTTAACCTTTAGGAGGTGGGCACAGTGGCAGTAATGCTCCTAACGTCTGCTGTGTGCCATTTGTTCAGTGAAGATGCTGACCTATTCCCATAAAGTGTTGTCAGTGTGCAGTGTAATAGGAATATGATTTAGGGAACAGTCCTAAACTTACTGAAATTGATAGGTATTTTGGCCATCTGCTACTTTGCACACAGGGTGAGTCCTGTAGTATCCCATTTTGTCAAGCAATTAAACCTTCTTGAGCTGTCTTCAAGCTTGTTGCCTTCCCCCAGTGAACTGTTGTCAGAAAAAAACCAAACATAGTATCTGTTTCTCATTGGCAGAATTAATAAAATAGAATGCTGACAGGATACAGACCAAGTATAATTTCAGAGATGCTGCTATGCATCCTTCTTCACCAGCAGTGGAAGAGACAAGTACAATTTGATATCCTGCAACAACCCTTAAGGTGAATTCCTTTAAGTAAAACTGTAAATTTGTTAATTATATCTCGAGTTTATATCATAAGTTCTAATAGAAATATATGTAGCTTTTGTTAACTATTCTCTCACTTTAAGGAAAAAAAGAGTTTGATGTCAGAGTTGCTAGATTGATGTCAAAATTACCTTTTTCAGTTCAGAGACTTGCTTACTCGATCATCCACCTGCTGTTAAACTTAGTGAACTGCAAAGGTTTTTTAAATTCTGTGGATGTACTTGCAGAATTTGTAGCATTATTTTCTTCCATTCACTGCTTTGCTCTATGATGATCGGTAAAACACTTAGGAGCCTAGTTTGAACCATCTGTTAAATAGGATTAATGTTAAATTATAGAACTGACTGGATGCTCAAACCAGCAGATAGTCTTTTGAATGGGCATAGCGCTGTGTTCAGGCCAAGAAGTAAGAAGTGCAGTATAGAGGGGTTAGAGACTTTTGAGAGTGTCTGTCTTTTAATTACACAAAAACCAAAACCACAAAACACAGAGTTGAAAATTAAACCAGCTCAGGTTACTTAGTGTCTTAACCATTAAATCAGTTTTCTGGAGTCAGAACCAAACACTGTGGAAGCTGAATATGAAGGAAATTCCACGTGGAATTTTATTTAGGTAGCGACTTTGAGGTAATTATTATAAAATGACTGGAGATGTTTAGGGGAATTAGATCCATAAAAAACATAACTGTGGATTTACTGCTTACTTATTAATAAAACGTAATTACTGTCTTGCTATAATGAAATATATTAGAATATTACTTAAAATATGTCTCATTAACCTCTCAGTAATCCTAGATATTTTTTTTTTGGCAGAGAAATTAACATTTGTTGAGAGCAAATACAATTTTCAAGTTAGAAAGAGCTTATAGAGAGTTAAAGCTGTGCAGGATCATTTTTCGTCCATTTTTCTTTTTTACCACAGTAATTAGGCTCAGTGCCAGGCAGCACAATATAAAAGAAATTTTCTTTAATAGAATATTTTTTTACAGGCACTGCTGGACACATATGGACATCTTCTGTATTTTTCTTCCTTGTGAAGCTGTCTTCACAGTTGTACCCTCCATGGGAAAGTCTTTTGGTCATTAATTAATGTTTTTCTAAGGTATCTGCATGCTGTTTGAGATTTGAGTCATTTCAGTTAGAAAGGCAATTGTTCACACTGGCCATAATGTTTTGGTTTTTTTTTTAGCTTCAGGATACCTTGAGGGTATTTGATATGGAGAAATGTTGACTAATGTGATGCACAAAGAACATTTTGGAAGTAACATCAATCTGTCCTGCATGTTTTTTGGTAGAGTTAACTGAGCAGTAGAAAACAGGAAAAAAATATTTTCAATCCCTTGCATCACTAAAAGAACGCTTCTGCTGCTCAGATACCTCTGTAGCTCCTTCTGATTTCCAGAAAGATTCTATGTAAAGAAAAAAATGCTTTACTGCAGTAGTTCCTTAAGTTTGTTTTTGTGTTTTACAATGCTTTTTGTATCTTTGTAGGACTGGCTGTGTTTGCCAGAATATTTTCTTTGGCTGAAATCTTAAGAGCTATTTGCAGACAACCAAGCTGTAGGAGAAGGGGTTTTTTTTACATTCTGTCTGGTTTAAAAGGCTGTAACACCATTTCATTCCTGTTACTGGCCTGTGGTACATAAGATTTCTAAAGCTTTCAGTTTGATTTATATTGTTTTTGATTTGATTGAAACCTAGTTGACATGTTGCGTGGATCTGGTAGTGTCTGTTTTTCATTCTGCTGCTGTAGTTTGACTATTAGAGTATGAATAGTCAAGTTTGGAGTTGATTTAAAAAAAATCACTGACTCTCAGCCTTAGCAATTCCCTCAGGAACTGGAGACGTATTTTCCTTTTAATACTTTTTAAGGCCTAAGTTAAAGCTGTCAGATACAAAATTTGAGTTGTTTGGAACTAAGATGGTAGTGAACGGGTAATTGAGTTTAACCAGATTGCTTTTCATGGGTTTGAAATGCATGACCTTGAAAAGATTTTATACTGTGTTGTAGGCTTTCATCAACACTAGTAAGCCACATAGCGAGACGCGTCTTCTCCTCCAATGCCTATTGTGAAGTCAAAAGTCCACTTTTCAGTGCTGTAAATTTTTTTACTATAGTTCAGTGAGTTACTTAGCAAAAATGTACCTCTTTTATTGCCAAAACAGCTATCTTTTAAAGTTTATTGTGTCTGTTAATTTAGACTCCAGTCCCAGTTTCTGTTAATAAGGAGGATAAAATACTGAATGTAAAAAAGTGTGTTAGGTTTTAAGATTTTTCAGGCTTGTTTTGGACTGAGCAATTGGGTAGCTGCCTTGAGATACTAATTGCATCCATAGAAACTGTGAAAGTGCTAGTTACCTAGAGAGCTCCTTCTTTACTTCCCATTTCTACAAGTAAAATGCAAAAATTTTGCACAATAACTGCCATATTCTGGAAAATATGTGCTCCTTGTTGTTTGTGGGATGAGTTGAGTGGTTTTGGCCATTTTATATAGGCTATAAAATCTTTTATGCATAGCACAGTAATACCTGCATGTGGTAGACTTGATTTCCATACAGTCTCTCTGAATCAGCTTGTATAATTGGAGTCTGAACAATGTAAGGAGTGCATATATATAATGTTATGCAATAATCTAGTAAGTACTAGTAATAATAATAATATGCAACCTGGTGCATAGCTTGGTCTCTCTAAACTAAAGGGAATTAACTTGAGGAATATGGGGGGACCACTTTCCCATGCCTCTTAATTGTATATTCAGTTGATACCTTAACTAATAAGCTTTCATTGCTTTACTGTGGGAGGGGCATGGCCTCATAAAAGATCCACAAAATTACAATAAAAAAATGTAATGGTAGGAACAGGAATGTCTCCATTACAGAGATAGTGCTGCTTCTGCCCAATGCTTGCAAGTCAGTCTCAACCCTTTGATGAGTTGCATCAGTAAATGCTTCTGAGAGAGGATGGAATCTGTAATTCCAGGCTGCTTTCGGTCTGTTCCTTTCTAGTTATATGCCAATTTCAGCTGGTAGACTTAGACTTGGGAGAGTGCAGTTAAATACATTTTTTTCACAATTATCTAATTCCATAATTTGTATTCTAGGCATGGTTTTCTGTGCATGAATTTTTGATAACATTAGAATTCAAAGGGACTGAGTGGGGAAATATAGGACATTTTTGTATGCCAAGGGAAGTGACTTTAGTAGTATTGTTTGTAAGAGGATGAAAAAAGATCTAGAGTCCAAAATGAATTGCATGTAGAAAACTACATTTGAAGTTGCAAGCAAATAAGATATTATTTAAGGTTTTGCTCATGGAAAATATAGTATCTCTTCCACTACTTAGGTTCATGTGTATAATATACAGTCTTACTTGAAGGTCTCTGTTGAGGTGGAACAATTTCTCCTAAAGTATACAAAGCTTAATATTACTGTCTGGCACACATCCTGCTGAAGGACCTGGGGAGTGTCAGAAGTTTGGTTTCTCAGGCTCAAATGTCTTTCGTTTCTTGCTTCATTTGTATGAGGGATCATACAGCCCATGCTATGCGGGCATTTTTGTGTATGCTATATACCTGCAGACATCATCCTTTATTGTAATGTTTCTGTACCTTCTTTAATCTAAAGTTATCTTACTGATTACAAAAAAGTAAAAACAAAAAGCCATGAGTCATGTTACTTTATTGAAAGAAAAATCCATATGTGCTATTTTGCCGTCTAATCACGAAGGCTTTCCTTTACTAAAACATGGTACTAATGCTTGAATATTTGTTACATCTTCATTCTTCCCTCCCATTTTATCATGTCTATGAATGTGCGTGTTGAAGGGAAAGTGTTATTTTTTTAATAAAGTTTTGTGATCCTTTCATGGATGGCATGCTGTTCTCATAGATTGCAGCTAGCAAATGGGTCACAACAGGGGAAAGCTATTCATAGGCCTCAAATATCTAACTTGTATTTGTCTGGTTGGCAATTGGTTAGAAGTCAATGCGGTAGTAAACTTGAGCAGAAACTGCATAATTTTCTTCAATGGTTTCTTCTAAGGAGTGGGCCAAGAACTGAGCACCGAAGAAACGTAGCAGCAATATCAGCAGCTGTTCTTGCATCCATTAACACTGATGGAAACTGTTTGCTGCTCCCTTCCATGGGAAAAAGGTTGTGGCTAATAACTTCTCGTAATAACTTTTTAGCGTGTAGTGACAGGATGCATGTAGATGTTTAGTCTAAAATCAGAAATTGAAGTTACTGGAGAGTGTGTAGGCCCTGTCAGGCAGTTGATGCTCTACTTCTTTGCTGTTTCTTGTCTTCTCTGCCTCTGGTTTTAAAATGCTTCAGGGAACGTTCAGAGGCTTGGTAGTTTTCCAGACAGTAGCCTGAAGTAGTAGCTGCCCTGAAGCAATTGGTTAGCTGTAGTTTCTGAGCCCATGATCAATTGTTGGTGGCTTCTCTTACTTTATTATGTTAGGTGGGGCTTTGTTATTCAGACTTAGTAAAAGCGGGAAGGACTTGACCTTCAGTTAATATTGAAGATGTTTTCATTATGTAACTTCTTTTATAACTCTTCTAGCTATGCGAAATATAATCACTTTTCAAAATTGGCAGTCACCTAAGAATATATATACAAAGGAACTTTGTTATTTTAACTATAAAAATAGTGAAATGCAGTTGGATTATTTCAGACACATACAAACCAATTTAAAATACAAAGCTAATAAGTGCTTTCGCTTAAATCTATTGATATTTATTGACTGATAGCGATGTGTGAATTTTTATATTTTTAAGAAGAAAAAATTATTTCATGCTTTCAGTTATGAAAAAAATGTTTCATCATCTTCATTTGTTTGACTCAAAGTTGGCTCTTTTTATCAGAGATTTGCTGTCTTATTTTTGAAAAGCCCATTGTTTGCCTCTGAAAGGTTCTTAATAGAGCTTTAACAGGAGACTAAATTTGAACAGCCAGAAATATTTGAATGTAAATTTTGCTCATTCTCACTCTGGATTGCTTAAATTTTAATCTTGTGAACTGCAGCAAGAAACTTGAAGATCTGTCTCCTCTCCCTCTTCTGCAACTTTAGCCCTTGAATTTATTCCCTACTAGCAAAATCCTGTATGTGCTACTGATTCTCTATCGGCATCAATATTATTTGTGTACTGTACACATCAAAATTTACTTCTGCATCTATTATATGAAATCTAATTTCTTTCAATCTGTAGGGAGAAAAAAGTTATATACTTATGTTATATACAGATACACAGACTGTTCTATAAATGTTTCAAATATTAGGTTGTTATGATTCTTGTATTAACTTTTATTTGATGAAAATTATATTTACTTATTTATTGGTAATTTTTTGTTATATAAATATAATTGCTGGTTAAGAAACAGTAATTTTACTTACGCAGAAACAAGAGGGGACTGAAAGAAAGCTTGAAACATCAAGTACTAACCTTACATCTTGTTTAGACATGGGAGTTGTTTTTTTTTCTCTGTTTCACGGTCTTCTCGCGTAACAGTGCATGAAGAACCAGGCCTAGGGAACGGGCTGAGTTAACTGGATTTTTTCCTGAAGAAATTGTACTTCTGTTTTATTCATAAATTTGAAAAAAAATGGGTAAGCAGTTTTCTTCATGGCCTAGCTAATAGTTTTAAGGAAGAGGAACAAATGCCCAAGTTCTATGCGTGCTTCCTAGCTTGGGGACCAGAAATACTGAAGCCATTTCACTGTGAACTGTGCTGAAGCTAATCAGCTCAGCCCACAGAGGGTTTTCTGAATCAACCTGGATCATGTGGATCTGGCTCAGATTTCTCTGCAGTGTGCTTCTGGCACTGAGGTTTGCTTCTACTGTGCTAGCTCAAACAGTTTGTAAGTGTGTGCTAGATACACTTACGTTTATCCTTGTTCTCATTAATGAAAAGAATTGAGACTTCGTAAAACCCTGCATAACCTGGTCTGACCTCATTGCTGGCCCTACATTGAGCCAGAGGTTGGACTACAGGTCTCCCGAGATCCCCTCCAAACTGAATTTCCCATGATGCTATGAGTATGGAGAGGCCACTAAGGACTTTGATATTCTAATGGCTGGTGAAACCTGTTTGGGGGGACAATTCCTTCATTACTCTGCAAATAAGCTAAGCTTTTTTAACTGAATCATTCCTAGGTGAGTTATGCAAAGTAAAAAGGTTACTTAATTCAGGCAGGTACAGTGTCTTCTGAACAGAGTCAGTGCTGAACAATCCTGATGCTCAACCTAAATGAAGGTGGGCGATTGTGAATAATCAAACTCTTAAGAACAGCCAGTAGTAATAGGGCTCATTAGTATGCTACAATTGTTGTTTTATGGTAGTTATTCGACACATGTACAGTAAAAACTGAATTCCCGTCCATTAAAATGATGATGTGATAACTGTTTACTACCAGTCCAAGTGGTTGGCAGCTGTAATAACACCAACTAATTAGACTGCATAGCGCATACCTCATTGAAGAAATGAAATTTATTATTGCTCAGTAAGGTAAACTTAATATGCAGGGAACTTGTGTGCAGTAAAGCAAACTGTATGATTGCGTTTGTAACAATGTCATTAATATCCATGTAGTATAAAAAAGGGAATTGTATGGCTAATTGTATTTGTGAACTATAAATCTAAACTAGGTCTGTTGGTCCAAATATTTGACTATTTGCCTCCTGATGATGACCAGATACTTGATAGCTGTGTCTTCCCAGTCTTTGCACAGTTGAGAAAAGTAGCAATTACCATTTCTCCTTGAATACAGGTCCTCTTCTTGGCCCCAAGTGTTGAAGTCAAATCATTACGGAGGGAGTGAAGAAAGTGCAGATTGAATGACTTTGAGCCAGATACCAATATACTGTGCTAAGCTGGGAGCACTGTTTGGTTATCCCTGAGGCTGGTTTCATGATACACCTTAACCAATCTAATGTCACACTGCTGCTGTCTGTGCAGGCTTCACTGATACGACTCACCATTAGCAGCAGCACAAAGTAGATGGCAGGAATGCAATACATGGAGAGGAGACTGCCTTTTCAGCTGCAGTACTGAGTTGTATGTTCACAGAAGTTAAGTTCAGCTGAAAATGGTAATATGAACTCTGTAGTTTCCTCTGATACGCTTCCTACTCAGGAGTCTCTGCTTTGAAAGAAGACAGGATGTTCTCTCCTTAATACCTCGCAAAAACGCAAACTTACACAATCTGCCATGCTGTACTTCTGTATTTGGAAATGTTGCAAATGATAACGTAATTCTATTGGTTTGAGGGAAGGTGGGACCTTGGCTGGTGCCCCAGTTGTATCCAAAAGTCAGGATTTAGGTCTGGTGCCATGGTAGGGTGCTAAATAATAGCAGAGAATGGTTTTAGTGCATTGACCTCTGTGTTACTGGCATTGCATGCTTCTTCTGCATGAAATTCTGTTGTGCATTTAAAAATCCTGGAGGACTTTTTTCCAGTGACCATCCCCTTCTACCATATCAAGGCAAGTGCCACAGGATAAGCAGTGTTAGGGTCTTCGTATCCCTTCTCTATTCCAGGCAAAAAAATCTTTTTTTTCTTTTTCCCCCCAAGAGACTGAAACCTCTGTGTAAATTAAAAATTTAGTTATGCAAAATCTGAATCATCATCAGTTCCTACTGAAGAATTTTGTAGACAAAGGAAATAGACCTTCCTGATGATTTTTTCTCCATAACTCATGTATGTCAAAATATGGATTAACTGAAAATAAAATCATTTGCCAAATAGGATTGTTTTCTAGTGATCTCCCTAAGAAAAAACAATTTTGAACAAAAATTAATGTAACTTTACATGTTTATATTTTCAAAATGAAATATTTAGGTTTTTCATTAAAAATCTTTTTTTTCAGTTATTTTCTTGAAAAGAAAAGTCATAAAATAAAAATACAATTATTTAAAATTAAGCTAATGACTTTGAACCAAAATTAAGATGGAGGGGGCATACAGTCACTGGAAAATTTTCCACTTTTGAGGAAATATTTCAGTATTTTAGGCCTTTTGCTGACCTGAGAAAGTAATTTCATACAGAGCTTTACACAAGAGTTCACAGAAGACAGAATCTTGCACGTTTTAGACTTCTTTTAAAACCTAAACCCAAATGTGTTTTGAGATGACTACATAGCCATTAAAAGGTGTGATCAGTGTCTACTGCAATACTGAGCCATACCAAAATCTTGGTTCTGGACACTTTAGTAGTAGTTAGATCTTTTAGAGACTAGTAATTTTGACCAGTGTTGTACAAAAATGCAAGAATGCAGTGTCTGCTCCAAAAAAAGTCTGTCTTGTCTGTTCAGGCTGGCCTACTTACATATAGTAAGGCAGGGGGATGAAGGGGGAAAAATGTCGTGTCAAAATCTCAGAGAGGACTGTGAGCAAGAGCCACAGACAGAACCAGAATCTAAACATTAGTCTAGGGATGTAACCAAGCAGTTCTGTCTGAGTAATTGCAAGACTTGAAGTGGGGAAAGGGGAGCAGATCTGCTCTTTCCCACAGGCTTTACACAGCATGTTATAGCTCTCCTGTCACTTACATGGAGAATTCTCTCATCTTCCTTGCATCGCTTTCTTTGTGCTTTTTTTTAGTGCAGACTGTCATTTGAACCCTATAGTGTGGTGGGTTTTTTGGGGGGGAAGGATAAGTGTGTTTGCTTTCTTTGGGACATGCTGTCTTTTTTACAAACTTCTGATTACTTTTTTGCATCTAATTTCTCTTAGAGTTTGCTTCATTCTTTATCAGGTACTTTTTTTTTTTCTCTTTTTTTCCTCCTGTCTTTTTTCCATAATTTCTAGCTGCTGCTGGACCAGAATAATTCCTGATGACTTTTATAAAGATGTATGAAAGACAGGATGTGTTCCAAAGACTTCACACTTTGAATAGGGGCTTTCCAAGAGAAAGAGATCAGAATGGTCCAGATAGCAAACTTTGAAGCCAAAAATGGATCTTACATCAGTGTGGAGGCCCAGCGGTACCCAACCAGGCATGAGGAAAAGAAAGAATTGGAGTAGAGGCACACCTTGTACTGAATGGGGTGCTTAGAGGCTGCCTAAGAGGCTGTTTGTCCAGAGAGAAGAGGTTGCATAGTGGGGATTGCTTCTTTGGACATGTCTGATCCCTTCTGAAATAAAACCTGGACAGGAAATCTATCCTTCATAATACGAAGGGGTTTGATAATGCTTTTAGGACTGCAATAACATATTGCTACTACTGTTTGCTTTACTGACATGAAAGGGACAGAAATTTGAAGCCCGTTTCCTGAACATATAGAGAAAATGATTTCTAGGTATTTTTGTAAACAACAGAATCTGCTTAGCTTTTTTATTTCTTCTGGATTATTTAGGGAGATGGACTACTAGGTTGCTTTCTTTTTCTGTTGAAGTTTTCCAGAGATCTTCATTATAAGCTTACAATTTGTAAGGATTTTTTTTGTTTGGAAACCATAATGTTTGTGTATATAGGTTTTGGTTTTTTTTTTTTTAAATCTCACAAGAATTTGCTTGGGCTCAAGTTAAAATAATCATCTCAGACATACTCACAGTAAAATTGTACTTGCAGGTGTTCCTTTTATAAAGCCAAATGTAATTGCTAGAGAAGCCAGCAGGAAATCGGATTCACTTGTATGTGAACCCAGTTCACAACTGGCTGCAGTGATTAGCAGCATGACTTTTGTATGTCCAACTGTTCCCCTGCAGAAAGTCTTACAATGATTCTAGAACCTGTTATCAAAAATTTGTCCTGTTATTGCAAAGGTTGAACTTGTCCCATGTAGAATAGTACTTAAATCACAGTCAGTAATACCAAGCTTCTTATTTTCTTTAAAGTGAAATTTGACCAAAATATTAGCAACTAGCATGGCTTTTTCCTTTCTTAACTGCAGGGTACAAATCTCAGGTTTTTAACTGCTGCTAATCTGTTGTTGAATCCCACTGAGGAGAAAAGGTTGCAGCATAATGATTTCCAAATAAGTCTTTAAAATTAGAAAGCACTATGTTTATTGGGAAATACACAAGGTTCTTGTTGTCTGGGATTAAATTTGAAATTTTTGCATTAGAAATATTTTATGGAGCATTTGGTTGTCTGCTGCAGTACTCTTCAGAGTCAGAAATTATTATTTTGGGGACTGACAGCATAGTCATAGTTTTGTGAGGAAACACCAAACTACGTGAGTTTAACATCTCATTTGGTTTTGTTATGTTTTTCAAATCTTCTCAAGAATTTTATAATGGAATGTGCTCTGGAATGTTTACACATACAAGTAGCTGTGGAATCTTTATAAAAAGTAGGCTGCTGGGAGGGCTTTTTTTTGTTTTCAACAAAACTGTTCATAGCGCTTGAGTTTACAAAGATTGGTGCATGTAAATTGACCTGCTGAAGCTGAGGTGGGTGTTTATAAGATAAAAATGTGTATTAGTAGCATTGCAGAAACTTTTTATTCCTTAAAGCCTTATTTGAATAGCGAAATTATTTTTTATGTCTTCATAATCATTTATATTTGATGATTTTTCTGTGACTAATCCCTGACTAGAGAACTATTCCTACCTTTGGTGTGCTGGCATTAGTTGTTGAAATCAGAAATGTATGTAAGTGGGACCTGAAGTGAATATTCACCTGTGTGATTCCTACTGATGTTAACAGAATAACGTAGCAAACTTCTTTAGGAGCCAGATCTTCAGTGCAGGGAAGCCAGGATATGTGTTCTCTGATAGGTCTTGGAACGTTCTGTCTTCTGATCAGCAGTCAGAGAGTTGCATATACTCTCTCCGTCAGTACAGCAGGAACTGGTTGCAGTCAAGATCTGTCTGCAAAACTACAGTAATTATCTGCAGTGTCAGTAAAATAATGCAATGTGCTAAACACTGCTGCTGATAGAAGAGGGTGCTGAGCACATTGCTGGAAATATCTGTAGCTGGCTGCTGAATGCAGGAAAGAAAAAGGGCTGTGCTTCCAAAAAAAAAAAAAAAAAAGGCCCCAAACTTCTGATGCGTTGTAGAATGTTAAACTTGGTTTAGGGATATTCACATTCAATAAACTTTGGAAACATAGCTTAAGCATTAATATTGCAAATAAGTGAATTTTTTGAAGCCTTTGGGGAAAATGCATTCTAGCGATACCTGCAGATTTAAGATGCATCGGCACAGTTAACTTTTTTCTGTGTTCTTACACAAAATGTTGAATTGGTGCCTCTGAAAACAAATAAGGAGAAGAGTATGTCTGTCTTTTTGGCTGGCTGCTTCAGAACAAAGAAGGGCACAGAACTTCAGAGGCACAATGAAAAGCAGTCATTGTTTTGTTTTATCACTTTTGTGCCTTATGTTCATTTACACAATTCAAATGGTGACTGTACAAGACTACCCAGTCTTCTGTAGAGGTTGGTGTGGAACTGCATAACGGATTTCTGACAAGTGTTTGTGGTAACTCACTTGTACATTCCATTTTGCTTATGCCACTTTTTTTACAAGCCGTTTCTAAAGTAATTCAGGCACATTTTGTTTCAGAAATATTAATTGTAAAGCCCTGATTACTACGGACTGTGCATGAGGTACTTGGTGATTCCATCTAGGATTTGTGAACTTGATGGTAAAACAAAACCATACAGCTGAATGTCAAGAATCATGTGCAAAGTAGAAAGTAAAACCTTTGATTATCTGATTATTGAAAACTACTTTAAAGACCGTGCTTTGCCACATACCTTTCTCATGCTTTGCTTAGCAAAAGTGAATACCCATAACTCTGAAAATGCCATCGTTTGCTGTATAGTTCTTTTCCAGCAGAAATCTGCTGTGTTTCTCTTGCAGCTTTCCTTTTCAACAGACATTGCTGAAATTTATGAAGCAATAGTAAACATGTCTCACATGAATGGCAGAAGACAAACATATTAGTGGTAAAAATGTCTTTTTTGGTTGGTTTTTCTTTTTTGTTTTGTAGGTTTATTTGTTTCAAGAATATTACAACTGGAAGATGTTGAAGCGTGGAAAGTCTCAGTCATGGCAGAAACAAATGATAGGGTCAAGTGAGTGATGCAGCTGAAAGCACAAAACAAATGTAATACAATTTATTTGCCTTTTGTGACTTGCACTTATCAGGAAAATCTAAGGTGTCTATTATGTATGACAAATGTGCTGGTGAATCCAGGCTTGGAAGCATGACTTTTGATTACTATTGGCAATACTATACTTGATTTGATGGAAAAGATTTGCCAAGAGCATAATGAGAATTGCTATGTCATTTAATAGGTGCTTAAAAGATGCAGTGGAATAGGATGAGATGCGGGGGAACTCTATTAGGGAAGTGGTTACTTTAAGCCCCAGTGATGCTGGACTGCTAATACCATCTGTCCCTTTATCTTCTGATTGTCTTACTTGCAAGATTTCTGTTTAAATAGTTTTAGAAGCTGCAATGCTTGAATGTGCAGGATCCTGTAGCTATAATAGGTTTTTACAATATGGATGGGAAAATTATCCATGTACAATTAGCCAGCTGACTTTAAAGCATCATAAAAAGTGATTTTTTTATTTTTTTTTTTTTTCTAGTGCAGATGGTAGTAGAACTCTCTTACGGTACATTTGATGTATATTTACCAACTGGTATGCCTAAATCAATGATGGCATTTTCTGATAATGTGCATCCCTTCTGGGGGTTGCATGATCACAAGGCATAGGATCTTTGAGCAACCGGTGAGACATATATTCAGGGGATATTTATTAACTTTTGTATGTAAAATTCTGAAGCTTGGTACTGGATTTCTTTTAAATATCGTTGCTTATTCTTACTTAGAGAACTCTCTGTGTGTATTGTATTTACCTGTCTTTTTTTCTAATAGCATCTGATATAGTATCATGAAGAGACAGCCTCTGGTCATGAGTGCAAATCTTAACGTCAGGTCGTCAAAACCAATGTTTTGAACCCCTGAGAGATCACCTCGATTTCTTTACCCAATTCTCTGTAATGTTTATATGGCTTTGTAGAAGGCAGTTGTCTGTCTTATTGGAATTCCAAAACAAAGCAAGAGTTGAACATTGGTTTCAGTTTAAAAGGGAAGAGTAACATTAAGAGGAAGGAGGGGATTTTTTGAACTGGAAGTAACTGTCTGTACAAAAGACCGGGAAATTACCAAAGAAAGGCATGCTGACAGGTCAAAAATAATAAATAAAAGACTTAATAAAATATATAATTAAGCAAGATTAAAGAGATAAAATACCTAATGCGAAGGACTGGTGATTTCCTTTAGCCATGTTGGCAATAATAACAAATTTCTCATGGGAACTCTCAGTTAAATTTGGACATTGAAAAATACTGCTGTTCTTTAAGTAGTATTTGCTACATACGGAGAACAAATTAGATTTTTATTGTAAGCCTAGAGGTCTACTAATCTGTAAATAGAGTGATTTACATATTCTGAGTGATTTTACATCTAAGATACTGTAAGTCTTACAATTCTCCAGTGTGAAGAATGAACAAATAAAGTAAACATTTGTTCATGAGTGAAGAGCATTCTCTCTGTTCTCAAAGTGGTGAATGGACTGACTAAAACTGATAGGCCCTATGAACTTTCACAATAAATATTATTGTTTGGAGCAGAAAAGTGAAGGTGCCAGCTGCAGGAGAAAATGCAACCTCTTTTCTTGCTGTGACTGTTTATTACTGAATGATGACAGACATATACAAAAAACTGACATCATGTCTGTTGCTATGGTATTTTGATGGCAGAAATGCCATCTCCTTAAGATATTTGAGAATAATTTTGGAACCATGTGTTTAGCTTGCTATTTCAGTATCCCACTCTTTTTACTGTGGTGCTTTGTTACCCACTTAGAAGTATGGATTTCCTGGTAATTTTGTTTGAGTCAAAGAAGTAAGTTCTGGAAAAGAGCAGCCCTTTCCAGCTTGTTGCAGCTGACCTTTCAGAAGTTGAGGTTCCAATTTCCTGATCCAGATGGTTGAGGAAATCTTTCTAATAGAGTAAATCTCTACAGATGCAAACAGTTCATTAATAATTCAAATTGCCTGAATTAAGACAGTCATTCCATTCTTTATTCAGTGTTTGAATTAGTGTAATCTTATTTCCTTTATTTCCTGTACTGCCTTTACCAAATCTTATTTTAATATAGCATATGATTAGGCCATGCTATGAAGTAACATGTTGTAAGGGGTTCTATTGAATGACTTTGGTCATAATAATTTAGACATTGAAGCCTAGCATGTATTTTAAAAGAAATCTTTACGTATAAACCCCAGAAATGCTTACAAATAGCTTGTGGTATTTGCAGTCAAATCTCAGTGTGATAATCAATCATCTGGTCTAACAGTAGTTTGGATTGGAAAACTCCAGTGATAACTAGGTCTTCTATTCAGTAATTTCTGTATATCCAGTTTAAGTAATTTGAGTGCTTCTTAACTGTTCTAGCATTCAGTTTTAAAACCGTACATGGTGTTTCATCTTAAAAATGAAGTTGTTACAGTTGTTTTTTCTTAGCTGTAGAAAGAAATGGTTTTGTATGAGACAGATAAGAACACGCTGCTCAGTTCACTACTAAGATACAGATACATAATTCCCATGTGACAAATACATCTAGGTTTCCTAATGGTTTAGGAAAAAAAAAAGCCAAAAAAACCCACAAAACAAAAAGCAATGCAGGTAACAGAACCAGTGATATGCATAACAGGAATCTTTGTTCTGCATTTTAAAAGGATGTGGTTATATAATACAAGCTTTATTGCTTGACTGGTCCCAGCCTTCCTAGATAACAAGAGGACATGGTTTTAGCCTTTAGTCAGGTTTTTGCATGGAAAATAAACTGATGAATGTACCTGAGCAAGGTTTGAGCGTTTTTCTAACTGTTTCTAGAGGCTTATAGATCATCTTGCATTGAAATGTGGATATTGTACTTACTCAGCCTCCTGTCATTCAGATGTTTCATAGATAGTTCCAAAATGAATTTGAAGAAATTGTGTCTTATTTATGATTCACATTCACTTGCCACTGTATCCTTTTTATTAACTCTGAAATACATTGGTTTTTAAATATAGCGCACTATTCTACGTGTGGAACTGCAGTAGCTATGGAAGCAAGTGAACACTATCGCCTACAATTCTAACCTTTATTAAACAGAAATTGATAATAGAAAAAGGCAAAAATTTGCACCCAGTATTGCTTCAAGTTCTAAATTTGCTATTTGCAAATGAACAACTTTTTTGCCACTGGATATTTTTTAAGTTAATCTTGCACTTCCCAAAGGTGTCTTCTCTCTCACACAAATTGAAATGGCCCCATCTGGTAAAGAGTCATTAAAAATGCTAAAACACAAAAAGAAGTAGATGATGATACTAATTTCTGTAATAATATTTAAAGAAAGTATTTCTTGCCAGTGAGAACAATATGGAATTGAGTGGTATCACTTCAACTTTATGGGAAGGGTAATTCTAATTTATTTTTCTCCCCTCTCTATGTCCATATAAGAAATCAGATGTTTAGAAGGCAAATTCATTCCAAAGCTACTGTATGGAATTCAGTGCCAGTGAGTCAGAAATACTGGATAACCCACACTGAACAAGCCTGGACTCTCACAGAACAAGAAACAGCAGAGCCCTGCAGAGTGGGGCTTGTGAAGCTGACCTGAGCTCAAGTGGAGGTGAAGGACCCTATTGTTCAACCAGGAAGAAAAGCTCTTAAATACTTATTCGGGTTCCTGATTGGCTTTTGGCCACACACACCCACACACCCACCCACCCACACACCCACCCTGCTTCTTTAGCTTCTTGTTTTTGATAAAAGGATTTTCTTTGGGAGGGGGAGAATTGTTTATTTTAAAGTAGCTATCTTTCTAATAGACAGGAAGTGTAATATTCTGACTACTCTAACGTTGGCTTAGATTTCTACACTTAGAGTTCTACAAAATTGAACAGTAATGTAACAGTATAGCATGAAACCCACAGACCACCCCCCTCTCACACACCTGCAGTCATTATAAATGCTATTTCTGCAAACCGTAAGCACACAACACTATGCATGACCAAGCATTATGGCTTCTCTTTGTTAGATAGCAATTGTTAGATTATGTGAACATGTACTTGGAAGTACTTCCACATCCGCCTGTCCCCACTGACAGTGGCCAAAGCACTCTGAGTACTTTTGAGGAAGGTCAGCTTTATTGGTGGGTAGGAAGAAAGGACAGTGGTTTTAGAGATCTAATGTTTTAGAGAATAGGGGAGGTAAAGTGGAAGAACTGAGACATGGGAGAGGTCTTACAAGCAGCCAAAACACTTCTATTAATTATATTGCTTCTCTTATTTGTTTTAAAGCTGTAAGGAACTGGGAAAGAATGAAACTGAGATTTGATTAATGGTCACCAAGACTGCAGTATGAAAGAAATGGATAAAATGCTTTTGAAATAGGTTTGGCTTTTAAAAAAGAAAGAGAATCTGTTACTGCTCTCTCTTTCATACATCATCATATGGCAAATGAGATACACTCTGGAACAGCAAAATGTAGTTGAGATACCAGTGTGGCAGCACGTCTAATTTACAGTCACAGAAATTTCCAGAAGGTATCAGAGTGATGTTCTCTATTTGTTTCTGCAAGAAGAGGTGGCGATATTACTACATGGTGGTGCAAAGAGGCATCACATATTATAGGTGCCTGGAATGCCTAGAATATAATTTCATTCAGCTCATCTTCTAAATACTAAGTAAACCCTTACACGTATAAAAGAGAAAGTTACATAAATCTTTAGATTGACAAGATTACTTCATTCAGTGCTTGTCCTGGGGATATATTATAGCCCCTTACCATCTCCGCAGCGTGTCCACTACAAGCATTATCTAATGAATTCTTGTATCATTTGTTATGCACCACATGACTTTGACTGGGTCAAGTTAGTGTATATTGTGCAAGTGGCGTGTAGAAAGCGGCAAGACTAATAGGAAATCATTGGCTCAGTCATTGAGGTAATTCTTTAGACGCTGTAACAGATAAGGTTAAACTGTATGCATTGTGATTTCCAGCCTTTTTTTCTGATCGTCTTCTAAGATGTAGTGTTTCATTAGTCTGCAAGTTACTCTTCTGTGATAAATATGACAGAAGCATGGTGTGAGGCACTTTTTTCTTTGTTTTAAAAATGCTAGTTTTTCCTGTATCAGATCTACAAATATGATGGCTGTTAAGGTAACTTAGGGTCAAACTTATTTGAAAAACATCCTCATTTACAAAAATATTTTTAAAATTAACTGAACTATCTTTTAAAGAGTTTTTCTAATTCTGACCACTATTCTGCCTTTCTGCTGAAATTGATCATGAAGGCGCTAGAGTAAAAATGAAATTTAGCCCATTCTGTCCTTAATGTGACTCAGGTCAGATTGACAGTTTTTGATTCATATTCTTTCTTGAACTGTTTTGAGGAGTACAGCCATGTATAACTTTTCCTTAAGTTTTGTGGATATTTTTTTTTTTTTAATGTAAGCTGTGCTTCTGCTTCTCCCACCTGCAGGTTTGGTTGTATTTTCAGACAAACCCCCTCTTCTCCTTTTTGCCCCAAATAAACAGTGCTATTAGTCTAAATTTACTTGATCCTGAAGGTAACAAAAAACTCAGTATGACTGCTAATAGAAGAAAAAAAAAGAAAGCCATAGAGCCTGCAGTTACCATGCCAACACTGTTCCCTAGGGTGTAGCCACACAGAGATGGATGCTGTGAAATTAAGCTCTGTGTGATAGGTAGGGAGGTACCTTTCCATGTAGCTCTGCACTATTTGAAGCTTTCATATACATTGTATTTTAGCATTTGTATATTTAATATTACGCATTAGTCTGGTCTTTCTGTTGTTCCCTTCTCCCTCTGTGTACACACTACAGTTGCCTATTTTTGTGGAGTGCAAGAGAACTAGGCATTTCAAAACATACAGTGTATAGTAAGTTCCATGAAAAATGGGTTATAAAATGGATGTGATATGATGAAGAGTGGATTCTGACTCAAATTCCACCTGCCATCTAGTTGTCTCTGTAAAGTTGTTGGATTTGTACTCTGCTCTCATTTACTTTCCACATGCATGGTCTATTTGTGGTGGCAATATGGGGATAAGCAAAATTTGTCAGAAGAGGACCACTAGCAAAACTAACATATGAGACCGTGGTGCAGGACAAAATTTAAGTGTGTTTCTGTGCTTATATGTGATTTTTCTACATTTGCCTACAGTTTATCTTTAGGTGTTTGTCAGCTATGAAAGACAAACCTCCTTTTTCCTAATATTCTAGATGTGTTTACCTAATGCTGCATCCTTCTTTGGAGTCATAGCTTTCTCCTCACTACACAACTACTCTTTCATTAGATTCAAGGAAGGGGCACTGCTCTGTGTTCTCCTCTCTCCCACTCCACGTTTGTGCTTTCTGGGTTTGGGGAGATGACAAGAGATTAGGGCATATCATTCTCAGTAAGTTTTAAACAGGTCATAAATCTCTAAGGCCTTCACAGACCTTGATTAGAATTGTATGGTACAATTCTACAATTGTAGAATTGTCCTATTTGAAAGAAAGGAAATACCTTCACAAACTTACTCACTTCTTGAAGCAAATCGTGTCTATGAGTTAAATGGCTCATTTATTTTTTCTGCTGCTGTTTTGTTTCTCAATTTGTGTTTCTCACAAATAAATGCAAAATACTGACAGAGCTGTTTATAACATGGTGAGCTTGCCGGCTTTACTTACTTGAACTTTCTTGGAAGCCTATGGATTGGTTATGTAAGTGGAAATTCTGTGGGATATTTTACTAACGCTTTTTCAAGTCGCTGAGAGGTTACTTTTTGCACTAGAAATGCTAGTGTTGAAGATTTAGACTGAAAGCATCATAAAGCTCACGTGGCTCCAAAATTTAGTAGTCTGTCTAGATTTTTCTTGGGTTATATTAAAGAAAATGGTCTTTAACTCAATAGCAGCTAATTGAAAATTTCTAAATTGCAATGTTTTTGCATACTGATTTTTGCTAAAGGCATAAAGCAACAGTGAAATTAATGGAAACTGTGCTTATATAATGTCCCAATGAGGTTTCCTTCCTTCCAGACCATGCTTACACTAAGAAATGTTCAGCACAGCAGCAAGTGCACTTTGTCAGTGTTTATTATTAAACATTCAAAATGCAGCTGACAGATAAGATCTCAGCCAAAAAGGTAACGTAATCTACTATTGTTATGTGGAATTATAAAAGGGATTAATATATATTGCAATGAAGTTTAAAAAGCTAGTCTGCTAGTAGATAGAAACTTACGAAACCAAACCATGTGGATTGTGGTTTAGATCTACTGGGTGCAGCTGTGTATACTGCAGATTTATGAATTAAAGTTTAAAGATAATAAGATACTAACGCATCTGACTCTTTCCTGTCAACCAGTGGTTCCTTCTGGGAGTGTTTTTCTGAGATGGCAGGCAGAGCTTCATGCATTTAAGTCTTTATATTGCATCAGGCTCAATGAAGTTGTTCTTGATATCTGCAAGCATCAAGTTAACAAGGCTAAGCTTCAGAAAGGGGGATGAGTGCAGAAAATCTAATTAGGAGCTCCCGCGTAACAGCTAGTATATCAACACATAGTACAGACATAGAAACAATACACAGATGATGGACTCTACTTTTATATGATACATGTATATGTTCTGTGTGATGCACATAATTGCCTGTCTTGGATATATGTCTGATAGATACAGTCTGTCTTGGACTGCCTCATTTGCACAGTAAGCTTTTTTTGTGTCACTCCATGTGATGTATGAACCTTGAGCAGTTGAGCCCAGCTCCTTAATTGTCCACAAAATTTGACTGTGAAAGCACTGGAGTTGTAATTCTGACTTAACAAAGATTGTCACAGCCCCAGTCCTTTCCAGGAAAAAGTACGAATTAATTAAGCTGAGGGGAAGGATCTGGAGCTATAAGTTACTAAAACTTACCTTTTTTGTATTTTTATAGAATTCCCTTGAACAGATTATATTTTTTTAGGTTGTGGTATGTAGGGATTGTGTATTGATCAACTCTGTAAATGTAACGAACTTTTCACTTAATGAAAACATTCATAAGCACATAACAACTTTGCAGAATTTTTCTTGTAAGCAAAGAAGCCTTTGGCTCTAATCTTACATCATCAGCTTTGGATTTCTGTTAGTCTCTTAACAACTGAACTGTGTAAGGCCAAATTGTGCAGCTGGAACTCAAATGAAACTTCTGTTGCCCTGTGGAATGGCTGCATGATGTTATTCTTGAATGCCTGCTGCTACTATATTAAAAAGAACTCTCCTAATACATTTGTGACACAGCTTGGAGAAAGACTTCTTCAAAAAACTCCCATTTGGTTATATTAGCTAATGAACAGAGCAGGCCTCAACAAATGTAAGAAATTTACAAATTTACTTTTCGTAGAGAGTAATGGAACTTTTGCAGCTACTGTAATGAGAGGAAGCCAGGCAACAGCAGGACGTGACAGCCAGATGAGTTGTGTGTACCTGAAGTTAATCTGAAATGTTTAGCCTTAACTAGTGGTTAATGCAAAGCTTTTAATTGTGAATCACGGGAAACCAGCTCACAGAGGATACTTCAATCTGTACATCATGCATTGTCAGGCAGAACACCTGGAAACATGATTTAAGTGGTAACTCTATGCACTACATCTATTTACCTTCCACTACACAGGAAATGAGTTTGGTATTCTGATGCATAACTGAAGACATGCCTCTGAATTAAAACACATCAGATTGTCTGAATGCGGAAATTAACCACCTGATTGAAAGCGTGCCTCATAAATTTTAACTCCAACTGCATTGCAAAAATAGAAAGCCTATTACAACATGTAGTTAATAAACAGAAGCCTTCTCTTTAGCATGTGTTACCCTTTATCCACTCTCGTTTTCTTCAGGAATGTTTTCAGAAGATTGTCGCTTGACTTTTCCTGTAGTGGATTCATTTGTCAAATAAAGACCAGAACCTTGGAGTTTGCAGCTCAATCCTAGTGTGTGCTAAGCTTTATGTGCTGAGCTGCTTTCAGGCTTAAATCCTGAAAGACGTACTTAAAATGGAGACTGTATGTTACTAAATAAGCCTTGATTTGCAAAGAGTCAAGGAGAAAACTGCAGTCAAAGAATGGGCTAAAAAGAAGCTGGACACAGTTGATCATAACCCACTGCTGGCAGTAGGGATTATAGCAAAAATGTTACCAGTCATATTAAACTGGCAATGGGTTGCTCTCATGGGATTCTTTTTGAATATTTAAAGCCAGTGCAGCAGATTTGTGTAATTAGGACTTCCCAAGATGACAGTAAAGTCTGTAGAGTGTCCCCAAGCAGCACGAAAATCTAAGAATAAGATTCACCTCACTTAATTACTGCCCAAGCAAAAAAGCTGGAGTTGAACTATATCTGAGAAAATAATTAAGACCTCTATAATGTGCCTGTGATTTCTGATATCAGGGGAAAGTAGTTCTGAGTTTTCCTGTGACGCTGCCTGAGGGCTTGCTTGATTGCTTGCTTTTGCTGTTAGGAAAGATGGTGGGTTCAGCCCTGCTTGCAGATCTTGCTAGCTATTGACAGAATGAAAAAACCCTAAACTCTCTGAATGTCTTATGTTGATGTTTGTACTGGTAATGAGGTAGCTGTACTTAATGATGCACAAAACTCTTCAAATTACTTACTTATTGTTTCTTTTTGAGAGGTATTGTCTTAATGCCAGTATTTAAAAATTCCTTTTGGTAATGCTAGTTGTCAGAGTACTTGGAAATTTTATGTAATTGTCACTCGAGTGCTGTTTTACAACAATGCTGTTGAGCATGTTTAGCTGTGAAGAGTGTAGTCACAGTATTCAAGAACTAAAATTATGTTAATACAGATCATCTTGAAAAAATTGATACACAACAGCATCAACATAATCTGTTGACACATTGGATAGATAGTGTTGGTCCTAACATACAAGTAATTTCAGTGTGTTTGTTATTCACAGTGTGTTTATATAATGACCTTACTAAACTGGATCTTTATATAACAGTCCATCAAAATATACAGCAATAGCTCCATTAAATATGAGTTATTGTAATGGAGAAAGAGAGAAGGAAATATATAAATAATGAAAAAAATAGTGGCAGTAAAAGTAATATTAAATTTGGATGGGAAAGCTGATGAGATAAAAGGATGCAGAATACAAAGTGGTCAGTGTAAGGAGATGAGCAGTTCAAGCGCAATCACATATGGTGTCTTCATCATAAAAAGACTAACAGATATGTAAGAGATGTTACTAGACATTCTCTGTTTTGTTTAGGGAATCCGTGCTCTAAAACACTTCAACATGAGCGTGTAGAAAGTGGAAGTCTATTCTGGTGACCTTTGAAAGAAAAGACAACATTTGAGCTGAAAGCTCTATCCCAGGGTTTTATTTCACTGTCTATTTTATTATAAGCTACCAAGGAGAGCTTATGCTGTGGGATTTTTCTCCTTTATTTGTTTATGCATTAATGTTACAGTTGTTTGCTTATGCTTGCACTCTTGTAATTTTATTTTCCTTGAAGCTTATGCTGTGCAACTGTTTGCAAGCACAAATGGGCATTCAGGCATGCAGGGTTTGGTAATAACAAGTAATAATAGCACTTCACCTTTTTTGTCTGTACTGTGATGGCAACATGTGTTCCATTAGCAGTCCGATTGCAGTGCTCTTGTCAAGATTCCTAGTTTTTGTTGCTGGATTCTGAAAGCACTTGATCAATTGATCTTGGAAACGTGCTGAGCTTTTCCTAAAGCCTTTCATACTTACTATCAGCAGGTGAAATTTTTAACAGTTTGATCCTATCTGTAGATCACTAAAATAGAGGTGGAGGATTCAATAAGTGTTTAATGATTTTTAAATCATAAAAAAAAACAGAAACAGAGAATCAGGAATCTATACATAAACAGAAATTTCCTTTTTCCGCAGTATTTGTTTGTAAAAGTAGGTGAATAATATAAGGATCTCAGGACGCTGGATGCTCTTCCTTCCAGTCAGTAAATTAAAATGTCTCTTTCTGCTTTCTGGAAAACTCTCTGTAACACATGCCCTGCATCTAAGTTAGTTTTTAACTCTAAATTTTACGTGGTATATTTTACCAGCATTACTTCTCTGTTCTGTGATGACTATAGTCATATAAATTGGTTCTGATGGGCATTATTATTATCAGAGGATTCTAGACAGTTTGTGGCTTGTCCAGAATAATGTGTGTAAGCAGGACAGTGTGGCATACAAGACATTTTTTGTCAACTGCTGAGTTCAAGAATTCAAATCCAGGTTCAAATTCATTTATTAAATTTTATAGTTTTGTGGTTCAGACCATATATGAAGTAAGTTATATAATGAATTTTCTGCTCATTATTTTTCTTTCTCGATGCCAAAGGATCTTCTTTACTTATCATTTGTGGTATTCTTAAAATTTAAACTTGAAACTCATTCTTCCTGATGTACTGTATCATCTTGAATTATGTGAAATATAGCACAATTTAGCTAAAAATTTGTCAGTCTGTGTGTTACCTTCATAATTTAGAATGTAATCTGATTTCTTTATGCATCCCCAGTCCTGCTAGGCCTCATGGAGCAGAACCGCTCTTTGTTCTGGAGCTGTTGTGCAGTATTGGGAGAAACCTGTCAACATACGTAAAATTGTTAGATTTCTGCTTTCACCCACTTACTTCGCAAGGATGGAAGTCAGAGGCTTTGCCCTGATTACAGCCTTTCGTGTAGTTGTGGCAACCCACTCACCTGGTGTTGAAAGTGGATAAACTCCTGCAAGCCATGATTTGCGTTGATGCAATTTATTGCAATTTCAGATGGGTGCGAACAGTGCAAGTTTTGGGGGAGTTCTTTTGTTAAGGAAAGCAGCATATTGTCTGTAAACTCAAGATGTGCTTGAGACTGATGTTTGAGGGCATTGGTGAGGTGAGAAACCGAAGACTGACAGAAGTTTGTAAGGGAGCAAGAAGCTCTAGAATTGTTAGCCTCTGGCAAGATGGAAGATTATGATCACTGGAAAAAGCAGAATAATTTTTTTCCTGTTTTTCTTTTCCCTCTTTCTTTTCTGTCTTTCCTCTCATCAAGAAAATAAATGTTACTTCAAAGATGAAAGATGTAAAAGATAAATCTTGAAAGTTTCTGAATGAGGATTTTAAAATGAACACAATATATTGTGTTAAGATGACAGTAACTGAGAAAAATAACAGGACTATTGCTGTTTGAATTAGGAATATGTGTCTGTGTCTGGAAATACGTGCACTAGTGTAAGACAGCTGATAACAATATTGCAGTGTTAAAGGACTGGGGTTTTGGGGTCTTTTTGTGACACTAGATGACACAAATCTCAGAACAATCATTATTATATTATATTCGTCATGACTATATATCAAGGCACTCTGAATCTGATTGCACACGATAGCACACAAGTTTTAATCAGTAAATAAAAGGATATGAAGACTGGTGGATAGAACCCGCATCAGAAGGCAGAGATGCACTTACAGCACATTTCTGTAGATTCACAGATTATGGAATCTAGCTAGAGAAGATTTGCAAATGTCTCCTGTGAAAGACTTGCATATAAAGATCTGTGATCACAACATCCCCAGCTGGGGTGTATTTTCATGTGGGACTATATTAATTCCTTGGGAATGGTAGAGGGAAAAAGCATAAAGAGTTACTTAGTGTGTAAAAAGAAAGGGTGATGTGGTAAGAAGGTAACCACATGCAAAGTGTCTATTAAGAGAAAAATTCTTTAAGTTGATCATCTTTCTAACACTCCTTTCTCATCCCTTCACAAATATATCCATTGTCTTTCTGAGTATGCATACAGATGTAGCAGGCTTGCACTGGATGAGTCAACTTTTTATTTTTTCATATTTTAATAGTTTTGTATTTTAAAGATGTTTGTAAAAGTATAGTTTTCTTTCTATACAACCACTCACCTAATTCTGTTTATAGCAACAACTTAATATAAAATATTACAAAGGAGAACAAATAAGTTAGGAAAAGATAATGAATTTTTGAAAGTTGCAACTAAGAATGCGAAAGGCTAGTAGCAAAGAGTGTTAGACCCAAGTTCAAATCTAGAGTTGCAATGTGACAGTTCCAAACTTAGCAGGTGGTGCTTATCTAGATGTCTGACAAAGCAAAACTTTGATTTCAGTAACACATACTCTAATTTCAAACGTTATTTAGTTTATATATGCATCAGGAAAAACCCTTTGCAGTTGAAGTCATTATTTTGTAATCCTGTTAAGGTGAAATGTGTGCTTGCTGGTCCTCTGACTTCTATCTTAACCTAGAATCCCCCCAAATATAAACAGATGAAAGTTGTGATATGAGTGTATTTTGGAGAACCCTGCTGTTCTAACTTTGTTCCTGTTTTCCTCTTCTTTAGTGGTAGGAAACAGGGACCTTCTATCTCCCTGTGTATTTGAGTGCTGCTGCTTTAGTAAAATCTTAACTCTTTCCAAAATTGTGATTTTGGAGTGATTTTACTGAGTGATTTTACTGTCTTCTGCTTTGTGTTAGGGAAGTTTGGACTAATATTCCCTGTATGCAGTGCTGTATACTGGAGAGCTTTGATCCAGTGTATTTCCTGGACAATGGGGAGAACACCCACCTTCTAGCTAACATGTTGGTCATTGATCCTATCAAGGACAAAAAGCTAACTGCCCATGTTGGTAAGTCAGTGGAGGAAGTTGGGAAGGTGAAAAAATAATTAGTTAAATGACTGTTGTGCGCTCATACTAGAGAATTTAAACAAGAAATGCTTAAAAGAGATCGTTTGAAAAGATAATGGTAGAAACTAGCCGAGGTTGCTTGAAGAAAGTAAATATTGTACATCAACAGCTTACTGGTACGATAGCCCTGACAAGTGCTATGTGAACTTTTTGGGTGGTGGTTCTGCTCTGTCATTTTTTCCCCGTGATTCTTCGGAGAGTGCTTAAGACTTAAGCAATGAACAACACAACCTGTTAAGGACAGAGAGCAGGATTCCAGTCTGTGTTCCACTATCTTCTTCCAGGACTGTAGCTACCTCGTCCAGAAACTGTACGGCTGAGAATACCCCCACTAGGTGAGTGCTTGTGACAAGCCTTTAACAGAGCTCAGCTCAGTTCCTTTGAAAGTGTACCCATGCCTGTCTGCAATGGATGAACAAGCCTGTGGCAGCCAACAGAGTGACACAATTTTCTGCAGCCTTGTGAGATGATTGTCAGAGTTTTAATCAAGTAACAGAGTATCTTTAAACAGCTAACTCTGGCTAGTTTCTTGCTCATGTTATCAGTTATTTTGAATTCTAAACTCTAATGGTAGCTTTCAGTATGAACTGTCTGGTAAAGCTAGGTGTCTAGTTCAGAGGGTTCCTCTCTGAAGTCCATGTGCCTAAAAGCTAAGGAATGAATAGAAGTTTACTGTTAGGTCACAGCCGGTTTCTTTACCTGTCCAGGACATCCTTAGAAAATAATCTTTTCTCTTTCTTCCCCCCCATACTCCCTTCTCCATGCAATGCTTTAGGTGACAGAATAATGTAGCTTTAAAGCACCTGAAATTAGATACCCTTCTGAGAGCACGTGTAAGAGACTAAGATACGAAAATGAATTGCAACTCATTGCATTCCTATAATTAGGTAAAAGAGAGCACAGTGTGTCTCAGAACACAGAAAGAAGGGTGAAATAAGATTTTTTTTTTTTTTTTTTTAAATTTTTTTTAAGGAAAGATGTGGCAACAGTATGATAATGATCTTGTACTCTGATTCTTCATCACTCATATGCTGCAAGATCTGCCATTGTGAAGCAGATTAATGTCACAAAAAGGTAGTGTCAAACACATTACCTCTTTCTTTTCATACAGTTTTAGAAACATGATTCCACCAAATACCCATTTTAAAAACAGTGCTTCTGTGTGGAATATGTACTCTTTGATTCTTGTAAATTAAATACTCCTCTGGAAGACACGGTTCTCTAGAGTCCTCACTAGGCTTTACCTTAACAGTTGAGCAAGATTGATTTATTTTTTTAGGGTCCTACTTGAAAAATCATCTGCTTCATCTCGATGTAGATTCAGTCTATAGAATAAACTCAAGCTACACAAAAGGGTTGTGCTAACAGGCTTAGGTCAAAAGAAAATAAAACAGGGAAAAGCATCTTCCTCGATCAGTCTTTTAAATTGTTTTGGGGGGTCAGCAAATGAAAAGGTAGGGAAAGTATGCATACATGGATAAATATATATATGTGTGTGTGCATCTATGTATTATGTAAATGTATCGCAGAAATATATATGTATTTATGTATATATTCTATGTAAAAAATAAAAGTATACATGTACAACTTTTATTTATGCATGTGAAGAGAATGATGGATTGACGAAGTGTTTCCTCTGGACTTTTTTTTTTTTTTTTTAGTAAAAATCTTGCAAGTGCTGCTTCTGACTCTTCCTTAAAGCCTCCTGAGATTCAAAATAACCTGTTGGCTATGCTTGCATTTGTAACACATGGTAATTAAGTGTGTTAGCAGCAACTATATTCCTAGCACCCTGGGAGGATCCACTTCTGCCTCCAGAAACTGATGTCAGCAAATAATTTTGAAAATGGTCTCATTTAACATAGCTCTGCTGGCAGGCGATGACTGGTAAGAATGGAACATATTTTTCTTTTTTCAATAAAAGTGATTACTGTAAAATGTTTCAGTAGTGACCTTGAAGAGTGAAGTGAATCAGTTTTCAAAAGCTGACACTGAAAATGGATTTTGAGATACAGTCCATATCTATTGCAAATTATATTTGGTCTCAGTCCAACGGTGATATTAAACCTTGAAAATAAATTCCTCTATGCTAACCCACTTAATATAAAATTTGTATTTCCTGTGTATATAGTTCTTTTCCCCTAAAGATAGAACTAACATCCAGTAATATAAACTTTCATGTCTACACATACACATTTCTCTCATAGAAGGTCCATAGCTGAGTTAAGGTCCTTAAGGCTTGCATATCATTGCTTGTCCCTCTACTTAGAAGCACTTACCTTAAATTTGAATATTCTTTTGCAAATTAATGATTCTACTGAAAATCTCTTGAAGGTGGTGAAATGCTTGGGAATTTTGTAGGCTTATCTTTCACAAGAGATTTTTTTCAGAATTGTTTGGTTTTTTGTGACAGCTTTCACTTTAAAATTTCAAGCTAACTGGACAGTAATACTGCTTTGCAAAAATCAAACAAGTATGTTTCTACAAAACTGTGCTAGTTTGATTCTTCATTGTCATACTGTTTACTCATTCAGTCATAGCCAGTGGATTCAAGAACATCAGAAAATACTTATGTTCCTAAATACTTGTCGCAGGCACGCGTCTTTTTCTCACATCTTGGATTATTTTGCTTTTCATCATAATTATGCAGAACATGTACTTTTATGCTGGTGATGACAGGAATCTTACTGCATCCTGTAAAATTATTCAGTTGATTGTTTTATGCATTTGTGGCATGCATATGATGCATGCTTCACCCAGTTCTTCTTTTAGTTAGCAGAAGCTGTACAAATGCTTTTTTTTGGTCAGTTTTTTCATGGACTTGCATAGCAGTAACATTTCAAATTTTAAAACTTTATTGATTGTTTTACCATACGTTGCTGAGATATGGGAAGGCACCTAATTATTCTCTCGTAAATCCCATTGTGGACCAGTCACTGAACTTCACATCAGTCAGTTTTGTAGTGAGAAACTTGGGGGGTGGGGTGGGGTGGGGAATGAACCAAACAGTGTGTAATTATTCTTTAGTAGCTTTTCATGGTGAGTATGACAGCCTGGTACTTTCTTGCCCATGTAAGCTTGTGAAGAATTTTTTTACTGGTGCAAAGTTTGCTTTTCTTGTTTGTTGCTGTGGTTTCTCTTTCCATGACCATTTGTTATGGATACTTTTCAAGAATTTTTCATGTTCCATTTAATTTTTATTTATGTATTTATTTTTAATTTTTTAAAAATGTATTTCTGCTTGTCTTGCTGAAGTAGGTCAGCCTGCATCTGAAAGGAATGGATAGGGTTGTTGCCACCATTACAAACTGGCATAGAGTTAAGTTGTCAGAGTCCTGTAAGGTAAGATGGAATCTTATTTGAGCTACTGACTTCTAAGGAGACCAGAAGATCCCAACTTCGATGCTTTGTATGTGAGGAAGGGTACATTTCATTCTTAATTCCAAGAAACTGCGTAAATCTATGTTGCTGTTTTTGTAGAGGAGGAACAAAGCACTGATTTGTTATGTTGGAAAAAGTCAGAGCTGTAACACTGAATGACTTCCCTGGTGGCTTTCTATCAAAGACATTTTTAAAGGCATTTGAGCACCAAACTGTGCCTTTTAAAAATCCCTCCTGTGAAAACAAAGGTGGTTTAGAAAAGCTTTTCAATTGGAAAGACTTCATACTGGTTTCACAATTTTAGAACAAACATTCTTAATCTAATACCTACTTGCTTACAAACAAACTCATGCTTCCTCAAATGCATTCTTAGTAATAAGGAGACCATAATGTATGGCTGAATGACCTGATCTAGACCCCTGAAAAGGATGAGTTGTGAGCAGTGTACCCTGAAAGAGATGCCTAACAGAGAGTAGTGCTTTAGTTCCTTATTGACAAGATGTTGGTCATAATGGCAGTGATGGAGGGTTGCTCTACCTGTATTTGTCAAATACTCATCTCCACACAAAAATACATCTTGGTGACTATTTTTAGGATCATTGTGTCCAAAAAAATGTTGTTTTTTTGTATGATCAGCATTGCATGTATCTTCAATAATTGTATTACTTCTGCTGTAGATCTGGGGGAGAGATATGCCTTTGTTGTTTAATAGTAGAGCTAGCTTAATTTTCTGATTTCAGATTTTGTTAACACAAACTGCATTTGAAAATGGTACTTTTCATTTATAATGGGGTTAAAACATGATCAATAACTGCATGACCTTTTAAAGAATTTTGTGATTTTTGTATGCCATGTGGCATCAGTTTACAGTACTTGGTGTCCTTTTCAAGGAATGTAAGACTAGAAGGGACCATCTGGGTTATCAAATACAAAGCCCTCACAATTTCAGGCAACAGAGAGAAACATCACTGGTGCAGAAAGGCCCAGAGATATTTTTTTTTTTTCATGTACTCTCCCTTGCCAAAATCAATACAGATAAAGCACTTCCCAAGACCCTAAGACAAAGTAAAAAATATTTTTAATTAAGAAGAAAGTGAACTACCCTTTCAGGTTTTATTGTGGCCAAGAAGAAAAGCCTAAGTGTAATGAATTGCATACAAATTGCGAGAAAAAAGAAAGCACTTACAATTAACTGAGAACAGGATTTAGAAGACTTGAGTGTTTCTGCAGTTTACTTATTGCCAACTGCATTTCTGAAAGCAAAAACAAGCCACTAGTTGTCACATAGGCTGTGTATAAACCTCTTAGTTTGGAAGGGACATCAAGACTGTTGAGGAATGGCTATCCAAAGCACAGCTCCCATTCTGAGCTATAAGGAATGTATCACTTCACAGTATAAATTATCTTTATATTCAAGATGAATATAAACTAACAATTATGAAAAGATAGTCTAGTAATGCAGCTATTCATCATAAGCAATTTTTAGTGGGTTAATTTCAAGTTAATTTGGGAAAACAGCGGCTTTTGTTCAGAGAAAGAAACTGCATGTGTTACCATAACATTATGCAGATCAGCACCCACTACAGTAGCATTTAAGTTGATTTAATAGGAAGTTTTCAGAGCCATAAAGGGGACAATCAGTTATTTAGCTCTTTAATGAGCTTAAAAGAGTGAGATTCTTGTTTTTGTCTTAGTGTCTCTTGAAAGACACTTCTTTTTTCCATATTTGGGAGAAAATGAACAGATGAATGTATACTCTTATGTATTTGGAGTTTCTTAATCCACAGGGGTGCATACTATGTTGAATTAATCTCCAGAAGAGATTTATGCACAAGGGAATTTCCTCTTTCCCAGCCCTTTCTCCCTTGGGATCTCTATACACAGTAGAGAGATATATTCCTGCTGAGTTTTAGGTATTTTTTATTCTTTTCATATTATCTGTGATTACTTTTAATTCTTTTCTGTTGTTTTTAGGAAGATTTTCTATTATAAAGTAAAAATACTTTGCCCTTGTCTGAACGAAAGAAATAATTTAATACTATGGAGAAGGATGGACTGGAAGTATTAAACATGCACATAAGCACGACAATAAATCCACAGGTTCTTTTCTACAGCTGTTATATGAGCAATTATAAAACAGCTTATCAGTTCTGCTAGTCAACATTAAATATGCAAATACATACATCAAAGTTCATGTACACCTACACACTCATCAGTTCATATGGATGAAATCTTAGGTGAGGAAAGCCATGAGCATGATTAGCATGGTACAGGGTAGGTTCCCTCTTGAAGACAGATTTTCGAATGCTCCCAATTGGTTTTTGACATGTCTCCCAGATCCTGCCTTTTGGCTTCACTGCTGTCAAAGTTGCACAGGTATCATGACCTGCTCCTGGGGAACACGTAACACAGGACTGGTCGACAAATTCTGTCTTCGGATCCGCTTGCTCAGGTTTAGCTGCTCAGAAATACAAGGATGAAAGCTGGCCTAAAATACGCATGGAAAGACTAAAATGTGGCTGTTTGTCTGCTGTTGGCTGCAACTGTGTTCCCACTGAGGGCGCCTGATCTGCTGAGGTGTTAGGAGCAGATTGTGCTTGAGTAATAGAAAATCTAAAAGTCAGGCTAGGTTGTTTACCATAACTATAAACTGCACATGCTTATGGATTTTAAGTCATTATATTTCTTGCTATCTGTGAAGATTATTCAGCTTATTTTGGTGTATCTTGAAAGGATTTCAAGTGTTGCCTTCAGATGATTTTCAGTGGTACCTAGAGAAATTAATTGATCTTGGAAAAAATAAGTATATGCATTAGAATGATTATTTTGAAATTATGATTTGTGATGAAGACTTGGTAGCTGATAACTGCAGCCATCTCCTCTAGCTCTTATTTAGGTATAGCTCAGGTAAAGCTTTATTAATTTGATTGGGAATTTTGCCTAGCAGAGATTGTAAGATTTGTTTCCAAGTGTCATGTTTAATTTATATAGTACCCACACTTATTTAATTTCGAATAATAACAGAAATTATCTAAAGACTTTTAAAATGCCTTTTTAAATTATAGCAATATATAGCTAGAGCAGTAGGATAGAAAGTTATTAAATAACTTTGTAGATGCAAACACAAATTTAATTAAAATAATTTAGGTTACCTCATGCTTCCATAAAGTCTGCACACAATACAGGAAGTATGGAACACTAGATAATAAATTCCAGAATGTTAAAACAGGTGGCAGTTAAAAAATAAAGCAGAATAAATAACAAAAATGCCAAAAAAATCCCTCTTTATTTCTCCACTGATTGTGGAGCTCTGTCTTTTACTTCTTTGTGCAGAACATTTCTGTCAAGGCCAGCTCTTTCCTAACCCTTGCAAAAAAATAAACCGCCACAGAAACAGAAGCAGATACTGTTTCATCAGTCATACACTGCATAACCTCAATACTTGTAGGGGTTTTTGCTTGTTACTATCTACATCTGTTTTAAAAACTGTACTGTTGGAGAAAAAATTCTGCTTATCATTTCCAGTGCAAGCACATAAAAAAACAAATCTGACAAACAATGCACACTACTGAAACACTTTTAAAAGTGCTAAATAGCACGTAGTACAGAATTTCTGAGTGATACTCTAACAGCATTGTTCTTGTGAAAGATAGGTAGCAATCATGCTGGTTAAGCAGTTTTATTTCTTTGTTGGGAGCTTCTTGCCTTATTTTTATTAATATAATATTGCTTGCCTCTTTATTGTTGTTTCTTATTGTTTCATGTTGCTTTACTATTTGCATTCAAAGGGTTATCTCTGGCTAAGTTCACGTGTTTATGTCTGAAGGAGACAAGGAGTAGCTTTAAATAATCACTTTGACATCATTTAGTAGACTCTGCTGAGTGCTAACGGTTCTTTGAATTTTATCTTAAGTATCTCAGGGTGTGATACCAGATAGGAGTTGAGGAGTTTCAGTAGACTTAGATTGAGCAAACCTTCTTTGATTAAAAATAAAATCCCCAGAAATTACTGAGAGGCACCCTCCGGCAGACAGAACCCTTCTCCTTAGAACATAATGAGGCTAGGATAAATTGGCCCTAACATTTATGTTTCCCCTCAGTAAGATATAGGAAAAATTTGTAAGAACTCCCTTCTTTTAATTCTTTCCTCTGTGTGCTATATTCCCATGTGTGATTAGACGGTATTAATTTTGAAAGAGTCATTGTGGGTCTCTGCATTTGCACAACGGTCTCAGCTGTTCTAGTAGCTGAAGTGCTGGCTGGTTGCCTTTACAAGAGAAACTGGTGAATGAGGGTTTGGTTACCTGGGGCATGATGGCTCGAGGAGTGATGCAGTTGTACCTCAAGGGTCTGATCTTTCTGGGGATGCATTTCTAAGAATCCCTCAAAGATTTCAGTGAAGAAGTTGAAAATTACCCTACAAGAGACATAAAGCCTAGGTGAAGAAATATGAAAGATAATTGTAGCTTTTGTGTAGCAGCAGGTAGGCTGCCTGGATGAACCTGTTCTTTCCCTTAGTCTCTAGGTCCTTGGAACTGATGCTCTTTGATCTGTTTGTAATGACAATTTGTTGGAGGATTCCAATGCGGGTCATTACAGTGAATAATATATTAATATGCTGAATGCTTCCAAATGGTTGTTTGGGATATATGTATTTATTTATTTGTTTTGACAGAAAATTATTTTGGTGGGTGGCCAAATCAGTGTAGAATTAAGTAGATTACAGCACACAACTTTAATGTTAAATAGTTGTGGCTACTGTGAGCTACTCTTGGTATGAGCTTTCTCTGTGAAACAAATGTAGCATCTGTCTTTCATGTATTCTGCATTTATACTGACGTAATGATTCTGAACTTAGAATCAATAAACAGAGAGTGAAATAGTCATTATATGAGAGTATTGTGTCCTTTCGCAGGAATTTAATCAGTAACACCATATGCAATTAATTTCAACAAATCTAAGCAGGTTACAACAGGAACAGGAGCAAGCATATATTCATAACAATCAGGCAACACCTATATTAACTGTTCAGATTAAAATTATAATTTGAATTTAAATTCAAGTGAGGCCCATTTGCCTTTAACCAGTTTCTTGGAAATAATCACTGCTGAAGCACATATTGAGCCATTTCATTAACCTTTGAAAGAATGCCTCGAAGTGTTGCTCCTTGACTGAGATGTTAATATGCTAGTCATGCTGATGACCTGTTCACAAAAGCGGAATTACCAGCTGCATTTGCATTGATCTACGGATGAAGAGTGCTATTTTAGAGCTGAGTGTTGTTCTCGAACCACAACTGTGTATACTTATTTGAGTGATAATACAACAAACATTAATTACGTTGATGAAAATATGTCAGTTTTTAATGTGATGAGTATGAAATATATCTTTTTTTATATATGCGATGGGAAATCTTAAACAATGAATAATAATTTGTCCATCAAAGGCACCAAGATAGACAGTTACTGCACTCCTAAAAGCTTATGTTGTGAAGGGATGAGATACAGGGCAAGCAATTAAGTGATCTCAGTGGGGAAAGTTGCTTGACTAGCATTACACAGCTGATTGTTGCCTCAAAGAATAAAATTCTTGTCTATTTTCAGAGGGCAGCTTGTCTTCTGATATGCTGACTGGCTGCAGGTTCACTAGCTCATTGGGCTCCTGATCAGTGAGGTACCTCCCTAACAAGCTGTGCCTAAATTCAAGGTGTAGCACAGCACAGAACTCAAGCAGGTAAGTCAGCTTGGACTGGGAAATGGGGCAGTAAATGAGGAGGTGCACACAGAGGTCCAAGAGCTCGCCTAGGGGCATCTGACAGGTACAGGGGCAGGAATGTGCTTTGCTTTGTGTCTCTGCCACAGCTCCTGCTGCTCAGCTGTTTCTGGATCACCCTGTCTCAGCTGCGTGTGTTGTGCACTGGCAAGGAGGCAAAGGCAGGGCAGCATTTGAATTGGGACCATGGATGATACAGAGATGGCAGAAACGGTGAAGGATGTCTAGAAGTTTGTGAATCAGTGCTTTGTCCTATATTGGCTGTCATAACCTGATCATTACTCTTGTCATCAAGGTTTTTCCTACCAGTGCAATAAAAAAAAGTAATACAAGTTGTTTAGAATTACAGTGTTAGGCTGTTATGGAGGTCACCCTTTAGTCCTGGCCTGGCAGTTAAGTTAGTTCTTAATTCCATCATTACCACTGTCTCTTTGAGATGAAAGCTAGTGACAGGAGACGCATCTCTGGCTCATTCCTGTAATACTTCTCTTTAATTTAGCAGGTCTTGAAGGTAGATAGAAGTGCTACCTTGAAAGCAGTCATATGCTGTTTAACTAGAAATGAGTAGAAACAGGATGTATTAGTAGTACTTGCATGTCTGCGTGCATTAAAAGAAAACTGTAAAATAGAAAATTTTAGGCAGAGGGAAAAACAAGTCACGTTGTAAGATTTGGGTTTCCTACTGTGTGAATGGCAAATTCTTTTGTTGGTGATGATCTGTTTTGTGTAGGTGTACCTAACCTGTTCCTGTTTTGGGAATTTCCCTAAAGAATTAGTAGTAGTAATAATAATACTACAGTTATAGTCCCTCGAATAAGAAGAAATAGAAGTGATTCAAAGAATTTTTCTAAGGGAAAGAAAGATTTGGTCACAGACCATAGGGAAAAAAGAAAGGGAATATACATGTCCAATAGCTAGTAAATCACTAAAACTAGGGCTAACAGGTTTGAGTCGTAAAGCAAAACAGAAAGTTAAGTCACACATTCTGCATTATGATTAGTTTGAGTATTTGATGGGAACACTATCTAAATTATCCACTTATAAATAAGAGATTTTTTTCATCGAATTTATGCTTAAAGTCTGTCCTAGCCTCACTGTGTGAAACTGAAGTTACGTTAGTTAAAGCTCATCAGCTTGCAGCCTCCTCATATGAGGCACAATATCAAATACTCCTCCTCAACTGTTTTCCCTGCAGTTGCTAGAGTTACAGCTGATGGCTGCTACTGTATGTTGTGCTGCCTGGGAAGTCTCAAGTGGGTTGCTTCAGACAGAGACCAGCTCTTTCGTAGGTAACTGGAGAGTTCAGACTGAGGGTATTCAGAATACAAATGTATTTTGTTGTTAAGAATCAGTGTGTATGCTGATGACCGTGATAGTTTGATATATGAGGGTTTGACTACTCAGTGCCTGTCTGGGAAACATGCTGCAGTCTGTAGTTTGTGACTTAGCTTGTAAGAAAATACGATTTTTACATATCATAAAAATTACTGAATGGTGATAGAGTTCTGTGATGATTATTCTGCTGATGGTGTTTTTATGTGGACCATTGTGTATTTTGTAAAAGCAAGCAAAGATGTAGTTAGAGGAGAGCTAACAGCAGCTCTCTTCTATTGCAACTTGGAGAGATGACTGAATTAAAGGAAAAGTTCGTTCACTGAAGTACCAAACAAGCAAGGCAGCAGTACATTTGGTAACCAAAATGTGCATGGTTTGTTCATTGTTCTGGTTATCCCAGAGATATAATCCCAGAGATTATTCTCTTTTGAAAAAATGCAGTTTTCTGGTAATTATTTAAAGCATTTGGACACTAAAATCTTATGCATGCACAGCAAGCTGACACAATGTGATCAGTGACATTCTAAACTTTCACAATCTAAAACATGCCATCCATATACTTTGTTGAGGGCAACTTTTTCATTCTATTTGTGGCACTGCATATTAAAACCTAGCATTTTATAGGTGAATTCTTTTTTTCACATTCATGTGAGTCATCCCTATCCATTTAGACTTCAAAAACCCAGTGGAGTAAGGACTGAGCATTCACCTTGGTGCTTCCTGGTGTTTGGGCTTGCAGGTGATATGTACAAACTGTCTTAATCCAATTCTATCTGACTTCTCTGCATGATACTCCGTTAGCATTTCTAATGTTGTTTCTAACATGCCTTTTTTTGAAATGCAACCAAATTAAGGCAGAAAAGGTCAGTAATAGGAGATCTCCCTTGGAGGAGTTTGTGGCATCTGGCACCTGTATCCAAGTCCCTTGTGTCCTGGTGACAGAAGCTGGCATTCTGCTGCTGTGGTATTAACTTAATTTGCAGGTGGCACCACCTTTTGTGTGTAGTAATAAAAGGGAAAGCAAGCATTTTGCATTCAGTATTATTCAAGTCATTTACCCTGACATTTATTTTAAAATATAGCACTGGTACTGATGAGTATTAATCTGCATTTTCCATCATAGTGTTTGAAGCATATTCCAAGATTACAGAAGAACATCTTGTTCTCAGCCCCAATGGGAGGTTGCTTAGGAGGTACATGGGTGGGTAGGAGGTCAGAAAAATATTTTTTTTTAAAAAATTCTTTATAGAAGCTTCCTCCCAGAAAGCCCATAAACCTTTCTGTTTTTCAACTTTCCAAATATTCTACTGAGCGCAACACAGTAGAGAAATGTTTGGGGTTGAACTCTGCCCTATAAGAAAGTCAGTGTCTGTGCTGGTAGAGTAATGCAAAGTTTGAGGTTCCTGAGCTTTTTTCCTCTACCAAGTCAAGTTTGCTTCGGAGTACCTTTTTCACATGGCTGTTGCCACAAGTAGATGATGTGAGTTTCTTCAGAGACTGACACTGGTTGTAGCTGACTGGAGAGTTAGTGTTTACAATGGCGTGCTTGAAAAGCCACAGCTACAGTCTGGAAAAGGCTTAGATGTGGCTGAATTACTTGTTGCAAATCGCTTGTGTAGATTTGTGGGTAGGAGCCATGGTAGGTGGAGTCAGCAAAGAACTTTGAAAAGTGTGTCCTTACTTAAAACAAATAGTTCACAGTTTACAGTGCATACTTCTTATATAAATGTAACACATAAGTATGTGTTCTATAACTATAGCAGGGAGCTGTACTGAAGCTGCTGAATGTAAATAGTTCACCAGAGGCCTAAGACTGGGAACAGTGGATGCACATTTGCCTGTAGACATCAATGATGATTACAAAAGCAGTTGTTTCCTCAAAACTTGTTTGTCAGAGTTCTTGCAACTGAAAAGAGGGATGAATGTGGTAAAACAAGGCAGCTATTTGGCTTCCAAAAAATATTCACAAACATAGAATTAGGGCTTTTATTTGTTGTTGTTCTGCTTTGTTTGTTTGCAGATAATGTTGCAGCATAGAAAGTCCTGGGATGTAGAAAAAGAATAATCAGTAAAATTGACTTCAAAGTTTTTCATACCAGAGAAATGTTTTTGGAACTTAAATGAATTTGCTTTGAATTTACTTAGCTTGTATTCATGCCTTCCTTTCTTCTGTCGGTTCCTTGTAATTTCATTGATACATGAATCAACTGTGTATTTAAAAACATAGTATAATGGTGACATAATTAATATGCCGAGCAGCATGTGAAGGAACCTTCACAGGTTTGTGGTTTACCAGCAATAGCTTTATGAAATTAGGCTGGAGCTCTCAAACTGACCTATGTGAGCTGTTTACTTAATTTCTCATAATGCTAAAAAGCAAGTTGTGTTATCAGCTGAATGAGCAGCAAAGTTGTACTGTCTTCACTGCTTACCGGTTGGGTTTCTTTGCCTTAGTGGAGCCAGTCATAATTCTCAGTTAGTTTCAGGATAGTAACTTCAGAGAGTTATTTTGATCTCTGCTACAAAATTACTTCTTTAAATTCACAAGACAGTCTGAAATACAAAGGAAAAAATATTCGTTAGGAAAAAGGGAATACAGAACAAAAAAACCCAGAACACAAACTTTTTTATTTTAGTACAAGAGTTTTTTGTCTTTGGAAGGATGAAATGGCTTAATCTTGCATGTATAGGCCTTATGGCTTTTGCCCTGTAGTATTTCCCATCAAAACTGATGAATAAGCCTGTTAACCAGAATGAATAGAGTAACCAGGTGGTGTTACCTGCTTTCAGTGTCCTGTGCCAGTTCAGTGATCTCAGCCCAGGCCCTGACCAGCTTGACAGCACTTACTACAAAATGCATCAGCAGAACTTCAGAACTTTGTGGTTGTTTTGGCTGTAGGGCTCAAGAGGGAATGAATGTGGCTTGTAAATAAATGACTTCTCTTCCCTAGGAAAAGGTCAGTCACTTTCGGGTAACTGCGTAAGCTTGTGGATTATGCTCATCCATGGGTATCTTTGTGATAGCAGTCTGCTACTCATAGCTACGGCAGTTATTTCTCTTGGAACGTACTACAATGAGTTGTCCTTTCGGTGTGGAAAGTTTGACATTTAATTCCATAGACCCAAATTATTTCTTGTTACCTGTAGCCAAGACACACTGGAATGTGAAGTTCTGCTTCCTGTGCTGTGCTGTATAGCTCTATGTCAATACACGAGGCTTCTGGTCTCTTGATTTGTCAGCTTAACTGTCAGATTCATATAACAAATTCGGAATAAAAATTAACGTTCTCTTGTGAATACGCTTCACTAGAGGTAATTGAAAGACTTTATTTCCTCAGTTTTGCTGGTGCGTTTACTGCACATAGAAATAATTATCTGAGATAAAAATCTACTGTACTTTGACTCCCATTGATAGTGAACCTCATTACACCTCCTTTATAATTATTAACCTCTTTATGTATCCCTCATTAAACACTTCAAAAACAGGCATCTAGGGCTGTTTTAAGAAACTATTTAAGTCATCAGCATGAATTATGTAAGATACTAACGGTATGTTCCCTCTACATCACCTCAAATCTTACAAAATTTGGGATGCATAATAATCAGAATTATATAAATAATGTTATTGTGTCTAACCATGCTCTGATACTTTCCCAGTATGCATTTCCTTCACTAACGCGAATTTACCTCTGAGAGTAGTCCTCTTAAAGGCAATAAACACATGGCATCTCTGCCTGCATTACTCAAGTAAATGTATGTCTTGCAAAGTGTAGCACAAGCAAGGGGCAGGTAGCAGAGGTAGAAATGTAACCAATAGCCAATAAAGATCGATTAGGCCTTAAAAAAAATGACAGTTGCTGTTTCATCATGGAAGCTATGCCATTCATAACACAGACTTGCAGATATTTGTATGTGACACCTTCAGGTTTGTAGTGGGGATGAGACAACTCAAAGCCAAGGAGATTAAAAGTACCAGAAACGTAGCAGTCCATGACTTACATCTTTTCCTTTGACAACTGTCCTGTTACGTGCAGGAGATAATGCAGACTTCCACTGGAATATGAATTTTATTTCAGCGCTGAAGAGCTTCACTTCCAAGATCATAGCATTCGACACATGAAGGCCTGCTTTTCTAATAAAGACAACTGAATTTTTTTAGGAATGTATTTCTGCTCTACAAAACGAGTCTTAAAAATTGAATTCTGAAGTGAATCACAGTGCAAAGTGAGTTTATTTAACAGCAGGACAAGACTATGTTGGATTTGGAAGATGTAGCAAAAGTCTTTCCAGCTGTAGGTATTGCTGTCAACAAAGATTCTGCTGTGTGAATGCTGTAGTTAGCACTTTTATAACCCTAATAATTTATACAGGTATTGTACATCTCTAAGGATGCTCTTTGAAAATAATGGACTGCACAGTTGGTGCAGGGAATAGAATAAACTTGACAAATGCATCGATGCAGCTCTTGGAAAACCAAAGCCCCATTTGACTTGCCATGGTAGGACTGGCTGTGTATAAGCTACTAACACGAAACTTTTTGAAGGCAAAATTAGTTGCTTGCACTGTGAGTATGCATCAGAGATCTGGTTAAAAAAAAGAAATGCTGCTTTTCTTTGTTTTTCTGACTATGTTTTGACCAAATTTGAATGCACTGATTTTTTTTCTCCCCTGGAATAGGAGTATTTATTTGTAGTATCTTGTCTTCTTGGTAAACAGTTGCAACAGTAAAGCTTACCTGAGCGAGTAAAAGCAGCACTGAGCATCTGGGATGCTTGCTTTGCATCCTGAATGGAACACTGAGATCAAGTTTATATTGGAGATAGGCCCAGTCAATGCTCCTGATTCTCTAAAGTTTTGTTATTTGGGTTGAGATCTTATTTAGACTTGTTTTATATGCTAGTATATGGAAAATAGCATGTATGAAAATCTAATCTGGAAATACCATGCATTTGCGTGCACAGCTTCTGGTTATTTATTAAGTAACAGCTGTTTCAATTAAACATACTTTTTGTCACAATGAAAAAAACTGGTAATAGTTTGACTCAGTAGAAATTTTTAAAAGCCTATTAAATATTGAAACAATTTTTTTTCTGCTGATGGCCAAGAGAGGCATCTAGTGTGCATCATCTGTTGGTGATCACACAAGAACACTGCAGGGATTCCTTTTAAATATATAAAGTAGTCTGTCCCTCCTGCTCATTCTGGGTGTAGAGAACTTGCTGATTTCATTGTAATTGCAAGAGTAATTAAAAAACGTAGTTGCAAAGGTCAGGGGCGTAAAATGAAATATCTGCACATTTTCCTGATCTTCACAACTTCATTTAATAACAGAAAAACCATAAACAATTACTGTATTTTTAAGGAAAAGTCCACAAAATAGTAAGGTAAACTTTGTATGCAGATATGCATACACAAATAAAGTAGCTGCTCATTTTCACTCATTCATTATTTTTTCTCTTTAAAATCTTGTTGTGTTCTTTTACTGGCTTATGCTGTTCTCTGATTTAGTGATAGAAGTGTTAGAATGTTTGTATTTAGCATAGCTTCTCTTGTTTCTTTTCTAAGCATGGACCATTTTGAGGAACAACAACACAATTTTGATATTTCAGAGTGTGTTATGGAGTAAGCATCATTTTGTCCATGCTACAAAAATCAGATTTCCATTTATTATTTTTCCACAGAGATATAAAATCTTTTAGCTTAGAAATAAGATGCCCCTCTTCCTACCCTGCCTCAAATGTTGCATTCACTTTGTTCTACCTAGTCCATGTTGTCAGCCCTGCCAACTCATGCACAGAAACGGTTATGTGTGTGGAGTAGGAATCTCTGAAACATGGAACCTGAAAGGTTGGAAGCATCCAGGTGTGAGCCAGGATCTGTTCTGCCAGCAGAAAATCTGGGAGGCTCTTAGGCAATATAGTGGAGAGTGCCAGAAACCTGGTTCTTATCAAGCAGTGTTAGTAGACTTCAAAGGATGCTTTGGAACTGAACATTGCTTCCTGGGCTGCAACAGTAAGTTGTCCAGAATGTACTGAGCATGTTTCCCAGTTTGTCAGGAAGGGAAAGAGGAAGGATCAGCATTTTCTGTATAACCCAATGCTTAATAAGAAGTTAAATAAGCTTTAGGATGAGTGGGAAACATATTGCAGTCCTCCTGTTTTGTATTCTTGTGAGAGTCTAGAAGATTTTTATTTTTTTTTCCCAAGAATGCTATTTTGGTGGCAAACACATTTTTAAAAAGTGCTGCAGGGTGTCTCTACAAAACGTGTAGAAGCAAGAGTCGTGCAGTTAGATAGTAAGTGGATTCTTGGCACGGGTCTTATTAGGTATAACTTAACTGTTCTTCCAGAGAGTGCCAGTTTAACAAGAGTGGCACGTTACTCCATGGTAGACAATAAAGAGCTGAAATAGGTTTGCACCACTGTTCTGTGATGTTCTTTGTAGTTCTAAGATGGCATGAGGGCTTCCTAGAATAAACCTGTACAAAATCTCTCTGCTTTCTTAGGAGTGGTTTTAAGACAAATCACCAAACAAATTTTGTGGTTTGAAATATTTCATTCATGAATATTTGAGAGATGAATAATTTTGTAACATCTGAGCAAAATTCAGCCATGCTTTACATAAAGATGGCAATAAATGTTTTCGACAAAGCACAAACTGATTGCCTGGGATATTTTAAAAAAATCATATATTGCTAACTGTCTTTTTTTATTACTTACTCTGTAGCAAGAAACTAAAATATGAGAGGATTGGTGTACTTTAGCCTACCAGTGTACTACAGTGAAATGGATTTACAAATGAATAAACAAAATATTTTTGCTTGAATTTGTTACCACATTCGAAAAGTCAAAAGTGTAGAATGATCTGGGTTGGTTTTTGTTTTTTTAAACAGAATCTTAATAGACTGAGAAATATGCAACAAAAATACTCAGCCTTTCTCAGAACAATTTAATCTTAAAAAAAAAATCTTGAGTTTGAATTCTTGCATTTTTGTCAGAGGCTGATATGATAACAAGTTTTGGGGGAAAGATTCAATATTTTTGTGTTGAGTTTTGAATATTGCTGATTCTTTTATGATTATCTACCACACATTTAAATCTCTGTGAATCCTGAAAAAATACAACTTTGTCAGTACGCAGGAAATTGTGAGCTAAGGAGTCTAATCTCAGGGTTTCCATGAAAACTTGCTTAAGTTACAGATGCTCAGTTTTTCCAGTTTTCCATTTGTAGAACATGAATAAATGTACTTTAATTTTCTTTATAGTGGTGGCTGTGTTTTAATTCAGTTGAGTTGTATTTTAATTTCCTTTGTAAAGTATTTTGAGAATTGTAGGTGAGCTTTTTTTATAGAACAGCAGCTATTTATCGGCAGGGATTTGTGTTGAATTTACTGTAGGTTAAGATAACTTTTCTTTGCCAGCTGTTACGAGCAACTTTAACAGTATAAAAATATCCACTCTGGGGAAAATTGCTTATTTTATAATTTTGTCTGATCAGCCATATTGGACTAACCAGAAGCCTGAAGGCTAGAAGTGCTGCCAGAGAAAGTCCAGCTTTTCATTTTACTGTGCCCCCGACAATTTATGGACAAGGCATGGCTGTAGTCAGGCCTCTGGCTTTTACGTGGTGAAAGATGAGTAGGAAAATTTTTTTTATCTCCAATTCTGTCTTGGGCACCCAAAGCTAATACTGTTCCATCTCAGTAAGATCTGTTAAACAAACCATCTACAAAGATCAGATTTATTTAGCCATTATTGAATTACTCCAGCTCCTGTAAAATATGAGGCTAAAGCACACTAAAAGGTGATTTTGTAAATAGAGCCCATTTCATTTCTATTGTATAAACAGAGCTTAGTGTCACAGATTCATGCATTTGTATGCTGCAGTTGTCTCACTACTGAAGTACACCAAATAAGGTCTCAAAATAGAGAGTGTTTAGCTTTCCAGGTACTGAGTGAGATCACCAAGTGGTCAGATTCATTTTTTTTGATCTAAATCTTGTCTGATAGCAAAGGTTTTCTGAAAACTTAAAGCTGTATGAAGTATTTGCTGTTATTTTCAGGCATTAGAGGATATGGTGGTGAGTGTACTTCTTACCAGTTCCTAAAGCCATAAATATGAATTGATAATTTGGAAATATGTGATTGTGTCTCCTGTACAAGAGACAGTTTTGCTGTTCAGGTTTTTTTTTTTTTTTTGCATGAATTCCTGAAGAAGTTACTCAATTGATGCACTTAAATTTGTTCTAAAGTAATGCCCTTGCTGATCATAACTGGCATTAGTTGTTGTGTTGCTTAGTTTGCATAACCGTGATATTTTTAGAGGTATTTGTGGCCATTGGCGCCTCTAAAATACAACAGAACTGAGTCTGTTTGTTTCCACTGAAATAAAAATAATTGATGAAAGTTTCTGTAGTCCATATTTTCAGATGAGTCTTTGCACCATACTGCGAAGTAGAACTAAATGCCTTATTAAAAAATGCCCACAAGGCATGTATCTGACTAGTGAGCTTATGTTTACAGGCTAGTATTGGTGCACTTACATTCAAATAGCAGAATGCACTGAGTTTTGGAGGTGTGTTTTAGAATTTGGAGTTGGATTGGTAAAGTTCCTGGGTTTGGGTCAGGCCTGCTGGGAGCCATTAGTACGGCTGGTGTGTATCTCGGTGTAGAGGCACCAATTGTCTGTTTGTAGTTGGGATTGTAGTTTATATGTGTAAAGTAAAGAATAAATCTCTTCTAGGCTTGAAAGATACGGTGTATCCCTTCTGCATTTATGACTCCAGATCTAAATTTTAAGCAAGTAAAATCTATTGCGTCAGGGTGAAATCAAGGTTGCTTGCAGGAATATAAAAGCTGGTTGTTTTCTGCTATAATGAATTCAGCTTCAATTTTCCATCCATTTTGAAAGAAAAAAGGGACCAAACTGTCATATTTTTCATGTTTTTCAATTGCTTGTAGTTGTTTGGATATATTTTTAATGTGTGTTTCCATACATTAACATAATCAAATTTATATTTTAATATTAAGTTTAAAACTTAATCCAATTTAATTTAGGTAGCAGAAGGTGTGTGGGTATGGTTTTTGGCCTAGGAATATGATCTGGGATTAGCAAATTGAGATGATTTGCTTTTGGAGACAAGAATCTGTTGCCATGCCACACTTAACTGTAAAGCACAGAGCAAGTTTTACAGTCTGATCATAAGCAAATTTTCATCTCTGTGCTGGATGTCCCATTTGGGGTGAGGAGGTATAATAGCATACCATGCCGGTGTGAAGCTCAGTTTCTCTGCTGAGGTGACTAAGCAGGAGACCAGCTACAGCCAATCTTTTGTCAAATGAAGAGGATTGCCACCTCCCATTCATTGTGGGCAGGGTGTCATGTAGGTGACAAGAGCTACCTTTGTCACTGCTGATCCAACTCCATTAGGGTAGGCTCCGTTACAGAAGGGCTGATTTGCTCTGCATAGTCAATAGACTTCGTAGCCCTGTCTGAGGTCCCTTAAGCTACCGATGCTGTGGTTAATAACAGCACTGTATCTACTTAAATGTACAGCTTGTACAGAAATTACAGAGGGGCAGCTCTGAGGTTCCAACGACTCCTTTTGAAAATTTAGCCCAAGTGCTCGATACCTCTATTTTGAACGGAGATTGCATCATCATAACTCTACTCCTTATTAAATATGCCAGAGGCTTGAGCAGGGTCTGTGAACTTGTGGGGGTGGGGGTTTTTTTTGTTTTTCTGCATACACATACTTAACTGCTGGTTATTCAATGGTATTCAATAAGACTTGTAAGTTCGTGCTTCTTAATATTTTATTTTTCATAGGTTAGTTCAATTAAGCTAGACATCTCATTTATAATGGCTTCTTGCCTGATGGCAGCCTGTGGGCGTAAAAGAGACAAGCTGCAGAGTAGCCAGGCAATGTTTCATGACCTTCTTTAGAAAGGAGGAAGAAAGTTTAGGGGAGAAACTGGTAAATGAACATCACAATGGCAAGTCTGCAGAAACACTTTCCTCCTTCCCTTCTCCTTCTGACAAATCCGTAGTTTGAATGGGTACTGCTTTATTCATCAGTATCAGTAATACACTTAATTCAACTTCTCATATCATAGTGGATCCACATTTTTACTAAGTTTTTTGTAAGCTGTAAATTGTTATTGACTTTAATGGAAGTTAAGGTGAGCCATTTTAAGTGCTGCTTAAATTCCCTTACCCTACATCTTGAACTGCTTCACGGAACGAATCCTGTACGGAATGACAGAATTTCAGTTAAAACATCAGGCTGTGAAGTGATCACAAGGGAACAAGAAAGCATCTCCATTAGAGCCACTGACACCTTGAGATGGCTGCATCTCTGTAATTACAGTCATGTAATCAAGCATGCAAAACAGTTCATGTGTATTTTGCCTTTTGGAGTAGGTTTTTTTTCCAGAAGAGTAGTTAGAAGTTGAACTAGACTCTAATTAAAAGCATGTATTAAGAATAATCAGGGGAAAGAGACTGAAGAAAGGAAGAATTTCTGTAGTGTGTGTGGGAGCAAAACCAGATGACACTATGGAGGAAAGCAGAGATTAAGTTGTGGTTTGTCTAATAACCAAGCATGAGAGCCTGAGTGAGAATTCTCTCAGATCTCCCAGATCTTCATTTTACCCGTTCTCAGTTTCAAACACTGATTTTTGCTGGTTTGTGTGGTGTAGCGGTAGCTTTGTTGTAAGCTGCATTTCTCTGCTTGAAATTACAATGACAATAATGAAATAAAGCTAACAAAAAGTCAACACAATCTAAAGAAGCTGTTTTTCTAGAATCCAGTTTTAGATACATATTGCTACGACTTTCACTAAAGACCAAGCAATTGTCAGGATTCAAGAAAAAATAGTTTTAATGAATGCGTGTGAATTAGTATGTGAAGTTACCCATAGAGTAACTTTCTAGATCAGTTAGTCACTTCAGCAGTTTTATTCTGTTTTTAAAAAAACCTGTTCTTGCAGTGATTTACATGTATTTTAAAAATACAGTTGAAATGTTAATAGCAAATTTGGCTGAATTTGAAAGTGTATTTTAGTTATCTAAGAAAAGGAAGTTAAAACTTTTCTGACCATTTCTAGACTGTCCGTGTAACCTTATTATTACACCATTTGTTGGTTTTCTTCTGTTTCTCTATCATTTGTTGACTTGTATTGTCCTTTATTTAGTTTGCAAGCTATGTTGGAGCTAGGAACATCTCTTTTGATCTATGATGTCTCTAGTATACATCTGGGCATAATTATAATAATAAAAATCTTTGAAACGTTTCCACATGATGTCTTATTATTGCTAAAGTTGAGATGTTCTATACTGGCACCATAAAAAAAAAAAAAAATAGTCTTTTTTTAGCCTTCAAACACTTAAAAAATAATAAAAACAATTAAACAAGACTTCAGTTTACATCTTTGTAGCATACAAAAATACCTGTTTCATTGCAGTATCTTAAATTCTCCCTTAACCTCTCAAACCCCTATGAATAAAGCATTGTATTACCAAGTAATACCCTTCATCACAAGGAATTAGGCACTTTAGCTTTAGGCTGCATTTAAACTGTTGCATTAGGAGAGATGTTGCGTCATGTTTTCCAAGTTGCGGTTGACTCATGTGGTGCCTTCTCTCACCCTTTAAGATCTTGCACAGGTAAAATGTGTCTCTCATGACTCTCCATTCTCTCTTTTTGGGTGGCTTTGAGGCACTATCATGCATATGGTTTTGTAGTGAACAGACAAGAGTAGGAAACTTAGTTCCTATTCCTGTGCATGCCAGTGAGTCTGTAACAGAGCTTTGGCTAATTGTGTGATTTCCTTCATCTAGAAGATTAATAAATTAGGATAACATTTTATTTGCAAGAAGAGTATTTTTAATTAGGACCTTGGTGTGCCAATGTTTTCTGTCTGCAATATGCAAAAATTTAAAGGACCTCCAGCTCATGATTCCCTCCTCCCTTTTCTCCAGCTATCATATCTTGAGACTTGCTGTGGTACCAGAGTTTTGGTACTTCTGTATCATTAGTTGTGAGAATTCTATTAGAATTCATAGAATAAAATGGATGGAATGTATCTTAACTCAAATCCCTGTTACCTCCCCACTTCAGGTGGCTAGCAATGAGGGATGCAGCTGGCACCTGGTCAAAAACTGTGTAACAAATCCCTGATTTTCAAAGGTACTATCCCTGTTTAAGGCAGAGGAAGTGTAGGAGCCATCAATGTGGCCTTGAACCATCTTTCAGTTTACAAAGAATTGCATTCTTGCTAAATGTTGTTAAAACAGACTTCAGTCTGAACCAATCTGCTTTATGACACTTGCTGTGTAATCTTATCCTGTGAAAGGATTTCTGATTGCGTTCATTTCTTTTCCTTTTGTACTAATACACATGGTGGTATGTTGTATCTACAGTAAGCATGAATTCCTTAGATTTAGTATGTCCCCATAATCTGGATAATTGCTTTTGTGAAGCCATTTTAGCATTTTTTGTCCAGCATTTCATGGTTTGCTAGACAGCTGTTTAGAGTGTAGATTATTGACGCTGCAGTCCATAACAGAACTGGAATGAGTTATGTTGGATTGATTTTTTTACTTCATCACGTCATCGAGCAGGCGTTGACTACTCTATTTACAAAATTGTCACTTGAAGTCATGTTTCCCTAGGAGTTGTAACACCCTGTCATCATATGCTTAAGAAAATACTTATCTATAGAAGACCTACTTAGACAAATTATTACGGATCCATTGTGGTTCTGCGTTTTTTCTGGTGTGTTATTTTAGAATAGTAAAAGTCAAATTGACCTTTTAGTCTGCAGCACAACTGCAGCTTTCACCAGAAAGGTCATTAGCCTGAAAGTTGGAATATAAGGTTTGCAGTTTGTCCTCACTTCACATACCGCAAACAACAGTGTTCTGTTTACCCTTGGCACTGTTGTAAACAAGAACCTTTCTGGTCCACTGAGTGATTATGTAAAGAGACAGGGCTTTTATAAAGCATTTTAAATATCCAATAGAACAGAATAACTTCTTTACAGGTTTTTCTTATCTAATGGTAATTATATAATTGGACAGGTTTTAAGTTATTTTTTTTAGTCTGATATGGAGATGCCAGAGTCTCTTTTGAACATTCTTACTAAAGAGTCCTAAAAATCACTCAGGAAAACAAATCTGCTAGGCTTCCCCCTATTATCAACATACCCAAATGCCTTTGGCAATGAGTAAATGCCAAGCATTTGTTATTTGGCACTTGACTAGTCACTCATTTATTTAAACTCAAACATGTTGCATAAGATTGTGAAAGTTATGTTAAGCTAATAATTAAAAAAAAAAAACCAAAAAACAACCTCCTTTGATCCAGCCTTTCAAATTTCCATCTAAATAGTATCATCAGGGCAAAAATACACAGGACCGTGCCTCCCATGAAATGTAATTGACTGCCTGGTGTTGGCCAAACGTGCAGTTGGCTGGGAGCACTTGCAGGGGTGTAACCCTTATACGTGGAAGGCCAGGTGTGTGTTGCTACAGTACAACAGCTCCTTTTCTTCTGTCCTTCCCCCCACTTTTTATTTTTAGTCAGGTTTTGGTAATCTTTTCCTGATATCAGTGCATGCATATTTATTAACCATCGTCTGCTGCCTTGAAGATTCTACATCTCTGGCATACAGCTTTCCTTGCATGCCCAGGACACAGTAGTTAAAAGCAGTTTTCTGTTGTGGTACTACCATCCTTTTTAATGATGCACTTACTGACTCTTCCTTCTCTATACTATTTGGGTACCAACTACTTGACTTCGCTTTTGAAGGTCTTTATAATCTTGTCCCCACTCAACCTGATTTTTCTCGTTCTATTTTAGAATGTGATTCCTATCTCCGGTCAGTTTTTGTTAGGAGCCGCTGTCACCATCTTACCGGATTTTTCAGACTAACACTTACTTGCTTGGCCCAGGGTTGCCTTTCACTTCTGTGTAGAAATAATCTGTAAAACTATCTCATCTTCATCTGTTTCTTCATTAAACTTCTTTGCCATGGTGCCTACCAAAAATGCGTGGCTGTAAATCTGACATGCTGTGAGTACTCTTAGTCCTGCTGATCGGGAATCTGAGGGAAGAATTTTTGTATCGTTAATAATCAAAAAACATGTGTGGTAAAAAGAGAGCTAGTTAAGCCATGTATTTTAATGCCTTACTTGTCACTTCTGACCTGTACAGTATAGTCTGTGTTGAAGGTCTGGTATTGCATGTGTACCACAATTAAAAATATGCTGACAGTAGGAACATAAATCAGTTGCAAGGGCCTGGTTTGCGGAAACGGAAATCTAAAAGGTGAGAGAAAACTGGAGAATTTAATTTTTATTCTGATTCTAAGGTGGCATTGCTTTGTAAAACTGTATTTCTCTCTTCTGTATCCCATATCGTTGTTTTATTTCCTATTAAATAGAAATGCCCTACTGTCTCTGGGTGCCCTGCAGAATGTTTAAAATACACATCAAACTACCATTTCTTTAATTTTGGCTCCCTGGAAGCCCCATATTTTAATTGAACTTATGCCAGTAAATATACGTATGTAATTTTCATCTCTCCAAGATGTCAGAAATAAAGATGAGGTTTGAAGCACGGTCCAGTGCAGATCTTCTCTTTTGCTTACTTGGTGAATGGTTTTTATTCAGTGCTGCTTAATATTATTTACATTCTCATTTTGAAACTTGAAACATTATAAATGGGAATTGTGCTTTCATCAGCCATCTAGCTTTGCTCCTCTTACAGCATAACGTCCCAGCTTCAGTTTATGGAGACTGACATTGCATTCATTGGTGATACCATTCTCAAGGTTGATAAAGTTTGATAAATGCGAGTGCTTCTTTTTTAAAAATAATTTTTGTTTCATATTAGCAAAACCTGTGTTAAAATATCAACATACTACAAGTTGTTAAGATGACTTAAATTATTTTTTTTAAAAAGTATGTAAGCTCTACATATACTGGAAAACTTTTTTTATAAGGTCAGACCTCTAACAATTTGATGTCTTTGGTTAATCATGACATTTTCTAAATACCTCGGGTCAGAGTTTCCCAACTGGTAGCAAAACCTTTTGAAAGACATCTGTCTTCAGCAGAAAGACATGAAACTGTTTTTCTTGTTTGATATATTCAATTAGAATTGTTTCTTTCAAAGCTGAAAATTGGAATTTAAAAACAATTGTTAATTATGGTTAATTTATATTTTGCTTAAGTATTCACTAGATGCAAGAAACCTTTAATAGGAAATCATATTGGGAGGTTTTCTGGGCTTTAGCTGAATGAAACTGAACTACAGCTTGAAATAAATAATGAGTATTAAATACCTAAATATTAAAGCAAAGTACGTTGACTTAATAGTTTTAATAAAACTGAATATTAAAAATTTGAAACCATACGCAACCGTACCAAGAGTATTTTAATTTATTTAAATAAACTCATTTTGTTTTAAAGGGCAGCAAAGCAAATAATATTTTATAGCAAACAGATGTTTTCTGCTCTTAAATACAAGGTGCTTTTGCCAGTGCCATCACATCACCTTTTTTTTTTTTTTAAGGACTTTGGCAATTCAAGCAAATACAACTTCAGTGATAAAATACTAGATGTAAGAGTCTTTCAGAGCAGCCTAGAGATAACTGCTAAACTCCACTTGCAAGGTTCTGAAAACAGCTAATATAAATATTAGTGTGAATGGATTATAAAAGCAAAGAAACTCCAAACTATATTTCTCGATGTAAGGCCTAAAATTCATAATAGAAACATATTTCATGATAACATTAGTCATATGCATTAAATGGTCAATGTACCGATTTCATTTGCAGGAATACAGTCCCTTGTTGTTGGAGTTGCCCTAGATCCATAGCCTTTAACAGACTATCAAAAATGGTAAACTAAACAAAAAAGGGCAATAACTTAAACTAAAAGGCAAAATTGGTATGAGAAAATCTGCTTTAAACTTTTAATAACTGTTACATATGTTTTGTGTCTTCTGTTTTTACAGATTTCCTTTTTGCCTCCAGAGTGTTTCGTTATGGCAGCCTCCAGTGAACAATGACATCCTTTGACAAATACAAATGCCAAAAAGCCAGACGAAAACAGTGGCCTTGTTTCACTTTTACTCCAAGACAGTGAAATGGTGCTCTTAAAGTTTTGTTATTGACTCTCACTGGAATAAACCAAACTCCTGACTGGACCTCTTTTCCCCTGCCCTCTCCCAGTGTTCTTACAGATGCTTGACTCAGTGACATCATGTAGTAGGCCCTGAAGTGTTGTCATAATTAAGTTGCAATGGTTTTATACACTTCCCCATTTCCCAACAGCTTTCTATCAGTTCTGCATTCTTTTTCCTGGGGCCTGATTTTCCCATGTTATTGGTTAGCAGATAGGCTTGTGGCCTCTTTTGTTCCAACCACTTATGAAAAACGTCAAAGAGCAGATGATCCGTGCTATTTTCATGCACTCTGCATCATTATTACCACTCCCATCTACTTGGCACTGTTGGTGGCCTCTCTTCCTTTTGCTCTGATTGGCTTCTTGTTATGGTCTCCGCTCCAGTCAGCCAGGCGGCCGTATATCTACTCCAGACTACAAGACAAGAACCACGCCAATGGAGCCACATTGCTCACTGAATGGAAGGCTGCAGGGAATGGGAAAAGCTTCTGCTTTGGCAGTGCCAATGTTTGCCTGCTGCCAGATTCTCTGGCAAGATTTAATAATGTTTTCAACACACAGGCCAGGGCTAAAGAGATTGGCCGGAGGATCCGAAATGGGGCAAGCAGACCACAGATCAAAATATACATAGATTCTCCTACCAACACATCCATCAGTGCAGCAAGTTTTAGCAGCTTGGTCTCCCCCCAGGGTGGAGATAACACTAATCGTACTGTTAATGCTGGCATCAAAAGGACAACATCAATGGAGTATAAAGGAGACAACTCTGGCTCAAACAACAGTGAGGACAGTAGAGAAGATAAAGGTGGAGCTGGAGAGTCAAATGAGGGAGAAGAAAACAGTTGCATTGTCCGCATAAATGGAGAGGATAATGGCCACATGTCAGACACAGAACCAGATACCGTCAATGGCCAGGCTCATGCCAGTGGCCCAGCAGAGCCCTCACAGGAAGGTGATGTGGAGATCTCAAAAACACCTAACCACAAACAGAAAGAAGGCGATTCTGGGAGTTTAGACAGCTACTCTGCTTCACGGGAGTCCTTAGTTAAAGTTCGTGTTGGAGATGGTACAGTGGACCAAAGCACTGTCAACAACAAGCTCCTCTACAAAGCTTCAATCATGAAGAAGACTTCAGTGCGGAAAAAGAAACATACGGATGAGACCTTTGATCATGAGATCTCTGCTTTCTTCCCTGCCAACTTAGACTTTCTGTGTTTGCAGGAAGTGTTTGACAAAAGAGCTGCGGAGAAATTGAAAGAGCAGCTTCATCACTATTTTGAATACATTGTCTATGATGTTGGGGTCTATAGTTGCCATGGCTGCTGTAGCTTTAAGTTTGTGAACAGTGGTCTACTTTTTGCCAGCCGCTATCCTGTTATGGATGCTGCCTATCACTGTTACCCCAACGGAAGAGGAACAGACTCCTTGGCTTCCAAGGGAGCCTTGTTTCTCAAGGTAAGAGCCTTTTCAAGGCCATAAATAATGACTCTATAGTTGTGACAAGTTACTAAGTTACATTATTTTCTCTCAGTCACTTCTGTTAGCATTCAAAGAGGCAATATTCAGATCTAGATTACCTGATATAACCTATGTATAGGTTTTGTGGCCTAGATACTGTGTTAAAGTGATGAATGTGCATGAAGTAATGAGGGACTTTTGGGAGTAGAACTTGAGTATAATTTCACGTGTCAAAAATTGAAGTAGTTTTCATGTAATTTTAGTTTATTTTTTACAGAAATGCACAAATTCTAAGCTTCATAACATGAGTATAGTACAATGGACATTACTATTGGAAACCAGCTTATGCATGTTGTGTGTTTATGTGGGAATCAAAAGTCTAAATGCCAGTAGCATAAAACTGAAATAATTGCAATGAAACGTATGGCTGTCCCTCTCTCTTGGTTGCAAAAGAATTGTTAAGGAGAGACATGAAGAAGAGTAAACAGAAAAAATATGCCTGGGACACTGGGGAGCCAGAGAGGTTTTTCACTTTATTAACACAGTTTACTTAAATTAACTAATGGTCGTGAGAACAGGAAGCCTGGGGTTATGCTTCTGTAAATCATGAAAAGCAGAAATACAAGTCTGCATGTAATGATTTGCTTTTCCAAGACTAGTGGCTGTTCATGCGTAATTCTTGGATGAATCTGGCTGTGCTCTTCATAAACTGGAAAGCGAGCTCTTCTAATTTGTGATTAATTGAGAACCAAAACTTTGTGCAGAGATCCAAATCTGTAGACCCAAACCTAGACAGGATACTGGATTTCAGACTTTGTGATTTAGTCATAGTTTGGAGTGCATTTCACTGACTAAAAACTGAATTTTTTTCCTAATGCTAGCAAAATATATTAGGTGCTCAAATTATATGTACTTTCTAGTGCATATACTCGCAACAAAAAATTTAATTTTTTCAAAAAAAAAATCATTTGCTCCCAACAAAAGCCATTTAATAGCCGTTAAAAATATAGATTGTTCATAAGGATCAGTGGGGTTTTTTGTACCCGCTATTTGTAACTTGTAAATGAAGAAAAAACTTTTGGTATTGTGTCTTGCATAGACCCCCCAAATATTAGAATTTGCAGTCTGATAGTACTCCAGTATTCCGTATACATTTGACATAGACAAAAGTCTAGCTATATCTGAATGCAGGTTTCCAAAAATTGGGTCTAAGCTTTCTATACTGTAGGCTTTCATATGTTTATAAACAGCTAAAGTTTATTTTTTTCATCATGAAGTGCTGCATGCAAAAAATGAACATACATGTTGTGCAATGTAAATACTACCAGCGTCATAAAGACTACCCTTCAACATATGCATGTATTAGGGATTAACAGATTAAAACCAATCTGCTTTCAGCTGCTCATTGCTGAGTCATTGATTTGCTACCCTGCAAGGCAGGCCGCAATGTCTCCGTTTCTCTTGCAGAAAATGAAGCCTGTTTTCAAAATTCCACGGGGATGATGAACTTAGTTATGGATTCGAGTTGTTAAATAATGTTACAGTTGAGCAGGGAATAGGGACCTATTATTATGAAGGTTCAAAGATGACTACATTCTTTCAAATATGACAGAATTCTGGCCCAGCTAAAAGACCATTTTTCCTTATGTCTGTGTCATTCTGACATACTGTACTTTATACCTAAAATATTTTTCATTCTGAGTTAAGTCTATCCTGATACAAAATGACTTCCTGTCTTGATTGTACATTAAGTGATCATTGGTCCTTTCTTTCTTTGAGAAAAAAAAAGTAGGAATGAACTATTTAATTTAGCTTTGAAATAAAGTAGGTTTGAAGGTTGTTTTTCTTGATGTAGTGTTTAATCAGCAACTGAGCGTGTGTGGACTCTGGAGACAAAAGCTACAGTTAAGTAAAAGCCTGGCTTGTTTTTGATGTCAGTGAGAAGCAATCCATTAACTTCAGAAGTCTGAGGTCTTACACTTTGCTACCTTGCTGCTATCCCAGTGAATTGGGACTGTGGTTGGAAGGCGTCATTCTAGCCACTGCTCTGCCATTCAAAATGGACAGCTTACAGATTCTTCTTTTACTGGCTCTTACAATATTTTTTATGTATCCCGTCCTACATTAGCGTTTATCTCAGTGTGGTTTCAAAGACAGTAAGAGAGCGCTGCAGAACAAGAGTCTCCTAATTGCTTTCCATTCAGTAGTGGCACGCAGTTAAGTCTCTCTGCCCTGCCCAAAGTCTGTGTTTTTCAGTTCCTCAGTGAAAAATGAGGACATTCAGAAATGTTCCCATTTCTGAAGTAGAAAAGACTGTTCCCCTTGCATAGCTTCCAGCTCTGAATAAAGGAGCAATTGCTCTGTATGTTGTTTGAAAAAAAAAAAAAAAAAAAAAGTTGTGAAAAGTGAGGGGAGATTTGTGTATTTTGCAAATATGGATAAAATCACTTAATGTTTCCACTCATTAGGAGGATGAAGCCTTTATTCAAATCTTTCTGAACCTCACGAAAGACACAACATCCAAATTCCAAAGAACGTTCAGAGAAGGAAACTGGTTCTCATTTAATAAGTATGGTTTGTCTCCTTACTACAAATATAAATGTTAGGAAGATAAATTAAAAATCTCAGGACTAAACATTTAATGAAGGCTGAATTATTTTGAACAAAAAAGCAAAACTGTCTTGGGGGCGTTGTGTTACTAAACAGATCCCTACTGCCAAGGTCTAAGTGTTTCACACGTTTTTTCCTTTTGGAATAGGTTCTGTTTCCAGTGAAGAGGAAATGATTTTCCATTGCCCGCCTCTTCCCTGCCCTGCCCTCACCATCTACATTGTAAAGTTCAGGTGGAGATTTGGAAGGATTTGAGAGATTTGCTTAGTCATACAGAATTATTTTACTTGAGAGACTTATACAGCTCAAGGGTTATTATTAGTAGCTGTAATAACGATCAGCTCTTACGTACTGCTTTTCATTCATATGTCTCAGCGCATAATAAAGAAAGGTCAATATCTGCTTAATAGAAGGAGAAACTAAAGCACAGGAAGGTAAAGTGATTTGATTGTGGCTTAACACCGGGGGTGTCACAACCAAGGAAGGAAGCTGGAAGTAAATCACAGAGGCTTTTAACGCTCTTTCATACTACTGACTTCATGCTGCCTAACAGCTATCTGGAGACCTGTGCAAAGGAATTTTGCTAGGAAATTTGTCAGTTCTCTTCCTAAAGATGTCTGCCACGCGGGGTGCTGCTGCTGGCCTTTTCCTGACAGATTACAGACTGGTTTTTCCATCGGTGTAGGCCGATGCTTTCCAGGTCAGCCTCCATGAAGGCATGAGGGAGACATAGTTGTGAGGAACTACTGCGTAAAGCCTGTTTTCTTCATAACTGGAGGACTAATTTATGTTCAGCACTTTGATCTTCTGCCTCCAATCTGGGGGTCTCTTTGGGACATAAGAGGGACAGAGTCACAGAAAAAATATGTAAGAAGCGGGAAGATGTCACTTGCATCTAAGTGACAGTTTCATGTCTGAAGTGTTAAACCACTGTTCCTAGTTGCCGCTAAAGACTCAGAGGAGAAGTTAGCAAATATATAAATCAGCCAATCCATTTTCATACTTTGACAGTCTGGGCCCTTGGGAGACTCTGCCAGAACTCTGTTCTAGCATTGCATTTCACATTAATTTAAAATGCCTGAGAAAAGAACCCTTTAGTCTGCTTTGTAGGTTTTATAACTCCAGTTGTCTCCTGCTGCTGCTGTGCTACAGACAGAGGATGGAAATGGGACTGACCCAGATGCTACCCTGTGCTCGTGATTCTAACTAAAAAGCGAGCTTGTGTGTATCTGTATATACCGCGATGCAGATTGCAGTGTTCTCAGTTACTCTGCAGCTGTTGGTTTGACACGTACATGACTTTAATTCACAGTGGTTTTGATGAATTTAAAGGGAGTTCTAAAATGCGTGTCCCTTTCAGAAACTGGATGATGATTTGCAGTCAAATCAAGTTTAAGAGGAATCAATGAGTGCTGACCAGAAATTGCGTAATGCATCACCTGTTTGTAATTTACCAGAAGGTTTCCAAATGTCAACATCCATCTTTAGATAGAGGGATTAGTATGTAGCCTTAGTTAGACTGTCTTCCAGGGATGCTGTGTAATTTTTGGACAGTAGTGTAATAAAACCAGAAAACAACCTTAACTTGACCTGATGAGTTACTGAATTGGAGAGCTTGTCCATATTTTTCCAGTTCTATCAATCTAATAAAAATTGTCGCTTCTGCTGATAAGCTTTGCCTCTCTCTTATCCGTAAGTTGTAATAGCTTTAACTGTAAATCTAAGCCATACAGGACATGTAAATGCATGCTTGGGGTAGGGAGGTGAGTGAAAGAGGTATTATTCTCAAAATGGCTATTAACTGAGGAGGTTTTGGAGTGGTTTGCCTCCCACCAGGACTGGGAGATATGGAAGTATATTGTATAGAAGGCTGTTCTTCCTGTCATTCTTAGTAGAAAATTATTATGGGTTTTGGCATCTCCCAAGAGAGAGATTTTTAGCAAAAATAAGAGTGCTTGCTTAAAACACAGTATGTGAACACACAGCAAAAGCAAAACCGCAGTCTGGTGGGTAGTTTGAACAGCCAATAGTATTCTAACAAAAGCAAAAGGAAAAAATATGTCTTGTGGGTTTTGCTAAATTTATGAAAGAACTTGTGTTTAATTAATATTAATTCCTAAGCTTATTAACAGATTTACTTTTCAAATTTTCTGAAAATTAATGCTGTTCTCAGGAAGTACAGTAATTGTGCAGATAACATGTTATTATTCATTGCTTAAAGGAAACCTAGCAACCTTTGCTTATGTGCAAAAGCTAACTTGTTTTCAGAAGAGCTGATATGGTGGTAACAGATGGTAGAAGGAGCGGTAGCTCTGACTGCACAACTGCTTTGAAGCCCATTTTTTACTCTTTGCTATTCTGGAGGTGCCTGCTTTGTCTGATAAAATGAGGGTTCCCTGAATAAACCTCTGTGATTCTCCTTTTTGATACTGTTGATGCAGACACGTTGCTTGGGTAACTTAAGCTCTCCTTACTGTCCCATGCCAACTTGTGTGTGTTGTGGCTGAGAGCGAAGGGGCAACTTCTGCTACACAGCTGCACAACATATTGAGGGGAGGCTTTTTTACCTAGGAATAACACAGACAAGGGGAATGGCTGTTTTCTGACTCCAGTAAAAGATCATATCGAGATTTGGGGGTTAGATTTTCTTGTCCTTGATCAGTAGTCCAGTATCTTACAGTTATCCCATGATGTATAAAAGAAATGTCTAGTGCTGTTCATGAATTTGTTTAGAGAACTCTAAGGCTGTGCCATTTAAGTCAGGAGGGTAACCTAGACATTTTCCACATGTTCAGTTACTGCTATAAAATGTTAATGCAGGAATTGGATAGAGTCCAATAAACTGCTTGAGACTTTTTTAAAAAAGGAAAAAAAAAAAAGACCCTACCATGGCACTGTACCATGTTCCTTCACTTTGATGTAATTAATGTTATTAATCACAGTCTTTTTCTCGATCATTAATGGGGACAAATTACAACTGTTGTGCACAATGAAATACAGGTTTGAGAGAATGTGAGTTGTGGGCTTTATCCTCTTCAGAAGAGGAAGAGCCCTTCGTTCATGGCACCAATTTACAGCCACTTTCCCTCACATATAAGCTTAAGGAAGCTTTGCCAAATAACTAATACTCTGAGTTCATGAAGAGGAATTGTTGTCATGTGGTAGGTGGGGAAAAATAGGATTCTGAAACAATCAAGTACAAATGTGGCTAGAAAGAATTGCAGAGCACCAAACAGAATTTTAAGCTGACCATTGTAACATTTGAAACGTCTTTATTTAAGATGCTTTAATAACATATTTATTATAATAAATTCATAATTTAGTTAATGCATCTTCTTCAGAAGCTGCTACATATCCCTGAAGGCAAAAGGCAGGGCTGTCAGTGTTCTAAAAATGACAGATCTTTTTACACTATGTCTAAACTAACCAAAAAACTACTACAAAGAACACAAAGTACAGGAATAAAATACATCTTACCGCTAATCTACGTCATCTCTGTGGGACAGGAATGTTTGAATTGTGAATGTGAGCAGTTGCAAGTTTTCCTTGGCATCTTAACAGTAGCAGGAATGAAGACTGCGCATACAGTTTGTCTGGCTATTCCAGTTAGTTTCTTGGTGCCGACCCTCCTGTTTGTCCTGGGAAATCGCTGTAATGAAAAAAAATGTCCAGAAGGGGTTGATATAATTTGGGAGATTATGGAAAAGTTGTACTGGAAAGAAAGAGAAACTGTATTTTCCATTTCTTTCATTTGTCTTCCTCACTCTATTGTTTGCTCATTATAGGTCCATAGGATGTCTGTAATGACAGTCCCACAGTAGCTGAAATAGGGAGGTACAAAGAGTGTACTTTTACCAGCGTGCCTCAGAGCATCAAACCAGGAAAGTCTGAGCCACAAGTGTGTGTGGAGATAGCGCTACTGATGCATAAACAGTTGCTTTATCTGCAGTAATTCACTTGAATCTCATGCTCCTGGATTTTTAATGGAGCTTCCCTTGAACTTAATATTGACTACGTATGGTAAGAGGAATATTTCTGTGGGAGTAAGTCACTGTTACATCTCCTGTAAAGTCTGTTTCTGTGCCCTGTTCTTATTCTCTGTCTGGGGTGTTTTATTTCTAAGATAAACAGTAACTCGAGGCCCCCGCTTAGATGACAATCTTTACAAATGCAGTGTTCATGCTTTTGTTTCTAAAGAGAGAGGGGTTTTTTTCCACAGAGCACGCAGGTGTGCTTTTCAGCCTGGCTAGTTTTTATTAATAGGAACATCATTAGTTTGGTTCTTGTCATGACTGTAAATTTGTTTGCTGTAGAGGTCTACTCCTTTGGAGACATACCCTCTTCAAAAGAATAATGCAGGAATCAGTACTACAGTTTACGTTTATTCCAACAGCAAAATCTACACCTTCATGGTCAACTAATGAAATGAATGGTTTTGCTCATTGCAGTCCAAGATGCAATTGAACTATAATGGCTGAAGCTAGAGCTAATCTGTGTAGCATCCCATTTCCCTGAAGGAGTCTTAATGCTGCAGTCAGATTATTTACCTTTCCCAGCTTTGGCTTTATTGGCCGTGTGTAGATTGTGGAGTGATAAACTCCGTGGAACTCTTTTTCCAGGAGTACACGAAAATTTAGCTCTCTTCTGGTTTGTGCACCTGGATTTGCTTCCCATGCAGGAAGAGGCAACATGCTGGCAACATGCTTGGACTTGTATGAATATAAACCCTTCACATTGGAGGGTACACTTTTAAGAACCTGTCTACTTTATTTAGGATTTTTTTGAATGGCGCCTCCTGGCAATGGGAAGCTTCTAGACAATGTCACTGAAGGTTATGTTCCCCTCTCAACAAACCTTTTGTTTTTGTCTACGCATTACTGGTCAGTGCTTGAGAACCGTGTTTGATTTTTTAATCGAGAGAGATTTCTCACGTAGGGCACGGCCCAAATTTTTAAGTATTAAAGAACATTTCCTTCCAAGTAGCCAATGATTTATTAACACAGTGATGACATGTTTGAAGCTGGTTTTTAAGCCGGTATTGAAATCTCCCTGGTATTTAGGTAGCATTTCCCTGTTTTTTGTTTAAGTGTCTGTTTATGCTTTTCTTGACATCCAGATGTAATAGAACTGTTTTGCACTGCTGGGACATATGTGTGTAAATATAAACTGTTAAAAACAAGGTATTTGTCATGTTTGCAGCTTTGTATACTTCTTATACTGGAGTATGGTAAACATGAGATGTACAAGATTTTCCAGTTATCTCAGAAAATTCCCATGATAGCAAGTAATGTGATTGAATTTACAGTTATTTCCTTCACTCTAGCTCTAAAATTTCAACTATTGCTACTCATTATGTTGGATTTTTTTCTTGTCAACAAGAATCTTTCTGCCATAGCTCTGTTGGCTTGATTCCTTTCATTAGCATTGTTACTTACCCGACACCAGTCTAATTGGAGGACATACAATCCTCAGTCCATACAGGACAAATTTTTGATACACAATTATGGGAATATATAGAGTTTTGCATAGTACAGCAGAATATCAGCATGGTCTCTCCAGTAGATTGCACTAATGTGCTATGGCATAGAGATGAAATATTTTAATAAAAAGTACTTGATGTCAAGTACTTTTTTGTGTACTTGACACAGGCAGCACTCGCACTGAAAATAAAAATTCAGAGCTGTCAGTTTTGCACTTATTTAATTTACAGGCGGGGGGGGGGACAAATGTAAATATGTAGCAGTAGAAACTGTCATTTTGAATTCCAAACACAACCTTAGTAGGCTTTCTCCTTTATGGAAAAAAGTCTCTTTCTCATCTGTAATGAGCTTTTTATGCCCCTCCCCAACAGCTAAGAAAATGTAACGTTCAGTGGTGTAACAGGGTGAGAATCTACTCCCAGCTTCCAAAGGTTTGACTAGTTTGATTACTTAACCTTTGCAGATGTACTGAGAATTGGAATATATTTTGCATATTTCAGCATAATATTGAAAAATATTGTTTCTGTTATATCATTGGGACACTTTATTAGACCACAAATATGTTTTCTCAGTTTTAATTTTTCCTCTGTGTAACATCAGAGTTTAACAGGATATCACATAAACTTTTTCCCCTTATAATAATTATCCTATGTTAAAATATTGGGAACTTAAAAATGTATTTGATGTGACCTTCCTATAAATTTCCATAGACATAGAAGAGTCCGTGACATGACTAAGACTATACATTGATTTTTAGAAAGCAGTATCTGAAGTAGTTCCCTGTAGCAGGGTAATTTGATGAATGTATTACTGATACAGAGCTACTAAAGTAGAAAAGTTGAGGTGAACTTAAGTTAGGCTTATGGTGAAGGAGCCGCTCTGCTTATTTGCTTACATATGGTTTTTTTTGGTAAATGTGAATTTAGAAGTTTATTCTAAATTCAGCAGCAAAAATGATGTTCTATTTGTGAAGTGCTGACTTGGTTTGGTGGAAGCGGAACCTTCCTGCCAAGATCCACGTTGCAGGCTGAAGTGAACGCTCCGTGTTGCCTTCCTGCAGGGCTGCCACGTAGCTGCTCAGGCCGAGTCACCACAATATAATATACCCTTGAAAATGGAACAGTCTAAATGTAGACATGGTATTTGGCCACACAAAGGAATGTTTTTATGCAGAATTATAGGGCTCGTAATATTCCAGAGGTCAAGTAGTTTTCCTGTCTGTACATCCCATCTGTGGATGGGATCTGTGTCCATCTGTGAAATACCAAATTAGACTGAATAATCAGATTTTCCTTACTGGTTTATTTCAGACCATATTTAAAATACTAGTTGCTGGGAATGGACTAGGTAGCTGCAAGGATATTTATTTTCTCTCCTAGTAGTTGTCACAAATGTTTGCCTCCGTTATGATTACACTCAAAGTGACTCTGCTTGGTGGTTTACATCAATACTGCTGCTCAAAAAAAACCCCAAAAAACCAACAACCCAAAAGTCAAAAAAGTTGGAGAAAATGTGAAATCTGGGAGATGGGCTGCTTTGGATGTACTTCCATGCTCACACTTTCCAAGGAAATTCTAATTATGTTAAGATCTTCAGCTTTTGCTTTTGAGCTTTTTTAAAATTAGGAGAGCATTTATGAAAGCGCCTTTCCTTTTCCCCTCAGGACTGTGTGTAAAGCAGCCACTGTTCCTAGCACAGAGCCCCGGGGCACTGTCCCCCTGGGTTGGCAACCCCGGTCACCTACCCCCATAGAGCGGCAGTTGTTTATTCTTCTTGGCCGTTTCTTGTCATTCTTTGAGAGCAAAAGATCCCAAGCCCATTTCAGTATAGATCTGTGCACACAAGGACACCATACAATACGTATTTATTTATGATTAATAGAAATGACTGTTATTCTATGCATAAACTGGTTGATGAGTACTGGCCTTGTCAGACACTCCATTAAGGCTGCACAGGAAATTCTAAAACCAATTTCAGTTGACTTCTTTTTTTCAGCCAACTATAATTTATGTTTGGGTGTTCAGCTTTTCGACTTAAATCATTTATGCTTTCTGGATAGACACCGAAAATGATTCCATCTGCTTTAGTCAATAAGAGGATTATAAACCACACATTCTTGCTGTAAGGCAGAAAACTTTACATGCAGTATTTTCTTTTCAGTGTGGTTACAGGTAGATGGCATTGAAAGATGTACAATATGCATGCTTTTTCTCTGCAGCAAGAGAGAGTCCAAATTTGTAAACTATTAAGAGACTTTACAATATATAGTTTCCAGAGAAAATCTGATTTTGAGTTAAGTTTGGAAAATATGTAATTCATACACCTGCCTGCCCTAGACAGTGGAGGATATAAACTAATGGTTTCCCAGTTTTCTATTGGAATGGCATACATTGCATAAAAGTTGGAGAGAACACTCCTCTATTTCATCTATTCTAATAGATCACATGGTGATCTATTCAGAGCAAGGCAGCCTGAGGGAGGAAGGAAAAGGTCCGCGTAGCGAAGCTTCTGCAGTAGTCACTGACAGCCTGCCAGCAGATATCCTTTGGGACTCCGCTACAATCTTGTGAGTTTAAGAGAATCCTCTGGCTTAAGGGTAGATCCACCAGTGATTGTGTGTGTTTTCCTTGTCTTCCTCTGCCTTCACCCTCCCTGAAGCAGGTTAAACTGCATGGGAACAGCAATAAGAACACCATCAATATCTGTTTGGGAAATTGTCTAAAGGAGGACTGAACAGACTGAGGGCAGAATAATGCAAGGTGTTTACTGCATGCTCTTCTAGCTGGAACAAAAACTGAAAGTTAACAAGGCATTGTTGAGTACAAATGACTTCTAAATTCACTTACTGCAAAGCTGACTTTCCAGTTATAAAATGAATTGGATGGTTCTTGGATAGCTAAAAAACAAGAAAACCAACCAAGCTGACAAAATTGTGTCTGTATGAAATATTGCGCTCTGCTTGTTATTTAGAGGTATCAGCTGACATTTGAGTATAGCCTTGTGAAGGAGAGTCATCTGTGGGTTTGTTTTCTGAGCCCTGGGTACAACTTTCCTCAGTGGGCATTTTCTTCAGTAGTCTATGCAGTGTTGCCATGCTAACCGCCAACAGGAAAACAATATGCTCAAACTAGTTTCTTGCCTCAATCCAGATCTTGATCCTCAGGTCATTGGGAATTTTGATTTGCAGCTATAAGTCCTGAACTGCCAAAACCTTCAATAGAGTTGAAAACCTAAACCAGAACTTGATTCTAATTTACTTGTGTGTCCACCAGCAAATACATTTTTAAAAGATCACGCATATGATATAGATGAGGAATTATACTATGTTCCAGCTTCCCTGGAAGCCCTGCCTCTTCTGTGCGAAAGAGCAGGGGCACACATTGTGTTTTCATCTGGCTGACAGACCTGGGGGCTGCTGCTGTGAGCTGAAGAATGTAAACACTTCACTGAGACATAGCAAAAATCCCCAGCACCTTTGTAGAAGAATGTAAAAAAATCCATCAAAATCCAAAAGTTTCTGTGGAATGGAGAAAACATGGTCAAACTCAGTATTTATTTCATGTTTCATCCTTTTCCCCAGAGTCCCTTGGCATTTTTTTTCCTTTTGCATGCTAGTCTTACACAGACACCAAGCATGAGACTGCTGATAGTACTACATGGCACTTCAGTGGTGGGTCTGAATCTTGCATATGAACAAGAGCTGGAATGCAAAAGGGTGGCAACGCAGCTGGGACAGAACCAATGGGATTGCGAAGAGCAGAAGGAAGTCAAATTTTTGCATGTGCTACAGATCAAAATCGAAACATTGAAGTAGTGGTGGTCAGGAAGGAGACAGTGTGCTAGCAGCAAGTGGGACCGCAGTGAGCCCCAGTGTGTCTCTGGTGGTTTTTTGTATGTGCGTGCATGTTTTCAAAATGGAGCTGGCTGTAAAGAGTGGTGAAAAAGGCCAATACCATGTACAGAGGCTGCACAGCTGGGGTTGGAAGTGGAGTTGTATGAGCTCTTCCATTAGTCACCTTTTTGTTTCTTCCTTCCCTTCCAGGTGCAAGTGGGAAGTACACCTCAGGACCAAAGAATTGTGGGATACATTTCCTGCACTCACTTGCAAGCTATTGCAGGTACTGTCCTAATTTTCACTATTTCTAGGCCTGTGGTGATATTCTTGTGCAAAAGTAGCAAGCATTGCTCCTCCAGTACTTCTGACAAAGCGCAGTGCGCATTGCAAACAGCAGTGAGATAGCGAAGAAAGAAGACAAGCATATCCCCAAACCTTCACATTTTCAGTCTCAGAGTAATTAAATATTACAGGACACAAACAAAGAATATCCTTTGAGACCTCTTCTGTTGCTCCCTCTTAACCAAATACTGTTATTTTAGCAAATACATTACTATGATCATTACTCAACAGTATTTAACAACCCATATCAGCATATAAACTTAAATTTCTTTGTATATAACTGGGGGATTATCAGAAGATAAAAGTTGGGACAGTTTTTCCTTCAGAAGTCAGCAGCTCAAATAAGCCCAAATTCTCTGGTTCTTGACCTGAACATTTCATACATAAATAGCTAGAAAATTAATACACTTACTGAAAAATTCTCTTGGTCATATTTAAAACCAGTACCACTATTACATTTACTACAGCATGCCAGAGCATGCTCTGTGTCCTTTGTTTCATGAAACAATATTTTCTAAAGTTGTTAAAGATAAATAAAATGCAAAAACTCTTAGCAGGGTGTGGAAAGCTTTTTACGGAATTTTCACTGAATTATCTTAAAAAAGAATGAGATGTTCTTTAATAGCACATTTCTGTGTCTGAGAGAGGCATGGCCTCTACTGCTTCCCATAACCAGACGGGAATTTCATGTAGCTCTGTCAGATTGTGGTGGAGTCTGTTCCTCCTCAACCATCTTATGACCTTTTTTTATGATAGTATCTCAACATTCAGCTCTCCTTTTAATACTAATATTCAGAACAAGGCTGAGGTAGATGAATGGCCTTATCTCCATTTTACAACCCAAGTACAGAAAGCAAGGGGAAAAAAGTGAGTAACTTCAGGTCATCTTATTCCCCTTTTAGCGTTCTGATGCATACACTTTGAACTCAGAACGCTTCTCCATTTTAGCTGTTCACCGGAACACTCATCAGTTAAAATTGACAAATACTTTAAATTCTTGGAGATGTCTATGGAAAATTTTCTGTGTATCTCTCCTATCTTTGGCATCAATGCTATCAGCTCTATATTTAGAGTAGATGTAGCGATAAAATAAAAGCCAAAACTACAAACCTTTACTTTGTGTAAGATCAGAATTTAATTTAGCCAGAGGGGTGGATATCTTTAGTTTTACTTTATGCAACTGCAATTCTTGTGCTGCTGAGAGCTGGAGAGCACAAAACAGCCTTCCTAGCCTGCCTGAAGACAGCATGTATGCTGCAGACTGAGGCGAGACAGTAATGTATTATAAATGGTAGAACTTTGAACCTCTGTGCTACAGCATGTCTAGGTTAACCCAGCCAGGCAGCTAGCATTCATTCTACTTTGTCAGTGCTTCAGTCGCAGAGAGACAGACTTGGGAACAAAACTGCCAGTCCCTGAAGTACATTAGAGAGACTGGATAGTTCTAAAGAAGATTCATTAATTTTTCAGCTACGTTTTAACAATGTAACATCCTTCTCTGGTTTTCTATTTTTAACTCTGGAATTATGGTAATGTACTGTGAGATTGCTTTGTGGAGCTGAGATTTGTTGCTGTTCTAGTTTAGGTTATAAAACTCCATTTCCAGTCCTGTTCCTTTTTGGTACCCTAGTCATGTATTCTCAGTTGGTCTTTGATAACCACGTTGTGAAGTCCCTAAAATATTAAAGAGGAAGAGGGGGAGGGGGGAGAATAATGGGGAAATAATGTTCTATTTTCAAAGTCAGCCTAAAGCTTCTTCAAGGGTAAAACACAACCTTTCATTTTCCTGCTTATGTTCTTGCTTTGTGTTTTTAGGCTTATCTGGTTCAAACTACATTCAAATAGAGCAGACAATGATTTAAGAGTCTAACTGTCCTTTGATATATCATATTAGTTTATGTAATGAAATGGAAAACTGAAGTTCGTAAGTTTGGCAGAGCTGTGCTTTCTGATTTGTATCATCTGATTCATAACATTTCACACATTTAAAAAATTATCCAAAAAATGCTTCAACAGTGTAAAGATGTGGTATCTATAAAAACAAGCTCTGTTTAAAAGGTTAGCCATTTAAATCATCTTGTCATACAGGGCTGAGTGCAATTTGGCTTCCTTTCTAGGATACATAAACTTACACTTGACAGTTCTGATACTTACATGAGTATAAAAGGAAGGGATCCAACTGCTTATGGTCAGGGACGAACTACTAATGCTTTTTTCAATAAATGGGCTGGCTCAACTCTGTTCTGAGCAATTACAATTTTTTCAGACCTGATATTCACCTTTTTCAATAAAACTTTAGAATTAGATTTAGTTTATCCTCTCAATTCTCTACCTATTACTGAATGGTGCTATGAAGCAGCTTGTTATTTCCACTGTGGAAATAGCTGCATTTCAGTGACAAATGAAGGGATCCTTTAATGAGACTTGAATGTAATTATTTTCCAAGGGGCTGTTAAGTTTACATGGTTCTTTTACATCTTTCAATTAGTCAGTGATTAATGTTCTGGACAGGTTTTGCTGCCTAGAATCCACCCACCTCCCAAGTCCCTTTGAGTCATGCCTTTCAGACACCCCACCAAGCCATCAAAAGAGTCAGCCTCAAGCTATTCCAGCCCAGGTCCAGCTGATGTAGCATGCTGGATGCTATCTTGTAACCTTGTTCACATCCCTGTTTGGGGTTCAGCGTGAATCTGGTCATTCACAGTAACTGGCAACTCGTGCTTCTCTAGTTTCAGGTTCCACAAACCTACACACAGCTCAAGCAGAACTCAGCTCAGGACTCAGAGATCCCTCAATGTTTAGAATTATGACTGTGCAATCAGGAGTAACCTCAGAGCTAAACGTCCTTAGGCAGTGATTCTACAGATGTTTCTGAAATAGCAAAGCTGGCATGTCCATGCTGTGGCAGCCTGCCCTTGCCCCCTCCTCTCAGTTGTGCCAGGTTCCCTGCCAATATATCCCATAGCACTTATCAGTGTGGGTTTTAAAAACCTCCATTGGAGCTTTCCTCTGACTAGGCCTGTCAGCTGCTTTGTTCAGCCACCACAGTGCTCCTAACATCTTTGAGAGTAGGACAAAACAGTCCTCCTCAGCATATAGTACCTACCTGCAGCCCTAACTAAAGCCAGGATTTCACTTAAGCATTTCCAAAGTAAATGGAAAGTGCAAATATGAGTATCCCATAATGAACAAAGGTGAAGTATTTATTTATGGTGGCTGAAGTTTCCCACACTACCCTTTCATCCTTCCACAAAATTTGAAGATGAAGAGAACTTGCGAAGAATTCAGAAAGGCTGACTGCAGGAACCAGTCACAACACAATTATTTGCATTTTTCCAGGCCAGTTACTGAGGAAAACAGTGTAGAGCAATTAGTACAAATCTGTATTCTCTGGTTAATCACTGGTGGCAGTCAGTCAGATTAGTGATTCTATCTGGACGTAATTAGAGCTGAAGGCTGGAAGATGGAGAAGTTGAATGTTAGTGTTGGGAGTTACTACTAGTTCTCTTCTGTTAATATTTATTGATGCTGTTTCACTTCAGCAGCAGTTTCTGAAATGTCTGCTCCCCTGATTGTTCTGGATACAGGTTTGGCTTCTCCTCACGTGTCTGGCTAGTTCAGTTATCTTCATTCTTCAGCTCGAAAGCTATTGATCATTGGGAGCTGGTCAGACTGAGTCACTAGTGACTTTTGCATACAGATACATGCAGTACCTGCTGTGTAGCTGCAGTAAGCTGGATACCGTTAGTTTAATATTAATCTCAGAAAACAGTTATGTTCAAGTCGCATTAGAGGATCCCATCTTTTGTCATGGAAATGTAGCTCACTTCATTGCACACGCTCCAGGTAGTGTACTAAAGTGCAATTACTTCTATGACCTCTAGTGGGGATAATCAGAGATGCCAGACTAAGGTAAGTTCTACGCTTTTCTAAAAAGAAATGAAAGTCACCTGTTTCTAGACTTCCAAGGCTATTTTTCTGTAGAGCCCTGAGGTTATCTGCTCTCTAGTGCTGCTCCAAAGGCTCAGCATTCTTACCAAGGGAGATGTACGTCACTATGTAGCTAATGCTCTTCTAATAATAGCAGTGCATGTTACCAGACACCTTTCACAATATCCTCCTAAAATGTTTTTGCCTGTTTGTATTTTGTTTTTCTCAAGAGTTTTCTCTTTTGGAGAATTTCACCTTTGTGTGTTTCAGTAAAGTGGGTTTGTCACATTCTTCGCACTGGTCTGTGACGGGTTGCTGCCTGAGTTTTATGCCTGTATGGTAATGGCTGCATTATTTTATCACTCGTCCTAGTGAAGCCATGCTAGATGGCTAAGTCACAGAAAATGCAAAAACACCTGGACAGCTCAGGGATATAAAAGCTGGTCTTAGAAGTTAAGTAATTTATGTAATCAGGACTTTGTGGGGAGCAAGACGTTACTGCATTCCTGTCAACAAGTACCATGCTTAATAGTTATGTTATGAGGAAAAAAAGGCCAGAAAAAAATACTGGCCTTAGAAGGCAGAAAGATTCAGATGCTGCAAAAGAAGGACAGTCCCTGAATTTGAATAAGCTTCACCAGGAATGGGAAAGCTCAGCCTGTTCAGCTGCAGGAAGGATCTCACCAAAGTGTTTAAAATACCTGATGGGAGAGTGTAAGGAAGATGGCAGCAGATGCTCCTCAGTAGGGCCCAGTGACAGGAGGAGAGGCAATGGGCTCAAACTGAAATGCAAGAAATGCTGTATGGAAAAAGGAAAATGTTTTTTTATTGCAAGGGCGACTAAGCACTGGAACAGGTTATCCAGAGGTTATGGATTCTCCAATCACAGAGCTATTCAAAGCCTGACTGGACGTGGGCCTGAGCAGCCTGCTGTAGTTGACCCCACTTGAGCAGAGGGGTTGGACTAGATGATCTCCAGAGGTCCTCTTCAAGCTCATGCTTGCTGTGAATCTGTAATTTCGTCTGTATCTTTAGTTCAGCAGAATGTATATGTTAGTCACACACACCTTTTGTGGTTAGTGTCACCTGCTCCAGGCTGTATTTATTCCCCGTGACCTATTTCTTGTGCTTTTGTCTAGCTATGTCTTCACTGTAGGGCTTTCTTGTGCTGTTGTAGCAAGGGAGTTTCCCAAGAATACATTGCTCTGGATTTGTGTCAAGCTGTGTGATTAGGATACTGTGTGAACTTGAGGTAGAAGTAAGTACTAGAAGCTGCAGGTTAGGGAATAGATCAGGAAGCACTTGTACCTACTTTAGTAGTATAGCCCAACAGGTGAAGATTTGTTGAGAATAACATGAATGGAAGAAAAAAACCAGATTATTTGCTGCTGGAATTACCAGTTTGAAAAGATGAGTCAGCGTCAGAACCTACTTAGAGTTCTTTCTTTCCCTGGTCATGTTCTTTTTAATTTTTTTTTTAATTATTTAGGATTGTATCAAGTCATTTCTGATTCAGTTCGTATCTAACTGTTGTTTTAACCCCTGCACTCCTACCCCTTCTGAGATGTTCTTGAAAATCCAACCCATCACAGTTTGACAGTGGTAGGAAAGTGAAGTCCTAAGGCCTGAAGTCTGTCCATATGCTAACGCAGTTCCAGTGTGCTGCTGAGTTCATGTTTTGAAAGTCTATAGAGTGCTGGGGACAGCTGCAGTTGAGACGAGTGAGTAACAAGCTGTGAGGATGCAGACATATATTCACCGCCTCCATAGTGGCCCCTGACAGCAGCTTTGGACATATACATAACTGACGTTTCTAATCGTGTTTTACACCTTTTTAATAGCTAGCACAAAGTAGTAAATTAGGTTAAAATAAAATTGTAGTCAGACTAAGTCATTTTGGGTTTGCTGCTTTTCCTTCTGATTGTGGCAGTTGAAAATAAATCTTTTACTTTCAAGAAAATAATGTTCTGACTTGACATTTCAAGTCTGAAACAAGCAAAATTGTAACTGTTAACTACAGGTACAGTGAAAACAAAAGAAAAAGAAAGGAAAGACAATATGGTAAACAGTTATTTCTAGAATGTGTCTCTTTCTGCGTTTACATTTACAGCTTTTCCTGTAATCATTTTAAGAGAGCTAGTAATTAATTTTTTCTTACACCTCATGTCACATAATGTGTTTGAAATTAAGTGTGGTTAGTTGCTATAATTAAAGAGCTGTTTTGTGCGTCAGATGGTTGCACAAACAAAAATATGTGGCAACCAATCAATCTCAAACCTTTCACATCACTCCTATAAAATGGGGCACATCCTCAGCACACAGCCTGGTGTAACTTCCCTGCAACGGGGGAAAAGGATCTGGTTCTTTATTTTGGCAGTACTGCCTGCCCAAACCGTATCTACACCTACCTTTAAAAATACAAAAAAAAATACTTCCAGTTTAGGCATTCTTACTTGAATACAAATAGAACCTTTCCTCGGATGGACTGCTACAGTATGAGTGAGTTGAATTTACCACTGATACATAGTTACTAATAACCAATTGAAAGTTAAATTTCTCACTTTTAAAAATTAGAAAGCGAAGGAAAGAAAAATCAAGTGGTTTACCCCACTTCAAATGTTAGCGCATCAGATCATCCTCCTTCTGTGGCTAGAAACGTTATTTTGGCCGGTTGTCTACAACGCAGATGCACTTTGTCTTCTAGTATGATTGATTCCAGAAAGAGAGATTTAAACAACAAAAGGCGTTGTTCCTAATGAACTTCACAATGGGCTGAACACTATGTACTGAGCATACTATTAGCCACGCCATTTTTTATCTTGCACCCTTTTTCTCAAGTTGCCTAACAATAGCTTAGCAACAAATGTGTGGCTGTGTAACATGCTAAAAGAAGGTCTTGTTTCTTGTTTTCGTTGGTTGGTTGTTTGCTACAGGAGATACTACTGTTCGATGTGAGCAACTGGATATGCTTCAAGATTGGCTGTCTGAATTCAGAAAATCTACCTCCTCCTCCAGTACAGCCAATCCAGAGGAGCTGGTGGCGTTTGATGTAATCTGTGGAGATCTCAACTTCGATAACTGCTCCTCTGGTAAGCCAAGGGTTTCCTTCTCCTAGTGTCTACCTATTCCAAAAAGGCATAGGAAAGTTCTTGATTCCTGTGGGTTATAGCAGTATGCTAAGTTGTGACTGGCTTTTGCAAGGAAAAATTTAATTGCTACAGATACTTCTAAAAAAAGTACCAGCCTTAAGGTGAGCCAAGGAGAGTGGCTCACACTTACGAGCTCTGCTGAGTTATTAAGCATGATGTTTTTTAAGGCACGAAGGGCAATAATTTGTGACTTGCAGTAGCAATAATGAGGACGGATCTAGTGGTTTAGTTTTATTGAATTAGGTAGACACCTACTGTCCTAGAATTTTAGTTACTAATGAAAGACATGTATGTTATGAGATTTTTGTGGGGAAAACATAGTAAATTCATGCAGTTAAAAATAATTTGATAGTGCATATACACAGGCATAGGAGATTAATGCTACAGAGACAACCAGACGTTGCTGAATCAGTCTTGGGAAAAGTTAACTGATGCTGTGTAGTTCTGGGTTTTTTTATTTTAATAAATTTTTAATATTTTTTATCTATATTTGGATGCTGAGGGTACTAGAAAAAGAACTCTGCAAAACCATAAAATATTATGCTCTGTTAAGAGTTAAATTGCCAACACAGTGTGCAGAGCATTGTGTTTGTGTATCTGCTCTACCTTCCTGCTCAGTACAGCTCAGGGCACCCAGCTGAGCTCCTTGCTGCCTTTATGTGATAGCAATTGACTCTGCTGGTTTGGAGCTGGCAGATGGATCAGCGGTGCACAGCAGCCAGCCTGCTGCACAGCTGACGGCTGAAAGGCCTTTTGTGTGACTGGGCCAAAACTGAAGTACTGAGGTAGGAAGAGCAGCACAACGCAGGTACAGTGAGGGGGGGGTCATCCGAGGGATTTTGTCTGTGCTGTTATCAGGGAGATGTGCAGCGTGCAGGTGAGCTCAGGCTGTGGGATTCAGCAATTCAGACCAGAGTTTGTGGATTAACAGGTGAATTTGTGAACAGCATCTAGTGCGAGTCTGTAGTCCTCATAAGAAGCCGACGTAACTGAGGCTGAGAGCAACAACTGTACCAAACATAAATTTTAAGAAACAAAAAGCAAACATTGTCTGATCTCAAAAATAACTAGTACTCTCTAATCTCATGACTTGTATCAGACACTTGTAATGGAAGATTTTGGCAAAGATGAAGAAATATTTAATTGGGTAGAAAAAGATCATCAACCCAAAGCACAGCCCTTCTGTTGTTTGTTTCTAGCTTGTATGTACAGAAAGTAGATCACTCACAAGTATATGATCCTAAGGAAACTCAGAATTGTCAGAGAAGGTAGCGGCAAGTGCTCTGACTGGTAGAAGAATCCATTATACACTGTGGAGATGAATGGTAAGTGGTAATGGCTACAAAATACTGTAGTTAAACAAACACCTATTAGGATGAAATATAATGGTAGCAGTGGCAGTGCATTTTTAGGGAAGGAAGGAAGAAACGTGGTCAGGAACAGGTCTTCAGCTAGCCAAGCTGCTACACAGACAGGCTGAGGAGGCAAGTGCAGCAGTCCCGATGAGGGAGACAGAAGCTGGGGGATAGAAATGGACACATTTGCTGTGATTTGACTGTTTCACCTGCAATACTGTTGGATGGATGGAGTGGCCTGGAGGCAAAGATGTCCATCAAGGAAATAAACAATCATCTGCTGCATACCGAAGGGTATGATAGTCAGATAGCAAATGGAAAGCGAGTAGGATTGTGCCGCATGAGGCATGCAGATGGAAGTGAAGCTGTGAGGCAGAACATATGGTCAGTATTATCTACCTGAGAAGTTCTGGCACGCTAACCAAGGTCTTGCACAAGTACAGAGTATAATTAATGCTGTTGTTTTAAAGCTTTAAAAATGTCTTTTTAAAGCAAAAGTAAAAAAACCTGCAATAATTGTAAATATTGCAGCCACTGCTAAAGAGGACTGAAAAGTAGGTTATAGAAAAACATTTTTGTTATCTGTGTAGCTTATTTACATCCCTCTCCCCTTTAAAATTTACTCAAGCCTGGAAACTGAAATTAAGCTATTTCATTTGTTATTTTTGGATTGCTTTCTTTCCTTATGCACTAAGCAAGACTAATGCAATGTTTTAAAGTTTTCTTCTCCATTTTTACATTACTCATTGTTTTAGGGACGTTTGTTAGCATTACAGAAAACTGAACATTTTGAGATTAATTTTTTTAGAAAACAATAATCAGCTTCCTGTAATTCTGTGTATGATTTTCTGTATTCTTTCCCACTCCACGGACTGATATGGCAAGTAATTAATGTTTCAATGAATATCAAGCTTCTACTCTTAGATGTATTGACAGTACAGTTTTCAAAGATCTCCAGGTCCATGAGCTACCTTAATGCTTACGACAAATTTTCTGCAACTCAGTTCTCCCTTCCAACTTTACAGAACATTATGACAACATTCACACAGTGAATTCACACTCCGTGGGAACATTATTAGAAAGTTCCTTACTGTCAGGTTGCTTTGGACTGACTTGCATAAAAGTCTATTATGTTTTTAAACCTCTCAGCATAAGATAAAAAGTATTCCAGTCAGATGGGTAAAGTTTGGCTCATCATTTGCAAATTAATCACAACAAAATTTTAATCTCTCTTAGATAGGTGATGCTGATTATGTTTAGGATGGTCTTGATGCTTTAGATAATGTCCCAAACAAATTATCAATTGCCTATCCTTTCTCTTATCTATTATAGTTTGGAAAACATTCAGTGAATTCTTCTGAAGCAAGTAAAGCACCAGCTTTTATTTTCAGACTTACCAAGATGTATATCTACACCCACAAACAGCCTTTTACATTGTGAAGTCAGTCCAATTCTCCATTGCGTTATCTATCTCAACGTAAGATTTGTACTGGTGTAAGCAATGCAGTGTCAATGGCAGGGTAAGGAAGTATGTTGAAAAAACTTCAGTTTACAGATAGAAACTATCAAAAATATCTTTCATAGAAAGACTTTGCAGGGAAACATTGTTATTAGCAAGCATGTTTTGGAATTTGTAATCAAGACAAGATATTGCTGTGCAGCAAAGCTACTACTGAACAGATTCAAATCCACCCTATTAAAGGTATACTGAGTATGAAGGAGGACTTGCCTTTTCTGTTGTGGCAGAACATGATTGTCCACAGGTTCACAATACATAGCTGATGTGCCTTTTCTTGGGTTTGATCTTTCCCTGCAGAGGACAAGCTGGAGCAACAGCATTCTCTGTTTACACACTACAAAGACCCGTGTCGAATTGGTCCTGGGGAGGATAAACCATGGGCAATTGGTAAGACCTTCCCTAGCTGTCAGTGTATGAACATTTACTTCTCTGGCACTCACACGACATCTGTAAGCAGCAGGTAGTTCAGGTAACTAAGAATTTGCTAAGAATAACTAGCTAAGTAAGAATTTGGTAGAGACCAAATATTTACATGGGGTATTTCTGTAACATTTATTTTATAAACCTTAACCGTGTCTTGTTGAATTATAATTAAGAATCAAACAGAGATCTCAAACTTCAGTCCACATTCTAGAACTTATGCCTCAAGCTACATGAGTGCCTTCCCATACCTATTCTACTTTTACAATAATCTCTAGATTACTGTGGGAGGGAAGCCAAATTATTGTTTCTGTAGTTTCTGCCTGCAGCTTTTGATTCAAATGTTCCATCTGGTTTTCTGTAAATACTGTAAGCAAGGATGTAAAAGCAATTCAACAACACTACAAACCTGTAGGGTTCACCTTACAAAAGATTTCATGGAACTCTGAGATATTCATACCTGGTGAAACGCAGTTGAACTTGAAGTTTTAGATGAGGAATTAGACTTTCTATAGAAGAGCAATTACATAACTGTGAAGATACTGAACGTAAGAATGTGGAACTGTTTAATAATGTGTCTTTACTCAGTTGTAGCAGAGCAACAGGAAAATCAGAGACACTGGGGCTGAGAAACTGAAGGGGCGGAAGCAGCGTTTTGAGAGGTGGCAGGCAGTAGGGAGGTGTGGGCAGAGGAGAACTGAACACACAAAGTGCTCAGTCAGAGCAATTGCCCCTCTCCCACACAGATGCTATCCTCACACACCTGTGCCTCCAGAAGCCTCCTGAGAGACAAGTCACAGGAGGTATGCTGTGACAGTTGCATCTCCCTTTCTATTCACAGGTACCTTGTTGGACCCTGAAGGATTATACGATGAAGAAGTGTGCACTCCAGACAACCTACAGAAGTATGCAATTCCTAATCCTCCCACAGGCTTTAGACAATTCCTTAAAAAGCCAGTTCGTTGCTTCCTATTTAAGATTTCACAAATTGAGGGGTGTTTTATGGACTGTAAAAAAACCCCCAGCCAAACATTTTTTACTCAGGGTTACCTGGGGAAGAGGGGAAAAAAGGGAAGGAAAAGCAGCTGCTTCTCTACGTCTAATAGAATTGGCTTCAATGGGTGAAAAGATGAGAGCAACTGCAGTCAGTGGTTTTATGTCTCTAGACTTGGTCCTACCTGGACAGGCCTGTAGGACGAGAAACTCTTGAGTGCTGCTGGAAAGGGTAAGCGGACAGCTTGTCTGACAGTCTTTCTGCAGACAGCCAGTTCTGTGGTCATGGCACTGTAAAGGACAGCAACAGAAGGAAATGTAATTTTCCTCAAATAAAAAACCCATTAAGTTTAAAACACCACCCCCAGCCCAACAACTAATTGCCCATTCTAGAAAGATTGCTGAATTTGGTACACCTAAAAAAGCAAGCTCACAAATATAGAGAGGAATTAAATAGCACCTCAGACACAACTAGGAATAAGGCTTAATATCTATTGGTGATAGTAGGGCAGCATTATTTTTAAGGAACATTTGATATTGAGAAACAGGTATCTTTAGTTTGAGCTAGTGGACTTAAGAGACATACAAAAATAACCTCAATTTGCAGAAGTCTTAAGATAAATTTCCTGAATACCTGTACTGTTTGTTAAATAATATGCCAGTGGAGATAAAAGAATAAGCTTTGTACATTTTAGAGCAGCCCTTAATGAATGTGATAATCCTTTTTGTACCTTCTCTACCTTGAAGCCTAGTTTAATGGACTGAATATATTATTATCATGACTAACTATAAAACATGTTCTAGCTGTTCATTACCCAAATATACTAAAGAGGTAAAGTTATTTGAATTTTACAGATGCTTCAGTTAACACATAATGGAAATGGTACATTATGTTGGCACAGTTCATGTTGTCATTTTTACTCACTAAGTACAGTACACTGCATATGGCTGGACACTTAATTGAACGTATTAGTCTTCTTTGTATCAGTTTTGACAAAGAAATTGAATTCTAGACATAAGGTCTGGGTTTCGTTTGTATTCAAAATAAGGATTTGTTACAGCAAGTCATGCTTTGCACATTCAAGAGCCTGCAAAATTTCTAGGCATTTCTATGCATGTGCTGAAAACATGAACTTGGTACATGTGAAAGGGATTTCTGGAAAGCAAAAGTAAGGTAATTTGGCCCTACAATCAAGTTTGCAAATGCAAATCTGTATGTGGGTGAAACATTCTATTTTATGGTTCCAAAAGCAGGCTTGGAGCTCTTTAAAAAAAATAGATTAAAAAACCCCCAAAAACCCACCACCCTGTGTTTTCAAGCAGCCTTTTGAGACAATCTGTCACCAAATTACTTCTGGGGTATTTTATTTTATTCCCTGAAGAGTTACTTGTATTGAGCAATGAAGTTCCACTGACAAATACATGACTGATAGATAAAGAGCCATCAAATGATCAATAAAGATTTAAAAGTATTACTTCCGTTACCTATATATATCTACAGCACGTCAGTATGAGATAACTGGAAAATATTCTTGAGTGTTGATAACATAATATCCACAAAACATTTTCCCTACTAAAAGCGGCTTTCAGTTTTCTGCAATATGTTACAATTCTCTTAAATTGATGAAAAAAACCTCTATTAGACCAGAATTTCCACTAGCTTTTTATGCACATCTGCATACGTACATTACATAGATGTGCTTCTGTATTAGAGAAACCTTCACTTCATGAGAGGCCAAGAGAGCCTACGCTGCCATTTCTGCAAGGGACCAGTAAACATAAAAATTGCCAATAAGTTCAGTAAAACTTAAAGCTCTTAATGGCCTCTGGGCTTTAAGGACACTGAAATGTTAAACAGCACAGAAGCTGTGCAGCACTGTCTAGCTGAGAAGTATAATTCATATACACAGCAAAACAGGGCACACCCTAAAATTGATCTGTTCTCAGATTTTTCAGTAATAAACCTTGATCAAGCTTTACAGACATTTAAGAGAGACATTGAAATTGGCAGCGTAAGCTATCCAGGGAATTGTTTCTTCATCAACACTCTTCTCTAGTTTATAAATAAAATTAAGTAGTTCACATTACTAAACTAATTAGGCCATAAAAGCAGCAGAACAACTCGTTCTTAAATATCTCTTTCATGTTAAGTACAGCATACGTAAAACATCGGACTAGAAGAACATACTTGGTACAAATAATGAGCAAGTCATTTATAATTATAGAACAATTAGTAAGCTAGATGTAACAATCTGGGCCCTGCCACAGCACTGGAAGCTGCACAAGCTTCTGCTCAGAGAGGCTTTATGAAATACACACAAATAATCTCATCTCACAAAGATGACTGTCACCTTCAAGCAAAGCACTGGAATAAGCCCATTTTCATCTCTAAGCCCTGAATAGAGTCTGGCTCAGGAGACCACACTACAGCACAGCTAAGAAACAAGATTTAAATGCAAATTTTTCCAGTCTCCACTGCTGGACAGTGGCTCACAATTCTGGGCAACAGGCTGGAACACCAGTGAGAAAAGTCTTCCTTAACTGGGGTGCTTCTCACTCGAATGAGAGATGGTTCCCTTGAGCTTTATGATGAGGGAGTAAGTTCCGCTTTATGGCTTCCTTGCATATCCTGCTCTTTGTGCTCCTTTGTTCATTGCAGCTACGGTCAGTGCTGCAAACCAACCATCGGCCACAGCTGCATGACAGAATTTTCATACTTAAACTTTGGAGTTATTTGGGACTAAAAGTCTTTCAAGGAAAAAATAAAGTTCCAATTACTTTTTTTGTCCCTTTCTTTGTGTCTTATGAATTAAGACAATTATTCTGACAAAACTCAGGTTTAGTTCCGCAACTCAGTCATAATAAGCTACATTCACTTAAATTGTTAGCATTTAACTGTTAGTACAGCATAGCCAGATATCCAGTACTTATGTCTACTTTCTGTAGAGACAAACAGCTAAGCACTGCATACAGAGTGGTACAAGTTTTAGTCAGAAGCAGACACATGCACATTTACAATTAGTTTTCCTCATGTATTTGAAATTAACATTTCCCTTCTGTGAGCAGTTGTGCAGGTTAAGTAAATACCCAGCGTTCACGGACTTTTAAAAAGAGATAATTGAAGCTAAAATAAATTAATCTTTTAAATTAATGCAAATAAGATTTTTTTTGCAGTAGTACTGCAGTGCTAATCAGCAGTTTCTTCTACTTTGTTACTTTGCCAAATACAAATACAATTTTTGAAAGAGGTCAGTCCCATCAAAGAGCTTGGTTTCTTGAACCTACAGAAAGAATTTCAGGCAGCAGCTCTTTGTAGAATCAGCTTGCAAATGAGGTGCAGACAGTAAGCTAATTTAATGTGAGTTATTAGATGACAGTCTAAAACTGAATAAAAAACTTACTTTCATAAACTGGTTACAATAAACTCCTAAGAACCTTCAATACTTCATTAAGTCCAAAGGAGGTGAAGAAAAGTTCTGATTAAATAACTGTATGACCAGAATTTTGTCACTGGTATCTTTTGAAGGCACATAAAGTACTTCTTGTAGGTATCAACTGACCCAAATTTACAGATTATAATACTACTGAGACCTAATCAACTGTAGCGATTGCTATGTCCCCTCTGCCACCATTCAGGTCCTTCCAAAGAGACAAAATTTGACAAAGAAACCATTAAAACACATCACAAGAGTCTGGTGTTTGTCTCTTTTTTTCCCTTCATTCTGTACTCTCACGTGCATGTGTTAAAAAATTCCTAAACACAACCCCATAAAACCCATCCAAAGTCAAATCTTAAAAACTGGGTGATCAAAAATATCTTATTTTTTTCCAAGGTGAAATTAAAGGCTTTGTACCTGCTAGGACCCAAGTTCATGGCTCAGTGTTTCTCCTGCGACAGTTGATGATGTAGCTTAATGGCGTAATCAACTCTTACAAGGGAAACCACAGAACCTTGAGCTCAGGTTTTGGCAGGTAAGTAAAGGAAAATGGTCTTCAAGGAGGTGGTTTTGAAAGTAGTTTGTTTGTGTTTTGAGCCAGTAGCAAAACCACAACCTAATCTGCCCCTCTCTCCATCCGCAGTTATCATGCACAACAGCTTCGACTGTATTAAACTTCACCATCTGCAGAATATCCCATGCACGCAGTTACTGTGTGCAACCCCTGCTTTTGCATGCACAGTTGTGTCTGCTGCCTTTGGTGCTCTTTTGGTAGATCTTTTAAATAAAATACAACAAGGCAAACCAAATTTCCCTTTAAATCCAATGCAACAGCAAAACAACACAGAACTGCACAGCAACACAGAATTATCATAAAATAGAGTGGCAGGACCTTTGGGGGTTATCTGATCCAAAGAGACGTTCAAAGCAGGGCTAACTTCAAAGTTAGATCAAATTGCTAAGGGCCTTAATGGTCTTCTGTATAAAACCTACTATTAAGGTTTAAGCACCCAAACTAAAAATTGTAATGGGAGAGCTGCAGCTTATTTGCCTGAGCACAAGACTGGTACCTAGAAAACCAATTCTTAATTTTGACTTCTTCTGTTTATGGTCTTGATCTGGGTAATCTCCACGCAAGACGGGGGCAGTCCTAACACAGCTGCTGAGTAAGTCCATCTCTGTAGAGGAGTTTGAAGAGTGTCACATACAGGAATCAAATAAGTGAGGCTGTCATTACTAGTGAAGTAAGAGCTTGGAGTCCAAGACACAGCAATGCCAAACCTGCTGTGAGGCTTTTAAGAGCACTGTCAGCAGTCAGTACAGCCTCATATTGGAAAACGCATTTGGAAGATAGGCTTTACAAGTTTAACAGACCTTTTGGACCGTCATTACCCTTACTGGGGACTGGGAGAAAATCTAGCATAATGTACAAAGGGACAGAATGAGCAAACATTTAAAGGACTTGTTTTGTTTTTTAATGAAATAGGGTCCTGGAAAGTGAAGAAGGAAGGAAAGGATACTTAGTCTATCCCACCAGCAAGAACCACAGTTCCAGTCAAAAGGGGAGGAAAGCATCGCTGAAAGGAAACGGGAGGAGGATTGACTATATGCTCTATACAGAAGAAGGTCTCTACCTGGAATGGAAAGTGGTGAGTTTCAGACTTGACAGAGCGCGCCATAATTTACACAATAAACTTGTCTGGATGGCACTGCAGCCTGTTCTGCTTGGGTTCAAATTTATACTCCAAGGAGAAACTGCTGCTTTGCTATTTTCTGCTTTTGCATGCAAGTACTGAGTTTGTAAACCTATTACATAAAGAAATTTATAAGGCAAGTTTAGGGATTCTGGGAGCAACACTGGTAGATAGGCTGCTCTAAGTACCTGGCCCGTAGGAGGGGACAACTCATTTTATCAAGCGAGCGTTAAGGTTGTTCCACCCAGCTTTCAGAAGCTGGGAAGCAGGCAGTATTTCCAACAGAACTTTAATTTGGTCCTATGAAATGGTGCCAGAACAAAGACTAGAATTCAGAGGGGTTTCCCGGTCACCTTAAATTCCCACGAAGTTTAACACCTCAATCTAATGAAGACAGGCTTCCTTTTTAGCCGCCCACCATACCTACTGTGGCGCAGCCAGCCCCTCCTCCCAGTGAGTGCCTCCGTATGCACATGGATTACTGACTGCAGCACTACAGATAAGTCTTGTCTGGAACAACACAGACGTTACTGTAAACGGAAAGAAAAGGAACAACAGATTTCATCCAGACTAGTTCAACTGTGTACTGTATAAATGCTTCACCTCATCGACTGCACCACATCGACATGCCCTGTGCAGCATATAGTTTACTATTAGCCCAGCCAAGCTGGTCCCATACATCTACTAATACAATAAGGTAGTTCAAAGTAAACTAAAAAAAAAGGCATAAAAGCTGGGTCCTGGTGTGTGGTATAACAGATCAGTTTTCCAGTGCCTTCTTTCTTACTTCTGTTTTCCTTCTGCAGGAAGTGGAGGAGTTCAGCTTTATTACCCAGTTAGCAGGCTTGACAGACCACCTACCAGTAGCAATGCGTCTCATGGTGTCTACAGGAGAAGATGACCCTTAAAACTGACCAGCTTTGAGAGATTAGAAGAGGGAAATGTTAACGATACTAAGAAAATATCAGAGGATAAGAATGAACTATTCTGGTGCCACGTTAGGAAAGATGACCAGACCTGACCCGGTCTACCCCAGAACGTACCAACGATGGCAGATATAGAAAGGGAAGAAACAGAAGGGTTGTGGCCAAAAGCCACTGTCACAAGTTGCTCAGGCAACAGGGCAGGCCTGTACTACAATGCTTTCACTGTGGACCGAACGGAACCAAGATGGAAGTCCTAATTCCTTCTGAACCAGTGCCATTCTTACTAAAACATGTTTTTATACTAATATATAGCACAATTTAGTTTGTAATTAGTCTGTGAGTTAGTGCTGCTAAATGGTTTTTTGCATCATTTCTTTGTATAACTAAGAAGCTAAAGCTTTTTTTCTTTTTTTTGCCTGTTAAAAGTTGTAGTAGCGTGCTTGCATCAGTAGCATGCGCTCGCACTGCATGCCACTCTGAGATAAAATAGTCAGTAAGATACCATGGGGAATATCAGAATGGAAGTGAGTTCAAAAATCAGATACCAGCCAAAGCAAGGCATTCTGGGACTGGCAAACCCTTCTGTCATTACAGATAGACCTTAAAACAAACAAACAAAACCTATTCAGTTTGCAGACCAATATCTTCCTGTCTGATTTAAGATTCGGAACGAAGACTTTAAGAACACAGTTCTACCCTTATTCCAGCTGTGTTCCCACTGAAATTATGAAGTGTTTTGTCTGAATGACGACTCCAGAACTGGGCCTTTAGCTTTCTAAGCACAACTTATTCCCTTAAGAAGAAATATAGTTCCCTTGTAATGTCTTTTCTTTCTTTCCCATACGTGGGGCAGTTCTGAATTATGGTATGAGATGATATGTATATTACAGTAGAGTGAATAGATTCCTGTAGTACCATTGGTAACACCAGAGCCAACATTCTGCCTTAGCTAGAAAGAGTAAGTGGGAAATAGCTTGTAAAATGCATGCTAGATATAGAGTTAAAATAAATGTAAGTGATATTTTGGGAGAAAAAGTGTAGAACAGTGTATGATTGATAAGGCAGGATAACCTAACAATTTTCCAAAGGAATCAGTACACTAAAAGGGAAAGTGTAGCATGGCTAGCTACTAGAGAGTAGACCTGACCTATGTCTGCAAGACAATTCTCCATTTATTATGCACTCGCAGACTGTAACAGGGGTCTTGCCATCTAATGCATACGTTCTTTCCACTGCAGCTCTTTAAATGTGGGGCACCCCCCTGCTGTCTTATCCCCATGACCTGATCTACCCAGCCTCTCTAACCTTAAACAAAAATAATGAAAAGCTGAGAAGCAGGTCCATAATGAGACTTGACATCTTTTTAGGGATTTAAATTCAGAAGGGTTTGTGTTGTTGGGAGAACAATGAGACCCCTTGTGTTTTAAACAATACTTAGTTTCTTCTGCCTACTTCCTGTTCAATTTTAGTGTTACTTCCTCTTACATTACAAATTCCCTGTGTAGAAAAGAGAAGAGTTAATCTAATACTTACACTTATTCTGTTAAGTAAACTATTTTAGTTATGCTGTCCACAAACTCCTGAAGATGCTCCTGTTTTGGTTTAGTTTATACCTGCTAGGAATCAGCTTGAGCTAAATCAGAATAGATTTAAATTGGAAACCCCAGTCTGCACAACCTCTGGTACTAGCTTAATTAGCTACAGTAAACAGAACTTTTACTTAAATCAGCCTGACTTTGCAAGTAGAGAAACTCATAAAAGTACTGGACTAACAGTATTGGCTAATTCCAAGTAGGTAGTAGGCCACTTCTCATGCTCTCCCATTGCACCTGGTCTAGACCCGTTTTATGCCTCATTTTCCAGTCCTAGCATCCCTTCAGCAGAGACTGCCTCTTAAAAGTGTACTGTGCCAAACCATGGGGTAGTCTGCAAGTGTCACCCATGGGGACTCAACAATGGAACCAGACTCAATTCCCCTTTTTGATAAAATTAGGAATTCAAGTTTACAGCATCAGAGACTTTAGTGTACTATCCCAGTGCACCACCAGTTTCCCACTTTGTATGTTTCTCTTTATACAGAGGGTGCACGTATGTGCAATGTGTTTTTCTGGTTTCTTATCTCTCCACCCAATGCAGAAAGACTTGTACCTGAAACAATGCTTTTAATCCTATTTTCTACCTTGCTTGTATTTTATTAACCTTTTTAAAAAACCAAACAGTTATCAGTAGCAATTTGTGTGCTGTCCAGCAGCTATTTCTCAGTAGTAAGATTAAATATAAGGTACAGTATTTTTAATAGCTTTCCTAACAATGTAAATTACAATTTGATATCAACTTCACTAAGTATCAATTGTAGGAGCTGAATTTGACACTGTGTGGGATATAATCATAAAACTACTGCCAAACAATGTTACATTTACAGTACAACTAACATGGTCTAAATTACTTTTAAATTCGTTCTGTGGCTTTGTGCTGACTAAAAACCAGGCACTTTTGTCAACTTTTTAAGATACGTCGATAAATATTTTTTCAAATTTGAAGTAAACTGTTTTAGATTTTGATGCTCTTAGTTTCTCAGTGATCAAGAAATTGATAGTTGTAAAATGTTCTCTTTAAACAGTACACATACATTTAATCAGTCTAGGTAGTTCTTACTAATTTACTGTCTTAAGGATCTAACTTTGCAAGAGTGATGCTGGGAAGTACAGCATTGTGGCACAACTGTACAGATGCTCCTTGCTTTTTTGCATTGATCCTGTGCCTTCTGATGCCTTGGTACACTTGCAGGAGTCAGAGAGCGTATGTACCAGTAACCTGTAACCAACAGGCTCTCCTTTCCAGCAGAGTAACATCCCGGAGAAAAATGAGTTTTGTCTACACCACTACTACCACAGTTCCATATACTATCTCACATAGATACTGGCAGGATATCAATTGTTACAAGCCTTAGACAGATAATATGTAATAGAATATTTGCATTAAAAAAGAAGGGGGGGGGGGGGGGCGGGGAGGGTGGCAGAACATGCCCAGGAAGTCAAACCCTGGATTGCATTTTCAGATGTCAGTCTCACTTTACTTAAGGATAGCATGACCCAATTTATTAGTAGGATGTTATTTATAAGAATTTTGAGTTAAGCTTACACTGCTATGCTTACCCCACTTTGTATGGGAATTTCAGGTATCTTCAAGAAGTGGGTGATAATGCTATTCTTGGTTTAATAAGTGCCACTCAACAGGGATACTCTAGATGAAGTGTCATCTGTTTTTATAAAAGCTAGATAACATCCTCTGTTTCTCATGTTCAGATCGCATTTTACAACAGCAGTTCTAGAACAAGTGAACAGAAGACACAAATGAGGACACCGAAAACTAAGAACTTCCAGAAATTTCAAGGATGTCAGGTCCTTACAAAGCAGGTACCTGTAGATCACTTCAAGAATACAACCTACAGAAAACAGTACATAGCCTCTCAGGCATATTCAGATCCAGTTAATGTGTGTGCTGTTTGTCTGAGGGTCTGTCGGATATGTGATCCACCTGCTGTGCACCACAGCTCAGCCACCGAGGACTGGGGTAGCAACACCTCGTGTACAGTTCCATGCTATGTGGTGGTGAGACACTGGCCCAGGCTGCCCAGAGCAGCTGTGGCTGCCCCATCCCTGGAGGTGTTCAAGGCCAGGCTGGATGGGGCTTGGAGCAACCTGGTCTAGTGGGAGGTGTCCCTGCCCAGGGCAGGAGGGTTGGAACTGGATGATCTTTAAGGTCCCTTCCAACCTAAATCATTCTGTGATTCTGTGTGAAAAAGTGCTTACTATAACTAATTCAAGTGGTGGACATTGTTTTATTCCATCACAAACTGGATGCTTAATAGAAGCTGTCTAAAGCAACCAAACAAACTCTACCACATGCTGGCTCTAGGCGTGGCCTGCTGTAGAGGAACCCTTGAGAAAGCTGTCTGGTACAACCAGTTTACCTATCTTGTGCTAGTATTATGGCAAGGTTTTGTCCCAGAAGCACTCTCAGCTGCTCTGGCTAGACCATCATTCCTACTTGTTGGGTAAGACAGTAAGATTTAAGGAACTTACAATTCCAATAAGGTTTTTGTTTTTTTTAAATAGCCTTTGTTCGGTGGTCCAGATTAAGCAGATCTGACTGTCCCCAGTTTGGTCTCTGAGCTACCCTGGGCTCATACAGCAGCACATCAGTGTCAGCACATATCATCAGCTCAGAAATTAAGCATTTTTACCTCCTCCTAGCACTATAGGACGAGGACAGAAATACCATTCAAGCACTTTGGAAAACTCCCAATTTTATCATTCATTCCAATGAGGGTTAAATTGTTACCGAAAGTCTCATTTTTCCATACCATCTTGTTTTAAATATAATCTTGATGCTTTTAAAGACTTGTATTATTGCTGAGGTTTAGAAATCCTGTAAGAAGAATAACCTTTTTTATTTCAATGATTTTTCGGTATTGTATCCTTCTGGAACCTAATGTTTTTATATGGTAAGCACACCTTCTGACATTTTGTTATAAATGTATTAAAAAAATAAAAGTTTAAATATTTTCATTGGTTTCTTTGCCTGCAAGAAAACCACAATCTCAGACCTGATTAAAACAAGGTATTTTGAACAATAGGGAGGGGTTTTTGTCTTTTGTTGGTGCTGAAAGGAATAACTGGTTGATGCAAACAAGATAATAAAATTTCAAGGCTCAAATAATTCTGTGCAGTCCACTTTTTCTGGTTCTGTGATGTGGAGTCTGGCAGCACTAACAGAAACCCAACTCTAAGATGCAGTCCAGTGGGTGGGTCAAGTATGGTCTTACTATGCTATGCCTGTTCTATTGATTCAGCAGAAAATAAAGGGTGAAAGAAATGAGTGCTTTTAACTTCACCCCTCTCCCTTGGCCTCTATGGCTCAGACATCCCCCTGCACAGACACAGCCTGCTCAGTTTTCAAGGTGTGCAACCTTCATGCAAGCATTCACAGTGCCTGCTGGAGGCTGCAAACCTGAGCCCAGCGTCTCGCACAAGTCCACGCTTTAAGTACAACGGTATCCACTCCACATTGCATTCTGCTAGCATTTAATGTAAGACCACAACAACAATTTGTTATTATGCAGTTGTACTTCTTGACCTCTCAACAGTTACCTAGTCCCTGAACTAATGGAGAGCAGGTTTTTATATTTATACTGTCCAGCCAAAGGTAATTAAAAACAAAACAAAACAAAAAACCTATGTACATATGTCCTTAAGAAATGCAGTGATTTAACAAAACCTGTGAGCTGTGATTCCACAAATGCCTGGCAGAATGACTCCCACAGCGTTCAGGATGCAACTATAGTAAGAACTGCTCCATTCCACAAGAGTATTTCTCTAATTTTAAGATTCTGGATGATGCAGTACAACCAACCAAAGGGGTTTCCAGTGCTGCCACAGCATTGCATGCTACAGTGCCTGCACAGGCAGCCTCCAAACACTTTGGTATTTGAAAGCAGCAATGTGGGAGTTCAACACCTGAAGTCACACAATGGCAGTATATTCCAAATGGATCCCTCTGCAAAGAACAGAAAGAGATGAGCATGATGAGGGGAAGATGATGTCTTTCCATATCAAATGTAATTAAGTACCTTTGTTCTCATTAAAGAGGTTCATGAACTTCTAAATTAGCAGAAGACTGTCAGCTTGAATGCCCTGGCCCTGCTGCAATTTGTGTAACATCCTCACTACCTTTTTAGAGATAACTAGGTGTAATTGTTACCTTCTCTGTGTTTGGCTGCAACAGGCTCTTAAATACCTTTCAAATGCCAATCCAGAATTTTAAATATTCAGCAAAATCCAGCTATATCTTCCTCTGCAATTAAAAACTTCTGAAGTCAACTGCCACACTGTCACCAGCTTCAGCAAAGCCAATATTGAATATTTTATATTGCTTAGCAAGGACCTTCAGGATACCAAGGAACAAAAGGCAATTACAAGGTCTGCAAGACACCAATGGAAAAAAAAAAAATCCTCAGCCTACTATGGTGACAAGCACTATGCTAAATATATTTCTAATGAAAGGTGTTATCACACAAGTCAAACTAATTCTCAGTACACAGCCTCGTCCATTATCTCAGCCCCAAAATAAGACTGTTGTGAAACAGGTATTTAAACTCTATTTTTCTGTTACTCCTTGGTTACATATAATTTCTCTTTTCCATATTTGCCAAGAAAGCTATTTATAGCAACAGCAAACTCAGACTTTTAACAAAACGTGTCTTGTATTCCACAATAAGCACATAAAAAGGACTTCACGCTGTAGCATGAAGCAATTCATTAATTGTTAGATTGGTGTTCTTGGAACTCTGTGGCACATACGAACTAACGGTGCTCTTACCCACAGCTGACCCTGAACATCCTTCCACGCCACAGCAAAATCCTCAGCATCACTGTTCTGCAGCTGGGTGTTCTAATGCTAGAGCAAATTAGAAGCTGTAAACATAGCATTGATTACACACCAGCAGAAAGAAACACTGAGTCTGGTTAAATGCTGGGCAGTGGCTCTGTACCCAGTATAAGAGGTCCTTGTCCAGGCCTGGATTCCCAGGGGCTGACAATTAGAAGGAGGTTTCTGACCACAATACCAGACAAGTTCAAAACCAGCTTCCAAATGACCACAATGGAATGCAAAATAAACATGCATTCCTCTCTGAAACCCCACTGCTTTTAAAACAGAGTTTGATGTATTTTTAAAGAGAAATTATATGTATGAGTCCTACTACAAGAAGGGACTATAGAGAACAATCCAGAAGATCCCACTCAGTCCTGTGTCTGGTTTGAGGACAAGGGAAAAGTACAGAATTTCTTTTGCCTCTGGGTAATGATTATTTACAAGTGCAAGCATAATTATCTGTCTGGGACCTCCAGTTTATTCTTTTAAAAAATAATTTATATTTTTATTCACATTTTAAACACAGGCAGAACTGTCACTTACAAGCAGAAACTCTTCAATTATGAATAGCTCTCTGTCAAGGCTCTACGTAAGAAGACTGTGCTTAAAGCTCCCATCCAGCATGGGGAGGGCAGAGGGCGATGGAAAAAAATAGGAATGGAAGGAGGAGATACTCAATCCGCAGACATACTATAAAGATACAAAAGCATCTAAGAAGGAAAAAAAACCCCAAAATCAGCAACAAAAGAGAAAACATTAAGAAACATAAATGGCCCTTAGTTATTTGGGAGGCATTCCACAGTACGTACATTGCTTACTAGTTTTGTTTCTGAGAAGCATGACGACACCTTGCCTTTTCTTTTAGAGATGCTTCTTTATTAAATCTTATTTTAAATATAATTATTTGATTAGCTGTTGCCCAGCCACCCCAGGGAATGCAAATACAGACTGTCTCAAAAAGAGAGTCACAGCTCTCAGCTTTTAAGGGGAGCTAAAGAATGGAGCAGTGTATCTAGTTCCCAGCTAGAGGCAGAGACACAAGTGGAATATTCTCCCCGTAAGCAAAGGGATACAGGCAGCAGCGTCCAAGAAAGCCGCAGGAAGCTGGCACTGTATATAAGGCATTGCATCGATCTGAACAGACGGCCTCCTGTGAGAAAATACCTTTATTTATTCAGGCAGACTGCACGGCATAGCCGACTGGCACCGTGTCAAATACAAAAATGGCAGCATTCTAAATGGGGACAAGTTCTGCCATCGAGGGAGGCTTCAAAGAAAGAGAACGGGATAAACAGCACTTAGAAGGGCCACGTTGCATCCTTACCACAAAACCCTGACACTAACCTGGTTTAGAAAGAACCACTTAGATGATCTTAGGTGCTGGTGCCCCTTTTGGAATGGAAATACCACTTATACCTCTATCCTGCTGTTTCATTCATATCATCGATAAACATCAAACAAAACCCATAGCCTGGCAGTGTAGGCATTGCACATGGATACACTAAGAGACTGGCCTTGAAGAGCTTCCTGTCTGTGACAAGCACAAAAGAAAACACACAGAAATTAAATGCTTCGTCAGTATATACCCATGAAACCTGTGGAACCAGAGTGCCTTGCTACAACAGACTTAAAGCCTATTTTGTATTGAAATATGAAGACACAGTCTTTCCTAGATTTTTCTCCGCCTTCTTCCCTTTTTGGAGACTTTTTTGATGTGTACTGCAGAGCACATACCAAGATAATGCAAGGAAACCTGAAAATGTAACATTTAACATGGAAGTTGACCTCACAGTTCTGCTGTGCAACATAAAGAGAACTGCTAGTTTTTGCTGAGCACTAGTCAGCATTATGCAAGAAGAGAAGGGCGGTGGGGGGTCTGTGGAAAATTTTAAACCCTGAAATCTAAAAAAAATGTGTTTAATGCACAAAGGAAAAGAGATGCCACTTCCCTAGCAGTTTCATAGAAAACAGAAAGACATATTAAGCCATGATAATGCAATATACCAGCACAGTTTTCAGCACAAGACCATAACATATCAATGACAAGATCTTTGTCCTTTGGCATGCTATGCCTAGAGACTCAGGATTAGTGCTCTTCAATGAACGACAGGCTGCCCAAGAAAACTTTCTTGTAATCTTACCACACTTTCCCCATGCCCCATCAGTGTCTTCAGATAGTTTTGGTTTTATGCTTCAGTTCCAGATGCATAAACCTTAGATGAAACATTTTTGTAGGCAGAAACACCTTTTGCTGAAGAGAAACACGAATGCCTGCGTAATTCTGAGACACTTCCCGGCTTGCTTTTCTGTTAGCCTCTGACACCTCTGCTTTGCTCTGAGGATAGACAGCCTGGTCAACAGGGAACAATGGAAGAGACAGCCATTGATTTTAAGCAAGGCCAAGGCTTAATGAGGATGCCAGCACAGTTGCTTAAGGGATCATTACTTAAACTCTCTGAACCAAATGAAACTGCTAGATTTGGAGTCCAAAGACCATTTTATTTACTAAGATGGGGACACACTACCAGAGACACATAGTAGCAGAAATGTATATATAGGCAGCTGAGGCTGATCTGTGTCACTTAACATAGGAGGTATTATAAGGCTGAAACAGTTGTTTGTTTTTAAAATTAGGGGGGAACGTTTTAAAACAAACCAGAGATGACTAGACTTAAACATAAAGAACACTCCCCTGAGTTTTCAGCTTTACATGCATAGATTCTATGATTCTAATTCTATGATTATAACAGAATTAACACTAAGTTTAACCCAAAACCGGGCTTTGCAACCAGTATTTTCCTTTTATCCCCCATTGCCCTCTCCCTTCTTCCCTCTCAGGCAAGGAAAGCTAATAAAGTTAATAAATGCTAGCCATAACACAGTATCTTAAAGTGAGGCAACACCCACAAAACATCCTTACATACTGTTTGCCTTTTTGTCAGTCAACATGACTTGAAAAAATAGCTGTTTTATTATTTGTAAATGCATATCTAGAAGAAAAAAGAAAGTTCTACAGCAAATCAGACTTAAAGCAACTACATTTCCGTGATACTTAAACCAAACAACCAACCCCCCCAAAAGATTAAGTCTTTTATTTTATACCTCTACAGAAAGAGGCTAAGTGTTTTCAAAACATTTTTTTCTCTTCATAAGCTATCCCCTAAAAGGACCATAGGACAGGGGCTCCACTCACAGGAAAGAGGCTACGACGGAGAACTCTTAAACAACATCAGCGTTATTGCTGTTTTAAAACACCAGGGGCATGAACATTCGATACTCAAGCCACTGTCTTGGTTCGCAGCTTACTCACGACTTGGTACAACGTCCCAGCATGCCAGGATACACACGTGTCAAAACAGCATGCAAAATTATATGGTATGAATATTCTTTTTGTACCATTTCATTACCCATGTGTGCGCTTAGCTTCCTCAATCTGAAAGTCACACGGACACACTCAACACGTGAGCTTTTGTTTCTTAAGTCCCACTATTACTTCTAAAACGAAGGCCTCTAAGTCAGGCAGTTTGTTCCCGCGTGCAAACTTGCGGACCGGAAGCAGGAGAGACATAACTGATTTGATGCAGAAAACAACCAGGCTGGCTGGGAGGAGCAGACCCGCCGTGGCAGCAAAGTCAGCCACAGCCCGCTGGGCAGGGTCACCGCGGCGAGACGGGCGAGGGCCTGCGCCGCCCTGACTGGAAACCGCCTCAGAGCTCGACGTCCAGGGACACCCGCCGCAGCGCAAAGCGCTCGGCCAGCCCCGGAGTCCCTCCCGCCAGCGCCGGAGCCCAACGCCTCCCCGGCCCGGCTTACAGCTAACTTCCCGCGGCGCAGACGGAGGCCCCGCGCTCCTCCTCAGCGACGCGCTGGGAACGCTGAGGGTGTGAGGAGAACATGTCCGCCCCCTCCCCTCAGGCGGCGGGAGGCCAAAATGGCGCCCGTCCAGGCTGAGAAGGGGGCTCGGCCAATCAGGAGCGGGGCCGACGCGCTCCCGAGGGAAGGGGGCGCGGGGGAGGTGGCCGCGGCGGGACGGACCCGGGAGGAGGAGGAAGTGCTGCCGGACTGCTGCGGCATCCCTGGACAAACGGCCACCTGGTTGCCTCTCCCTCACACCTTTGGAGGCTCCAGGGGAGTCATATCAAATTAAGGAAGAAATTCTTTGCCGTGAGGGTGGTGAGCCCCTGGCCCAGGCTGCCCAGAGAAGCTGTGGCTGCCCCATCCCTGGAGGTGTTCAAGGCCAGGCTGGACGGGGCTTGGAGCAACCTGGCCTGATGGGAGGTGTCCCTGCCCAGGGCAGGGGGTGGCACTGGGTGGGCTTTGAGGTCCCTTCCAACCCAAACCGTTCTATGAATCTGTGATTAATTAATTCTGGATGCAGTCGTGGCCCTCTCCACCTCAGTGAGAGCTGCGCTTATCAGCAAATGATTCACTGCAAATGATTTTGCAGCTGCCTGCAAGGTAGGCATGAGATTATGCGTGTCAACCTACAATACAGTCACTTCAACCGTTCCTCGAAAGGCTGCAGTTGAGAGGAAATATGACATTTTCAAGTACTGCAGTGAAGGCTGTTTGTCTCTCCCTCCCACCCCCTTCATCACTGCAACTTGATTTATTTGCCAGTTGTCAGGGTTGTGAATAATTGCTTTCTTAGATACTCTAGCATGAAGCAAGCAGCCGCTTTATGGGAATACAGACACAGCAGGATCCATCAGCCTTGAGAAGCAGGAGTCCACTCGGCAAACCACAGCGCCCGCTCTTTCTTCCAGACCAACATTTCGCCTGGAGCATGATGGGCATGGCCAGAAAGAGCGGAGGCTGTGGAAAATACCAGGAGTGAGAGACAACAATTACACAACTGCACTTGAGCAAAACCCCACGGAAGAAGAGGAGGTTCCATGACCAGTCCCTAAGGTATCCCAGGATGGTGTCCACACCCCTGCACCATCAGACCTGCAACTGCTGGGCTTTCCCTCTGCATACAAGGAGATCATCAGCTCTCATTCTTTCATTAGTTCCCTTGTCCACATGAGAGGCATCTTTAGGGCTCTCAAATCTGAGACAGAATCCTGCTGGGGGAAAAAAAAAAAGTTTAAAAAAAAAAAAAAAGTGGGTCATCTTCATGACAGCCTTTCAAAACAAAACCAAAGCCCTACAGCGATGTAAATGCATCTACTGTCTATACATTAAAAGTATAATTTTTATATAATATATACATTCTATATATATGTGAAAACCACCATTGTTTTTATTACTGAAGTATCCAAGGATTTGCTGTCTCTAAGCCTTTATCTGCTGTATCTCGGTCAAACCTCCTAAGGCTGCGTTTGAAATCACACTGCGCCAAGAAAACAGATGATTAAAGCAGAGCAAGGGAGCCAGGGGATTAGTTTATCCTGCGTGGCCTTGAGCAAGTCATTTTTAGCTCTGAGGCCCTAATCTTATAGTGAGCCTGGGGCAGATGAAGCACTTGAACACCCACACAAAGCACACTTAGTTTTTCCTCATCTGAAAAATGGCAATAACAACACACACCTCTCTCCGAGAAGCATCTTGATCATTAATCTGCACTAAATGCTTGGAAATGTGAAGTTTATTAAGTACCAAACCAAACTAACATTTTGCAATGCCATCGGAGTCAATAAGGCAGAATGACAACACAAGCACCCATTGTACTTGGCTCACAATCGTCACTGGAAAAAATCTAACACTGGGGAGCTGTAATAGTCTCTTGCCCTTCTAACAACCCGCTGTAACCACAAATAGAATACAAAAGATGAGTGACTAAATGAATTAGTCCTGAACTGCATCCTCGATCTTGTTAAATGCAGGAAGCCTACACAGAGCAGTTTCAAAGGGACTAATGAAGGAGAAAAGCAAGCTGTGGGATCTTGGTCCTCCAACTGCCCAGCCTTCACACAGAAGGTACCCGGTTTTGCAAATAAAGGAACAAATCTTGCAGCTGCTGCCACCACTTAGAAAACATCCTTTAAATGAAATGCAAGACTTGTCCTTCATTAGGGCCATGACAATTTCACTGTCCTAGAAGTACTAATTATTCAGTGTATTTAGCATGAGACACTTCATTGCCCACCTGGTTTTTTATGGTAGGTGCGCGTGTTAGTCTTACTAGCAGTTATCACTTTTTGTAATAGTTTTCTGTTTCAGCACATGTATGTATGGCGTATCTTATAATATCACAAGCATTTTATTTGCTCATAAGATGAGACAGCTGCATTGCAAGTCCTTATTAGAAGTAAACATGATCTGAAAATGCACTAGAAATTTAAAAGTGGATTCGCAGCACCCTCTTGTGGATTTGTGCTGTGATAAATACCAAGTATTGGTAAAACTTCCATTACAATTCAGAGCTACAGAGAAGTTCTTATTTTTGCAGCAAAACTATAACAGGGAAGTTAAATGTAAATGGCCAAACTTTGTAGTTGATGCTTATTTTTAATACCTGACTAAAACCTGCATCTTTAATGCAAGTATCTCTTGTGCCGCATTAAAAAAATCCATCAGTTATACACTGGCTCTCATACAATATATGAACTGTAATACTATTAGTTGAGTGGTGGCAGGGGATCTTGTTGTTATTAAAACACACGCCTATGCCTGCAGGCCTAGTCAGGATCAAAGCTGTTGTTATTTAGAAAAAAAACTGACTGTGGTGGCCACACAGAATAAGTTCCTTCCAAGAGAAAAGAGGATTCTTGCTCTGCTTATTAAGATGCCAGTAGCCAGAAGCTCTTCCAAGTCAGCACATCATGGCAATGCTTCTGTCAGCTCTGGGAACACAGCGGAGTCTGAATGCTGCCACTGGCTAGATGCATTTTTCTGATACAGTGGCTTTCCTCCCCTAGGTGTATGCCTGCAGTAAAATGCCCTAGAGGGGGACAGAGACAGAAGTACTTTTTTGTTTTGTTTTTGCATACATATATAAGGAATGGCCAGTATCCCCATATAAGCAGCTGTTTTCCACACAATTTACAGATCACACTGGGTTTTCAAGTCCAACCTGTAGAATTCACAGAAGCCAAGGAAGACTGATACATACACTAAATACTCCTAATTACACATGAAGTCTTTCTCCAAGTCACCCAGATTTGTATCAACACAGCTATGTTCTATATGTATCAAATTAATGAGCGGTGTGACTTCTGTGAAAACATTCAAACCATACATGCAGTAAGGGTTTGCTTCAACGTAACAGCTTCCAGCATGTTCTAACCAAATCCTCAAAGCACTTTCAGTGCCTGTCTAAATAGGTAAGCATAACCAGCAAGCATTAGTAATGCTGATCACGCTCACTGTGAATTAAAACATGCACAAGGTTTCCTAAGCACATCCATCAGATTTTGTTCCTCTAAGAAACCCACAGGTGCTAGAATACACTTAGCATTCCAGACTTTTTATTTTTTTTGGACAGCAGTGATACAATTACTGTTCCAGGTATACTGAAATTTAAGATTTTTATCCTCACATGCAGATAATATGATTCATATTAACTGCAGTTCAGTTCTGGAAGCACAGTTTTGCAGATATGCCAGCTACTCCATCTAGCCTATGCCCTTCACTTTCACTACACCCACCTCTGAGAATATCAGTAGTCTCAAGTCTCCGAATACCAGAAGGGTTTAAAAGGGATACCTCTCAGTCACCATGCCTAGTATCTACCACAGTGTCCACACAGCTTCAACATATATAACACTGTTAACAAAATAAAAATTCCCATCAATGTGGATTTCTTCCCTTTGGCATTTTAGCAAATTTACCCAGTTTATTTTTTCTTAGGAAGTACAATTCAGGCACATATATACACAGTTATCTCTGAGAAAGTTAACACTAGACATTAAAATACTGTAAATTCAGTTGTGGTTTTGTTCTATCTTACTTTTAGTTTTTAAACATATAAATTCTAATATATTGTTGCCTAATAGTTCTGTGTTCCCTTTGGAACGTTGTATGATTCTGTTAGATCCAGAATCACTTGAGCAGTTAATGCAAAGCACCTTCAGAAGCTCTTCCTACTGCAGAACAGCAGCTCACCCTTTCTGTGTCAGGCCTTGAGCAAACACAGGAGGCAGCATCTAAGCTTTTTTCTGCTGTAGCTATGAAATGCAAGCCTTGCAAGCCTTATGCATTCAGACTTGCACAACTGCCTCTGTGCCTTTTTTTCTTCTTTTAAATATATAGCGCCCAGCCTTTACCATTTAAAAGGTTCGGCCGTATTATTGTTCCCTTTACAATTGCACAGCTTATGTTCCCAATATGTAACAGATTTGTGCTACCATACTTTCTGTGGGCTAGCATCAGTGTATCAAAATTAGAAACAATTACTTAATGAAGAGCAACCCATCTATTCCAGCAAAGTTTGTAAGAAAGTAAAGTCTGAAGTTAAACATCTTAAAAGTACAGTTTTGAAAAGTGAAATCTACAGATCTCAGCAGGAGCTGCAGGGTTCCTGTTCTAGTGAAAAACATTTGTCATGTTTCATTGCTTCCTTATGTCTATTAAGACCTTGGTCAGAAAAATAGTTCTGAAAAATTTAGGAATATTTCAGATGACTTCCAGGTCTATAAATATGATCACACTCTTAGGAAGAAAAATAGGAAAAATCCCTACTCACCAGAACTATGTATCATGGTGACCAGGAAAGTAAAGCAGAGTAGGCTCCTGCTCACTCCTGGCTTCTTTATGGCATTCCTTTCACTTTGCTGAAGTTGCTGCTCAGAGGAAATAGCAGTAGCTTTGGTAAGCGGAGTTATCCTGCTGACATATCCCTGCTGGCTGATATAATTTAGGACAGGCAGTACATTGATTTTCTATTTCCCTTAATAGGTCACACATACAAAATGGATACACCAATTGATTGTTCATCTAAAGCAGAATTAATTGCAGTCACTACATACACTACAGTTTCTGCCAACATGATTTCAAATGCAACTAAGAAAATCTCAGTTCTGGACACGTATGTTGTTCTGCAATAGCCCAACTTAGCTAAACTGGCAGATATTACTTAGACCTCTGACAGAATGAGTATAAGGTCACATTTTTGATCATATATTGCATATTAAATATCTCCTACAGATTTACTAGTTTTTCAGACTATGGCTCTTTTTCTTTTGTTTCTGGTCAGACTACCCATTTTAAGTTTGCCTTTTCCAATTAACCTGAATATGTACATTTTCTAATTTCCAGTTACGCCTTTCCAGACTTTGGTCATTATTTGGGAAATGTCTCTTCAGAAATGCAGCAGCTCAGACTCCAGCAGAACGTTGCTGCATCATACTTTAATTCACTGACCATTTCAGTTTAATACTAGCCACAACTTAACATAAGTCTGCAAGCAGCTAAACTGTTTTGTTCTCCTATTAAGTTTACTAATATACATAGGTAGCTTGACTTGGGATTTCTTGTTGTGCACTCTGAAGATTATTTCCCATTTTAGAGTGACAAGAGCAAAGCCTAGAAATAGATGAGCTTAACTCACTTTTACCTACTACTGGTGTAAGGTTTACTGTCTTCATCCACTGATATGCCATGCAATAACCAGCAAGTCAACTGTTTCACAGCCATGTAACATTATTCAAACCCCCAAAATGCCAGTGTTTCACACTGAAATAGATGATAACATGTATGGGTATAAATGTATATAAACCCTGTCAGGAATACCTGTCTTTAAGAAAAAGTTCCTCTCTACCTCCCCAACTATGTATTTCAAAAAAAACCCAAAAAAGTTTAAAGTGTATTTCAGAACAGCCAGTTTGCTCTCTGAGCACAATAAAAAAAATCCCTCTGCCGTACAAAAAGATACTATATAAGTTTATTATAATTTAGGAACATGAGTATAAGGAAAGTATTTTATAATAGCTTAAAATCCATGGCAATCTCTCCTGTCTTTGTGTTGAAATTTATAGCATATGTGACAGCACTAGGAAGGTCTAACAGAGTTTCTGATTCAATAACAGAACTGAAGAAATAGACAGCTTGCTTGCAGTGGGGATTCCATTCACAGTTTCCCTAAAGGAGAGAGTTAAAAGTGAAAGCAGTCAAAACTCTACAACATTATCACTAGACAGTAATAATGCAGTTAAGAGCACAAGAGTTCTTGTTCCCAGTTTAGTATACAATGATCAGATAGTTACCACTTCCATTGCCATCCATTCCATTATGGGAACACGTAACTTGAAATACCATATGCTACACTGCACAGGGAAGTCATAGAGGAAAAAATGGTCAAAGAATCCTTAGACAGAATATCAAAAATACTTACTCCTTCCCCTCAAAATTTTTGCTTTAGTTAAACTGAGAAAAGGGATTTGTGTGAGTAAATTCTACTTTGAGCTAGCATCATATTTAAGTTCTAAACATGGTTCAAAACTATGGAAGCATTTGGATCCAATTCAGACTCTCCCATTTTAAGGTACATCTCCTGTTCCCCCCCAAAAATATGAACAGGTATTTCCACTAGTTCTGTTCACACAGTATTCAAACAGCGTAACAAAAAGCACTACATAAACCAAGCATGGCCAACAGAGACCCATTTTTCAGCACTGTAATCCTATAGACTTGGACATAATAAACTAGACTGAAGAAATACCTTTTCATTTGAAATTTGCATCAGTCCTGTATTAACAGAGATATCAGCAGCAAGATGATATTCCATCCACAGAACTGCTCCGTGGCTCTTTCCTTTGCTGGGGAGAGGTGGAGGATCAAAACCTGTTACTTTATGCAATACTAACAGCTTAAACACTGCACCTACTCCTCACAGTTTAGGTGAGAGCTGTAAAACCATGAATAACTTGCTTCCTTGAAAAAGAAGTTGAAAAGCTGAATGATTTGGTAAAGCAACTTTTTAAAGTATTTGTAGATATGAAATCTAAAAAAGGCAAGGAAGTGGAGAATATGCCATAACTAAATCATTTAACAGGCACACAGTCATTTAACAGGCACTCAGTAACATGGCATAAATTATTCAGCATATTTGGAGAGTAATTCCTTCAGAGACTCCAGCTTCTACTGTTTCTGAATTTTGAGAAAATATTTACCACATATCCCATCTCAGTTCAAGTGGCTGCTCCACAAGCAGCAGAGGTGATGCTAGTATGTTGCTAGTATGTAGTAGTAAGTACAACAACTGGTGCAAAGGCACAGAGACACCACGCAGCTGGTTCTGGATTTTGTGAAACCTTGAATTTTGTTTCACAGAGAAACATATAATTACAGAAGTGTTGTAGCTACATAAGTTCTAGATACTTAAAAATAACTTTCCCCTGTTTTTTAATTCTAAAGAGCATTTCAAGTTTGAACAGAATTAAGTACAATCTGTAGATAGATTATAATGAAAAATATCTCAGAAGACATGTGACATATCCAGATTGTCAGAATTACAGTTAAAAGGAAAAATAGTGTACAGTTTAAAGCTATTAAACCTGATAACTTTGAAAGCTAAATAGGAGGTTTTTCTGCAAGAACTCAGCAACAGGGAACAAACAGAAAGATTATAAATGCCTAGACAATGGTTTATTTTCTCTAACTATAAATTAATCTGTTTAATTTTTAAATCATGGTAACATCTAGAAAAATACTACTTTTTAAATACAGGCATATTATCTAAGATATTACCCTTATTGTTATAGCCTATTGTGAACAGCCACAGGAAATTCACGTCAGAGTAACTTCCACAACTTTAGGTCACATTTTTAAGAACTGTCAAGTATGTTCCCACTAGTTAACTATTACAGTTAACTATACATTATATATTATATATACATATACACATTTTATATATATATATGTATACACACAAAGAGACCTTGAATATGAGGTCAAAAAATCAGATTATGACAAGAATATTTATTGCAATGAGAAAACTCACCGTAAAAGATTTACAGAACCCTCTGTGCTGAGAGAGTATTCCGGTACAGTCTTTCTGAAGTCAAATGTCAGAACTTCCTGGGGGTCAGAGAGTGACTTGCAAGGATATTCCCACAGAGGGTGAGGTTCTGCTTCCTTGGATTCCCTAAAATTCAGAGAATTCTGAAGAAAGAAAGAAAGAAAGTAATAAAACTATCTGAAAACAATCCAAAGGCAAACAGTTCTTGTTTTCAAGTTAATTATGTGTCCTGAACCGAGAGTATTTAAGCAATAAAGCTGCAGGAGGACAGGACTGCACTTCTTAGGCACAAGGGAAAACATGTACTACATGCATGAACTAATTGCTATGACTATAGTGCTCAGCAGCCATACAGAAACAGGCACTTTCAAAACACCATGCATTTAACTTTTCTTCTCCCTTGAGATGAATTCTACTCTAGAACTGCCTGTACTCCTCCACAATGAGTATAAATGCAGTCTAAATGGCTAACTCAAATATGGATTATCTACAATACAGCTCTAGAAACTGATACAGATAAATCTCACCCTTCGTATCTATTTCTTGTAAGTTAAAAAGCCTTTTTCTCTTTCAAAAGTACCCACAAGGGCAAGTAAAGGCAGCAGGATTCATCTATGAACAACTTCCAGATGAGAACCAACATACAACCCCAAAACCCATGCCACAGAAGTTACCATTTTGCAAGAACTAAATAGCCATCATATTTTATGAAAAACTAAAACAATGGTGTTCTGCCTAACATACAAGTCTTTCAACAGTCATAAATACTTTTTTAAGCCAAGGCGAGTTTTGTTCTGTTTTGCTGAGACTTGTGCTGAAACTATTTTCAGTCTTCTTACTTTAATCATATCATCCATAGTCTGGACATCAAAACCTTCACAGGTGCCACATGGACTTCGGATTCTCCATAAGTCCTGAAAAAGAAAACAGGATTTTGTTTGGCTTTATTAAGGAAACGAGAAATCTTAAAATAATTTTAGTTGTAGATTAGACATTTGGTAACAAGTCAGGTAAAAACTCTTTACTATCTATACATTCCTAAACGATTAGAACTACTGCAAGAATCAGAAGATAGTGTATGCTGCAAAAATGTTTTACAAGTCAGTTAATACTTTAGCCACTGTTTTCAATTTTCAGCTCTTCTAAAGAATATGCCACATTTCCTACCATCTCTATGTATAGTTTACTTTAGAGTAGGTATAGATTTGCCAAGATTAAACCCTTACAACCACCCCCTTATCCAGTACCCAGCATAGGTAAGTGCTCCCAGTTGCATCAAACATCTTACAGCCTATTGGACCACCATACTTCCCTTTAGCACCCCAAAGATTAGTAAAATCATTTTAGGCACTTCATACTATGCCTCTCACTTACTTTAGCAATCCACAATGATTCAGTCCAACTTTCGTGTTTTCTTAGACTGCAGTAATGGTTTCTTAATAGAACAAGACCATTCACTAGCTGTGGATACATACATCTTAGTGCCTCTTCATTGTTGCACTTAGCAACCTCAAAAGTTCCTGCTTTACAAGATGGCAGCAGGACTACTACAAATTTAAATAAACGCTGTCATAATTCGTGTCTGAATACAGCACGAATTAGAGTGACTATGAAGAATCTCTGAATGGCATACCTGATAGAACTATCAAATCAGACAGGTAGCAGCATCCTGCTCCCTAAATGCAATTATGGACTAAACAAGTTTATAACTAAAGTAACTTCATAAAATTCTTTCTCCTAGATCCAGCTTTTGCTAATTGCTTAACTGTGATGACATATCCCTATTCTGACAAGACAGAATAGCCTACAGAACCAGTTCCACCGAATACTTTACAACATTATGTCTGTTCCTTCTGTCTAATCAAGAACTGGTAAATGCAGAAGTTATTTTAAAAATCCCACAGACTCTAGGCTTTAAGTCTAGATTCACCACTGAACAAAGAGGAAAAGGTAAAATTAAAGCAATAGCCTTTGGAATAGCTTAAAGGAACGAAAGAAGTTAAACGTTTTACCAAAATAGCTATGTGGAATCATCTCTGAACAGAGCCCTGTACATAAAAGGGTAAAACTGAGGTTCAGGTGACATGAATGTTACCCTCTGTTCTGCTACTAGATTGCTGAATAATCTTAGGTCATCACTCTGCATGCTCCAGTTTCCTCATCCAGAACATGAAGAGAATAATGCTAACTTCCTTAGAAAATGCTTTGAGTTCTAGGGAAGTAAATCCTCTAGATGAAACAGCATGGAATTAAAATTAACTGCTTATTTCAATCTGATTACGGTTGATTAGTCTTAAACATCTGTTTCCTATTAGAAGATTCAGATTTACACTATTTACTCAGTACATATTTCAATTCTCTGCATTTTTGCAGAAATCAGAAAGGTATGTAAAAACATGCAGCACAGTCGATTAGTCCCAGAGGGAAAAAGAACATGCATATGGAAAGGAGGTTGTAGAGAGGTGGGTGTTGGCCTCTTCTCCCAGGTGAATAATGACAGGACCAGAGGAAACGGTCTGAAGTTGCGGCAGGGGAGGTTTAGATTAGATATTAGGAAGAATTACTTTACTGAAAGAGTGGTCAGGCAGTGGAACAGCCTGCCCAGGGAGGTGGTTGAGTCACCATCCCTAGAGGTATTTAAGAAATGTCTAGATTTGGCACTTCAGGGCATGCTCTAGTGACAGAGATTGTAGGGGGGGGGGGGGGGGGGGGTGGGGGTGGTGGTGTACGATTGGACTCAAAGATCCTTTCCAACCATGAAGATTCTCTGATTCTGTATTTTCACATACACAAATCAAAGGCGGAAATAGGAGAACAAGTTTAAAGAGCATTCGAATAAGGAAACTCTTAAGGGAGAGAACACTCAGACACAAAACTACACAACTGGTGAACCAGACAGTGGGAAGAAAAGAGGCAAAAAAGACCTGGCAATTTTAACAGATAAACTGAAGGTTACGTTTATGTGAAAATTCATTAGATTATAGGCATTTTTTTTAATTTATAGATATGTATATTTTAGTTACACAGTTTCAAACTAAAGAGTTCCCTCAAGCTACTGGACAAAAACTTTGCATATTAATTATGAAAGTACTTATTTAATTTCCATTGCCATTGTAGGTAAACTCTTCACAATCTTTACTGACCAAGTCCTTAATAACTGCAAAAAAAAGTTTATACCTTTGTCCAATTTCTGAAAGATGACTTTTCAAAGTATTTTTAAGATGTGACCCCTATTGTGCTCAAACTTCGAATGGTGCAAAGCTTTAAGTGGTTAAAAAAAAAGAACATGCAATTATGAATCCTGCCTACAGCCTTATACTCATAAAGCATCATTTTAAAAACCTGTATTTTGCAGAATATCTAATTTTATAAATAACTATAATTCTTACATGCTTCAGCAATCTCTCTCTAATCTAGACAAATATTTTAAAACATTTGGTCCTTTCATTTAAAATGGTAAATTTAGTGGAGTTAATTTTCTGACAAGAGACGGCTGAAATTGCAAAACTCATCTTCAAGATGTCAAATATTCTTTCCTCAGGTGGTAAGTGCAAAACATATCAAAGTGGATAGCATTACGATGAGAGAAGCTTGTTAAAAAATCCTGGAAAAGTAAATATCAAATGGATAGCTCTACACAATCTCACCTGAAACTCCACAATCATCATGTGCAATGAAGCAGACTGAGGTAGGACAGTGACATTGCTGGTAAGGTGACTGGTCACAGCTGTCCTGGCATACCAGAAATACAGGTTATGCCACGGCAACAAACTTGTAGTAAAAAATGGCTCTCCTACAAGAACAGAAATCTTGGCAAAGAAAGGAGATAAAAAGCATTATAATAAAGAACAACAACAACATAGGCTGTTTAGATCTTCAATAGTCGACAAGGCAATATAGCAAGTGAAGTCATATAGATAAAAACTTCTACTGTTCAATAAGGATTTAATCACTGCACATGCTGCATGGCAGACATCTTTTTGTGCTTTTAGTTAGCAAATGAATTTTCCTGCAACAAAGTCTGAGGGAAAATATTGCAGTTTTAGGTTGAAAAACTTTGTAATGAGAGTAATAGAACTTTGAAATTTTTAATTTAAGGATGTTAGTAGTTCCAAATATAGACTGCAATCTTCTGAGTGGCTTGAGAAAGAAGAGCTACAGCCTAGTAGCACATATGCAGTTAAATCAGTTTACCTGCCTTAACAACTGGTGTAGATTATGCAGCAAGGCAAAGTCATACCCTTTCAAAAACAAAGTGAAAACCCTCCCACAGCCTTTAGCCTCATTTAGTTCTAGTGGGACAACGTCTGAACCATCTACTCGTTATATTTTATATGAACTGGGATATAATGGGATTCATTGTGGTTACAGTAGCACAGTAGGAAAACAAGATCTATTTTCACCTTCTGCTCCTCACCACACCACTGAAATTCAGTACTGGACAACTGTAACATACCTTTTTATCTTCCAAATGAGATGATGTCAGCAACTCAGGACGTGCTTCTATTATTTTAATTTTATCTTCAAGATTATTTGCTTTAAAAAACTTTAAAAAAAAAAAAGTAGCATACCGTCTTTATCAAAAGCTACGTTTGAGACACAAACCCATGTCAAAATAACAATTTTGTTGAAAATAAACAAAAAAGAAACCAATAGCCAAAAGAAACTTTTAAAAGACTGCCTACCATAACTCATCGGGATGACACAAGTCTGTTCTTGAAGGGCACATACACTTAGAGCCAACATGTCACACCTAATGAACTAAAGCACATGCCCTACATATTCCTTCAATTAAGTATATAAAAAGGCAGATAACACAAAAGTTGCCTCACCTTCATTCATTAGAACTTTGAAGCGTACGGGAAGAATGGTCAAGAAAGATAAAAATTACTTCAACTACGAATACACGGCGTATTTGGCTTCTGTTTGAGACCAGGTTTGCATCCTAATATGCCTACTGTTTATGTTTTTGTACTCCTAAGCCACAGGCTGAGACAGACCTCTTTTAAATAATATAGCGCCAAGTAAAACAGACACAGCCGAACGATGACTTCAGGAAGCTGCTTCCAGTCACTTCTTAGAGATTAGCTGCCTCTCCTGAACAGCCTCCACTCCACTGGCAGGGCCTTCTGTGCTCTACCCCAAGAAAGCAGCTGAAACAGCTTGCAGTTAAGATCCACCGCCTATTGTCTCCTAAGAGCCAAACAGCAGAGCAGGCATTCCCAACCTGTCTCAGCTGGAAGACAGAATTGCTAGATGCCACTTTCCTGGTAAGACTGGTGCAAGCTATGGGATGCTCTCACATTCCACTAATCCTCAGAAACAGATAGCTTTGCCATCACCGACGCAGTGAGGCACCAGAGCAGCACCTCAAGCAGGCAAGCAACTGGCAAGGAGAGATCAAGCACTGGCAACCATAATTCCCTCTGCTCAACTTCCCCAGTGGCCTATTCAGCTTGTGGGTAATGCTATGACATTGGATATATCTCCAATGGGATGTATTCCTCCAAGAATTTGCATAAAGCTCTGTACAAATACCAGGAAAAAAATAAGAACTTCTCCCCCCCCCAACATATCCCACCTCCAAGAGTCTTGTCAAACTGTACAATCAAATACATTCATTAAACTGATTTAACCTCCAAGCAAATGATGCAAGGACAATCAAAAAGCATCAGCTCTGGCCTTAGAAATGCCATGAGTTCATGTACTGCCTCTAACAGAAAACTGAGTACTCACTTTTTCCATGACAGAACGGGACACAGCAGAGTTTTCTAATGTAAACACCTAAAGAAAATACACAACAGTTAGTCAAACTAGCTTTATAATTTTTAATTAGGAGAATATGCAAATGAACAATGAAGGAACTATTTTGATGCTCAAGTGAACATAGTTCATAAGAACCACGCACCTATTCCACAGCTCACCGTCATGTACCTTTTTGACAACAGAAACACCCCCAATAGCTAAAGGCTAAATAATGCTGTTTTCACAGACATACAAGAAAAAACCCAACAGAATGCAAGTATTTATTTTCCATTTTTAAGATGAACATCGTATATTAACATTTGCGCTAGGCATATATTTACTCCTGAACAAATGCAAGCCAGTGTGCTGAATCAACCTCCAGTAGTGCATAGTCCTTGTAGGCATTGTTTAACATGATCTGACTATATCAGCTGGAAAGAGCTCAGATGTGCAATGCAGCACACCAGCCTTTTGAAGTAAGAAAAATAAAATAGGTTTTATTCAAAATTGGTAAATAGGCAATACGCTACCACAGAGCTAGGAAAGTATTACAGAAATCTCTGCCCTATTCATTTCCTTTCTCCTCAGCAGTCATCTGTGACTAGCCACTACTAAAGACAAAAATACAGGGGCCAACGATCACTAAACTCAGCAAGTTTATTTATTTCTATGAACTGCCTAGCATCTTCCTCAGGATTATATTACATTACGCATTCCCAGATATTGAATTCAACTATAATAGACTTTAGTTTGAAGAGCCCTATGAGAGAACACTTCAAGTAAGTTATATACATAAGTGAGACAGCCAGGCAGCTCTCATTTACACCCAGACTCAGTATTCTTACTGCTTCCTATCTTGCTGTTACAGACCTTCCACTTCAGACTAGACAGTAATTATGGAATTGCAAACGTAAAAGAAGAGAAAAAAAATTGCCAGACATTTAGGTCAGTAGAAAGAGTATTTCCAAAAGCACCAAGATGCAAGATGGCAAAGAAGAATCAGTGGAAAATGAGGAACACCACTTTCATTCAGGGCTACGCACCGGTAAACATCAAAACTGGTAATTATTATCTCCCTAGACTTCAGCTTGATCAGAGATGAATTTAACCTGCACTGCAACACAATGGGAGCCTCTTTCTCACTTGTCACTGAAGAGGCACTGGAAATAATTAAATAATGGGCTGGAAATGCTGAACTACGTGAGCGAACTAAAAATACCAAGCTAAAATGCAAAGATCAGAAAAACAGGAAGTACTGTACCTGCTTTGCTCCAAGATAGTGAGCCAGCACAGGCAGCAGACTGCCATCACTGATACAAAGGCAAACACTATCTGTTTGCAGAACCTACAGAAAATAAATAGTCATTGTTATTCCTATTCCAGATGAAAAAGTTTTCAAATTCTAGACATTTTGGTGGTGTATTTTCCCACTTTATACAATTTCATATCAAATAAGAACTGGAAAACACAGTGATTAATATAACCACTTCAAGCAGAACAGAACAGTGTAAGAAATATTAATGTAATCCTGTTGTTTTAAGTCAGAAAAAGTTTGCAAAAGAATGCATTGTCTTTATTCAACTACCAACACTCCTTCTAACACACACACAGAGTTGCTACCAATTCCTACGCAAAAATGGCTGCTTACAATTTAAAAAAAGTAATACCAAAGTTTTCACAACAAAAATATAATTTACAACTCCTGATGTAAATAATATATCCTTTGTGAGCAAAGCCCTTTAGCAAGAGAGAAACAAATCCATAAATAAATATGCAAATAAAACAATACATGCATCTATCACAATGGCCAAAAAACCTACAGGCGACATGCACTCACTTTCGTCAAAGACTTGATGTATTGGCGTGTTCGGTTCTGATCATTTAATTGCCCAAAGCGTGGTCTATTCCAAAGAAGATGAGCCTGACATCTACAAACAGGACTCTCAATATGAACAGCTGCTTTATTCTCCTCTTCACCTCTGGAAAAAAATTCCAATGACGTATTAACTACAGTATCAGTAACATGTTTTCACAAAGAGGTATGTTTATGCATTTTAGCTAGTACACACATTAACGCATACGGACTCCACTGTTACTTGTTCAAATTTAATTGTTCTCCAGGGACATTTTTGTAGCTTTGTATTTCCAAATGAAAAGAAGAGAAAGGGCCAATTTTCACCTTTTTTAAAAGATAAAACCAAGAACCCCCCCAAACTTTCCCACTAATTGTGATGGTTAGGTATTTCAGGTTTTGATCTTCTAGAAAAAAAAGAGATACTCGTTTGGCTTCGTAAGTAAAAAAGGCACATAAAATTCAGAATCTCAGCTTTTAAAGCTGAGACTGATTTTTTAAAATGTTAGCTGTTATAGTCATTACAGCCAACATGATTAAGCTCCTTTTAATTTGAGCAAAAGGCATGAATCTCAAAAAGACAGTGCTGACTAGGAAAAACATAAAACGGAGACAGGCTTTACCCATACGCCAGCTCAGTTGAGCTGTATTTTTAGGATTTCCAGGAACCAACCATGAGTATTTTTTGTTTCTCTGTCACAGAATGCCACCACGTATAAGGCAGGAGCCTGCGGTCGAAGTCTCAACTATGTTTTTATGCATAATATATTTTTTTCACCTGTGTGTTGCCGATGAAGTGTCTTTTAATAATTTTCTAGTCTTTAGGTTCTTATCTTACTCTTCTACAAAATCGCTGCTCTAAGAGCAGCAAATACTTGAGCTTGGAGTAAAATACCACCCTTTTTCACACACATGTATCGTTACCTGGCTTTCTGCAGCTTGTACCACACAGAGTACTTGTCACGACAGGCAGTCAAGTACACTTTCTCACCCTGGAGGACTGGCTCCTCATTTGGAAGAAAATATACACACTGCATCCAGTGATCTCTCCACTGAAAAGGGGTGATAAACAAAAGTTTAGAAAGTAACTCATAAGTAGTAAATGGAAAGTAAACAAATAGCAGGAAATCAATTAGTAAGAATGGGCACAACTCTGAAGCACTGGTTGAAAGAATCTTGTTTGTGTTAGCAAGGCTGAATAAAGACCAATACCGTATATTGAATAAGCATATTTTATATAGATTTCTTACAACAGAAAATGCCTGAGACCACTGGCTTGTTGACTAAGCTTGTATTTTAATCAAATGCAAAATAAATCCAAAATACACGTTGCATTTATTGATGCTGTTTCACCTCTATAGTTCACTTATGTTAGAAACCAGTATTGAATTGCTGACAGTGACCAGTGGTTGGAGTCTCACGCATCAAATGAGGTCACTCAGTGTTACCCTGATATGACAGCACAACTACTTCGTGTTTCAAAAAGCTTTTTTTTGCATCATAAATATTGCAAGCTGATTGGTCATTCCAAGCTGACTGAATGCCCTGAGGCCTGATAGTTTCAAATTTTATTCTAAAACATGGTAAGTGCAAACAATCATTTTGAAGCTTCCTTTTGACTTAAGTTCATCCTACTAGCAAATACATTTATACAGAAACACAGGACTGATTTAATAGCAATCTCCTGTTCCTCTAATTATCCAGTATCAACCCAGCATTTTCCCACACCGGCCTTTTTTATGGGAGTATAAATATATTACCATAAACTTAACACTTATTTGGAAATTTAATAGCAGAACTACATGGAAGCAAACCACAGACTAGTATTTTGACCAGGGATAGAGACCAGTTAAGGAAAAATATGTGGAAATCATTTTTTTTTATTTCTTGAAAGTAAAAGAAATAAAATAAAAATATCTGGAAGACAGAAAATATCTGGAAGCTTCAGTTTTTAACCTTTACATTAAAGCTTACATTAAAGTTTTATATTAAAGAAAACGTAAACCAGGTACATACTGTAGTTAACATTTCTATGACTTGCTTATTTAGCACCTTCCAATACATAAAACATTAGCAAAGTTCCTATAAAGTTTAAGGGACAGCTGCTTAAAACACCCAGTATGGACTTTACTCAAAATAATTACTGATAGTCATCTAATGATGGTACCTGAAGGCCGAGTATTTTACCTGGAAAGCAGAAGTGGATTTTACCCAGTATGGAGCCATTGTGCAATTTATCATCCCAGAGGGGTCCATGTCAATATCCCACCAGGAAAGTACGATTTGTGCCTTGCCAGATTTTACAGGCTCCAGCTGCACTCTATAGGAGGTAGAGGCACTCCTTACTGGCTTACTGAAATCCACACTACAGAGAAGCATGAAAATTGTAAAAAGAAACAGTTCAGCATTCTTCAGGAATTCTCACTAGTTTCCCAAGCTAAATACACAACTTATATAAAAGGCATAACAGGAAAATTTTGGTTTGAACAAAACAATGCCTACCTTACCTGAACATTGTCACCACATCACTAAGGATAGTGAAGTCACTTGAAGGCATCTGGTTCAGTTGAATGTCACAAACAGAAGGAACACCTGGACAGTCCTTCATTTCTGAAGGGGAGACAATAATTTTTTCACCATCCTCTGCTTCAACATGAACAGGAAACAGTTTGTTCCAGGACCACATTCTTTTGGATTCCACTAATTGGACATACACTGTTGCCCTGTGAGGCACTGCCTCACATCCTTCCTGAGTGTTCAAAACAAAGGGTAAATGCATTAAACAAGTTTGACTTATTAACATGCATGAGAATTAAATCAATTGAAATGTGAACCAATTTAAAGAAAAGTTGGAACTTTGAAAGCTTCGGGAGCTTTGAAATCTTAAACGTAAATTATTTCAGAGACTTCTGTAACATCAGAGCAATTTCTCTTTGTCTCCCTATCTGTGAAATACCATACACAAACCTATCCTGCTCAGTGTGGTTCAGCAAGGACAGATGACTTTATTAACCATGTAACACTATCAGTTTACTAGCCTCAGTTAAACCTGCATTTCCATTCTCATTCTGAAATAAGAAATCTATTTTGAGCTTCTCAAGGTAGAAAACTACTAAGCTATCAAGACTAAAATAGTTTTTGATTGCAATGACTAAATAAGAAAGATAATGGCTCGAATATTCACACATTGACAACTTTGTATCCATGATTAAGGATTAGAGAACACGTAAGTTGTTCTAAAAAAACCACTGTGAACTAAGACCTTACTGTGAACTCCAAAAACAATGCTTTTACAAAAAAGACCAATTACAATCTAGAGATGTACATGGGCAGCAGTAAAAAGTTATGGAGTGCTATTGTTTTTGTATGTAAAACTGGTGAAATGAAACCTAAATAAAGTTTTGCAATCCACATTTTAATTAAAGGAAAAAATTAGAAAAGGTAAAAGAGAAAGCCCTAAAATTATACCTATAGATTATGTGTCAAAAAAATGGATATTAATTTGATTACAGTGTTTAAAGTATTTCCACAGCCAAAAAGCACGCAGAATAGCAAGGGCTCCATAGGTAAAAAACCCCACAAACACGAACCAATGCCTGGGAGATGAAGTCCATCAAAGTTAGGAGGAGAATTTCATTTTTTAAAACATCTTGAAACCAATTACTACGGATTCAAATCAAACTGGATGCCTTTCTGAAAGCTATTTGTTAACCAGCAAGTTATTGGTTTTGACACGAAGCAACTAAGTGTAATTTCAGAGCCTGTGATTTACAATATGAACTCCAATAGCTTTATTCTAGAAATGAATCTCGTAAATTATTCACTGAATAAGAAATTAGCATAGTTGATGGTGTACTTACAAATGATACAAGAAGACTAAATCAAGTATAATCTCTATCCTACTCCAAAAAAGGCAGAAGAGTTTCTCTAGGGATAAACATGACACACTATCAATTTCTATTTTCTTACCTGTACAAGATACTTGTGTGCATGCTCATAGGTTGGTAAAGCTCCTTCTCCTATCAGCTCTGTATCAAATAATTCTGTTACCAAGATGTTTGCACGACATTGCATATCTCCATCTAAAAGACACAATTTAATATTGTAACATTAAGACACTATGTAAGTCTTTCAAGACGCTATCCTGAAAACACAAGTAATTAGAAAAAGCCAACTTATTCCTGTTAGAGAACCTGTTGAAGACTGCAAATTATTTTCCTTTAGAAGTTTCCTATAAAATACAAATGGCTACTGAAACAGTATTACAACACTTCCTTTTGCAGTAAATTTACAATGTTACTTTCTAGAGAGTAAAGGATTTGCTTGTTTTAATTAAAAACATATAGAAAATAAGAATAAGACATATCTCTTCCTAGTTCTGAGGTACTTGCCAATTTTTTTAATCCTAGCCTATTTTTCTCACCTGGGCCAACTGTGACTTCAGTGGAGTGTTTGTTGATTACCTTGATCTTGTCACGAAAACCATTTTTCTCCACTATCTTCACAGCAGCATTAGCCATGGGCTTGAAAACCTGTAAATAGCAAGAGTATAAAGGACTGGTAAGCTAATGTTAGCTTTCAAAAGTGAAAGGACAACACCACAAAATGCAATATATTTAGTCCTGCAAAAATTTAACATCTGTATCTTTTCCTGTGTTTGAAGTTCATGACTGAAACAAGACAGCAAGCCTCACTTCAAAAGTTCATAGAGCTCCAGTGTCACTGTTACAAACTGAGTATCATCTGTCTCCAAAAGTTACTCCAATTTAACTTTTGAAAGACAAAAATACACATTAAGAATATTTTAGCACGTAAACAACTTGTCTATTTTTAAAAATAAAGATATGTATGAATCAGGAGCCTCCAAGAGACTTACATGTGCTCAAGACATAAAATAAATAAATAAATAAATAAATAAAAGAACCCAAAACAATCACCACTGAAATAGTCACTGAAATATGCCAAAAATCTGCTTTTACTAACAGCATAACTGTGAAGAGAATTTTTGTTTCCTGTGTCTACATGAAAGAGGACTGTCCCTGAAAAAATCACAGGATGAAATCCTAGATTTAAAAAAAAAAAATGTAGATTTTTACTTGGATAAAAATCACACAGCACCCTTTCAACTATGACCCACAGACAAACGGCTCTTCTCATTGTTTCTTCAAATGTGTTAAAAAAAGCTAAACTGGCAAAAATGTTTCTGTTATTATCCTTAATGTAAGTAATGGCTGCTAATGACCATCAGGATATTTTTTAACTGCCGATAAAAAAAGAGAGGTGCTCTATCTAATCACGAAGAGATGGAAAAATCAGTTTACGAGACAGTCTCTTCATTATGATGTGGTCCATGTTAGGATTAAGTAGCCTGAGAACCCACCTCCAAGAGATTAAATTTATGATGATCAGCAAAATGGTTAGAGAATACTCACATTTTTCAAAAACTTGGTTAAAGTTTTCCATATTACACTTGAGTTTTGACAAGTAGAGAAAACAGAACACTATAAAACTTGACTGAGTAATTTTAATCTGCACATTTACAGAAATTGTCCCAAAAATGAAAAATGTACTATAACTTTTAACTACATTCTTGTAAGACCTAAGTGTTTTTGACGCATAAAAGTATCAAGCTTGCACTTCAGAGGCCACAATACAAAATAGCAAATGCGTGCACTCCACTGATCATGCTAACAGAACAGCTGCACTGAAGCTCTAAAAAGAGGCTATGAACACGCATGCAGAAGTATGTGCAACCTGTGACAAATGCTTACCTCAACTGCATAGCAGAAATCTGCACCTGCTGAAGCTGCCATCATTGACAGGAGTCCTGTACCAGTCCCTATGTCTAGAACAATTGCTTTCTCACCTCTTTCTTTTACTCTGCTCACTGCAGCACGAATACCTTGGTAATATTTCACATTCTGTGGAGAAGGAAAAAAAAAAAGAAATAAAAAAGAAAAAAGATCAACGTCCTTCTATTCATTTATACTTTGAGTTTTTGTGCAGAAATCTTGCATTCTCCAACTGTGAGTTTATAATTAGAAAAAGGCCTAGAGTTCTGTATGCTATACCAAGGCCATTTTCAGAAGGTTGTGGTTTTGGAGGGATTAGTCCATTTCAAGTACATCAACTTTTATCACAATATTCACATCGTCATTGATCAGTTAGCTATTTATAGCGCATGCATACTTTACAAATCCCATTTATTTTCTGGAGCAAATGATAATAAGATCCATGTGAGATACTACTGGTTTTCTGATCACTTTTTACCTGCAGCACCACTCAAATAGTCATATAGTGCCTATGACACTAAGAGCTAAAGTATCTTGGATTTAGATTTCTCTCTACATCTACTGAAAAACATTCATATCTGAGAAGCAACATGTGTAAATACTGGCTTTTGGTCATGTGCCATTAAGTGGGGCTACAAGCATACTAGCATTAACAACAGGGAAAAAAACAAATGCCGTCATCTCTCAGCTACAGTACACATATTGAAATATATGCTTATATTTTCTCCAAAACAGCCTATTTTAAGATATTCCTTTCCTAATGATTTATCAAGCCTTTCCAAAGAATACGCTATCTTTGGACTTTATAAATTTGGAAAGTCTGCTGGATCCCTTTCCAAACTATTCTATTTAACACTTTTGATACGTAATTCCAGTACAGTTGTTTTAATTACTTAGACAAAACTTGCTGACTCTACGTGGCTTATTAAATGACTGATCCCACTAGCATGTTTCAATTCAACATGAATTCAAGACTCATACAGAGTAGGCACCATAAAAGTCTTTAAAAAGGTTACTGATGAAACAGTTGACTAAATAGCTAGAGCAGAAAGAACATTTAAACCATTCACATCTAGACTTTATCATGCCTGTAGATATGGCACCTCAATTTTCTTCTCAATCCTAAGCAGTAAATAAGAGCTAAAAATACCACAAAAGAATAGACTTTACTTACATTCCTATAAAAACTAAGAAGCCTAGATTCACATTTACAGCCTTTGAAATTTCATCTAATGAGCTCTCTCTGTCAAAAATGTCAAACATAGAACAGCAAATCAGTTACTGAATGCAAATATCACATTCTGCAGTAATCAACAGAACACTAGTGTCAGATGTATAAGGCACCTGTTGATCTAAGAACAGGTCTAGTATCTTAAAGGGTACAAATTTGATCATTTCATCTTTCAGAGAAATCTGTATAATCATGCAGTGACAGCTATTCAAGAGAAAGGAAATGGGTATTTTCTCACCATTCAAAAGTTTTTTGCTTTTATACTTACTCTGTCTTTATCGTGAAGCATATCTGCATAGCGTGACCTACAGTACAGAAAGATTCCAGTCAAAATACTACACAGTGCAATGCACAAACTGCCAGATCTTATATAGCCTCCTTTGTTTTCTCTTACTAAGGCAACTGGTCTCCATAGCCCATGAATGCACAGATAACTGACGCGCTCTTTGAGGATCTGAACTGTTTCACAAATCTAAGGAATAATGTCATTTCAGTGATCTGGTCATCAGCATATAAATGAACTAATTAACTGCTGGCATATAGCCCCTCTTCAGCAACGGACCCAATGCATAGACCTATGTGAAATAACAACTGGGACAGATCCAGGTTGATACAGAGCAATACACAGCAATGAAAGACAGCCTATCATGGTTTATCATTTGTTACCAAGATTTAAATTTCTTTGATTCCCATTTCCTCATGGGTCACGCTACTTAAAAATACCCCAAAATCTAATGTTCCCAACTCCTCTGGTTGTTACATTATGCACTTAAAAAGTTACTACAGGAACAGACAACTACATATTATTTGTTGCACTGGGGATTCAAAAGAAATTCAGTCAATGCATTTTGACACAACTTAGTCATTGCCAGTATTAAGATAAGTACCTCAGAAAATGTTTAAAAAAAATTTAGAAGGAAACTACTTGGAGAATACAATCACAATCTACATTTACAGTTCTGCCCTTTACAACACAGGGCACTGTAACATTTAGACTGTCCTACAGTCTGTTCATCTCACACCCTTTGAACTTCTACAGAGATAAACCCAAAAACTGTCATAAAAACAAGCTGGGTTTACTCTTTTTGGTAGCTTTAGTGGAACAACAAGCTATTTTTTCTAGCATACCTTGCAATTTCCTGATGGTAGTCATAGTTCTCATCCTCTTCTAACCACTCCATCGCACCAGTGGTTGGATTAGCTCTTCCACAAAAGGTCTTCATGATCAATCTCAATTTGTATTATCTATGTATTAAATGCAGTTTTGCTGCTTTGACTTCAGTATAATACCCAAAAAACTGGCTGTGAAAAAAACCAAAACCATATAAAACTTCCAGTGAAAACAACGCACATCACTTCAGCTCTAGATCCACATATATGCTTTCCCTATTACACCTGCCTTGGCAGAAGCACTGATGACTGCCTCATACTTACTCTATAAGGATGTTTTAAGCTCAAACCTGTCCCGCAGCCTTGCTCATGATCTCAGCCCAGAAAAAAAAAAAAACACCACTAAATTTTCAAGAAAAAACACCTCCCCCGAGACGAAGCACGTCAGCCCGAGGGAGGCCAACCACCCTCTCTAGGGGGTCCCCACGCCCTCTCTGAGGGGGGGACCTGCAAACTCTGGGCAGCGGCAGAGCCGAGGGGACCGGTTGGGACCCCGGGCCGCGCTGGGGAGCGGCAGCTCTTGGGACAGGACCGGCCTCCAACAAGAGCAGCCTCAGACCGGACCTCCCCCCGCCTCAGGAAGGAGCTGCGACGGGGGACGGCAAGAACGTTCTTCGATATCCCCTACCCGAGGTGGCCCCACCTCACCCTCAGCGCCCCAAGCCGGCGCCGGCACCTCCACACCCCCCGACATGGCCGTCGCCGCCACCTACCCCTAAGGCCGCCTCACGCGCGCGCGCCGCCGCCACCTTCCCGGCGTGCACCGCGCCGGGAGGGGCCCGCCCCTGCCCCCCTGCCCGCCCTAGCGTGCCGGCCGCCATGGAGCGGGCGGCGGTGCTGCGCGTCAAGCGGAAGCGCGGCGGGACGGAGCCGGCTGAGGCGTTGCTCCTGGCCTGCAAGCGGCTGCGCACCGACTGCGGCGGTGACCGGCCGGTGGAGAGGAGCCTCTTCAAGCTGCTGGCGACCGTGTCCTCCAAGGTACTGCCGCCCTGCCGCCGCAGGCCGGTGTAGGCCGAGGCCGCTCCTCAGGCAGGCGAGGGCGATTTGATCCTGACGAGGATCGTTTTACTCCTAAAGGGGCTTTTGAAAGCAGCAAACCCTCTCCGGGTTGGCAGCGCTGCTCCACGCGGGTTTTTGCGGGTCCTGGAGAGCAGCGTCTCGATGTGAGGTGTCATTCTGTCATGATAAATAAGGGCACGGCGGCCTTCTCTTCGCCACTCTCTGAGCAGCCGGTGGCTCGGTGGCATAGCCGCAGGCAAAGCTGGCGGTTAGTTAGGATTGTTAGTTAAGGAACATAGTGTAGAGCAACCACCATGAAAAGCTGTGTTCAACACTGACTCTTCTATGCTTACAGACTGTTCTTCTCTTATAGGCTACAGAATAGTCAGTAAGTGAAGCCTGAATTTCTGCTCTTTGAGGTGTTGAAGCTCAGCCCTCCAAGGCTAACAACATCCGTCCACTGTACAGCCTTTTATATTGAATAAAACTGGTATTTCTTAGGAACTGGTCCTCACAGGAGACTGTAAAGGATATTATGCCTTAAATTTAGGACCATCACAGTCTTTTAAAAGCGTGTGTTTTTGTTTGGAGGGTTATTCTGTACCACAAAGTATATTGTTTAAAAATAAAATTGAAGTAGTCTTATAGTTTACAAATATCTTATACTTTTTTCCCCCATATCCAAAGACTATTATGATAGCTGTATTGCTTAAGGCAGTAGTAGAAGTTACTTGAATGTTTTTAGGAGTGTTGGTACTGCAGTCCTCAAATAGGAAGTACTAGTAATAGTAGTTATTAATCACTTCCAGGAAGGAGTATGACTTACTGTGTTGGTGGTGTTATTATAGTCCTCTTCCTTTTTGTTCCTCTACCCAGAATGAACCAGTTCAGAAATATGTTCAAGAAGTGATCACTCGAAAGAAAGCAGCTCAAAGTCTGCGACCCACTTTAGGAAGCACTCAGCGAATCATTCAGGAACTCCGTTCTTCCAAGCAAGAGAAAAGGAGGGAAAACCGTTACCGTGTGATAGCCAGCCACCGACCTAACTACACCGAAACAGTTACACCTGTCAGAAATGGCGAGGCATCGATTGATGGCGACAGATCGGACTCTGAAGCAACAGAAGATGCTTCACAAAAGGAGAGTGGTGCCATGGATAAGAGTTCGGACTGCTGTGGGAAATTCCAGTTGTTTGATATTGAACAGGAAGAGGAGGTCGTGGGAGATGCCAGTGTAACTTCTGCAAACCCACAGGTCAGCAAACGAACTTAGTGTACTTGAAGTACTTTGGTATCACTGTTGACTGGTACAGGTGGGCAAACTGACTGCTGCATAAGTTTTTTTGCATTGTAAGTATTCCACTATTTAATAGGAGCTTTAACTAGATATTTGTGAGCTGGAATATTGTACAGGGAGTTAACTTTTATGAGGATCCTTAAGCGTGCTAGTGTTGTTGAGACAGACAGCCGTGTGGAGTTGGCTGCTACAGGAAAGGCTTGTACCACTGTTTTTCCTGTACCCTGCTCTGATGTATAAATTCTCACATTCATCTGTCAGTTGGATCTCGGTGGTTTTTGATTAACAACTTCACTACCTAGAAAAGAAAAAAATCTAATTTGGTGTCTTCTTATCTACCCAGATGCCTAGGAATGTCACACTAAAGGAAAAGATAGTTTTGAGCCTCCCCTTCTCATACTTCCTATACAAGGTTTTGTTGTATATTTTGTTTTTAGCAGAACTCTAGGTGTTTGACAGGCTGCTTAAGCCCCTATATCCTGTTTTGATTGGTATTACGAATTAAGTATGTTTTCAGTTGGAGGAATATCTGCTCAATATCTAGCATGGTTTTAAGTATGAAGAAGTTCTGCCTTCTATGTAGGGTTACCCCTACAGCGTGTTAAGAAGATTTTCTATCAGAAACTCATAACCATATGGAAAAGAAGGTAAGAGGGCTGTGTGTGCTTTCTTTAGTAGTCCCTTCACTGTGTGTAAGTACACGTGGATACTCTACTCTGAGGAAAACTTAAATGCTTAATGTTAAAGAAGATACTTGGGTGAGGAAGAGCCCAACCAGTTGTCATCCTCCAGCATTTCTTATGGCTTATTTCAGGACTTTGCCATCAAACTTCAGTATGAACTCTCACTTTCCATTAAGCACGTAGTTCAAACAGACATTTGAGATCTGTTAGTTATCTATCACTCTGCTGATTAGAAAAACAGAAATGAAACCGAGGTAGCATCAGAACTTACTAGCAGTAAGTTTTTAAAGTGAGCGAGCTTTCTTTTTCATTCTGCAAGTATTTAGAAGTGATTGAAAGGATGGTCTGTAGCTGTTCCTCAGAATTACTTAAGTAGCTCAGGAGACACCTACGGTGGATTGGACAGGAAATTCTGAAATGCTCTAGCAGAGAAAAATTGGCAGCAAAAACCTGCCTGTGTAGACCTTCAAGTGCTAGTCACTAAAACAAATACATTGGAAATAATGTATTAGGAAGGAGAAAGCATGAAAAAATTTCTTCTGTGTTTATGCTGAAGTGAGAAAACAAAAAGCGTATCTATAGGGCCTGTCAGCCTTTTCCTGTTCATCTGTCACATTTTCATTGTTTCTCCTGCACACTTTGTATACTGTAATCTGCTTGCATGTTATCACTGCTACTGTATACATACCTTTCCTGCAGTGGTGCAAGTGTAACGCTTTGCAAAGCGCAGGCTGTCTTAAAACTTGTCTTTTGAACCAACATGTCATCAGAAACAGATGGGATTAGTCATATCCCCTTCAATAGTTTCTAATGAACTTGTCCCAGAAGTTTTCTCATGCTATCTGAAACAAGGCCTGGCTGGCTGTACTACATTAATTGGAAAATTCTTTGGTGTCTTTCTGTTCTAATGTTCCAAATACCAGCAGTCCAATGCAAAGGTGTTCTGGTTGAAGATTTCAGAATGTCATCCTTAGCTAGCTGTTGGCTACTGTCTACAAAGGCAGTTGGCTGTACTAAACTAAAACTTTGCACGACTTCAGTGGAAATATGCATATTTTTATTTTTTTTTCTCAGCAGAAGACTGATCCAGATGTGATTCTTTGCAATGCAGTAGAGATGATCCGTGAGCACTTAAATGTTTCTGAAGATAGTAAAAAAGAACACCGTGAGAAAGATGAGTACGTTTATGACATCTACTACATGGAAACATCAGCCCCTGGTTGGATTGAAAATATCCTTTCTGTACAGCCATATAGAGAAGAATATGAACTGGTAAGGATGTGGGAAAACAACCTTCCTTAAATAGAAAGGTCACAAATAAACATGTTTAAAGTCCTATCGTTAGATGTTGCCATGCCAAGAAAAATCCTTTGAGATACTACGCACATACTCAGTGAGTTCTGTGTTAGGCTGCTTGTAACTGCCAGTCCTGGGTTCTTCCAGGTTACTGTTCGTTCAAGCAAATTATGATATGACAATGAAAACCGAAGGGGTAGCGCTCATGTACTCTGAAGAATTTACCTGGTTTCAAATTGCCAAATAAATTCTGGCACACAAATGTAAACTTTAAGTAATTCACATCTCATTTATGACTAGGAGGCAGCAATTAAAATGTAGTTGTAAATATGGTTGGGTAAAAAAAGGAGCAAGGGAGGTACACACATCTTTTTCAGTATTTGAGGACTTGACTTTAATCTTAATATATATTGAGATATTTTCTTGTAATAGAATTGTCCTTCAGTGACTGTGGAGTTAAGAAGTTAAATGTAAACTTCAGTCTTTCACTGTATAGATACTGTGATCTATAGACTTGCATATCAGGAACTTGAAGGTACTTTTTGTGCTTCTTTGATCTATTACATGACTGCGGAAGTGAGTAGGAATTATTTAGACATTAACCATGGAATTTAAATGCTGAACTGGAACATTTAAATGCATGACTTCACTGATTTTTTTTCACCTAAAGCAGATTGCTGTGCTATGGTGAATATACTGACAACTGCTCTGTGCAACTGTTGAATAACTTATGCTTGCAGTACATAAGTATCTCTTGGCTCTTTATGATCTGAATAGTATTGTATGGGGGGATGAAAAACTGCTTTCTGCCAAGTGTCTGTATTTATAGTGAATGTTATATTTTGTGTTGATATGCAGGTAGATAATGATGACATTCCAAGGGAAATATATGAAGATGAAGATGATGAAAATGATGAAAATAACTGGCGTAATGATTATCCTGATGAAGATGAATTCTTACCTGAGGAAGATGGTGATGGAGAAAAAGGTATGCCTATCATAAATATTGTTTGCTTTCACACTGCGCACACTTAAATCCCATACATTTTTACATACCGTCTCTAAAAAAGCAATTAACTGAGCGCTGCTGGGGTAGTGTTCTGCTCTTAAGGATAAACGTGCTTAGAGAAGGATCATCTTTCTTAGAAAGACACGAGATCTTAGTGGTTTTTCCAAAGTCAAAATTAAGAACTCCATGTCAGGCTGCTGCACTTGCAGAAGATTGCTTGTTTGGAGAAGGAATAGATTCCAGATACTTGCAAAACACTGTCTTCGCTTTCTTAACTCCCCATACCAGTGCAGTCCTGGCACAATTCAAACTTCCATCTAATACAGAAGTTGGTTAGATTTTTATACTTGTTAATGTGTTACTCAAGAAGCTTACAATAGACTGGTTAACCTAATTGTTTAACTAAAAAAAAAAAGTATAATCTAAAGTGATGCTCTTTCTTTAGAGTCTGACGAGAGCTTCAGTGATGAGGACCAATGTTACAGGAGAAGAACATGGAACAAATACCGACAGGAGGTTCTACAGGAATTTGGATATGATGAGATCCAGGATTTGGATTCTGACTAACAGCCCCTTTTTTGAAGGTGAAATGTATACTGAAGATGAAATTCTACTGTTGCAGTAGAACTGAATATCCAGACAGCTGCTGATGGCTATGCATAAGAATGCTGAACTAAAAAAAACAACAACCAAACAAAAAACCCCTGGAAAACAACTGTCTGGTAATGACTGTGCTCACTGGAACAGAAGGAAACCAATCTTTACATGGATGAGCTTTAAGCTAAATTTTTGCCTATCTGGCCTTCTGAAACTGTCAATGACTAGCATGGTTCACTCTAATGCTTACTGACTAGGCTTGAGTATTAGATACTAGATTCAGATTCTAGTAAATACTAAAACCTTTTACTATCTATTTATCTGAGCTGTTACTATCTGAGCAGCCAGCTTAGCTGGTAGATATCAAAAAGATGGGTGTGAATATAGCACTTGACAATAAAAATTTTTGTTCCAAGCAAAAGATACTGTAGGCTTTAAAATAGATTTTTCTGTCCATTCTGTGATGCTGAGGTTATGAAGGAACTTTCTTTAAAAAAAAAAAACAAAAACAGAAAACAAAAACCTGCATACCTAAGCATTTGTACCTGTACTGATGGTACCTCCACATTACATATGGAGGCACTTCTTGTCATGACGGATGTGTCAGGTTTCACAAGAAGATCAGTATCTCTGCCGTGATGGCAAATGAAAGTTCTGGAAAGAGGAACTCTGTCCTAGTGCTTTCTACTGTGTTTGTTGCTAAGTTTCACGTTACCTTCTTTACATATGTTTGAGCATATGAAATGCCTTGACCTGTCCATTTTATTGCTGGATCTCCAGTAATTTTACTATTGGAGTAGAACAATATGTGTGCATTTAAGTTGTAAATAAAGAATTTTTGACTAAGTTTTCTTTACTTGTTCAAAGATCATAGGAGTTGGTACAGCTGAAGCCACGTTAGCATTTTAACTTGCATTTACCTTTAAAACAATTTCATCTTACATGTTTGGACACACAAAGTATTTCAGCACTCTCCTACTTGAATCTGTAAGAAACAGCTAACAGGATGTTAGATCTATGTCAGTCATAAGCAGTAGGTTGCAGCACTGACTGTAGGTCAATTAGTTCTGGCTGGTGCTGTCAAGATAGTCGAAGCAAAGTATTTTTTTCCTAGGCTAAGATGGCTGTCAACCTACGCCACAACCCTAGCCTCAGCTTGCCCACTGAACACGTCTCAGCTTAGATACTGAATTCATTCTGATCGCATGCAAGATGAAAAAGCTGCATTGTAATAGCTAAACACTAATTTTCATTAAATACTGAAGAGACCCAACATGGTTTTGTGTGAACAGTGCACAAAGTTCCTCAGCTAGAATTTAACCATCTTAAATCCCAATGCTGCTTCATAAAGGTAGCCCAAGACTCCATTTTATGTTAGTCTTCATCATCTACTAAAATTTGCCATTAGCTGTAGTTTTTTGTTTAAGATAACCTTGGCCAGGGAGTCAGTACAGGAATCCAAATATTCTCACTATTATTCAAGTGACTGATGCAAATGTGGTGCAGCATCTGAAGCATTGCTTCATCCATATTCTTGTGATTTAGTTCAACTTCAATGCACAAAAAAACTGCACATGCGGACAAGCTCAGGTCAACTGAGGTAAACATGCTGAAATAAGATAAAAATTCCAGGTATGTTTTTGAAGTATATCTCGCTCTGCTGGCCAAACAAGCTAGCTTCATTATTACCTTTTGCTGCACCAAAATTCAGTACCAAAGTGTCCTGATGTTAGGCTTACAGCTTTGAAATTACAAATAGTACTAACTAGCATCAGTCCGTATTGCAATACTACTTTTTATTTCTGTTTTTATTCCTATTTTCTCTCCCTACTACTTAGCTTTCATGACATAGTTGCTGACACAGAGCTTTGGTTCTGCTATAGAAGAAAAAAAAAAGAAAGTGGTTTCTTCTGTGAGTTTCTGGATGCTCATTTTCTAGCGAACAACACTGAAATTTAGAAACGGAATTTTCTGACTGCTGAGGTAACACTGCTAATACGTGTTCACTGAAACAGTTCAGAAACAAATGCATGCAAGCTTCAAACAGAGTGTTTTAATTTTGGAAGTTTCACAAATCCTGTCAGAAGTTGACCAAGTACTAACAAACTAACAGGAAAGAATCATCAAATGTTAATCAAATCTTCAGCACCAAGGTGCTTTGTTGATTAAATCCTTGCCACAGTCCAATACCATATTTCCACATAGCGTACAGAATAAAATACTTATCTGTCAGGAAGAGAGGTTGGTTCAGTCTTTAAATAATGTAGCACAACTTTATTAATTTTTCTGCTAATAATGACAATTTAGGTAGTTCATTGTGACCAGTTGTCTTCTGGGATAAGAACCAAGATAGCACAGCAAATCATCTCATGCAAACATTCATCAGGTTTAAGCTGGAAATGAGATTTGGTCTTTTCAGTCAAAGTAGTTTTCAGTCTAACTTAAAAATGCATTACTTCACCACCTGGTTCTGCAGAAACCTAACTTGATCCATTAGCTCTTACCATTTTAATACCAATTCTGAAGAAGGAACAGTATTGACGCATAGCTTGTGTGCCTGAAATGAGTAGGTAATCGTTATCCAGTGAAAATATGCCACAGTTTAGAAGGGTGACGCAAGGGCACGATTTATGTGAGAATCCAATTGCAAGTACATTTTCAGCATTTCTGAAAGACCACTGGAAACAATTTTCCCATTTTTTTCCAGTTCCATCTCTTCCCTTTTGTTGTCATAATTGCTTTATCCTCCCTTCTGTTTCTCGTAATGGCTTTGAATTTTTAGCTGGATTTGATTTCTAACTTCTTCTCTTTATTTGTATCCATCTCTGTTAAAACACAGTAACAGAGCAGCTGCATGTTTCGTGTGATGGCACCTGCATAGGAAATTGAAGATAAATCAGAATAGCCACCTATCTCAAGTCTAATTATACAACATGCATCTGAGTAATGAAAGTTAGTTGTCAAGAACACTGCCTCACTTCTCTTAAGGGAAACAAACGATAAAAGTTAATACAAAAAGTGTCTTCCACTCAATTTTTTTTTTTTTTTTTTTTAAAACCATAATGTTTTAAAACTGTTCTGTTTATATCCTAGGGTGTTTCTCTTCTGAGGCATCCCCCCAGGTAACTGAAGTAAAATCTTTTTTCTCTATAATTAATATAAAATTGGTAGAATAAAAAAAAACACAACAAACAAAACAAGACCTTCAAATAACACACAGGAAAGTGACAAGATTACTGAGTATTTACATATTCATTGGCTGTTGCATTCTACGATTATGCTATAAACCTTCCTTTCCACATCCCTCATCATGGTTTTCTCACATATTAACAATGACAACAGTGTACTGCTGGAGAGAAACATATAATTTAACTGCAGCAATCCAAAAGAAGGCAAAATTCTATCTGTGACTGACATAAAATCTATCTTCAAACAACTGATTCAGTAAAGCAAAACAGTTACCTTCCATTACCAAGGATGCCCAGCCCTTTTACAGAGATCAACCTTGCTTAAGAAAAAGGCTTTTTGTGTGCTGATTAAAGAGAAAAGTATAAAAATGGAGAACAGTATCTGTAGAAAGTGGATGGTCTTGTAAATATACAGTAAATATATATAAAATCCGTATACCCTTTTACTGGGTCTGGCTGGGATGCAGTTAACATTCTCCATAGCAACCCATATGGTGCTGTGTTTTGGATTTGTGGCTCGAACAGGGTGGTTAACACACCAGTGTTTTGGCTTTTGCTGAACAGTGTTTGCACAGTATCAAGGCTTTTTTTTTTTTGCCTCCCACTCTGCTGTCCCCGCAACCAACAGGATGGAGCTGGGCAGGAAGTTCAGAAGGGAGATGGCCAGAACAGCTGACCCAAACTAAGCTAAAGGATATTTCGTGCCATATAGTGTCATGCTCAGCAATAAAAATTGGGGTACAGGAAGAAGCGCGTGCACGTGGGAGGGTTTCTTCAAGGTGGCTGCTGCCTGGAAACTGGCTGCGCAATGGTCTGCTTGTGGGAGGTGGTAAGTGACTGCCTTTGCACTTGTTGGGTTTTTTTCCTCTCTTTCCTTCACTTACTAAACTGTCTTCATCTTGACCAACAAGTTTTCTCACCTTTGTTCTTCCTATTTTCTCCCTCATTCTGCTGCAGGGTGCTGGTGAGCGAGCGGCTCTGTTTGGCTGGGGTCAACTGACCACAACTCTTCGTCAAACAACTGTGATTCACTTATTTAATTGTCCTCTTTCCTAACAACATCTCCATCTACAAAGAAACTTACCTAAAATCTTGTTGATAAACTGAGGTCTCCTTGATGCAGGTAAATAGACTCCCAAGAAAAAGACTGGAATTCCAGATAAAGCAATGGCAATTCCAATCAATGAATTGATAGTGTCGCTATAGAGTGGCACTACCACCAGAAATACTGTGCATATACAGAATATTATTGGGAAAGCCACACTCAGCTGCAGACAGATAAGACAGAACAGAATGTTATTGAATTACTCATTGTCTACAGTTACAAGTAATTGGTGAGAACTACAGACTGTTCCCTCTCAATCCCATTTTGTAAAATTATCTGCTCTTCCTATTATACATCTGGCTATTTGGAATCATAAGCAAATTGCAGAATTATTCTTGATCAGAATTACTGCTAAAAATTGCAGAAGTAATGAAGTATGGTAACTTTGCTGTGTTGAAACAAAGTGTATACCAGTATGAAGTGTTTTTAGAGAAATCCAATAAATCCCAGGAAACTAGAATGACTTTTTCATGTAGCGTATCAACTTCAAGTATGAGAAGGTGGTAAGATGATCAGATATTGAACTGAAACACCATCAGAGCTAAATGTGGTCCACATTGACAGAACTCATTAAGTATTCCTAATTTGGTATTTCTAATCCAACAAAAAAGGCTACTATGTTAGCCTACTGAGACACTCTCCAGTTGACAGAAGGGATACTGATTGAACTAACGTACAATAAGAGCATGCTATTACAATAATCACTTATTCTTATCTAGCAGACAAGCTAGCTTTCATGGTACAACATAAAATGAAAACCCAAGTTTTGCATCCCGATCAACTTGTAACCTTTAGTGGTAACATGAAAGGTACAGGTTTTAGATAGTGCTTTTACAATATGTGGAAGCGAGGGACTTTAAACAATTCTGTAATAAGAAATATTACCTTAAGAGGCCTGGGTCGATCTGGTTCCTTCCAACGTAGATATAATTGCCCAGCAATAGACAGACCAACAAAAAACCAATAACTGAAACTGAAGTAATTAATAAGCTTGAAGACATCTTCCACAGCCAAGTAAATAAGGGTCATAGCACACTGTCAGAAAAGAACAGGAGTGAGATGAACAACAGAAATTTGAAACTTATTGTTTATGCTGCTTTTTGCAAGGAAGTAACACCTTTTTACTCCCTGGTGTTTGGCAGGATTTTATGCCTCTCAAAATTCACTCTCTCATAAATCACCTCAATGACAGTAAATCTGAAGTTCTCTCTTGTGCTTTTTTAAAGCCTTTCTTCAAATAATTCATATAGTCACATCTGACAGTTGAAAAGAAAAGCAATAATAACTTACATTGAAAAGCAGTGCTGGCACAGGTGTGAACCTCCGTATGTGGATCATAGACAAGAGATCAGGAAGGTGACCTTCTCGAGATCCTACAAAAAATAGCCTGAAAAACACAAATCAGAAAACAGATGTTGAGGCCACAGGTGAGAGAGAACGTATTACAGGAAATCAAAGAACAACAGCAGTCAAAATAAGGATTTACACCACTGAATTTCCATCCTTTAAAGTGGAACATGGATTCAATCCTGCTGGCAAAGATGTATTATACAACCACCGTTAAAAGACACATAAGCTTTTAGAAACACGGTGTTAACACCCATTTTTATAAAACAATCCTACAGGTAAAACAGAAAACATCTTATAGTAACTGAAGTAAATTTCTATTATTTTGAAAAATTCCAAAAGCTAGCAGTGAAAACGTTCCAGCTTATAGCAGAATAGTTTTCAATGCCAAGTAGAAGAGATCGCCAAGTCTCTAAAAAGAGCTCAACCACATGCTCAAAAACCAAACACAGATAATTTTATTAACAACTGCGAGTTATTCTGTATTGACTACTTCACCAGATCAGATTCATATTTGTTCTCAGTACAGAGGCACTGCACATACATTCAATGGACAGGAAGGATGTCAAAATGCCTGAATAAATCTATTTAAAACTTTCACTAGTCACATCCATAATCAGTGCTCAGAGAAAAGCTTCTATACTGTATCTTAAGCTTTTTGACTGCAGCTTCATAGCAGTAGCAACTTTTAGAAGTTTTTACTTTGAGAAAAACTTAAAAGATACTAAGATTTTAGAAAGTCAGGAAGTTTTAAGTAAATACATTTGAACTTGCTAGTATTATTATATCGAGTAAAATGGAAGATAACTCAACCCAAATAATCAGAAGGCCTGAGGACTTACCACACAGACAACATTCCCTTGATCCTTAATTGTACTCTGCATGCAGCTAGGTAGACTTTGGGGAAGTAAGGCAGTGTTAAGGGTATATGTGCACACACACAGAGGTTTATTTAGGTCTGTTATTTTATTGTGGCTATTAATTACAGGTTCGATTACAAAAGTATTTTTACCCCTCATAATAGATGAGCATAACAGTAACATGTAAAAACTTATGAACATTTGTCAAACAGAAAGAGATATGCACTACCTCGATGATGCTAGAATTGAAGCATTAAGTCCACCAAAACAAGAAAAGGCTACAGCAATGGGAATTGTCCAGCTGAAGATACCAAATACCTGGTCAGCAAATGTCTAATGAAAGGGAAAAGAAAAAGGAAACATTAAAAAAAAATCTGCAACAAAGCATATGTAAAACAATGAGAACAAAGCTTTTGTAGTAAGTTTGTATGGAAAAACAGTAATATAGTAAGGACAATCCATAATGCAGCACAGAGAAGCACATAGCTTTTTTATTTATTTATGGATTCCAAATAAGCACAAACTTCCTTAGCCAAGCAACCAAACTTACATTTTCTGCTCATAAAAATAACGCTCACAAAGGAAACCAAAATTTTTTTCGAATTTTCTCACCAATCCTAATATATTATCCAACTGAACTACAGAACTCAAGTGTAACACAGCAACTACAGAGAATAAAGGACAAAATATGCCATATACTACGCATACATACTAGTTCAGCTTTCTGCAGATCTGTCTTTTCTATTACAAAAATTTTCTTCAGTTTTTAATGTTTTGAAACCCTTGACCTCCCCTTTAAACTGTTGGTCTTCATTATAACGTTTATGAGCTACGAAGTTCAGTCAAAGTGGACCAACATTCAGAACTGGCCTTTGTAGCATATAAAGCTGTCTGGATTTGACAGTGGTCAAATTTTTCATTTAATTACTCCAGGAACAAGATAACCAAAAGCAATTAATTGTGATCTGTTTTCTGAATGGTTTTGTAGGTCAAAAAAGCCTAAATGACTTAATATAGATATTTATATTTCTTGTGAAACGAGTGATTGATTTTCATGAGACAAACCCCTGGATATAATGTCAATCTTTAAACCATAAAATGCAGAAAAAAACTACTGACATAAACAAAAGCTTGGCCGGTTAAAGTTTCCTGTTCTTTGTCTGGGTTGACAAAGTGCTTTGTTCAGCACGTCATCCAAGTTAAGGTTCAGAATCCAACTCTGCTTAGCTGTAAACCATCATCTACACTAAAAAGCAAAATCTATTCCATCCTTTTGTGCAATTTAGTTGAGCCTTGCAAAGGCAGATAGGATTTCCTGCTGCTAAAGAACAATACAGAAGTGTACAATCAGTTCAATGGGAACCTTGCCAAAAGGTTCAAAGTCAATGCATCAACTGTGTTAGTCACCCTAATTCCTGCTAAAGCACCTCTCTTCCTGAGCTCTTTTAGTTTATACGTGTTAGTATAGCTTCCCTCAAAATGGAGCTTCAACACAGGGATGGAAAAACACACACACACAGATTCCCACAGAAATTATAAAAATTAACACAAGAAAAATATAAAAGAACTAATCCACGCATGAATTCTATTTCATGCTGAAACCAGAACATCAATTTAGCAAAAGACCATGCCATAAGAAATGTGTTCTGTATACCACAGATTACCCATTTTCAGTCAACTGAAACTGAACAAGCAACTAATAATTTAAATTATCTTATATAAAAGATTTTGGCTGCTCAGAACCCACAGTGCTTCTCTCAGATTCTTATTTGATCTAAATAGAGCTCTGAGAAACGTGGTCTCCCAAAGCAGAATGCAATTCATAATGATCCAGTGAATGAATCAAGACAACTTCCCCAGAACAAGTAAGAATGAGGACAAGATGAAAATTCTAATATGCAATCGTTGTAATATTTTAAAGGATGATTTAAACCTAGACTGCTGATTTCCGAAGCCAAACAGCAAGTGAAATTACTAGACACCAAACTTAAAACTGCTAGAGGATTTATATATTTTTTTAATATATATATATATATATATATACACACACACAAAGCTAAGATACAGAACTCACTCAATAAGATGTTAGAGAATTAAGATGTTTAGTAAGGTTGCCTGAAGCATAAGCATTTAGGTAAGTAATATTAACAGCTAAAGTTAAAGAAGAGAGAAAACGTATGAATGTAATCTTATGCTGTAGGATGCAAATTAGCTAATATATCATGTGGAGAAACATCTCCCCCCAAAAGGCAGGCTGACATTTGTTCTTTACAAGCATTTCCCATTTCCTTTTGAAACATCTAGTAATGGGCCAGAGGTGAGACTACCTCAGAGGCCATTTCCATCCTACCATTTCTAAGATATGCTAATGTGGTTTCACACATCCTGGAAAACAGCAATCCCTCATATGAGCAGTAAAAGCCACAAAGAGTTAAGGCAAAGCTATGGTATCACTGCCACAAATTATACACAGATCAAGACATTATAGATTCAATTCTGGATGCAAGCTATATGATCTATAACAACTGCTGATCTAGCTCAAAGTCTAAATAATTAATATCCCTAGATCTGTATGAGTCAGCCCCTTCAAAAAAGAGAACAACCTAGTGACAGCCTTTACCAAACACTGTCCTTTCCAATATACTTTCTAATGATGTAGTTGGGATTCCTGAGAGAGCAAAGGGTGGAGCATTAACTTCAAGAGCTTAACTTTTCCCCTAAGAGAGGTAAAGCAAAGGAGTATTTTAATTGAGAATGATCTAGAAAGTTCAGCTTGGTTTGCCAAGTAGATCTGCCTGCAAACTGATCTTTCAGCAAAACAAAGTTGAAAGGTACCTGGAGTTTGGAACTTTCTAGTGATATTAACTAGCTTAACATGACAAGTATAGACCCACCTGCCTTTATGCAGCTGTTTTCTGACTGGGTTTCACCCTCATTTCTAACATAAAAATCATCCAAGTTTGTGTATCACTACTCAGACAATAAACACACTGTTATACTTCACATTTATAAATCCTTCAACGCTCCCATTTTAACAGATGCCAAGAAACATCTTCTCCAAAGCTGAGCTAGATCCCTACAGTGTTTCTTGCAGAAAGCATCACTGAAGAGTAAGTAAAAGTGGACACAATAAGCATTCAACTATGGGCACATGTCAGAGAGTCATTTTGCATCAGAAAGAAGGGCAGAGAAAAGTACAAAAAGCAATCAAGTTACCAAGCACATACATTACCGTGCACTGTACCAAAAGGAAAAAAAAAAAAGGGGGGGAGAGGCAGAAATGTTAGTGGCTGCTTTCTGCTAAAACCGCAATTGTACAATCATGGATCCTCCACAAATAAGCTAGACCTGGGCTCTGAACCGAGCACCTGACCAAATCCACTTTAACTACCACTACTTCTGGGAGTAGTGAAGTGCATTTATAAAAACAAATGAGCTGGTAACAGGGGAAAGAATGGAGCATTCGCAAGGGTATGCGGAGGATGACAGAGGAGCCTACCTGGAGGCAGCTATAGCAGAAGCATTTAGTCCACCATAACAGGAGAAAGCCACCACTATGGGGATGGACTTCTTCTCAGGTTTCTTCTGAGAAAGTCTAAAGAGCAAGAAGGATTAAGAGATTAAATTGTCATCTCTGCTATAGTCTGACAAGTCCTGTAGTCCAGACTTGAACTATAACTGCTTCTAACAGCTAGGAAACAGTAAGAGAATTCAGTGGCTGATACAGCACTTGCAATTACAGATAAAGTCCTTTTATGCCCTCCCATCCATTGGACATGTAAGATATACATATATACACGCACACTGTAGAAAGACATGCACCTGGAATTGTTCCCCTTAGTTCTGATTTTTTTTTCTAAACCATCAATAGGGAATAATAATGAAGGAAGAAGCTTCCAGCCATGCACTTCTCAGCTGAACAGCCCTCATTTCGTCATGGCTAAAGCCTTACATTACTCCCAGAAGAATGGTCAAAAACTGAATTACAGCTTTGTTTCAAGACATGAATGATTTAACTACATTTTATTTTTATCTTGGGTTAGTTTGATCTCATGATCATCAGCTGGTAACTTGTAAGTGGTTTGCAAGAACACTTTTTTTGTCCTTTTAAAGGTCCAAACAACAGTTCTATACAAACAGGTTGAACTAAAAGCAGCGGGAATTGCCCCACATAAAGAGCTGCCACGACAAAATACACAGGCTACTGCCTCACACCCAGTAATTCAGGCACACAGGCGATTAGAAAGACCCACATTTACATTACGAATCACAAGATGAGAGCCGTTTCCTCACACTTTGCCACATACAGGAAGTGCACCTAAAGGCACACAAAAAATGTCACACTACGCTGAGAGAATATGGAGCTGTGGGCACATGCTAGGCTGGCAAAGCACTGAACAGTATGATCAGATGGATAAATGCAAAGAGAAGGTAGTCTAACATGAGTAAGAAGCTTATACAAAACTATACCCAAAGATTATGAGGTGTTTCTACCAGGGAGGCTTAAAAAGGCATCTACAGAGCCTCTTTATGTAGCTCAGTTCCAGATCCTATCACACATACGAGCTTTTCCAGCCTCAGCTCTATAACATTCTTACCCTGAAAGTCATACAGAGCAGTAAGGAGACTAATATACATACACAATCTCAATAGTATCCTGGAAGCGCAATTAATTCTGCTTTGACTTTTTTCTTGAGGCAGAGTATAAATATATTCCCACATTAAAAGAAGATTTGGCAGTCAGAACTACAGCCTGTTTTCTCAATTTTTAGCTTCTCAGGCCTTTAAAGACCTACTTCCTAAAGGAAACAAAGAAATTCTGATTTATGGCAATCAGGAAGCCGCACATGCAAAAAAGCCACTGAGTAGGTTAAGTTTTCTTCCACTGCCATAGATTACATTTGTCAAGATACTGTATAACATCTGTTCAATTTGACCAAATTAGATTTAATGTCACATATATTAAAGAAAGGAGAGTGCACATCAACTAAAAAGAGAGTCAGAAAATTGTAAAGGTGCAAAAGAAAGCAATTTAAATGTTCAGGTTTCCTCTAATTCTTGTTTCAACCACCATTCTGATGATTGCTTCTACGCAGATAAAATTCTCTCCTAGTATTATTGCCAACACCTTTTCTTGGAGAAAAAGGTATGAGCGCAGTGCGAGGTCCAGCATGAAATTCTCTCTTCCTCTTTAGGTCACTTAATACAGTCTTATGGTAAGAGAAATCAGCATTATTCTACTGCATTAGTATATTGCATATGTATGGCACGTAACGTGTCTCCTCTGCATGGCCTCCATTAAGATTACAGATGCCAGCTCCAACAGCACAACAGTTTTGTTTATGTCTTCACGGAGGTGCTGAAGATACTTGATCGAAATCATCTCAGGTGTTTATCGTGTTCTTAGCATTTTTAATAGCTAGCTGTAGAATAAGGGTTCAACGTTTTCCACAGTCTCTTACTGTTCTCATACTGAAAATATTACATAGCTTGGCCTCCAAAGCCAGAGAACTTCTACATAACTGTCAACAGGAGTGCTGCATTGTAGCGAACTATGGCTGACTCCAAGAAAGCAGCAAATGACTTACTAAGCAGCTCTTTTCTAAGAGCAACTGTCGGTCCCTAATGAAGAGTTCTTCCATTAGGAGGTACAGAATATGCGTTTCATCCAAAGGAGCCTTACTGGGAGGTGTCAGCACAAGCTAAAAAAGGGGACATGACACTGGCAGCCAAACACAAACACATGTTCCTCTTCAGAAAAGAAGCCAGTGACTGGCCAAATGAAGGAAAAGAAGTAATACTCAAAAGTCTAAGAGTCACATAAGAATTTCCGGCTGAATTCAGTTAGAAAAAAGACACTCATCATTTGTTTAACTATACACCAAAGAAGAAAAAAACTGCGAGAACACACAGCCTCCCACATTCCTGGTTCATTGAGGGAGAGGTCATGTCTAAGCAAAGTAAGTCTGCTCTAAAATATGAGCATGCCAGGGTAAATTGGATTGATTGATGCTGGACTTGCAAGATAGTATTCAAAGATGCAACTGAAGTCATCTTTAACCCCAATCTACCAACAAAGCTGTAAAGCTCCAAGAAAGATGACAGCCGGCTATGCAGGACAACCAACTGTTTGCTTCAACCAGGAATCGTTTTTAGCTTTTGTAAGTAAAAGAAGCAAGCTGCCAAATATCACCTATTGTACGAACTCAATCAAAAAACCACAGACATGACCAAACACAGGAGCAGGTAACAAGCTACGCACTGGCAGCCAGGATGTTCTTTTCTGTTAGAAGATGGACCAGCCCAAAAAGCACTTGTGGAGCCAGCTGCCCTCTTCACAAACAGAAAATACAGTGGCACTTTCAGATGCAAAAAAATAGTTGTTCAGTGACAGGGGAAGGTGAGATAAAATTTCTGCTTTTCTTTATTTTAAGTGTGTTTGTGCTCCAGAGTAACTGCTTCATATGCATAAAACTTAACAGTAAAGGGTTGTGATGATTTGCATAAGGAGGTAAAACAGAAGTCAACTGTGAAACTCGAACCGCAATCTTTGAAGAAGGAACTGATTTTTACATGATCAGCAACCACCTGAAGAGCATTTGCAGACCTTCTAAGCTAGCTGTTGCTGTATTACTGAAATTACTTCAACAAAAAAATAGCTTAAAAACCTGATTTTCTTAGCCCCAACACTGGGACTATACCACAATGAAGCTAATACTGAAGTAAAGGAAGGACATTTTATCATTTTGTTCCATATCATCTCTTGCGAAGATTTCTTTCACCTCCCAGCCATCAAGAAAAACATATGTAAGGTAATGTGCAAGGATACACTATTACTAGTACTTTTTTTACTTATAATTTTTACTCTCATCATTTAGAAACTGGAAATAGCTTCCCCCGCTTTCCAACTCAAAGCCTCTTGACTGAAATGAAAGCTACTCCATTCCTCCCCAAAAAAGCAACATGGAAAGATTAAACTGCTGCTTTACTACACAAAAGGCTCTAAAATGCAGCAATATTACTACCATGTTTCTTTAAAAAAATCATTATTGTAATTTTCATCCTACAACTCCATAGAGGGCAATAAGGAAACTAGAGCAGTCTGTATCATATATCACATGTAGAATATGTGAGCAGATCAAAATCGCTCATTTTCATCAGATTAGGTTTTGGATTTACTTAATTCTCATATCCTTTCTTCATTCATCCACTGACCACAACGTCCTAAGTCTTCTTAGAGATTCCATTGAGAATAAAATTCTCTTCCACCACCCAGAGAAATTTCACCATGAGTGTTATATTTCTGTATTATAGGAGGGTTTTCAAATACAGACCACTACAGTTAGTAGCTTTCCCCCCAACCCTATTCACTAGAAAACTATGGGTGCATTGTGAGTGTTTTAATTTGGACTGCAAGTGCACTTTTGAAGCAACTCTCACAATTATTGCCACTTACTGCTTTTTGGTTCCCATTGGTTAGCACTGGAGCTAAAGAGAGCTTCACTTTTAGAACAGGCTAAATTGGAAGACGAACTTCAAGAGCATACCTATTGCGCTCCCCTGCTGCAATCCAACCACACATAAGCATTCAGTCCACAGGACCTCATTAGAGGTAGTCCGAAGTAAAATACCACTGAAGTATGTATAGTGTGCATATCAGGTCCACAGTGTCAACTGTTCCACCCTACAGACTCCCTTCCAGAGGTCCACACTAATGGCTAATGTATCAAGATTAAAGTTCATTTAATAAAACTGGGCAATTAAATTCATATTAGCAATGAAAAGGAATCTTTAATGAGTCATGTGTTAAGTATTAAACCTCAGCTCCGCTTTCACCTTATCATTCTAAAAGGGATATAAGTAGTGGCAATCAGAAGACCACTGTTTGCCAGCTGATGAGACATCTCAGCAAAAACACCTTTACACAGAACATTAGTTAAGCTTTTAAGTGGAAGTATTTGGCAATCCTGAGATCTAGTGAAAAAAAACACAGCTCTAGACTTCCAAAGTCATTAATTCGGTTAAGTTACATTAAAACTAGCACAAGAAGTAAAACTCCTAGTAACTTTGGAAATCGCAAACACATTTTTTTCATTCGCTTGACTAAGGACTTTATATCATTCTTAAGTCTTCCTTTTTTCTCCTCCATGTCCAATACATCCTATACTAGAGAGGAAGACCTGATCTGTCCATTTCCGAGTATTACAATTTCATGTAAAATTACGCAGCCACAGCATGTGTGTATACATAAATGTATACACACACACACCAAAATAAATATAGATACTCACTTCTGGTCAAGAACAATGCCAAAGAAAATGAAATGAAGTGTATATAAAGTCATAAAAATATAGGCCTGTGTTTCACATGTGTAGTAAGGTTGAGGCATCCACCACCTGTCCTTTATCTGGCTACCCATTGCTGCTGAAGTGCTACCACTTGCTGTATACAGCAACATAAATTGGACAGGCTCACACTGAATCATCCCCCATCATTCCCGCCATCTCCCAGGGTGGATCAGTTTTCCTGATTCCATGCACCAAATGGCTGTATAAACCTCTGTGATGACAGAGGCCAGGAGCAGTAGAGTAGGCACAGAATACTCTTAGGGGATAGGCTGGATGGGAGAATTTCATTGCTGTCAAAGGAGTGTATTTTCCAAGTCTTTGTTAGAAAAAAACAATAGCGTATTACTTTACACAGTCCGCCGTCTGTCCTGACTTCTGTATTGGCTTTTATTTTTGTCTGGAATAATTAATTCTAGACAAGAATTGAAAATCCATTATGAGTCATGGGAAGGTACTTTATACGGTGAAACTCTGGAACAGGTTGTCAAGGGAGGTGGTAGATGCCCCATCCCCGGAAACATTCCGGGTGAGGTTGGATGGAGCTCTGAGCAACCTGGTCTAGTTGAAGATGTCCCTGCTCATCACCGAGGGGTTGGACTAGATGACCTTTAAAAGGTCGCTTCCAACCCAAACTATTCTATGATTCTATATGGGATACCAACGGTTACAAGAGAAATATTCCTGGAGATTTTATTACCCTTTATCATATGCTGAATCAAAATAAAATATTTTCTGTCCTTGTCTTGCTTTGTTTCATTCTGAAATATTTTACCAAGTTTTTCACAATATATTTTATGACAATTTTGTATTTCCATATTCCAGCTAAAAAGAGGCGAAGAATTAAAGTTTATTTACTTTCAATACATTTTGAAATAAACATCGTCATAATTACATTTGAAATAACAAGTTGCAGCCCACATTCACCATAAACTATTTTGAAAGCTTACATTAAATATAAATATTTCTCAAGCTCAAAAGAAAGTCAAGGAAGTACTTTTGTAGAACCATCTGCCTAAACACCTGAAACATGTTTGCTGATTTGCTAAGCCAGTTTCTAATCACAGTAATCCTCTGTGGGAACAGAGTGAATACTTCCTTAATTTTGATGTATTTAAAACTCTCTGTCCCTTGTCTAACTACTTAAATTTTAAAAGCCAATTGGGAATGTAAGAGGGAGGAAAGCTATTTCTTTTCACCCATTTTAAGTAACGAAGAAAAAGATTAAGTTTTCCAAGTCTCAAGTCTAAAGGATACAGTAACCAGAACTATCCAATTAATTCACTATCTACAGGGGAAAAAAAAAACCCCTTCACTTTTGTTTAATGATTAGCTTTAAGCACACAACATGTTTTGACCAGCTTTTATTTAAGAAGCTTATATATTTTAATTTGATTTAAGCTTCCATCTATATGCAGAAATAATGAATTTCAAAATATTAAAAGTTGTTGGAATTAATACAATATTGGTAAGACAGTGATTTACGTTATTAAAAAGGAGATACAACGTTAAACTTTGTCATAGCTGACCTGCAACACATCCATTTACAGATATGCACTGCACCAATTATTAGCTCAACAGAATGTAGCTCAGTGCAACACTGTTCTACGTACCACTCCAGCTTTGTAAATACTACAGCATAAATGAACAGAGAAGACAATTACGTACTAATGAATCTAATTTACAATCAGCTCAAAGTGTAAAAGTCTAATTAGCACCTTTGCAAACTACATTAACAAGATGCATCTGTTCTTTTTTAATAAGTCTGATAATATATTACTATTATATGTTATTTCATTAACTACTTTTCTATTTAAGATTAAATTATTCATTATGAGTTTTTCTGTCCTCCTGTATTCACTAAAGTACTATTCCTGTTTTGTTCCTCAAAATGAAATGCATTCCTAAAAGGTGAAAAGTGAGTAATAAAGCAAAATACCACACGGTCAACTTACCACTGCCACAGCATCACTAGAAAGAACAGCTTCGACATCCAGCACTGTATAGTAAGCTATATTGGTCATAATATAGATAACAGTCACAATTGGCATAGACACTGCAATAGCCAGTGGCAAGTTCCTGTAAGACAAAAATCCCAAAACCCGCAACTCAGGAAAAAAAGATCCATTAATAACACAAACTTATTTATTTGCATTCTTTACCTTAGAGATAAAAGACAGAATAAAGATTTCAAAACTGATATCTCTGGGAGAGTTTGGTTTCTTTTAAAACTAGAAATTCTAACATAGAATACGGAGGAAAGAAATTGAATTTTTTGCTATAACTTAAAACCTAAATTATGTGTAAAAAGGGATTCTATGCAACTGCTCTTCAGGTACCCTAACTTCAGTGTTTCCAGATCAGTCATAACAGCCTTCAAATATACACGCTTTAAATTATTACCTGCTGGCCATGTTAATGACCATACCATAACTAGAACCCAAAGGGGCAGAGCTCTGAGTCGCTGAACTCATTCTCCCTGGGGAACACTGCTGTTCTTCTAGCACCTACTTCTAGAACTGATGCAGGGAGATACACTAAATCAAACCAAACCCCTGATTCTCATCTGCACTCACCACTGCAGAGAAGAAACTAACTGGGCTGCACAACTGCAGAAAGCAGAGATGCAGAGGGCAAATCCAAAATTGCTACACAGCTGTGAATCTTGGGATGTGGTGTACCTTACTGGTAAACACATGTCTAGAAAGCAATACAAAGAAAGTGTAGAGTAACATGAAAACACTGCAAACCTCTAGACGTAAACAAAACTTAATTTAAAGCTGAGATAATCTCACAGACCTGAGTCTGCAGCTCCACAGCGAGAAATTCTGCAGAGCACATGCAGAAGCAAACTTTTAATTTTAGGCTCTGGCTTTTCTCAGCCTTTTTATTTCCCCAAAGCTTGTAGGGATATTCAAATGTCTCAAAAGGGAAAGCAGAACTGAGAGTGCTAACTCTCAGATTTGCCCAGTTTGAAATCAAACATGACACGATGACATGGATGAGTATTTGCCATGAACATGTTTTCCAGTAACAACAACAAAACAACCCCAACAACACAGAAAAATGAAACACACTTTGGAAGTTTCCTCAAAAATTTCCTGAAGCCCAGAACTCCAGCTGGGTCTCTCTGATGCTGTGGAAGAAGAAACAAACACACACCACGCTCCCTCCATATAAATCAGTAAATTAGTAACTGGGAGTTCTGACTCTGCTTCCAGGTTGCACACTCACCGTAAGACATCTGTGAACCTCAGTGCAGACAAGAAACAGAATTAGAAACCACTTATAAATTAATTCAGAAATCTTACATAATGTAAGAAAAACCTGAAATGGCATTTTAAGGACTGCAGCACCAAAGATTAAAGCCAAAGGACTATTTATAATTTAACTTGTGGATTGCAACTTTTCACTGGACAAGCATGAGGGCACTATGAATCAAATGAATGTAAAAAAATCTGTAATTCTTGAAGTAATTTTATAGAAGTCTGGAACGTCTCATTATTACTAATAACTGTCCATGAAGAAAGCTGAAATCTGAAGTTCACTTTATCAACTACAATTGTTACCAAGAATGAAGCTGGTATTAGGCACTGATGCCTATGAATAGCAAATGAACCTAAGTAAGTTTTCATCAGCTAAATATCCTGTGAGAAAAATTATTTTCCAAAACAATACATCTAATACAAAAGTTATCCAACTGATAACACAGCAGAATACATTAACTCTAAAAAGATGAAAATGCATTGCAACAGCACTCAAAAGGGGAGGTCTTTCAGTGGAAAAAAACAATTTGAAGGACCAAATGACTGATGCAAACACAAAATGTACATCTCTTCTGAATATGTATAACAAATCTTTGCAAGACAATTTAAGGAAACACTATTAACCTGAAATTCAGCCTGACTAAAAATAGCTTATTTTTAGAGTTAAAATACTTATCTGCTATTTTATCTTTTTAATAGGTAACTTTCCTGGTTAAATAAATGCACGGCATATTACTCAGGGATAACAGAACAAACTGCAAAAGTCAAAATCAGTCGGGAGAATGGAAAAAACTCTCTTCCACTCTCCTTCACTTGCAGAAATCTAAGCTGTTGCTTGTAATAGGATGTAAAAATGATCAAATGGGATTCTATTTTAACACAAAAGGCGTCTGCTTACAGACTGACGACTGAACAAGATTAGTCAGTCACACTTTTAGAGCATAAATTCATAGAAAAGATAACATTCTTAAATACGAAATCAGAATTATTGCACAAACACAGCACAGACCACTCATGTAACTGTTTAACTACGATATTAAAACCTGTTGTAATTAATAGTAGCAACATCTTGTACTGAAAGCTTATCAAGCACTAAATCTGCAATCGCCTGACTTATTTATTCCTATCTTTTTTTTTGTTGTTTTTTTAATGTAATTGAAAACTAGTAAACCTTTGCTCGTGGTTGTTCACAGCCTTACCATGTAAGTATAGAGCAGTCCTTTTCTGTATAGGCTCAGAACTCATTAGTGAAAGACAGCCACAAAAGGAGCAATTTGGTAACTATCCAGGTTTAGAAAGCTCAAACTGTTTACCTTTCTGGGTTTTTGATCTCTTCTGTTACAAAATTGAGCGTATCCCAACCAGAGTAAGAGAACAAGGCAGAATAGAGCGCGAGGGAAATGTCTCCAATATCAAAAGACGATCCCTCAAAAGAGTTCTCAAAGTGTGATGAATGTCCTGTATGTGGAAGGGACAATATTAAATGCAGGATAATAAAATACAGCAAGTAATTTTTTTTTTCAATTTGGCACACAAATACAAAAAAACTCAAAAACCCTAATTCCTTAAAAACTGCTTATTAAGCCCTTTTTGCAAGTCTACTCCATACTTCATCCATGAGAATGAACACGGAATTTAAACTACCAAAAATTATGTTCTGTGGATGATATTTTTCTGTAATCAAACACGTAGTCTGTCCACAAAGGCACAAAAAGTCCAGGAACATTAAGTTCAGACTAATCTACAAACAACTGGCAATGACAGCACTCAGGCTAAGGGGTTTTTTTTAATAATATATATATATTTATAAAATAATCCACTCCATCCTTCTATATCCTTTTAAATTTTCTATCATTTAGCCGATGCAGAAAAGAAAGATTACAGTTGATTTTAGATAACTATGACAAAAAAGAACAAACTCCTAAATGAATGTTTACATTTTAGCTATGAAAAATAGAAAACTGAGAACAATTAACTGAACATAAACTATTATTGTTACTTTGGATAAAATTTTCCCAAGGTAAAAGAAAAAGCATGTGGTTTTTAGCACGAGTATTTGTGAGAACTTGTGCCACCTTTTGACTTTAAGCAAGTCAAGACAAGCTCATCAATGGCAGTTTTATGTCTTCAGACTATTCTACATACACACACACAAAACCACCAGATACAGAAAGGTAGGTAACTATGTCAAAACGTGCCCTGTGCATTTTGGAACATCCTGAAATGCTTGGACTTCATCAAAATTGCCCAGGGGAAATATTTGAGGCCTCTAAAATATCTTCACTTCTTTCTCTTTTTTATCCTAATCAGACATTGCTATTCTCTTGGCATAAGCAGAGTAACTGCTGAGTTAGAAACAGAGAAGGGAGACAACGTCAAGGCAGGTAGTAGTGAACAAGATCATGATTTACAAAATAAGGGATGGGCAGATGTGCTAAGGAGTTAACACTCCAGTGTGGTGCTCACATACCCATATTCTTGTTCTGTTCACAATAACTACCTTGCTCAGGGACTTTCAACAATAACCAGTTGGAGCAAAGGACACAAATTGCCAGGGAAAGACCTTTATGGCAGGTTTGAAAGCAGGGAAATTTTTTTTAAGCTAACACACCATTAAATTCTCCCCAAAGGAAGGGCTAAGAACAAAACTAAGTTCAGAATTCCTCTAACTTGAAGGCACAATGCCCAATACACACAGATTAAAAAAAAAAAAAAAAATCCAATACCACAGAAACTTTCTAACTCTTAACAGCTATAATAGAACTCAGGACTTGAGCAAAAACAGAGCTGTTGTTTCACAAATTGACTTACATGTTCTTACAAAACTATTTTTAAGTTCAGTCACTTTCAGACTTGCCCAAAATTCATTTTGTAAAAAAAATATTCAGTTGATCTCATTGTAAAGTAGTATGTTCCTTACAGAAATTTACAGCTTTCTCCACTCCCATTGTATTTTGCAAGCTCTGTATTTTGCTGTTTTCATTTCCTTTATTATTCCATACTGCAGGCTGTACATTGCACAACGTTGCTGAGCAATCAGTTACCTTCTTCTACCCCGTTCAAAGTCAACTGAGATAGGATAGCTTCTCATGATACAATATCATGATAACGTCTAACATTGGTATTATTGGTGCTTTCGAAGTGGTTATATTATGCTTGTACTGAGGCATTTGATAAGACATACAGAAGTATTTTACAGTCTTTAGACCATTTACTCAGTTTAACTGATAAATACAAACCTTTGCTTTAATTTTATAAGCTTACCCTGGAATATTTTAACAAGTCCAGTTATGATGATGGCAATAAGTGCAGCAACTTTAGCATACGTAAATATATCCTGCACCCGTGTTCCCCATTTAACGTAGGCACAATTTATAAACGTTAGAAGACCTGTGTGGGGGAGGGAGACAAAAAGAAAAAAGCATTTGAACAATATTCAGTTTAATTCATTTTTCAAAGATTTTAAATTATAATCTAAATATGGACTTACCTTTTATACTAATACTTAGGTTAAACTAAACAAAATACACTGGTACTGAAAACACACTGGTTTAAACAGAACAGGAGGAAACAGATGTTCTAAAGATTCATAATACATAGTTTCAAAAGATGGAAGGAAAGACCTTCCCATTCTGTGATTATATGCCCATTTTCCTAATGTTACTCCTGATCAGCTGCCCTCTGCAAGCTAAAGAAACAATGACATGAAATTATTAATTTCAATTTATCAATGTTGTTCTGATAAATGAAACATTATCTAGAAGTTCCTTTAGGCAAACATATTAAAATAGTTTGTGAAAAGTTTTTTCCACTTCCGTGTTAGTCTGAGAATGAGTTCAACATCCATGGAGTATTTCCTCTACTGAGTATGGTCACAGGCCATTCAATACTCTTTTCCAGTTGTATTAAACTATATTACTAAGTGAGGTTAGAACAGATCTGACCAAATAACAAATGCTTTACAGCTAATGCAACATTAATCTGGATTTTTAAGAACTTGTAGTAAGTAATCAGTACTCTGAATATATTCCTCCCTCTATCCCAAAATAAGTCAGACCCATTGCACAAGACTGTAATGAAACTTTAAGTGAGACTTTCAGATTTCACAAACATTTTAGTAACAGCAGCTGCCTAAACTTAGTCATATGATCAACTTCCCCAATAAACACTGCTCAAGCAGTGTTGAAATACACTGTTCCCATGGCCCTCAACATTTTGCTTTTGCATTTATTACCTTTTCCTCAAGTGGAGAGCCAGACAACTTCTGCCTGAACTCAAATGCTGACTATTGAACAGGATTCAGTATCTTCAGTATTCTTTATTGAACAGAATGCTAATTGAGTGCATATTTTTTGTTATCCAGATTATTATTACATTATTGATTCCAACTGAGAAGTTTAAATATTTTCCCCAAATCTTTTTTTTCTCTAGCTAGTAAAAAGGCGGTTATATTCTACTGTACTTGTTTCTCTACAAATAATTTTCTTGTGCTATGTATTTTAAATATGCATATAAATAAAAACTGAACTTGATTGTTTAAGGAGTAAGGTAGCAGCAAATCAAAATTGAATTAAAAGATGAGATAAATTATTTCCCTTCCCATAATCCAAGAATAATGTGATACTATTAAGATAATAATGTATTTAGCACAGTTACCAAATAGGAAAGTAATTGCAAAAAGATAACAAAAGAAAGGTAATGCTCTCAAAAGCATGGCACTAGTATACTAGACAGTCTGGCCAAGTGGAATAGCTGAACAAGATTCCACTGAGCTTGGCAAGATGAAGGGAAAAAAAACAGTTGTATCAAATTTCAGAAGTCAGGACTGCTGCAGCTCCCAAAGAGCCCTCAGGAAAAAAACAACTCTGCTTGGTCTCGTCTCTGCTCTTCAGTATTAATGATTCATATTATCCATGGAGTATTTGCTCACAGGGTTTATTTTGGCCATTATATTTTTAAGCAACTTTCATTGGGAGCAATTATTATTAACTCATTATTTTAGTGAGTTAGGGCTTGGTGTCTACTTCAGATGAGATTCTGCTGTCTCTGATATCAAGAATCCGAGCAAGCCACATCCCCTCTCTCTTTCTTTTACTAAAATTATTCTCTCATGTTTTCTTCAACCTAATTATCATTTAGCTACTTAAATTTCCTAAGAAATGTCAAGTTTAGTTCTGCACCACCCCGATTTCCAAAATGAGTGACAAAGTAATGCTATATAACACTAAGACTGATCTCACACTAGATCTAGTATTGTTATTACTAATTCAGGCAAACAAACATAACAGACCCAGCCATTCTCACAAACAATCCGTACCTAACCAATGTTCAGACTTCCACTCCCAGCAAATTCATTAATAAAGTATTAATCGTATCCGGAGATAGGGATTTTACAGACAGGCCGGGCAGAAGTGTAGGCTTTAACAGGAAGAGCTAAATGAAATTGTAGAGCAGGGGTGAGAGTCTCAGCACTGACACATGGAGCAGGGCAGAACAAGCATTCAAACCATAAAATGGACTGTTCAAGTAAGTTGTTCCACCTACATGAGAGTGATCTTGCTGTCAAGTATCACCAGTAAAGAAAAAGGTGCTAAATCCCCTCTCTTAGCAGCAAGTCTAGAGGACATAACATTGTGTTTCTACATCTACTATATAATCATTTTAATTGAATCACTCTGTCTAAATTTCTTGCTTTTTGATAAACTACTTTTTATAAACTCCCCTCAGATGTGAGATACTTTAAATGGAAGAGCAGATTCCCCTGCACTCCTGAACCTGTGCCTTGGGACAGTATCTGTTTAAGGAATGTGAACATGACATTACAGGTCCTTCATTTCTTTCCTGAAGCTGTCACAACAAAATGTGAATGCATATTCGGAAGGGAGGAGGGAGACGGAGGGAACATAACTGAGTAGGCTGACAGATTTTTTGGAAGAAGTTTGTTGTTATTCTTCCCACTACCTGGACATGGACCAGCACGTTAGTGCTTTCCCAACAGTAACAAATTAACTTACAGAAATGGAAGGGGAAGCTCTAATGTTCACAACTAGTTATAGCAGTCAAATATTTGAAACACGCACCACTGCTCTCTCTGTCTTTGCCCTCTCCTAGTCCTACATAGACAGCTGTAGTAAGGAACATCAGAGCTATTTCAATAGGCTCCCTATTGCCTCAAAAATGAATCAGGTAGGAACAGCATATCTCCTCCCTGTAGCGTATTGTTGGCAGTAAAAAAGTCCAAATTCTGTATTAGCTTTATAATAAGAGCATCAGGTCAATAGGGATAGCAGACTCCACAGCACACCGCAAAAATGATCAGTACGTGACAATGGATGGCCATACAGACTTTCTGAAATACATTTTTCATTGTTCACTGGACATGTAAAATATGTATATAAACACTTTTAATAGGAAATACCTAAAATTAAATAAGACACACAGAGTACAACCATACAGTTTCATTCCTTTGATACAGCAGAACAGTCCTGATTTGTAACACGTGGACAGTTTTTCCTCTATATCGAATAACAGAGATGGCTATCTGATTACAAACATTTCAAGGTTTTATGTGCACAGAAAATTTCTGCTTACCGAAACAGCTTTACAACAGGTACTGTTGTACTGATGTTACAGTTAATCATGAGCATGAAGAATAACCTTGAATGAATGATTTTTTGAAATCCTACCAGAACACTTACTTAAACATGTCTACATTGAGAAGCTATTGTAAAATAAATTACAGAAGAATTCTATTCAGCAGAATTCAGCTATTCTGCAACAACTCTTAGACCACACCAACAGTATCTTGAGGTTTGATTTAATATACTTCTCCAAGGGGAAAAAAATTCTTCCCCCCATTTTTGACATGTAAGGAAACTTGGAAGAGTCAAATACCTCATTCTGCTTTTGAATGAGAAAATGGTTAATTCACTGACCGAATACCTGCAAGTTATTCATGTGCTGGAAATTGTTCTTTTCCCCACTGTAACTCAAACCATTGCAGATTCAGTATGCAACAATTCTGGGAGTTGGCAGGATTTGTTTTAATAAAACTTAACCCTGGACAAAAAAATAGTATAGTAAATTTCAAGTACTTACATTCACAAGCAGCTGCTATGAGACGGCAGGCCAAATATGGAGGATCACAGGAAGGGAAGAAAGGTTGAACTACGTAGTTAGCGAAGGTGATGGCAATAATCGCCTGACTAGTTGGCTCAACAATTAGGAGTGAGGTCCACAAACGAATAAAAGCAATGAAGCTCCCAAAAGACTCCAAGATATATGCGTAGCTGGCTCCTGACTTTGTAATAGTGGTTCCAAGTTCAGCATAGCAGAGAGCTCCAAAGACTGAAAAAACCCCTCCAATTGCCCAAATTATTAGAGACAATCCATAAGATTTGCTGTAGATGAGAACTCCTTTGGGAGATACAAAGATACCCGAACCAATCATGTTGCCTACTATAAGGCTTATGCCATTTATCAAAGATATTTCTTTCTTCAGTTGCAATGTATTTTGGTTTCCATCCTGCATTTCAGAGCTGTCACTTGGATCTGTCCTGTCTAATTTATTGACAGGGCTGTATTCTGCCAGTGAACTATGTGACTTCGTACAATCTGTCCTTTCTCCCATTGTGGAAAGACTGTGAATTCTCCACGACTCCAAATCACAATCTAAAACAAAATATAGACAGCTGAAATCACTAAAAATTTTTTATCCCAGGAATTTCTTGCCAAATCTTCTTTCCACCTTTTTACCCTATGATTTACAAACGTAAATTGAGAAATTCCCTTTTGTTGCTTCACACTTTTTCTTAAACAAAGGTAAATTCATGATAGTTAAAATAAACAGAAAAACCAACACACAGAGCGAGAGACAAATTCCAATATAACTTAAGCTGAGAAAGGAACTTCTACCTTTAGAAAAAAAAACCCAACAAACACAAACAAAAACATAGGAAGGACAGAATTAAGGGATTCCAAAGTTGAAAAGGAAGAAAGAACACATAGAAGCAAAAGTGAGGTGATATAGAAAAGCAAGCACTGTGCAACCAAGCTGAAGTTCTAAGCATGAACATAGATTTATTGCAGTACTATAAAAATTAATCAAATTATTGTATTGACACACAAGTTATGAGTGATCTAGTAATGGCGTTGCACATATTACTGATGTGTGGGCTCTTGCTAAAAGCAATATGAAGAGTTACTTACTCAAGAGTCCCCTTGATCCAACTCTTGACTTTTAACTGATATTACGGTTCAGTCCCTCCCACCTTCCTGAAACTGTTCCCAGTTCCCACTTCCTCATTTCTTGGAGTTATCTAAGAGTGCAGACTGTACACGAAAAAACCCACAGTAGTTTCAATTCAAATTCCTCCATTAACAACTGTATTTAACAGTACCTAAGAACACAGAAATTAAATAAACTTGTTCCTCTGCTTCAGAATTGATCATTTGGAAAAGAGCCACCTTCTTCTCAAGCCTCCAGGAAGTTCTCCCGTGCCTTCCAAAAGCAAATTACTGCTAATAACAGTTATTAGCACAAGAATATACTGATAATTAGCAGTCATTCTGAATAAGGCTCATTTTATAGAAGTTCAAGAAAGAAATAATCTATTCAAGGAACAGTCTTGTATGGAAACCACTTAAATTGCAAGTGTACCTTTGATTACCAGGTTATCAGCTGCATAAAGAATAGGCCCTACTTAATTGCCAGAATGCACTTCATTCATGTGCTCTGCCCCTCATTAAACCCTCAGTGTACACTTCAGCTATTTACTACAGAACAGAAAAATTAAAAAGCATGGGTCAATTAGAATAAAGTGGCTGATGTATGCGGGGGGGGGGGGGGGGGGGTGTGTGTGTCTGCGCTTTTTTTGGGTAACACTAATTTTACAAAATATTTTGTTATTCCAACAATAAACTTGTCAATTAAGGGAACAAAAACCCTGAGTATGGGGATTTTGAAAGGTCAGTATGCAATCCCCCAAACTACATATATATCTATGCACCCAGCAACATAGGAACATACAAGGTTTTGCTCACGCAGTTAGAGGCACACCTTTCTGGAGGGGAAACTTAATAATCATATTCTTCCTTTATTATAAAGCCAACATCTGTATACTACAGTAGAGAGAATCTGACTTGACATCCCTAAACTAGAACAGTTTTAAAAATGTGAAAATAATAAAGATTCTTTTCAATCAATAAAAACGTAATTTCCACTGAAATGGAGTACAAATAATTTACTGAAACACATTATGTGATTCATCTACAACTCATGGATCTTGTAGCTTTTTCCACATTAAAAGAGAGGCTGTGTTCTTTTAAGTAATGCAAAAAGAGATCCCCAATCTGTTCAGTCAGATGCCTTCTGATTTATTTTCCCCTCAATATTTCAAAGAAACACTTTAAAGATGGTTGATTACTAAATACATATTTTATCATTTATACGTGAGTCAACATCTTATCTAGTGTCATACATACATCACAAGCCATCAAACTTCACATTTTTAATTAGACTAAAAATTTTCAACCTTACAGAAACTAAACTATGCTGTTTCAGAACTTAAATGCTTGAGTGTTATAATAAGGCATCTCCAGCAAAATTAAACTAATAAGGAGAGAGGGATCCACACATTTTCTACAGATGAGCGTGCCCAAAACTGCAAAGAAAAATGAAATCAAATTCATCTCATCAGTTGCTATCAGTTCTCCTTGTAATCTGCTCTTCCATCTATCTTGTGCCAAATTCATCTGCAACCACATGCTGGCTGATTTTCTGTTACTGGTGTAGTGGAGCTATGTCTTCAAAAACCCATGTGGCCTATGGCTTGTAAGATTATTTGGTTTGCTTTACAAGAGAAAGTTTAGTTATTACTGTGTTAGTGAATATAAATTATTATAATAATTAACTGCAAATGTGATGCAATCATCAAAAAGCATAAATGTGTAAAACAGCAGGACAAATAATCAAAGCAGATGTCTTCATGACTAATTTGACCATAACAAGTGGATTTAAAGAACACTTGTGACCCATAAAAATAACATTCAACTTCAAATTGAGCCTTTTCATTTCTATTTTGACTCAAACAGGACACTAGTTGCAAATGTATTTCAGAAGGCAAACCACTCTGAACAAATGTCAGTGGAAAAAATAAGACTACTACAACTATTGTTATGACATCCATGAGATCCAACTGCCAGTTTGAAAACATGCCATGTTCATGCTCAGCACTTCCAGCTAAAGGATAAAACTGACTAATATGGTAATAATTGACTCATGGATGTAAACCATCATTTTAGTGATACTAACACAGCTTTATGATTTCTTACTCCACATACCCTAATCATCATTCCCGTTTCTTCCTGGAACACCTTTCAAAGTACGACTTGTGCAGAAGCATAAACATTACTTTGAGTACTCAGGCATTTTGATGATTTGATTTGATTCAAGTCAATTGAATCATTCAAATCAAATCAAATCTGATGTGTTCACACAAAGGCAGTTTTGCACTAAGTCACCATGATTTACCTCACAGTCTGAAGTTCAGAAGTACATTTAATTACCCATAACTACAGGCCCTGTCACTGCTCAAATGCTTCCACCTCAATTAGCAGCATGTGACTGCAATTCTATACAATTTTCTTACTGATGACCTTGACTGTTTCTTGCCCTACTCTACTCTACCCAGGAAAGAACAACCACAGTACCTCTCAACCTAGCTTATTTTGTCCCCCAATATCTTTCTTTCTCTCTGAGTCTGCTTTGTTATTCATAAATTCAGGTACCTGCTGACAACTAGGATTTGCATGAAGGCGTGTGCAACAGCTCACTCAAGATTTGGCGTTTCATTCTTTTCTCTAACCTTGTTTGTTTTACATCCTTAAAGCCTTAAAGGCAGGAATGGCTTATTTGCCTTATTACACCATCTCTATGACAGAAAAAAAATATTGGCAGGTTTTTTCCTACAAGCACTTCACTTAGTCTTAACTGGAACTAAACTCAGCAGCTTTGACCAACTGGAAAAAAAAAACCTACAAAGGAAGAGGGCGAGCAAAGACTAGAGAAAACTGAATCTATGTCAAGGTTAGCAATAAGGAGAAAAAAACCACGTATTTTCATGATTCTGTCACAAGACCATTACTTCTATGGAAACAGAAGACAGGCTTGGAAGAGAAGAACCAGACAGGAATAGTATATATTTTCTAACATACAACAATCCTGTAACACTGCAGCTAAAAACACTGTTAGAACGATCTCTAATGCTGCCAAAGCCTTGCCACAAGACTGCTATGGCTAACGCAGGCTTATGCCTCCACACAAGGTAACACGTGGATGTCCTCATCGCTCACCCTTGTGCAATACAAAGTCTTAAACTCTTTTTTTTTTTTTTGCTGATTGTTGCAGCTGTGAGGAATCTTTTTGCTGACATGCGTAAGACTTTTTTACTGAAATAACACTGCCGTTGATATAGAAAGCTTTGATACAAAACCAGGACAGAGTGACCTGAAATGAGGATCACTTCATTGTCTCACTAAAAATATATATTCTGATAAAGCCTATCACACTTTGGCCATGTACCAAAGGAGCTAATGAAGGTTAACGTGCAGTTAGCAAAGTAGTAACACTGCATTACGGGGTGGTACTTCTTTAAGAGAAGGGAAAGAGGAACCATCCGCCAAGATCCCCTCTCTCCCACTGAGCAGGACTGCAGTTGACCTGTCAATTGTTCAACCTGAGGTGAACCTGCAAGCCAGTTAATGACCGATGTGAAATACCAAACTGCTAAAAGCTTACTTCGTTTTTGCTATACTCTTATACAATACCTGCTCATTAGCAAAGACTTCTAGTGTTCTTGCCTTTGTCTTCTGCAGTCATCTTGACTGGATAAAACAGCTCTTGCTGTAACATAGCTTTACATATATACTTCACACACTATTCACATATACCAGCTGTAAAACTCCTATTTCTGAACACAATGATTGGCCCTTCGGGTAAGAGTCAAGATTGCCCTGCACAAGCAAACAGCATGAAAGTTTTCAGGGAGTTAAGCACCAACAGAGCAAAGGTTTTAAGTCCCTGAAATGCCTATTCCTTGCAATGTATATATCTAGGCACCTCACAGTCTAAACTTTTAAGTGGGAAAGGCTTAGAGTTTGTCTAGTGTGCAATTTTCTTGTTTCGGGTGAGAGAAGAATCACTTCCCTGCCATACATACAGTTAGCAGACAGGAAGCCCTTGCAACAAAAGCAATTCCCAATGTAAAGATCTAATCTGTTCAACCAAATCTTTTGTGCTCGCATATGTAAACACACCATCTTTAGCACTATAAAAAACAACATAAACCTTTAAGCAAACAGAATTGGTTGCAACAACCATTATTTTAAAAAGGACAAGGTGTGTTTATCACGTAAAAAGGCATGAAAGAGAAGTCACTGTGTCAATTATTCCCTTGATAGTGTATCAGTGATGGCAGTTAAGACCTGCCATCACTGTACCACAGCTGCACAAGAGATGTTCAGCAAATACACATACTATCCACGTGTTCGGACAAATCCTGAGTAAGACTATGAACATTAAATGAGGGAAAGACCTATAATCAGCTCACAAACAGACATTCAATTACAAGGTCTCAGAAACTTTTCAAAATTTTCTGAAGTACCAATCCTAGACAAATCCACCTCAGTAACATTAACCTAGATTTTAAAAGAAGTCACTTTAAAATTAGGGAACTGTGCTAGCTACAAGTGGACATGCCACTGTAGCTTTCATACTTCTGACTTATGTTTATATTTCCGAGGTAAAAAATAGAAGCAAGCTCACAACAACGAACTTTGTGGCAGACAGTCTTGATTTAGACAGAAGTGAGGTTGGTTTAGACAGAAGGGAGTGAACGAAGCAGGTGCAATGAGAGGAACATCTCGTGAAACATATACAGTAAGACCCACATAAAGACAGAAGGGACAATAATACAATTTGTTAAAATAATTTATCTTATTTTTTATGCTGGGGCACAGAAGTGGAAAACTCTCAAAAAGGGGGGAAAGTAATGTCAGAAGGCACCCGCTTAGCTACAAATCTGTACCCACGGGTACTCTTTAGCTGTAACTAACAGTCACACCCAAACAGACTGTACTTAAAAAACACATAAACAATCAAAATCACTACCAAACGCCAGTAAGCAAAGTCATGTTCACCTGAGGGTATTACTAAACCCACTTCGGTTCCCTCCGACAGCTAGTTAACAGAGCAGTTACAATTACACGCACCCGCCGCCAAAAAACATGCTGCTATAACCCGACCTGAGTACCAACCCTCATACCCGCCAGCTGCCAAACTAAACAAAACACGTGGCTCCCAGAAAACCACCCTCAAAAGTCGGGATGGGCGCGACATGACGGGGTTGTCGCCGGTGGGAACAGCGTGACGAGACCGGCGGCCCTCCGGGTCGCGCCGCAGGAAGGGAGCAGGATTTGGGGCCATTTCGCCCCCTCGGCGGCCGCTCCTCCCTCCCCAAGCGGTGGTTAGCCTGTTTTTCTTATAAAATAAGCGAGATTCAGGCGTGTTTCATGCCTCCTGGACAGCCCCGGGAGGAAGGCGGCGTTCGCCTTAGCCCTGAGGCGCCGGCCACCGCTTCCTTCCTGGGGCTGTCAGGGTTGAGGTACCCGCAGGTGCCGCCGCTGAGGCACCCTTTAAAACAATTAAAATACACAGCGTTTGTCATGCTACCGCCCCGCACACCTGCAGCCGGCCCAGCCCCGGATGCTGAAGGAGAAAGACGCGGAGAAGCGCCGGAAACCTCCGCGCATGGCGCAAACTGAGCCGCCAGGCAGCCCCTGCGCCTAGCTGGGCTACGCGCCTTCCCCGAGGGTTGGCAGGAAGACAGCACCTCAGCCGCCGTGCCAGGGTTCCCCGCCAGACCTTTCCCCGCCGGTTAGTAGCAGCGCGGCCGCCTGCGTTACCTCCGCTCCCGCTGGCCGCGCCGTTGCCCGTCCCGGGGATGCTCGCTCGTTGCCGCACGACACGTGATGGCGGCCGCTCTGCCCCGCCCCACGGCCCCGGGCCCGCCGCCGCAGCTGTCGTCGCTTACCCCTCCTCTCCCCAGCAGCAAACCGCCGCTGCCTCTTGCCTTGTCTGCCTCCGGGAGAGGCCGCGGGGCCCGGCCTCCCGCCCGCTTTACCTCAGCCGCACCCAGCCGGGTGAGGAGGGCGGCGAGCTCGGAATGGGTGACCTTCCCCCCCACTCCGTCCCACCCCCTCTCTTTCTCCTCAGGCGGGCTGGGAACCATCCTTCCCCTTTTCCTCAGGCACAAGATGGAGAAGAGGCTTAGCGCTGACGGTACGAAAACGGCGCGTTTTCCCACAGCCCAGGCTCGCTGGAGGAGCCGTGGGCCCGCGGCCTGGCCCCGGAGCCACCGCAGGTGGAGGTTGGCTCTGCCCTCACCCTGAGGGGAGGCGAGGGCCTCGGGGACGCGGAGCGCCTGTCAGATCCCCGGGAGGTGAAATGGCCCGAAGTTACACGCACGTGAGTTTGCTCTATAATGAGGGTCGAAGCCCTTAAACCTGGCGACGTTTTGGGGCACAACTACGAGGTGGTTAGCGCCAGCCATAGCGGTTACGGAAATAAAAAGGGAACCCCTAAAATATTATTAGCATGTTCCTGCCCTCAAAAGGGGCACAGCCATACCTCAGATTTGGCTCCAATAAAGTAAATCTAATGTATCTCTCAAAATCGTGAATAAAAGCACCCAGTGGTATCTGCAAATAACACTGAGTTAGCAATTTGCTGTTCAGCAGATTTATCTGGGTTAGTGTAAGGAAGGCATTCTTGTTTGCCTTCCTCTGTCAGGTTAATAGTTTTAGCACGTCTAATCCAGTGAACTACAGCCCCCTCTTAATGTTCTTTACCGCCCTTTTTGCTGTTCCCTATTAGTTAAAGAGAAGATCGGTGTCTGGAAAGACAACGGGGTTCAGGAGATGTGATAGTCTTTGTCTTGCTCAAAACAACCTAATTATCCCTCCCCCAGTCCATGATTATTATCTACAGTCTCAAACAGATGAGTCAGAGGTCGATTTTTTTTCAATAGGATATACCAGGGTAAAAACCTTACAGGCAAATAAAAATTATAAGGCTGTAAAAGAACGGGGGAAGGCAAACTATGCACTATAATACCCATAAACATGACAGTAAATGCGATGGTGGAGTCCAGTTCTATTACCATGAGGCTTAAATTTCTAATTTCCATACTATTTCCTCTCTCAAAGCTTGCCTGTCTTATCAAGGAGGTTTTTTTTTTTTGCTTTCATTGTCACAGAGACAATCAGCATACAAAGCAACTGTGGCCCTCCTCTATAGCTCCAGATACTCTTTAACATTGTGTTTGGACAACAATGAGTGAAGAAAGTCTTTTTTATTACAAGTTGGCTTTTTAAGTGCACATATGGGAGAGAATTAAATTAGATTTAATTTCCAAACTATATGGCACAACAGCAAAACAAACTGTAATGTGCAGGTCATAATCTGAAGGAGCCTGATCATCTCAGCTCTTTTAATTATCTTTGTTTCAACTCTTTGTTTGGTTTTTGTTGGGTTTAGGTCTTGTGCAAGTACACGTGTACTAAATCTATCACCTAAAACTACTGTCAATGTTGCAAAGCCACAAACAAAACCAATTTGCTTTCTTCTGGGAGCTTAACAGCCCACATACATGACTTAAGCAGAACTGATAGAAGATAAAAACCATAGAAATCCCCAGAATGTAACTCAAATTTCTACAATATGAAACTAATTGATTGCCATTATAGAAATAATATGAACCAAAAAGCAGTTATTAGATGGTAATACTGTTTAGTCATTGTTACAAATATTGATAGTGCTCTATTTTCTGTAATACTAACATAGCATCTTTCAGGTAGAGGGATACTTGCAACAGTTATCTCGCACATGATTAATGGATTGAGTGTAAACGTAAAAGATGCAGCTGATTTCAGCTGTTGCTAGACTGCCTTTTTAAACTCTCACAAATTTAATCTACCGGAGACGGTATTCATTCCTCCACAAGACAGACTCATAAAATGTGAGCTGATTATAAAATTGCCTTTAGGAACAAGAAATAAGTGAGAGCTGAAAAGACATAGGAAACAAATTATTAGGCATATGCTGGAAGTACAGAGAATGACATTTTATTTTAGAACCTTTAAAAAGATTTTTTGGAAAAAATGCCAATTTGAGATTTCAAAATAGAAGTTCACCGTTTGGATTCTGAAAACTTACAATACTGTAGAGGCTGGTATAAGACCCAAGTTAGGACATCATCATAAGGCTAGACAATGCTTCTAAAGTGTTTGCAAGTGACCAGAAGTAAACTTCAGAATAATCATCCAGATAAGTATTTTTGTCCATTTTGGCAAGGTTCATAACTTTATAAATCACTTCTTAAATTTTGCTATGGAAGCCAAATGTAAGTCCAGACTCCTTACTTTAATTCTTCTCTTCTTGCTACAGGTTACCTCTACAAACTGTATGCCTCATCCATGATCATCCATAAATGGCGACTTGTAAGTTATGTTTATATAGGAATGTGCATTCTCAAACTGCTAGCAGAGAAAACCTAAAAAAAGACTCTGTTTCCACTAGGATTTTATCTGATACTAATTTAATCAAGTTAAGATCAAATCTCTTTTAGATAGTGAGAACAAAGTCAAACTGAATTTTGATAGGTCTGTGAGTTTTGCCCTGTCTAACTCCCTTTCTCTGACTAATCACTTAAATACATCTTAGAAAAGGTAATTCAACTAAAAAAGCTTGTAGAATAAACAGATTAAATACCCCTAAACAAATCAAAATTGAACTTACATCAGACTAAAGAAAACCAAATCCACAGGATATTCATTAAATGGTTTTAGAACATGACAGCCAAGGTAAAAATTGCTGTTAAATCTAAGTGAATCTGAAGCCCAGTCATCAGCTTTGTGCTTGTTAGCAAGTTAATTCTGGTGTGCAGTGTGAGTTTAAGCATATCCTTACTGCATAAGTCCCCCAAGAATGTGTTGCTCATGCTCTTAATTCGTGGAAGAATGAGCATGTACTGAGCTCCTCAAAGGTCAGCATTGAAGGTGTGTTGTGTATATATATGTAAGTAGTACTCATTGCAACATGGAACTTGTGCGTTAATTAGTGTGGAGATGTTGCTTCCAACCATGTGTTTGAGAGTTTATGTTGGTTACTTTTGAAATTTTGCCACACACAGTGAGTCTTAGGATCACTTTTGTGCTTCTTTTGAAATGTACACTCTGTGGATACAGGAGTTATTCACAGGCATAATAAAATGATGCAGCACAGTAAATCTGTGGCTTTAGCCAGATCCCTGCAAATGAAAATTTTTATAAGTACTTAAAGGCACAGAAAGCTGAGTGAACTTCTTTACAAAAACAAATTAGCTGATCCTTTGCCCCTTCTTTTTTCCTTCCTCTTCCCATCACACAAACTTCTGCTGTAGCTGTTTTAAGCAGAGTATTACTTACAAATGAGAGTGACTACAAGAACCGAAGTGTTAGGCAATTAAAAAAAATAATCTAAATTTAGGTTTCTAAATTTATCTTCCACTGCTCCTAGCTGCATGTCTCCTCCTACTCCACTGGCTTTCAGCATTTGACTGGCTCTGGCACTTGCCTGGCCCCCTCTGGGAGGCAATTCTGCTCACTAAGCTGGCAGAAAACAATACTTCTGCGGAGGTTAGGTTTTTACTATCATAATCACAAAAGTAGAAATGTGGTGTAAGCTAGGAGCAGAGAGAAAAGGAAGAGGATGAGGTAATGGAAAATGTCCCTTCAATGATCAGAAACTGAAGGATGGCCGGTGCACTTTTATTTAAATACTCTGAAGATTAACATTACGCCTTTTTTTATGGAAAACTTGGCTTCTCTATACTGCAGTTTTTTAAAACAGACTGTAAAATAAGCTTCAGCATCCCAGCTTTTAATTTTATTTTTCCTATCTGGTTCTGTTGCCTTTCAGGTACCTTTTCCTTTCTTTTCACTGCCTCATCCACTCACATCAAAGTTTATTATTTGCTTATAAATATCTTTGTTGAACAGGTTTACAAGCTCATATTGTTCAGTGCTATCCATGCTGCAAAGCAGAAGTGGGAATAGATATCTTCTAAAGTATGGACAAGTTTTCAAATGTTATCAGTAAAACTTTGCTAGGAGAGCAAAGAAACAATGGCAAAAAAATCCAAATCTTCACATAAATTTCAAAGGACTCCAGTATTTTTTTCAGCATTATTTTTTTGATTAATGCCCCAAATTTTCTTTTTTTTTTTTTTTTGCTACTGTAGTCTTCTCTATTATGACTGGAATGTGCAATATGTCTTGTTTTTCCCAGTCAGTTTTGAAGGTTTATTTGGAAAAAATAATCCTTTGTAGTTATTTTCAAAGAAATGGTTTGACTTAATTTTTCAGATAACTAAATCATTCAACTCTGAGACCCTACCCTTTGATGACACAAATTGTCTTATCTATGTTGAATTACCTTCATAAGGACCTGGCTATTTATTAATGAGAGTGGGTGAATCACTGGCTTCATTTTCTTGGAAAACAACACAGGAGTTAGAATCACTGTTTCACCAAGACTTTAAAAGCTGCAGGCATTTTTAAAGCTAATGCTCTTTCTCCATGACTGTTTTGAAGGCTAATAGAAATGAATATGTATAAAAACAAGCTAAGGAGGATTTCTAGCTTTAAAAAACAGCTTCTTGAGAATAAATATTTTTTCTTGTTTCAGGTCCCAAATTAGCATGTGGGTAGGCATAGATGATGCTACCCTTAGTGGTAGCATTTGTAACCCACTTTCACAGTATTTAAATTTCTTTTGGATGAGACAGTTTGAAGACATCTGTTGGTTTTTTTTATATTATGCAACTCTCAGCCTTCTAATATAACTGCTTAGACTTTCTTCAAAACAGCAAAATTCCTTTGTGTTACAGATTCCACTATATTATTGTCAGTCCATTTTTGCTATACTTTCTTCACTTGTGGTACCTGTCTCTGATTAAAAGCAGGAGTATGGAAGGTTAGAAGATCCTAATAATACTCAGTGGTAGTTACATTGATAGCCTATTTGCAAGCAGCTAGTCACTAGAGGCTGAAGCCAATGTAATCATTTTGTTTGTATTATCATGCTGAGTCCAAACTTTGCAATTTAAATTCAACCAGATGTTCCTTAGCAGAGCCACTTTGAATCCAGCATGTTACAGTACAACTCCATTGGTGCTGACCCCACTGGTGCAGCTTTGCTTTTAGCGCACTCCTGTCACTTTTCTCCTAATTACTGAACTACCCTGAAATATTTGTACAATACAAATAAATTTGTACCTCTTATAAAAGAGTTCCCTCCCATTTTATTTCAAGAACTTATAATAGCACAGTACTTTACAGTGGTGGGAACAATTGTTGGGTGAACCAGATGATAAGGACAGCCTTTATTCCCAAAACTTTCAGACTTCTGCAGGATTCTGTAGTTGTATTTGCTCCAAATTTAGACTGTCTTTAAAATTAAAGTTTTCTAAAACATAAACCCAAAGACCTTTCTGTATAATAGACTCCCACACAATGTATGCAAATTAAATATGCCTATGGATGTTGACCTGAATTAATACATTTTGCCTATGAAGTGAGCAGATGAATGTGTACTCCTTGAAACATGTGGAAATAGTGACAATTAAGTTATAATTCTTAAGTTTGTATAGCATAGTTATTTCTTGTAAAATAAAGAAAAACATATTGTTTCACAAATACAAGATCAGAACTGCATTGAACGTTTTGCTGAGTACTTGCCTAAGACTGCATGTTCCATGAGTAAGATTTTCAGAATATCTAAATTTTTAAAAGCACACCTTAAAAATTGAGATGTAAAATATTTTAACGTTGAGAGAGTCTTGAAGATTAGGGAAATTGCATTTTATTGAAACACAGGAGGATTTATTGCCAGTCCATTTGCCTTTGCAATAAATAGGATAGCCCTATTAATAGACTTAGTCTTTTCACTGCTAGCGCAGTTGTTCCAATTTCTAATCCATTCTTTGCTAATATTAAAAGGTATTCAGCCCTAAAATTAAAATTATGGTTGGCTTTTCTAACTTTTCAGAAATTATTTCTCAGCAGTCTATTTGTGTGTGTTTTGCACTTTGCTCCTTTGTTCCACACTTGGCTCTTGATTACGTGGTGCATAGTGTCCCACAGAGCAAATCGTGGTGGACTAATTAAGAACTACCAAGAGCTTCCCAATTTATGCCCACAACTATGAAAAGCTTTTTCAGCCTCCCAGTCACATACTGTGAAGTGCCATAAAGCAAACTTTTGAAAACACTTGAAGCTGTGCTGCATGTACTTATAGGTATATTTTAGTTCCAGAAGTAGTCACTTTTGTTGAAGTTTACTGCTGGTTTTTTTCAGTACTATTTTTATTAGCTTAAATGCCACAAGCTAAGAGCATTTTGAATACTAGTAACATTAATTAAATGAGACATGATCATTTATGCAACATTGGTGATATAGTTGTCTTTACTTTCACATGAATCTAAAAGAGTAAGTGAAGTGAGAGCAAGCGCTTGGGCTTCTGTGTCAGAGCTCAGGCAGTATGATAAAGGAAACTAAACCTATGGGTGTCACATTACTGCTTGTGGAGGTCACGGAGATATTTTTATCACCATGACACTAGTATGGGAAAAGTTGGAAGACCTCAGCTTCTTTTGAAACTGTAGGGGATGGCCAAGTTAATTGCTAAAATGGGTCATCAGTGTCATCTCATGCAACGAACTTTATGGTTGGAGTCCTGTAAGTGTCCTCATCTCACACTTAAATATGTTGATCTCATGTAGGTTGCTCACTGGGTCATACTACATTAACAACTCTGTACGTGTCCAAGCAGAAATTTTTTTACTGAAGTGTTGTATCATTGGAGAAATTGTTCTTTTGGATTATTCTATGCTGGAGTAACGTACGTTATAGGTGCCCATAATGTTTTGTCATTAAAACAAAAAACAAAGATTTACCTTAGGTGGTTGTACTGAAACAATGAGAAGACAGCTGCATTGCATGCTCTTGGAGTTAAATCCAGTATATACTGTACCGTAAAGTTAGAGCTGTGAAATCCTGATAATTATATTTTATTTTGCTCTTTAAAAAGGCTTCCTTTGTCCAAGAAAAAAACATAAGTGATTAAATAGTCAGCTGTAAAAACAGACAAGAACAATCCTGTCTACATGCCCAAGCATACCTTAAAGTAACAAATCCATAGTGAACCTTTAACCTCTGCAGTTGTCACTATGCACTGTAATTGGTAGAGTTAATTGACACTGTTATTAGCAGGAGAGGCCTGGCCACAGTGTGTGCACCTTCTCTTGCTACTGAAGATGAACATAAGGAACATTAAACAAGAAATGACAGCTTTCACTGCTGGGGGCTAGTTTGGGCAAAGAAATGGAGAGTTGCCATCAGATTTTAAAAAAAAAAATAGTCTCAGACCAGCTGAGAACAAATTAAATTGCTGTATTGATATACTAGTAATGAAATAGCAGAAAACATTCCTACTAAACACAATAAAATAAAATAAAATGCAACAGCTGAGGAGTTCAAACCCTATTGTTTCTCTCATATAGAAAATGAAATCAAAGATTATCCAATTTTGGTTTTGAAAGATATGATAACATAAAACAGCATCCAAATCTTTCCTCTCTTGAGTATTTCATTAATTCTATACCTAAGTGAGAGATTTCTGTAAAACAAATAAATCTGCAGCTTTGAATACCAGCATTGTCATGGTTAACCCCAGCCGGCAACTAGGACTGCGCTGCCATTCGCTCACCTCTCCCCTGCACTGTGATAAGGAGAAGAGGGAGAAAAAGAAAAAAAAACAAACAAACAAACCAAACCTCGTGGGTTGTGGTAGTGATAGTTTATAAAAACAGTAATAGAAGAGAAAATAATAATAATAATGGTAAAAGAATATACAAAATGAGTGATGCAGTGTGATTGCAGATTTCTGCCCCCTGGCGAACCCCCATTTATATACTGACCATGATGTCTATGGTATGGAGTACTCCTTTGGCCAGTTTGTCCTGCCTATGCTCCCTCTCAGCTTCTATGGGAAGCTGAAAAAGTCCTTGACTTAATATAAGCATTACTTAGCAACAACTAGAACAATATGTATTATCAACATTATTCTCATACTGAATCTAAAACACAGCATCTACTACGAAGAAAATTAACGCTATCCCAGCTGAAACCAGGACAAGCACACAATTGATTTTAGAGAGAACAGGTGAGAACAGGTTTTAGCCAGAGATGCCAGACTGCATTCGAACCAGCTCTGCAGGAGTCAGAGCAGAAGGGAGGAGAGAGTAGTACTGCCTTTTCCCTGAGTTGAAATATTTATTTGGCTGTAAATCTTTGTCTCATGCAGGGTTTAGTAAAACTGCATTTTAACATTGTATGTCATACATTTTTTCTTTATGTTCCTGCGGTTTCATGCAAAAAGAGGGAGGAAAATATATTAACACAAAGAAAATCCCATCATAAAAACAAAGGGGAGAAGAGAAGGTTCAGGGTAATAAAGAATCTTAAACAGTTTTAATTATTTTTTCTAAATTAAAAAGATTACATATTTTAGTGGTGCTCTCAGCAAACATTTGAGGAATTGACAGAAATCTTCCTTGATAAAGATTGCCTTTTAATAAAGATGGAAGAGATTTTCATTGTATTTGAGAGAAGATGACCAAACACGATCTGCAGAGAAGCAAAAAATGTAGGAGTGCAGTGCCTTCTTTTCTTTTTAGAATTCACAGAAACACTGTGGAGAGTGGAAATAATCTCCAGGGCTCTTTAATTCAGGTTTTCTCTATTCCATCTTCCTGACAGCTGACTTGCTAACAGGAACGTGAGTTCACAGGTACATTTTAGTGAAATAAATAGTGATTGAGTTACAGGGCAGTTATAAATATTCATGTTAGCTCTCAGCAAGCAACTCTCGGCAAAAAGATATTAATTTCTCCCTTGAATCACTGTAAACATTTGTATTTTGCATAAATAAACTGAACAGGCTGAGGGAAAAGGCTTAGCAAATCACTGTTGTCTATATTAATTTTACCAACTAAAGAGCTCTTGTTCAGGTAAAAAAAAGTTCTGTGACTATAGCTAATTGCTCTGGGTGTGGGAAAGGAGGCTGTCTTCATAAAAGCCTTTAAATCTTTTTGAGCAGCTGCTTGAAAGGCACTCCAGAATCATAACACCATAAGAACAAACAACTGGTTGGTACCAAGTAGTCTTGTTTCATCACTGGATGTTCACTACCTCTGCTCCAGACTCTTATGTATCTTCCCTTTGCCTCCTGTCTGCTAGACCAAACACACACAATTTTATCAACTTGTCCTTACACGTCAGGTTTCCTTATCAAGCCTTCCTCTCTCTTCTGGGCTCTTCTCAGTCCGTGCTTCGAGATGAATGCTGTTTTCCAGCTAAAACATTGCCAGCATGGAATGGAAAACAGTGGTTACTTGGGCACCCTGCACACACGCAAGTGAACATGGCAGGCACTCATCTCACAGTGTTTTCCTTCTAGTTTCCTGTTCTTTTGTGCCAGGACGCTATCACAGCACATGTAAGTGGCATAAAGACAATTCTGTTGGGAACATATTTTGCAGCTATTCCAAGGTCAAAAGTCTCATACATTTGGTTTTGTTTTTTTTTTAATTAATTTTCCAGATGTATTTGTTAGTCACTTCTCTCAGCTTTTTTTTCCCCAGGTAACATTCTAATGAGCTGAAAAAAAGCTTTGAGCCCTTTTTCGTCAACAAAGGAAAACAAATATAATGTTGGTAGTCATTCTGTTACCTAATATGAATGCTTCTCCTTGAAAGCTGAAGAAAGGAGTAACTGTACAGAACTTGCTGGAGTACAGCCAGGTTACTTCTGAAAGGGTGAAATTCAGCTGTGCTTTCTGCTCATATGGATATTGCTGTTGCTGTGGGGAAAGTTCAAGACCAACAGTTGGAAGTAGGTGTTGAAATACTTTGGAATGTTACCACATTTCAAGGGGTGAAGAAGTTTTAATTCTAAGTCACTAACTGCCATTTCATTCAGCCTGGTTGAAGGAGTCCACAGTTTCTTCAACTGCTGCATCTCTTACTTCTGTGGAAGAGGAAGGGTCAACCTTAAAGCCCAGCAAGGATGGCAGTTTGAGGCTATAGATCTCTGTAACTCTTACTTGGGATGTATTCTTGGCAAAGAGAAATAATGGCAGGAAATACTGATCACGTATTTCAGTCATCTCAGCACAAGAGCTAGAAATAATACATCTGAGCTTCTTGTCTACCATTTTTATTATGTTGGGATTAAGCAAAATGCAATGCTGCAACTACCAGCAGCCTTTCTTCAACACATACTGAATTTAACTGTACAATTAATGTATTCTTGCAGCTACACTAACTTTAATGTAAAACAAATAACTCATTAAATATGTTATTTTCAGACCTTGTCAGGTAGTTTAATTTATGGTGGACTTACCTTCAAAATCCAGGAATTTTAACTTGGCTGACATACCAGCTGTCAAGTCAACCATGTTGCACTCAGTAAAGGGAATGTAGTACCAGGCAAGGGATTACTTCCTTTGATGAAGAACAAAATCAAAACTATACTAAGGCCTTTTGAGCTCCAGTATAGTATTTTGGAAAGGAGACAGGAAAAGAATGAAAGGGAATATTCTATGATTCTATGAATATAACACAAGACAAGATTTCTTCATGCATAAAAAATCCCAGCTCTCTTAGAGACAATTATTACTGGAGGAGAGCACAATAGCTGTCTAGCACTATAATCAATAAATATCAGTAAAGAAACCTAAATTCTCTCTGTCTGCCTTGATGATGTTTGGGTCCTTCTCTAACATACCAGTCCCACAAGTATTTATATAAGCACTTAAACTTCCTTACAAATCTTCACATGAATAGCTCAAGTGATTAAACCTGTGCAAGCATGAAAATGCTTACAAGGTTATGTAGAATTCAGACTCGAAACAATAAAATAAGAATGTTTTGGTTAGTGCTTTAGTTTTTGTACGTTTTAGACTACCAAAGTGGTGTAAAATTGTTATGCATACATTAGCAGTCCATTAATGCATTTTTTAAAATTTTCTAGATTAGTATTTTATGAATAAGCACTTATTGTCTTCCTCGGTTTCCTGGAATTGTTTTTAACAGGCACTGGTGACAACTATCGAGTGGTATTTATAGCTTGCTTTGGTTTGCTCTCTACTGGAAGGATTAATCTCTTAGACATTTCATTCCAGTACCTCAGATTAATTTTCCACAAATTAACCTCAAACAAATGCTAATGCACACATTCTTACATTACAGGAAGTATCCCAGCTAAGATAAAGGTGTACAGATAAGAAAAAGGGCAAGGGACAGTCATCTTTTTACAAGTCAGCAGAAGAAAGCTGCAACCAGCATCAAGAAGAAAAATATATTACAATAAAGTCAGAAAAAATAACTATCCGCCTACTCCACTTACTGTTCCTTTAACAAACCTAAATAGCTTCATAGAATTTGAATAAGACTTCTCATTTTAACATCTATTAATTCTAGTTTTGTTTTTTCTGAGTAGCTGCAAGAGAGAGTTTTACTTATCCCTTTGTATGGTCAGTCCTGAAGTGACTTATTTTTATTATTCCCTTTGCTGTTTTATAGAATTACCCTTGTTTTATATTTCTTTCCTGGGATTCTAGATATTCTTCGCATTCAAACCTTGTTTCTTCCCATAGATACTAAAGAAATCTATCTTTACTCTTGCTTGGTGTCATTTATTCTATATTCTTTTGTGATATCAAGAGAACTGCAGAAACAGAAGCAAGGACAATAGAAATCTTAGCTAATGAACTAGATTAGGTACAAGCAGAATACCATAAGCTTTAAGCAATTCGATATTTCACATCAATGATCAAAACATTACATTAACGTCTTTGTTACATAGGCAACACATTTATAGGCCTTATAAGAGTATGCAGTTTTGGTGAGACAAAATGAAGTGATTCTAGTTTCGGGTCACTGTATTCTTTCTAGTTTTGTGTCACAACTTTTTATATCAACAGCAGTTTCATTTCCATAAACAGTAGAATCCCTTCAAAAATACCACACTTAAACTCCCAACAGCTGCAACTGTCAACAAACCCCCAAATTTAAATGTTTATATCACACAAGGGAGAGTAATGAGGGAGCCTGTGCATATGGCTACATCCACTTAAGTATGTTTATAGCAAGGCTTTGGCAGTAGCATAGCTAGTTATGACAATGCTTTTAGCCAAAGTATCAATATTAAGAAAAATAATCTCAAACTCATGCATAGATTTCAGTTGAGCAAGGTGGCAAAAATCTGATTGTGGATAGAGTTAGTTATTGTTGTTATTATTATTATTATTATTAAATAACATATTTAAAGACTTCTGTTCAGGCTGTTTTGAACATGAAGTAGCAAATCTATCTTTGTTTTGTAATTGGTTAGAAATGGTTTTCATGGGTTATCTTTTAAAAAATTTGGGTAGGGGTCCTGGTTCCTGCAGGCACAGGGTTAAGTATTCCATGCCACGTGAGCCACGCCCGCCCTGAGATTAAAAGGAGGGAGGGGGCAGGCAGTCAGGTTTGGAGCGGGCTGGCGCGTCCAGGGTCCGGTCGGGGAGCGGTGGTTCCGTAGTCATGTTTGTATATTCCTCTGTCCGTGTTATTGTTTTCTTGTTCCCTTTGCTGTTCTGTTAAACTGCCTTTGTCTCAACCCAAGAGTTTTGCCTTTTTCTTCTGATCCTTCCGGTACCGGGAAGAGCTGAGCGAGCGACACGTGGTTCTTTGTTGCCATCTGAGGCCAAACCATGACAGTAGGCATGATAGTAATAGATCTAACTCTAAGGTTACAATCTACTACAAATACTTAAATGGTAAAGCTAAATATGAGTAGAACAAAAATCTGTCTGGAAAACTAGGTAACTTGTGCTCACACTGGTTTGATACCAGTTCTGCAATTAACAGTTAAGACTGGGCTTAGGTCTGGCATCAAGTGATACTCTCAAGTATGCAGCTGTTTCACGAAAAGAGCCAAAACTGTTTCTGTGTCAAAAACATAATGACAAAAAAAAAAATCAACACAACCTGCCAGCTGGCACATCTTTCACAAAAGTATGAAGTGTCCAGCAGAACAACTGAATGGAATAATTTCTGAAAGCTGATAATTAAGTTTCAGCAATATTGCCAGTTTCTCTCTTAAAAGTCTGTAAATATTTCCCACAGGTGAATGATTATCTGGTTTACTCAGGCAAAACACCATGACAGCAGTTCTTTTCCTCACAAGCAAGACATCCTTTTTTAGCAGAAAATGTTGAAAGTTCCCATTTGTAGTGTAGATTGAAAAAAAATTCAGCAGTGAACTAGGTGTTTAGCTTCTTTATAGGCAAAAACTATTTTCAACACATTCTGATAGACATTGCTTTTAATTGTAACAATATATTATCTCAAGGCAATCCTAAAGTTTAATGAATTTTTGTGGAAAAAAAAAAAAGTTGATGGTTCCAGCAGCATTGTAGTATGTGATGTAACAAATGTCTTATCTCTTAAGTGTGCCTAGAAAACATATCATTGCTGTATTTAAAATTGCAACCTGACAAACTATTGAATTCAATAAGCAGTTTGAAACTACACAGAGAATAGATGCAACACAGGGAAACAGAGTAATGTGGTTTTGCATTTGAAATACTTGTAGATTATATAACAAATACTCATGTTAAGCCAGTGCCATGAAGCTTGAAGGAATCCCACTGTGCCTTCAGAAAACCAGCATCTTATATAACCTCATTTTCATTATAATTAAAATAATCTTACTACTTTCCTTCACAGTTCAACAGAACCACCATTTCAAAATTATCAGTTTGACACCTCTTCTTCCTGTTTTAATTTTACATTTGAACTGCAGACAGAGAACTACATGGATGTAAAGTAATAATATTTTTCCATTTAGCTTCCATACTTTAAGCCCCAGCTCTCCAAAGTGCTGCTATTAGCGCCCCATTTTCAGATCATATGACCATTTGTGAGTGAAAATAAAATCTTTATATGCATAATATAGATTTTCTAAGTCTTTCTTATGGCCCTGTTGAAGAAATATTTCTTGACTCTCTTAAGCCTTTCACTCTAACAGCTGGCTCAGATACGAGCTTAATGAAAGGCAGTAATTTTTTTCTCCTCATCCAGTACCCTGTTGTTTGCTATCCTTATTTGGAAGGATTTAGTAACAGCCGTTCTTCCATAGTGTGACCTCCAAAGAGTCACGATCCATTTTCCTCCCTTCTAAAAAATAAGGAAATAAGGTGTCATCTGACTTGAACTATATTTGCTCTGGCACACACATTGCACTCCTCCCATCTCTGAGGTCCAAGTTAGAAATTTGTTATGCCAGTCTTGGTAATTTCTGCAGGCAGTGGTTGTCTTGACCTTTTAATCCAGTTAGTTTTTTCCACTAGAGGACTAAAATCATGGGCTGTAGGAAGGATTGACTTCAGTCAATGGGTTTTGAGGAATTAGTGGGAATCGTTGCCATTGCAAATTACCAGTGCTCTGATGCATGTAACAAACTGCAAAAAAATAAAGTCACAACAACAGCCTATTTACCTTAGAAGGACAGTCTGGGCAATGGCTGCCTTGTGCCAGAGGACTACATTTGGTCACTGAAAGTACAGTCACTACAACCTGTGCTGCCCTCTCTCCAAGGCAAAGGCAAGTGTCCAACAAAGCCCGAGCACGGCCAGTCACTGTAGGATAAGAGGTAATTGTTTCATAATCCATTCGAGATAACGTTTGCTGTGAGCGAAGGACATCGAGGATGTGGTTGAGGCGTCCTTCTGTCATGCAGCTCAGTATGGTCTGTCTCTGGCAGGCTAGTATTTGACAGCAGTTTCCTTTGCAGCAAGGATCTTGAGTGAAAAGGAAACAAAATGAGATAAATTAAGCGCTCTTCCAGAAGTTGTTGTCAAGTGATAGCATCAATACCAGAAATATAAACTCAGTAAAGAGTAGGAAGAGTTAATTTATTTGCATTCTTTGTTCAAAATTAGTCCAATGTACTTGCATCTTTTGTTCAAAACTCATGAAGACTAGATTACAGAAAATAAGTGTTTCTAAAGATTATTAAATGCTCAGATTGTGTAAGGGGAGGAGATCTTCAGGTCTCGTGCTGTTCATCAAGCATCTGTATCAAACTTTATGCAAAGCAGCTTGGCTCGACATAGATGAGAAAACTTTGTCCTGTAGAAAGTGGAAGTGGTAGTTCAGGACAGTAGGACTGTTTGAAACGTACCGTGAAACTGGGAACTTGAATGTATGTCAAAGCCAAACTAGTAACAAAAGTAATACTCTTGGCAAAATGATCAATGGTTCCGTCTCTTTTCACATACTGATCAGACTACTTAATTCTGACACTAGGGTTTTTAGTGTACAATAAATACCATACACCAAGAGAATTAATAACCGAAAGCCATTGTTTTGGAGAACATGCCTCTGTCATTCCGCTTTCTGGTTGTTGCCAGTAGAGTTCTGTGATGAACTTTTTCTGCATGAACCAGTCTGTTGATTTATCCAGGTATTACATCATCCCTCAGAAGTAAATTGAACTGGAGAAGGATGGCCAGCTAGATGTGAAAACTATCATAGGCCAGCTTCCCAAAAGCTAGCAAAAAAAAAAAAAAAAGCTCACAAAACTTCACCTACAGGCAGAGGCGGGCTTCACAAATCAGAAGCTGGCCTTTTCTGCCTCTGCTCAGTAGGAAGAGCTGAGACCATGTAAGTAAGGAAGTGAATGGTCCCTCCTCCTCCTAGTCATCTGTTTCCGTAGTCAATAACTATTTCTGTAGAGGTATAAAATACACAGCTTAAAATGAAAAAAAAAATTAATTTCCAGACTTAATTAATGTCTTTCACATTCAATGTGTGCTATATTTTCTGTATTTTTATTATGGTCTTTTCAGAACTGTTCTCAGCCTGAATATGACCCTGGAAAAGAACAAGCCAATGTTCTCAGTGGCCAGTGGCTGAACTTCTGAGAACATAGGAGCAACTGTAACTCAAGTAAACTCATGAGACATTTGTATCAAGTTTGGAGGAGCTATTACACTAAATACCTGAAAATGTGCATGAAATTTAGAGAGACCTGTGTCCTCCAAACTTGAAACAATTTAATCACTAAGATCTGGCCAAAGAAGATTGCCTCCTCAAACTGGAAATGGGGTCTTACCTGTTACTGCTTGTTCAAGATGCATAGTTTGTGGTCTGTGCTTAAGAGCCAGTGGTGGGTCCTTACGCTGACTGCTTTCTTTGCCTGCAGCTGAACCAGATAATGGAATCTTGCAAAAGGAATTTGATTTTCTACTGTCAGAATCTGGGTGATCTAGAAAAAATTTAAGATGAGTAAGGTGAGACCCCTGAATTGAATGACAACAGAACATACATATGTCAGCTACTGCAGTAGACTGCAACTGAAGTAAAAACTAACTTAGGAGTGCTTACTTACTACCTGTTCTTTAGGCCGCTGTCAATACATCATTATTCCTAGGAAGATTTTGGCATATATTACTACACTCACCTGACTTTTTCAAACTGTCTGTAGGAATTTGTTTCTGAAGTTACAGAACAGTCTATCCTGTGCGTATGTCTGATAGCCAATGCTCAGAACTAAAATGCGTGGAAATGCAGATGTTGCTATAAGTGAATTGATTTCCTGTGCTCAACTTTTGTATCCAAAGGCATGAGGAGTACAGAAAAAGCTCTTAAGGAAATATATCACTCTTGACACAAATTTAAACGCTTTGACAGAACAAATCCACATTGGAAAGCCAAAGTTACTTATTTATGTAGGAATGGCGATTACCAGGAATCATTCACATGTTCCTGGAGACACAGGACATGTGGAGGCATATTTTAAAAACATATCTTTTTTTTTATTGGCAGATAACAAAAAAAATATAGCTTTCCTTGGTGGTACATGGCAATAGAAACTGCCGTAGTGGTTCCCAGGAAGGATGTGTTCTGTCAAAAGCAACAGGCAATACTTGATGTACAAGAGCAAGGGAGCTGTAGAACAGCTCAAGGTTCTAAAAAAATATTTTATTTTTTTTTTTAACCCAAAGAGGATTTTTAATCTATACACTTAATCAAAAGATATATTGTGGCATCTCTGGTTTTCTGCAGTGAACTCACTTCAGATAGTACCAGTAGAGGGCACAGCTGTACTCTGAGAAGGGACAATTTTACTTGGAAAAGAACATGTAGATATGGAACAACTGGTAACATTTATCCTTTTTTTTAGATCAGCTGGAGCTGGTAGAGACCTTTCTTTGTTGCTATATTCTGTGGGATAGTATTTGACAGACCTGTCTCAAGAATATTTTCTCTTCCTGCATTATTTGCACTGCTATCAAGTAGAATAGTGGACAAGCTTGGCACTACAATAGGAATTTTCTTGCTGGTTATGTGGTTGGTTTTTGGTGGACAGATGACCTGAAAAAGATCGAAATAGAGAAGAATTATCTTCTTGGAAACTTGTTCCCAAACTTTTTCTAAGCAGTTTTCTCTTGGAATATAAGGCAGTAGTACCACAGCGCAGTACAGGATGGGTATGCAGCTGTTGAGCCCACAGACATACTTAATTCAACTTTAGCTAGTTACCTTGCGGCACTGTGGCAGCACAGGTCTATAGGCTAACTCTCCTAGGGTTTACTGCAGTCCTGGATTGCTTCTGCAGCCATGGTGTCACTAGAACTTGAGCTGTTTAAAGCTGTCTCTGATCAAGGCATGTGACCTTCAGTTCTGTCTCTGTCTTTCAGTATTGACAGGCCTGCCACAAGTGCCAAAATCACTTTGAAAATGGGAGTTCACTGTATTTTGGAGTTATCACAAAGCAGTTGGCCTTGCTCTACAAAAAATTGGTTGCAAATGCTAGAATTCAGCCTAGAACTTTTTGCAGACATTTTGAAAACACTATAAAAAAGGTTAGATTTTTGACATTTCATAAGGACCTCTTTAAAGAGAGGTTCAAAGCAACTCTTGAGTAGAGGAGGTTGTTTTTGCAGGAGCAACATCAGAGTCAGCTGCTTGGAAGAAGGTAAAGCAGTAGTTTTGTTGGTTAACTGGATGGAGCTATCATTGTTAGGGACGTTTTGCCCTGCAGTCTTTTTATTATGCATTGTCAGGGCTGGCAGGAGAAACAAGCAGCTTATGAGGTATTCTTAGAAGACTCTTAAATGCATGCCATGTACTCACCTCTGAATTGCACATGCCTGTCTGCAATGTGTATGTTTCTGAACCTTTGCATGCATTAAGTGCTGTCTCCTGGAAAAAAAAAAGTGCAGTAGCTCTAGTAGATATACTTATGTTTTGTTCAATTTAGTTGTCAGGAGCAGGAATTTATACTGACACTGACAAGTTATACTGACAATATATGTTAAACTCTCAGGTACACTGATATATTGAATGGCACAGAGCAATTTTGCATCGTAACACATGTAAGTGGGCATAGAATTTGACACAACTCTACCCTATTACTGTTTCTGCTGTTTCAGATTTATTTTAAAATCCAGTTTTGAATCACACAGGGGAAGATGCGAATAGCCCTGTATTGAGATATTGGACTAGCTATAACATGTTTTCCTTTAAGTTTCCACACAGCAGGGCTGTCCTGTGTTTGGTATGCCAAACTGTCTGCAATAAGGATGTGTCAATACTTGTAACTTTTTACCATGTTGTACATCTGCAGCAGATTTATTCAACTATTTATTTTTTTAAATTTATATACTTCAGCACTTATGAATCCATTTTTGGGGATCTCCAGTTGCATTTTCACAGTAATTTTGGACATATTATTGGTTCAGTTGTTTGAACAATAAATAGTGGTCTTTGCTAATTTAACAAATAGAAAAATAAAACCTTGCTCAAGGGAGAACAAAGCATTACATTATGGAGTATTTGTCTGTACAATCCTACATAAACTTCAACAGTATTAAAAATGACTTGGATTATAAATCATTTATGCCATCTATTAAAACACTGATCAAGTCTGTTTTTTAATCACAGAATGTGATTGCAACATGTAGAAATAATCCAGCATGCATTAACATAAACCCATCAGTGAAACCGACAACACAGCATGGGTTGTATAAATCCAGAGGGAGTCAGAATACTCGTTCAAAGGCTGAGGCATGCATCACTGATTTCCCCACTATGACTATCTAAGTTAACTAGATAGGATATGCTATATTTGTGTCAGTCAGATTTGTGCCAGATTTCCTATGGCAATGTAGACATATATGGAATTAGCTGTATCCCTCAGCTGTTGGCCATTCCCCCTCCATTCCTGTGGTATCAGAGAACCCTCTTAGAGCCTAGGACAAGCAGTGTCTTGTGCCTGAAACACATAAATTTAGAAACAGTGAAGCGTACAAAAAAAGTGCTGATACTAGTATTGCTGCAGCAGGTACTAATGCTGTCCAGGTTTTGGAATAAATATCTTCCTATCAGTACATACCACAAAAATTGGCCTTGGTTCTAGCCCTAATCTGACCTACTTGAGGCTAATATTTGTTCTCGTTTACCAGTCTGACTACAGCTGGTGACTAGAAAGAAGCTATGGTATTTTTATAATCACAGGTAGCAATTGACATGGTTTCTTGAGAACCTCACCATATTTTCTATAATTCCTGAACAAACCTGAAGTGCTAAAGGGTACTCTCCAGCTCTCTGGCATGTCCAATAAAACAATGAAGATAAAACATTTCCTGGTTCTGGACCACAAAGATTGCAATTTGAAGAATCAGGTAATGTCCTTGTAGGAGAACAAAACTTAATTTTGCACTAACCTTTGCATCCATCAGATTGTAGATTGCAGTGGAAATTGCCTCCTTATTTATACTAGTCAAAATTCCATTTAGAAGGTCTACACATTCTGGAGGAGGAATAAAGTATTTTGAATAGTATATTGCATATGAAAGTGTATATATGTTAAGGCTTCAATGTATTGCAACTAACTTTACTATTAAGTTGAGTAGCTAGATAAACTACATGAAATTAGTTTAATACAACTTCCACCTCATGCCTCCTCTTGGTTTCCTTTTTGAATGGATTTTAAAGAGCGGCTGCAGTCAGATTGAGATCACATTTTCTTAAATGTTCATACAGATGTAGTGGACTTACTTGCAAAAGGTTTACACGTGACACTATAAATCTATCACAATAAAGCTATATGCAAATTGTTTCCTCAGCACTTGCGTATTTCAACTTTGAAAATTTGCTTAAAAGTCCTCAAATATCACAATTTTAGCATTTCCTGGCTATCTTTCTAGAAACAGAGGATAAACATAACATTTCCATTAAAGTAAACAATGATAACACACTTCAAAAGGGAACTGATTATGCATTGGAATCAAGACAGCTTGATATTTGTTGAAACAGTGTATATAGCTGACAATATCTCTTCCTTTATTTGTATTCACTTTTACTTCATACCAAACACAATAGTGGAGACAAGTACGCCACCTCTGGTAGGAAGCTTCAGTTAGAAAAAACCATCTACAGTACTCTGATGATATGAAGATTCATTGATTTAGAGTGCTAGAGTGACATTCCCAGCAAGAGTATCTCCATTACGAATCCTGCAAAGAAAGCAGATCCTGAATGTTACCTGCAGTATGTGGTCTGTAATCTGGTTCTTGATGCCAGCACAGAGCAATAAGGTGCAACAGTCTGTTCCGCTTGGGCAAGTTGCTTGGTATAAACTTCTCTGAAATGCCAGGCTGCAAACTGCTGCAGATTCCTGTCAAACCTTCCAGCAGCGTTGTCTGACCTGCAATTTATAGGAAAATGTCACTGAAAAACAACATTAAATACCTCATAACTCATAAAATGATACTCAGCATGTTATTTTGTGTATTTTAAAACAAAGAGTGCTTTCAAAAGCAAAAACAAATAAATTAACAGTCTTGTCAATAGATGTGCTAACCTTTAATAATAACCATAGCTACTTATTGCAACAGGACATATCAGAATAAAGAACCCTGTCCAAATGTCACAAATGGCTATGTATACATGCATTGTAAACTACATTCACAGGTACCTCAGGTATACATGTAATTTTTATGGGCATATTTTAAGCACCCAATTTAATATAAAGCCTTACACTTGCATTATAAGACTATAACTCCTACTGTAAAAAAATCATCTACAAGGGGCAGCCACCAGATGGCAGCCATAAGGTGTAGGAACATTAAGGTACTAGATGCAGTATTTTTAAAAGGTCCTCAACCTGTAAAATACAGGAGTCCTTCCATTTTGCCACACAGAATAGAGACCATAGCAAAGAAGCCTTTCATCGATCTCCATGAAACAGGGATCATTCCTAGACTGTGACAATAACTATACAATGCTTTGCAAACTATGTTCTTTAAAACTGCTCGCATTTTCATCTAAGAAAGTAAGATTCCCTGCTTACTTGAGAGAATTCAGCATGAACTGGCATTTCTTGATCAGGCTTTGAAACTCATGGCAACTTTAAAAATGAGCATTCTGCTCATCCAGTTAGCTGCTTGTCACTAAAGTGTTCTCCGATTTTAAAATCACAACTGTCAAAGTGGTATTCTTTCTCCCTAAAGGTAAGCCGAAAACCCAGCTCAGTAACAGAGCGCTTCATCAAGCAGAGACATGATACAAGCCGGGTAAGGAGCTACACCTTTCCCTGGCGGACAGCTCAGCTTCTTTGAAAACACTGAGGATTTGTTGAGGGATTCTAATCTTTACATCCCACAACATGGAGCTATGTGCTGTAACAGTCATATAAGACAATGGGATGCTGTTTGCATCATAATTTCCCTACAATAAGGGAATCCGTGAAAAAGATTAGGGCAACACAAAGTCTGACATGAACAATGGAGATAAATACCTTCAAAAGGTTTCCGTCTGCTTAGGCTCTCCCAACACAGTATTCCAAAACTGGGAAAAAGATGGAGAAAAAAAGAGAACAAACGGCAAAAGACCGTTCATTAGTGCGTGATCTCTATCTGTGTTCTTGTTTCCAAGAGCAAGTCTATTGGTTTAAGAGAAAGGAGTTTTCCAAGACAAATTCTATCTAAGTCTCTCCCAGTTTGATTATGTCCTTTTTCCTGCATTTTTAAGTTTCAGTTTTCAACTGAGCTGTTCTTATAAAACAATAAATCAGTTAGAATTAAAATTAATATTTTTTTTAAAACATAGGATAAATTACAATTACATTTCAGGTTACCACCTTACGTCCATTTGCTCTTGTGAATTTCAGAACCTTCTGTTCTCTCTTCTTTATAATTTTTGGAGGTTTTTTTTCAAGTAATTTAAATGGCAACTGAAAGAGCTGGATTTTTTAGCAGGTGCTGACAAGCACATCAATTAACCTACCAAAAACTTGATTCAGACCCACTGCGTGTCTTATTTTCTTCAGCAAATTTTGATGGATCTTCAAATACTTTTTTGCTTTTCTAATGTCCTAGGAAGTATTCCAGTGATACCATAGATCTACTCAGATGGCATAAAATACAGGTTTTTGATAAAAAGCTCAGTCTGCAAAATCCGAGGCAAGGAAGAGAGAAAGCAGGCTCTGGATGAGTCAGAAGCAAAGCAACCAAAAGGGGAAGAAGCAGCTCTAGGATAAACATAGCTGCTTACTCATGTATCTTGCTGTAGTGCTGAATTACAATGTTTAAAAGAACACCCTCTTCTGCCTTATTTCCACATAAGATATGAAAGTGCTTGTACTTAAATACCCTCTAGGAAAGTATCAATGTAATGTAGACGTACATGTAACTTACATGTACTTAAGTAATATATCCTACGACACATAATTTTGTTTTCTCTGTTGCGCCGCTGCCTGGATACACACCGAGTCACAACTGAGCCTCTAAAATTATCTAAGAATGACACACTGGAAGTTGAATTATGCCACCTGAAAGTAAGCTGCCACTCTTCCTGTGCAAAAATCTTGTGTTTGTGAACAACATCAGATCAGTCACATCATTTATAGGTCTCAAGAGTAGGCGTTATTTGACTCGCCTTAAAGCCTGCCTCTGCGACAAAAAGCAGGAGTTTAAATCTGTTGCCTCCATAAAAGCTCTGAGAGAAGAGTGGTCATGCTTAAGGTATTTAGAATTTTAGTTCTCAGTCTGTGTCTGCCAGTTGTAAAGATAAGTGTCCATACAGACAATGCAGACGGCTGCAATTTGAGATTGTCTCATTTATTGCGGCAACTATGAAGCATGTAACATGGCCAAAGGGGACATGTGGCAATAGGTAATCTTCCTCTTTTGTATAAATCACCTAAGTTAAAAAGTATGAATGTTTGAGAGGCTCAGTATGTTATTCCAGCAGAGATTCCATAGGACCTTAATGGGACGCTATTGAGAGAAAGGTCTTATTTTAACCTGGGCCTCATCTAGGCATCAGCAGTTCTTCCTGAAACTAAAGCCAACAACAGTTCACCCTTAGAAACTATGTGAATTGTAGTTATTAGGTTTCTAAATGTATAGGAAAAAGTTTTGGCAGCTGTGTTACCCTTTTAAAATATTCAGGTCCATTATATAAATATTTATATGACCAACTTTGAGAACAGTTCTTAACCTTGGTATATTATTCACCAAATATGGTGAATTTCGAATTGAATTCACTGCAGTAATTGGCCTCATGTGGAACACTATCCTACTGCATTATGTAGATCTGGCTTTTTTACTGTGGTGTCTTTGAAAATAAGTATTTCGTCAACATTGTAGAATGTAGCAAGGACTAGGTATGGCCTGCCCTTTAGAAATCCCATTCACCTGTAAATATCACCTTCCTGGGAAGGAACGCCTCCTTCAAGTATTTCAGGAGGGAGGTACATTAAATCCTGGCAGTTTCTCAGATTACAGTTCTGCAGGTCTGACCTCAGTTGCTGTTTCCTCCAGTTGGTTAGACCATAATCTGATATCTACAGAGATGTGAGGAAAAAAAAGTAAGTTTTAGTAACAATACCTCTTCTTGCTATGAAATGTTGACTATTAGCATAAATATATGCAACAATAGGACAATCACTGGATTTTACATTAACGGGCTCCCACCTTGGCTCTGTACTGCGTATCCAAAAGCACATTGGAAGGTTTCAGGCTGCAGTGGCAGAAAGCAGGCTGGAGGCTGTGAAGGTAATGCAGGCCTTCAGCCACATCCGACAGGATCCTTATGAGTAAGGGAAGTTCTGGGTACAGCTGATGCTAAATAACACAAAATACGGGTTTCGGTGCTGTGAAATTGTTACTATTCGCATTTTCATTTGACAATAAACAGAATTACAATACAGAAGCCAAAGAACAGATTGACTGCGACTACTGTCCGTAATTTGCATGCTGATTGCTCTCTTTTGGCTGACCTTGTAATTAATTTTGTCACCTAAAGGATGACTTCTTTTCTGTACCTCATGGATGAGCGAGTGGAGGGATCCGTTGTTCATCCATTCAGTCACTATCCCCACAAGTCCATGGTACTGGTAAATCCCAAGAGAAGGCAGGAGACGTTCAGACTCACAGCGTCTGACATTTGCTATATCCTGAAGTAGCAACTTCCACTCCCTGTAAAAAAAATAGCAAGGGTTAGAGGTAGATTAGACTGAAGGGAATTCCAGCTACAGATGAAATAGTGTAGGATATGGAAATGAGACATAACCGTATGGTTGAAAACAAGCTAATATAACCCTACCAATAAAACCAAGATTATATCATCTTCCAAACAATTCTAAGAAAATGAAGCAATCCCTTATGCAGTGCATGTTTTTAATATAACGTGAAAGACCTCTGGAATCTTTAATATGAACACAAGAGCAGGACTGAAGTGCAAAGGGAGGAGAAAACTGAATTATATGGAATGCTAGATTAAGAAAAATGAACTTTTTTCCCCTGTTGTCCCCAAGAACTTGTATTGTATCCTTTTGCTATTAGTGAGATCCACATTTACAAGGAAATTATGAGCTTCCTTGCTTGTCTAATGGGACCATGTTATATAAATGATACATGATATAGCATGTCATAGCATTATATAAATGTGAAGCCAAATTCAGATTTTACATAAGCAGTACCACTCTAGTGACTTTGCCAAATCCGATTCAGGCTCAACTGCAGTTGGATTGTAGACCTGAATTCAAACAGAGTTTATTTACAGAGAATAACAAAGCTTTGCTTTGATCATCATCAGAAAAGTAAAGTTTTGTTGTCCAAGGACTTCAGATAGTTACTTCTTCATGCACAGGAAACACTGAACTATCAATTCAATTGTGCATTTTCATGGAAATAACTGAACTTCTGCTGTAGGTTCAGTTTTTGTTAATATTATGTTAGATTTTAAAGATCTGTTTATCTCCACTCTATGGTACTTTTGAGCTGAAAATTCATTGAAATTAATTCAAAATTCAGTTGATTTTAACAGGCCTGCAGCTCATTCTCATTATTCTAACCAGTCTTTACATTGAGGCTTCAGTTTCAGTTTCTCATACTTACTGTGTTGATTCATAAGCCTGTAAACTAATCACTGGGAGTAATTCGCAGCCCCACCTGTTTTAACACTTATTTCCACAAATCTAAATATTTATCATCAGCACATGGTTAAACATTTTGCAGTAAAACACAGTTTATTCTCACAGCTTTCCTAAACCCTGCGTAGTGTAAACAAGAGATAAGAATGATGGAGAGAAAAGCAAAGCAATGGCTTTAGTTTTAGGGAGCAAGTTTGAGTGAAAGGATGCCAAATCAGGATAGCATGTTAAATTCAAAGCAAAGTAAAATGTTGATTTCTGTAACTTTTAACTATTTTGTTTTGGGGCTTATTTGATGTTAAGAAACTTTTTTTTTTTCTTTAAACAAGCTACCAAACAAATAGCATTTGTTCAGGTGACAAGATTGCTGGACTTCTGTTGTCTAAAACCAAGCAATCCTCCTCCCCAGCACAAAAAAAAAAAACACCTGAAAATTTTTAACAGTTCCCAAAATCTGGCAGCATTTGGTTCTTAAAGTGTCACTAACAATTTAAAGTGTCAACTTAAAAATATTTGTATGAAATACTATTTCTGCCTCCCCTGCCTTTATAATGGAACAAATTAAACACTATTTGAGTAGGACACTTGTATTTTAACAAAAGCCACCTGAATGGCAGTGTTCTCCGCTAAAAAGAGTAGCTAGTCCATAGACACACATCAGATACTCCTTTTTTGATAAACAGTCAGGTCAGTGCATTCCCTTAAATGCTTTGGTCTTGCTTCATCAGACCACAGTAGTTTGTGGTTATTCTTGGAAATTTTGTCACACACTGGAATTTTGTGGTCAGTAGGCTGACGCCCATCAGTTACTGCTCATTTCTTTTTATAATTGGGACATGTATGCATCTCACTGACCTGTAACCCTGACCAGTATCCCTCCCTCCTCCCACTTCTCTACTGTCTCACCTGTACACGCTGCTTTAGATTAAATTCAACTGAGATCTCTTCAGGGACCTCCAGAATGATGTAATACCATAGCATGAGGATTACTGATCAGGGTTTGTAGAGATAATTAATGACTTCAGGATTAAGCTCTACTTTTATAAAAATTTGTAAAAACCTTTGAGCTTGTTTCTCAGTATAATTGCCTCTTGGCTAGTTGGGATTTCTAGGAATGGGGATGTGTTTAGGGATCAGATGATCCTGAGGATGTCTTAATTCATTCTGTTGCTGCAGGTCGATGCTGCCCACCTGCTTGGTTAGCTGGTCAAATAAGACACTTACCTCTCTGTAGTATCCTGGCTGGTCAGCAGCTTCACCGAGATCTGAGCATTCCAAGAAATATGAAAGGCTTTGAGTGCAAAACCTGAGCCTGTCCTGGTCAGGGTGAAGCTCTCCAAATCTTCCTGGGCTACTACAGGTAACGATTTGGCCATTTTGTGATGGCTGGCTTGAGGGGAAAAAATGGCAGAAAAGAAAAAAGATTTAAGGACTACTTTTTGTCACGACTACCAAAGCACAGTGAAGTTGCACCACCCTTTTCTTCCCAAATAACTATTACCCTAATCCAACAGGCTTCCATTTACCACTCTGTGTCAGACTTTCCTTATAAAGATAGGAAAAACTCACTAATTGCAAAGGAGTGTCTGGAGCATAATTTGCCATCTGAGGCTGCAAGGTGCTAATTAATTGCTCATTATTATTTCCATCTGATGACTTTGAAATGTGGGGCCATTATTTATAATACAAAATGTGATTTTAAGGTAATACTGAACTATGTAGACAAAAAACTAATATCTTACAGTTACATGCTAGACAGAAATACAGTTTCCCTGCTTCTCATGCAAAAAAGGCAATAACTCATGCAAGTCTGTTCTGCATCATTCTTGCATCTCTTCTTTAATACAACATCACATATCAATGCAAAAGCAAGGTAAAAGGCAAATTTCTTGCTGGTGTAAGCTGGCAGAACTCTGCTAAATGGAGCCGTGTCTTCATAGCAGCCACTAATTTGGCCAATATTCTGTTTATACTGTAAGTCTCTAGGATCACCTGTTTCAGGCACATTGCATGGCAACGCACATAGATTAGAGAGAACCTCTGCAAAGCATCACTGTGTTACTACATGAGTAACTTTTTTATTACATCTGTGAAGCTCCATTAGACTAATGAATAACCAAAAGTTGGTAGTGAATGAGGAAAATGAGCAAGCAAAGAAAACAGGGGGGATAAAACCATTGGTAAGGATTACTGCAAGATCGGTGGTCAGTGAGTCAGAACTCAAACTGGAATACTCCCTTTCAGAATCCAGTAGGCCAGGGCTAGACAAGAAACCACATAAGGGAACTGAAGTAACAAGGCCAAAAATTTGAAGTAATCAGTAAGGACTGTTCAGTGAGAATCGTGTCCTTCTAGAAGATGGGCTCTACAAAAAGAGCTCCTGGGATGCAGAAAGCCTGAAAGTCTTCTGACTTTGAGCAGATCACTTGTTCTCCATGAGTAAAATAGAAACTAAAACCTGAAGACGAATTAGCCTATGCTCATGGCTGAACTGTTTATGACCAACTTACTTTTGGTTAATCTTAGTATCTAAGCTGTGCCAT